>CAMZMU010000051.1:23552377-24152377 GCA_947311845.1 Poa pratensis | reverse complement strand
CTCTTGTTCGGCGACCATTTGTTTCCCGCGCGTGCTCGGCTATATATTCGAGCGCCAGATACCATCATTCAGCAAACACACACTTGTTTCTGAACGACCCAGCCATGGCAGCCTCGACCCTTCCCATTGCCGCTGCCCTCTTTTGCCTCCTCGCGGCGCACGCCTGCTGCGCCAGGCACAAGGGCCACGCAGCTCCGGCCACCAATGTCCCAAGCAGCAGCCCCAGCTCCGTCGGTTTCAACGGCACCAACGTCGTGGCTGGCACGGTCTGGCTCGGCGCCCGGGCGACGTGGTACGGCGCCCCACCGGCGCCGGCCCCTCGACGACGGTGGCGCGTGCGGGTTCAAGGACGTGAACCTTCCCCCGTTCAACTCCATGACCTCCTGTGGCAACGAGCCCATCTTCAAGGACGGCAAGGGGTGCGGCTCGTGCTACCAGATACGGTGCGTCGCCCACCCGACGTGCTCGGGCGTCCCGGAGACGGTGATCATCACTGACATGAACTACTACCCGGTCTCTCGCTACCACTTCGACCTCAGCGGCACGGCCTTCGGCGCCATGGCCAAGGCCGGCCGCAACGACGAGCTCCGCCACGCCGGCATCATCGACATGGAGTTCAAGAGGTCAGCGTCATTAATTATCTTGTCGTTGTTTGCTAACTAGCTTACACCGATCGATCATCAGACCATGACGTCCATCGTTGCACCTCCACCGCAAAGTTGCCAGCTAGCAGGAGCCTTTGCCTCGTGGACGGCTTTGTACTTTTGCGCAACAAACCCTTGACGGTGGCAGACAGTTCAACCGTAAAGATTATGCGTAGCCAGATTTTTTCTCTTTCTCATGAAGCAGAAAACACCATACCAGCATCGGCGTCAGCATTAATTTATACATACAATACAAATCTTCTTTATAGCAGTTAGATGTTCTTGGTGGCTAGTACGTACTTCATTTTGCTTTTGACATATATGAGGCCACACAATCAAGATTGAGTTGTAGATTGTGTGCGACACTAACTCTCACAAAGACACAAAACAGTAGATTGTGCATATATGATACTGACACAGACACTGAAAATGATATTGAGAACGACACACAAATATCCAAGCACTTCTACTTTCACCTTAAAAAGAATTTACGTATGCATACTGACATAGCCGACGGCAGACATATATGCACTAGAGAATAGAGATGGAAATCAAGAAACTCAGTTTGGTGCAAATTGCAGGGTGCCGTGCCTTACCCGGGGCTGACTGTGACGTTCAAGGTGCAGCACGGGTCGAACCCTAACTACTTGGCGATCCTCGTGGAGTACGAGGACGGCGACGGTGACGTGGTGCAGGTCGATATGATGGAGTCCCGGCGGGGGGACGGCCGGCCGACGGGTGTGTGGATTCCCATGACGGAGTCGTGGGGCTCCATCTGGCGGAACGATAGGTACCCGCCGTTCCAGGGGCCCTTCTCGCTGAGCATCACCAATGAATCTGGCAAGACGCTCGTCGCCGACCAGGTCATCCCCGCCGACTGGAAGCCCAACACACCTTATAGATCCTTTGTCCAGTTCAACTGATTCGGTTCATCCGTTCCGTGAGTGGATATGGTGAGACGTCGCTTGTGACGTTTAGTGCATGTTTAAGGCATGTATAATAAGGTGACGTACGATACATGTTTACGGCATGTATAATGGAATAATGTCCGGCTTCACTTAAAGTTGCCACATTAAAATTTTATTGAGTCGGAGGAGAGAGAATGAAGAAAGAAAATATTGTCTTGTCTTATCTTACTAGTTGGCATGTACGTGCAACGCACGTCTTCAGGATTAAATGGACACATTATAAGCAGAAAAATCGTACCAAGCTCTACATGGATTACTTCTTATGCAGTTTTGCATAAGTCCTAGATTTTGTATTGCAAAGAGAACGATGATTATGTAAACATCATGTAGCACACAAATTTCACATCAAAGTCAACATAACTGGTGGCGCGGCGATGAAGGCGTGCTTCTTGGACAGATTCTCGGCACAAATTATATCGTATCCTCAATGTCACACTCGTATCGTTCAGCATGACCTTCAGTGGCGGCACCGCCTAGGGCATGGTTTCACGTACACCGTGCTTCTCTTATTTGTGGTTTGAGACATGCATGGTCCAAAAGTATTACTATATTGTTTGTTTTATGTATAATAATTTATATAAATACCGTTAACTACAACTCTCTAGGCTAACAGAAATTAACCGGTATATTCAAGCTAATGAAATATAATCAATTTCGTTTAAATGTAAACCACTATGTTTATAAAGTTGAAAAGATGAACTAATGGGGTGATAATTCTGACACATTAATGATTCTGTTCAAAAGTACGCAAGATTTCTTCTTGAGGCTTCCGCTAAATTCTCAAGAGTGAACTAACATCTTCTGAACTTCACACACAACAGTACTTTTAACTCCTACCAAGCGTATATATGCTTCTTCTGTTGGTATTTCAACATTGTTGTATGCATAATATAGCTACATCTTCACATGGCTACATGAGCGTGATGCAATAAAATTTATCAATACAAACAGCTAAGCTAATAGATGCTGACCTCTAAATACTCTAATTTTTTGCCTCAGTTAGGCCTTTCAGCGAGTCCTGATGATGGGCTGGAGTGATGCTGCAAGATATCCAAACAATCTACGTAAGAAAAGCTTTCTCTGCTGGAACCTGGGTGATCGATAGATTTTTTTTTATAGAAAAAGGCTCTCAGGCCTAGCTTTTTATTGCTAAAAAGCCACAGAACTTGCAACGTTTTTGATACAAGGAAGTTGCTGGGATCCACCGGCTATACTATAACCAGGTATAGTCCAAAATCTAAACAAACAAAACTCTGGGAAGGCATCATTTAGCTGCCGAAAAATTAAGCACCCAGAAAAAACTCACAAAAAGCTAAAACAAAAACATTACAGGACGAAGCGCACCAGCAAACGGGGCAGCTACAAGTTTCTGCCTTACTGACACTCAACTCTCCCAACCCGAAGCATCAGGTTCAGATGAAAAAACACTTCAGCTCTGACTCCCTGAGTCCCTGTGCAGAAACACTCCCAAAACAACCACCCCAATTCGTCAAACACCTTGAGGGACAAAGAAACTGGATCAGGCACAAGAGTATAGAACGATTGGACTGGGAAGAGAAAATGAGCATTGTTTTGGAAGGAGATTAGGAGAATACTCCACGGGGATGGCCATGTCTCTAGGGGATGGGGACGGCGTACCTGGACATGGACAGAGACGAACGGATCGGCCAACCTCGCACCGCACTACCTCACCCCGATAAATAGAACCGCCGGCTCGCCGTAGTCCACCTCCTATGCACGCCTTGTTCCGCACCGCGGGTTTCCCTGTGCGCCCCGCCCTCCGCCGTGAACCGTACGAGGGCATCTGCAGGTCTCTGAGCGCCGGAGGCAGGGGGCACGCAGACGCTCGAGAAAAGGGGACGCCCAGCGCCGTGCCGAGATGCACCTTGATCATCGGCAGGGTGGCGCGATCAGGGAAGTTCTATGGAGCGTAGGACGGTCGCGCAGTGGCCGGAGGCAGCCGTCCTTCGGCGAGGATTGGGCGGGGTGGTCGAAGCGCTCGCGGAAGTAGACGCGCAGACCTCGCTCCACCGGCGCAACGTTTTTGTATAGAGACAAAAATAACGATTCGGGAATGAGTGGCAATTTAGTAGTATTATGTGATTTGGTGGGAGGGTAAAACGGGAAAAATAGGACATTGTTGAGTTGTCAAACATTGGGACGATCTGGACTGTTTGATCGGATATTGAACTGTCCAGATTTAAAGTATCCCAACAAGTTTGCTCTTTTAATAGTAGTATAGATAGATTGATCTCTTAAACATCAAGAGAAGACTATTTTATCTTATTAACTCAATTTCACACTAAAATTTAATGAATTTCCGTTAATTATAAGAGATGAAACCAAAAGATAATGCATTATGCGATTTATATTTACTGTCTTCTCCACATGGCGTGGAGGACTAAGAAAAGACTTGTCCTTTTTCCCATAGTACAAAGAGTAGATAAATGGAGGCTGAGCTACATGAAACTTTTTATTTTTAAAAACTTGCAAAATCATATTTTAAAGTTTTTAAAATAATATGAAAAGAAAATCTAGATGTAGAGAATGGTGTATTCTACCAATGTATAAAATATTAAGTAGAAATATGTCGTGGAGCTCAACGGCAACGGAATCGGAGCGCGGTGGCAGAACTTTGCCGGATTCCGGTGAGTCGGGGCTAGTCCCGTGACGGTGGGGCTGAAATTTCTCTCCACGAGCCGTCACTTCGCTGTTCATTTCACAGGATAAATTGACCACCAAATCTGGACATATAGGCCACTCTGTGTTCCAATATCCCGCCCCCGGAAAAAAAGATACGGACAAACCGTTTTCAGGATCTAGGTCTTTTTTGCCCACAATCTAAAAAGGACAGTTATTATAGTAGGTGTCAGAGCGTTTTCCAGAATGTGCAAGTCTCGTAGGATTTTTTTTTTTAAACGAAGACAAAAGTTTTGCCTTATATTAATATAAGAAGAAGGTGACAGGTTTATTAGTGGAAAAAACCGGACGAAAACCATACAACGAACATCAACACCATAGCAAGGTGCCCACACAAACACACAGAGCAACACCTAAAGCAGGCAACAATCACAAGCAACCTGACCACTAAGAAACTCGCCCAACCAATCACAACCACGAACAGACAACACGACTATCTCAAGTGGGCTCAACAATCAAGTGAAAATGAAACATTTCCTTGCAACGCCAAGCTTCTTACTCGACTTTCTGAGAGACTTCTCCACCTTCATGATTTCAGCATCTGAAGTCATCCCCGCCAAGACGCGAACAATCTCCTTGCCAAATCCAGGGCGAGCCGCCTCCAAATCAAGAAGCAAGTCGCAAACCTCTTCGCCCAACAGAACCTTTGAGCTAGGCGCCAACACACGAGTCTCAGTAACCTGGCCACTCAAAGATGAGGAAGTGACGGGAGCAATCAAACATCCACTATCATCCATGGAAGCAGACAACTGGCAGGGCTCAGACGGGTGTGAGTTCACCAGCCAGGGTAACAGCCCGTCTGAGAATTGACCACGTACTGCAATCGGTCGTCGTGCAATGCAAGGTTGCCGAAGCTCGAGGCTCTCCAAGCTTTGACCGGGAGCAGAACACAGCTCACTTGCCCTGGTGCCTGTGCCGGCGACTGGTGCTGCAATTACCGGGCACAAAAGCACCTCGGGTTCCTACGGAGGAGGTCGCAGATTGCTCTCCCCACCCACTCGAATGCTATGGCTAGCGCGATCATGTGCTGCTAATCACCGCCGATTCCCTGAAAGATTGGCCTGCGATTTCTTGCCGTCAAGATGCACGCCCAACCAAGAAAGTCTCCAAAGGTGGCTGCTTTCTGGCAGCCTTTCGCCCCAAAAACGCTAGACACTAGGCGCTAGACCGGTGGTAGCCCCTACCACCTCCCCGTTTCCTCACAGTGTTTCTTCACTTTTGTGTACCCTGCACTGCTGCACTTCACCGCACCGCACTGAGCTGCAGCCTGCGTGTCACAGAGCACTGACCGACCGTTGCACCACGTCCCAAGCTCAGGCACGTCCTACAAGGTCACGGGCGCACGCGGTCCTAACCAAACCAAGAGGACACGCCGGAGCAGAGAGAGCACCGGAAGCAAGGAGAGTGAGAGTGAGAGCAGGAGACCGAGGAGACGGGAGACTCGCCGTCGTCGCCGACGCGCAAGATGCAGCGCGCGTCCCTTGCGTCCGCGCTGCTTCTGATCTGCTTCGTCCTCGTGCAGGTGCAGCCGTCGATGGCGTTCGGCCCCGGCGCTTACATTGCTCGGGTGAGTTTGCTGTATCCCTTCGCGCCCTGGTGCTGGTGCGTGCTTGCTGGTGTTCGTTGGTAGCGCCGTGCCGGAGGTTTATGCTAACGTTTGTTCTTGTGTTCGATGAATTAGCTGCTCGGCGAGGGATACATGGAGGAGAAGATCCCCATGACCGTCGTAGTGCCGTCGGTCCGGACAACTCCCACGGCCGGCACCGTCCTCCGCCGCTGTCGCCGCACCCGCGCCCGCGCCAACGACCGCGCCTGCGCCCACGCCAACGACGGTGCCCGGCTCGGAGGACTACATGCCGACGCTGCCGTCAGAGAGGCGGCGCCACGGCGGGCCGTCCAGCGGCAATGCGGGCGCACCGGGGCCTGCCGACGGGAAGAGCACCGCCTTCATCAGCAGCAACCCCGCGGTGCCGCTCCCAGCCGGGGTCAACGACTCAGCCACCGTCTTGCCCATGCCCACCCCCGGCCAAGAACAACGCCAGGTAATTATCAACCACTAATCGCAAACTTTAACATCTCAAAGCTCATGATTTCTTTAGTTTCTTACCTTTGCTCAACGGCTTTTCACTTTCATTCGCATCTATTGAGTTTTCTTGGTTGGAACGCTTTTGCAGGACGTGGGGATGGGGACGCTGCTTCACGCCACGCCGTTGGTCGTTCCTCTCGTCATGCTGCTGTCCTTCTGGGCTCTCTTCTTTGTGTAGTGAGTAGTAGATGATGGATTCCTCCTACGGTGCATCAATCAATTAGTAATCAGCAGTGCTTTCTCTATCGTCTAGCTGTTCCGATCTCTACGCCTCTAACCATCTGTAAACAAAGTCATTTCTGCTTATTACATGCTTCTTGTCTATTGCCACGCCTGCAGCCTGCCTGCATGTGTCCGAGGCGAGCGGCGGAGGAGGAGTGCGTCTCTTCTTACGCTCGCTCATACACTTGTATGGAAGAGCTCACATTTTATAAAATGGTGCAAAACTCTAAACTATTCCCTCCGCTCTAAATTTGATGACTTACTTTTCTCCACATATGGATATATGCAAAATAGTGGGGTGCCATGGGGGTAGTGGTGCACCCTCATCCAACCGTTGGATACAATATAGGGAGCACAAGAATGGTTCTAATGCAAACGGCAAATCTCCACGGCGTCACACCGAGAGCACGAAAATCATGCATGTTGATTCCTTTTTCTCTCTCCTACCCATCTCCTTTACACTGTGTTTGGTTGCATGGAATTGGAGCATGGAATTGAATTGGACTAAGATTCCAAATCCGAGATGGAAATGAATTGGCTTCTAATTCAATTCGGTTGTTTGGATGTGTTTGGAAACTGCTGTTGAAATCAAATGGTGTTCCTATTTCCAAATCCTGTTTGGACTGCAGCAACCGTGGAAATGAATTGGCTGCGGTGGAGGGGCCAGAGTCGGCCGGAGAGAAGGGAGATGGGGAGCTGCGCCGCCGCCGTCGTTTCCCCCCACGAGCGCCGCCGTTTCCCCCCACCGCCGTCTCCGTCACCCTTCAAACCTAGTGGAAACTAGGGTTAGGGCGAGCGCACAGAGGGGCCGACGGAGCTGCGAAGCTCGGAGGAGGGCGGGGATGGGGGAGAGGAGGACGGGAAGGGAGAGGAAGATGAGGGAACGGCGGGGACGTGGAGCTCGGAGGAGGGCGGGGATGCGGAGCTCGGAGGACGGCGAGCGCGCGGATGGGGAGCCTGGCGGCGGGGCCACGAGGTGGCGGCGGCGTCGGGGCAACGTGGTGGCGGTGGCGGCGGCGGCGGGGGCCACGCGGTGGCGGCGACGAGAAGGAGGCGAGGAGGGTCACGGGAGGGAGGTGGGAGGAAGAAGGGCGAAGAGCTACGCTCGATTCCGAGTGTTTCCGAGGTAGCGACCTCGGAATCTTTGGCCAGCTCTTTACACAGGAGGATTCCGGGGGGGAATTTGATCCAGTTTCCACGCGAAGATTCCAAGCGCACACCAAACGGTGGAATTGACGAAATCGGCCCAAATTCCAATTCCATGCAACCAAACACAGTGTTAGAGAATTCCACACCCACGACATGAAATGTTTCATGGCTAGACCTAGTCCTCTAAGGAATTCAAACCAGTGACGGAATTGTCTAAAGTGGAATTATTGCTTTGTTGTTATCCACGGAGTAAAGCATATTTAATTGGAGAGTATACAACCGATAGGGGGCAAAATAACATAATATATACAACTTTATTTTCCGTAAATAACAAGGTCGTGGGCCAACATGAATGACCATCACCCAAAAAAGGGTGAATAGCTCATATTCGACGTCTTTGTAGCTAATTGGCTGCAGAGCGACATCGTTCGCAATAATAGCTGTGGTGCGACATCTCTCTGCGCAGAAATAGCCCAGGCACGACATGGCCGTTAATTCATTATCCCCACGCAGTAAACCCCGTTGACCGTTACATGGATTAGTTTATTACGAGTGGGACCTCACACGTGCTCTGTAGCGGTGGTAATAGCTCCTATGCGACATCTGCCTCTGTTCGTGCCCGTTCGTGGGGGAACAATCTCTGCCACGCGCCGGCGTCCCTTGGAGCTCACTCCTGTCCTGTCGTCTCGGCTTCTCCGGGCTGGAGGAAATCATCCTTGCGACGGCGGTAGATGGAGCGGGCGAGAACAGAAGTGGCAATCGGAGTCGAGCAGGCGGGCGGCGACGCAGGGCTTGCGGTCGCAATCGCAGGTAAGGGCGACGAGGGAGGGTGGAGGATGGGGTGGTGCGGGTACACGGTCGCAGAGGAGACCGGCGGCCCGATTCGTGACTCGGGCAGCGGCGAGGGATTCAACCTATCGTCTTTGCAAGCGATACCGGATTTCGGTGGGGCAGGTGTTGAAGCAGGCGTGGCAGCGTCACGGCTACGGCGGCAAGGGTTTTCCACTTTGCCGTCATTCGCCGCCGAGGGCGAGACAGAGGTACCCGAGGTTTGCCTCGATGCGCAACATTGCTGCGGGCGACCAGAGCAGCTCGGGCCGGAGCTCATCGAGCAGGATTTCAGAACGCTCAACCCCGAGCCTGGACTTCGAAGTAGCGGTGAGCCTAGAGGATTTCAGTCAAGTTTCCGGGCTGGCGGAGGACAGATTGGTGTGCTCAGAAATTCTCTGCGAGATGAAATTGAGCTAGAGGAATCAGCTACAGAGACAGCTCCAGGGCCATGGCGTTCGGAGGGAAGATGGACGCTGGAAGAATGAGCTGCAGACTGTAGTCCGGAAGTCTGGTGAATTTTGTTAGCTGCCTGAAACTCTTTCAGGCAGTGTTTGCCCAGCGCTGGGAGCGTGTGGGGGAGTACTTTTGTGAACTGGCCATGTAATCACCATGTCGAACACCTTGGGGGCGTGCTCTGGACATGCCGATGTTGGTATTCGCACGTTCTTGTGTTCACCATGTCCAACACTTTTGTGAAACCTTGTCAACTAGGTAGAGGCTTATAAAAGATGTCATCTATAGACAATGATTTACTTCTTTATTTACCAAGTGGTAAATAAAGTGTCATTTGTCACTATAAAAGATGTCATCTATTGAAGCATTTTTTGTTTGAATGTATCTAGACCTTGTTTATCAATTGGAGTTGTTAGTATATGACAAAGTAAGAACATGTGCACTGGTTTTTTCATTTTTTGATTTTTTTTGAATTTTTATGCTTATTTTAAAATCGGTCAAACCCAAGTTTGACCAACATTTAAACAAGTTTGAACTCATTTGAAAGTGTGCACATGAAATAAGTTTAAGACATGAACATGAACAATTTTAATACATGAACATGAAATATATTTTGAATGTTTTTGAATTAGTTATGCTAAACCGCAAGTGCACAAGTTTTTTTTTAGTTTTGTTTTTTGAATATGTCAAACACGCATTGGCCACGGCCCAAATGGTGTTTTTTTTTCTATTCTCACCGCCTCGCCACGGCCGAACGGCACGGCCCAACCAACTAAGGCCCAAACGCCTCGCCACGGCCCAATACCACGGCCCAATGCCACGCGTTCTTATCCGCCCATTTTTCCCCACTCACTCGCCGCTCCCACTGTCGCCGCCGCTCCCACTTGCTCGCCGCCGGCGACCAATCCACCTCCAGCTGCAGATCCAGCACCGCGTAGCCACAATGTTTAGGAGGGGGTTCAAACGCGGGCCGCGGTGGCCATTCCGGTGGCGGTAACCGCTCCGACGAGGACGACGAAGAGTTCGTCCTTCCGGACGATTTGCCGCCGATTCCGCCGGGCGGGTGCCGCGTCACGCGCGGCGGCCGCACCGGCACCTGCAGCTTCCGCGTCCTCCTCGACGTCGTGTTGCCAGCATGGAAGAGGGTGGACGACGCCGACGCCGAGCTGGCCGCTGCGGAGGAGGCGTTCAAGGCCGGCGAGGAGGGCGCCGAGCAGCGCTTTCGTGTGGCGGTGGACGCGCGGGAGGTCGCCGTGGCCGTCCTCCGCATCGTAGAGCAGGAGGACCTCGGCGTCGATCCGTAGATTGACGACACCGCCACCGCACCATCGCCGCAACCGAAGGGCAAATTTTTTAGTTTTTATATTTTGTTATTATTAGAAGTACTATGTAAAATGGCCGTTTGTGGCCCACCCCCCTAAATATGAATGAAAATGGCTTGTGTGAAACTATTTTGCTATTTTGTACCGGTCGGAAAACTCACCAACGACATCGCTGTCCATTAAAAAAATTCACCAAAATGTTGTTCAAACTTGTGCACTTGTTTAAAAGATGATGCACAAGAATTTGCACGAAAAATCCTTCACAAATTGAACAACCTCAACTGAGGTTGCATAGAGTTCGAAGGAGAGAGTAGAGTGTTTGGGTTTTCAAAATGCAAAATATGGGAAACCTCACCCTAGCTTCATTTTGGAGTGACTAAGAAGGATCCAAGCTTGGTTTTTCATTTTCATGTTTGAAACTTGTTTAAATCTTGGTCAAACTTAGGTTTGACCGAATTCAAAATAATCATAAAATATTCAAAAAACATCAAAAAAAATGAAAAACCAGTGCACATGTTCTTAGTTTGTCATATACTAACAACTCCAATTGATAAACAAGGTCTAGATACATTCAAACAAAATATGCTTGAATGTGGTGTGAAATCTCAAATCTCAAACTATGAACTCTCATGTGTGAAGAGATGTGGTTTTGGATTTGCAACATGAAATTTTCCAAAAACTCACCAAAGCTTCATTTTGGAGTGACTAAGAAGGATCCAGGCTTAGTTTTTCATTTTCATGTTTTAAACTTGTTTAAATCTTGGTCAAACTTAGGTTTGACCGAATTCAAAATAATCATAAAATATTCAAAAAAATGAAAAACCAGTGCACATGTTCTTAGTTTGTCATATACTAACAACTCCAATTGATAAACAAGGTCTAGATACATTCAAACAAAATATGCTTGAATGTGGTGTGAAATCTCAAATCTCAAACTATGAACTCTCATGTGTGAAGAGATGTGGTTTTGGATTTGCAACATGAAATTTTCCAAAAACTCACCAAACTTCATTTTGGAGTGACTAAGAAGGATCCAGGCTTAGTTTTTCATTTTCATGTTTTAAACTTGTTTAAATCTTGGTCAAACTTAGGTTTGACCGAATTCAAAATAATCATAAAATATTCAAAAAAAATGAAAAACCAGTGCACATGTTCTTAGTTTGTCATATACTAACAACTCCAATTGATAAACAAGGTCTAGATACATTCAAACAAAATATGCTTGAATGTGGTGTGAAATCTCAAATCTCAAACTATGAACTCTCATGTGTGAAGAGATGTGGTTTTGGATTTGCAACATGAAATTTTCCAAAAACTCACCAAAGCTTCATTTTGGAGTGACTAAGAAGGATCCAGGCTTAGTTTTTCATTTTCATGTTTTAAACTTGTTTAAATCTTGGTCAAACTTAGGTTTGACCGAATTCAAAATAATCATAAAATATTCAAAAAACATCAAAAAAATGAAAAAACCAGCCCACATAGTCTTCTTATATACATAATAGATTTGTAGAACAGTTATTTGGCTGATTTAGACAAGGTCGAAATAGCTTGCTTAGAAATGAGGTCGTTTACCCTACCTTTGGAGCTCCTTTTTAGCACTTTTTCATGAAGGCTCGGATTGACGACCAAGTTAGAACAAACAAGTTTATAGTTTGGAAATCATTGCAAATTGTGTTCTATCTATATTGTGTCATTCCCCATGCTCACAATTTGGGGTGTATTTTTGTTAGATGGAGGGTTGTAACTATTACCTCCTAATGGTGGTAGATTTGTCGCAAATGGGCATAGCCTTGTGGCAAGGGTTGATGCTCACAATTTGGGTGTTGCATTTCCTGTTCTAGTCCAGTAGCTCAGTGGTCTACAATTTTTTTGAATTTTTTTGAAATCTTGATTTTTTGTCTTCTCAAAATTCAAATGAGCTCTAAAGGTAGGGTAAACATCTCCATTCCTAAGCAAGTGTTTTTTTTCACCTTGTCTTAATCAGCCAAAACAAACTCCTAGACTTGTTTTCTATCTATATAGTGTCATTCTGAAGTCTCACTATTTTTGAATTAATCTTCATCTAATTTATTTTCTTTTGAATAATAATGGTTTATTTGCAAATAAAAAAAACTCAAGTTTAAAAATGAAAATGAAAAACTAAACTCAAGTTTAAAAATGAAAATGAAAATGAATAATAATGGTTTATTTGCAAATCAAAAAAATCTTCATGTTTTTTTTGAATTTTTTATGCTTATTTTAAATTCGGTCAATCCTAAGTTTGACCAACATTATTAAAAATATACAAAGTGCTTACTAGTGTTATCTACACAAGCATGTAACTTTTAATATAGGCATCCTAAAAATATGAAGTAAAATTCTAGTGAAATTCTAGATCTAGGTATTTTATTTCGAATTAAACTGATAAAGAACAAAACCTAGGAAAAAAAACGCTAACTGTGCCAGATCTAGCACTTTTCTAGGCCCAGTAGCAGGATTCGGCCCGCTAATGTTTTTTCGCTGATTTAATTCACGGGACGCCTTTTAACTTTGGGTTGGGCCACGGCCCACGTACTAATCCCTTTCTCAGGCACGGCCAAGCCCATTTTTTCCCACCGCGTCGCGTTCCCCTCTCCTATTTATCCACACAAATGTGTCGTACCCTAGCTATTCTCACCCACTCCAGATCTGCGCCACTCTCGCCGCCGGCGACCAAAACCACGCAATCCAGCCCCGCCGCCGCAGATCAAGCCCCGCCGTGCGACGATGATGAGGCGCGGAGGTTCCAGCTTGCGCGGCGGCCATTCCGGCGGCGGATCTGACGAGGAGCGGAAGCGGAATGGGCGGAAGCGGCCGGCGCCCGCCTCTGACCCCGAACGGGCGCGTCGGGTTGCTTCCGACGGCGGTCGGAAGCGCGGCGCCCGCAACTACACTAACTACGGGATCGCGGCGCCGCCTGCGTACGCCCGCGCGCCGTCGACGAGTACGACCGCCAGATGGAGATGGCGGCGGCGACGCGAGGCAGCCGCTACGAGCCGGGCGGAAGCTCCTCCGGCACGGGGAGCTCCGCCATTGCACGAGCACCGCTGCCGCCGCCGAAGAGGGAGGAGGAGGAGCAGCAGGGCTTGGCACCGCGCGCCGGGCGCGTCGGCCTTCTTCCGGGAGACTACGTCGACGACGGCGACCTCGACTGGGTCACCGCCGAGCTGATGGAGCGCACCAAGGACGAGCAGCAGCAGCTCGTCGCCCGCCGGCAGATGGAAGAGGAGCTCAACGAGTTCCGCTTCCGCCATGCTATCGAGGAGTCCCTCGCCGACATGCCGTGGGGCGCCTCCGACTCCGACTGAGCGACGCCGCCGCCTCGTCGCCGCCGCACCCCTGGGGCTCACTCAAGTGAGCCCAATTTTGGATGGATCGAACTAGGGGTAGGAGCTGCGGTGACGTCCTACTCCGTGCCCTGTAATAGCGTAGATATGAACTAATCCGTGCCCGTGTGGCTTTTGCTCCGACGAGCCCTGCCATTAGAACTACTCCGTGTGTAATAGTATACTTATATGCTATGTTTGTGTGCAGTTTTAATTCTGTATGTCTGTTGTTTGAATTCTTGTCTGAATGGAGCTTCCCAATATTATCTGTTATGCTTGTCTGAATCGGAGCTCGCCAGCGTTGCCGTGCTTCGTCGCCGGAGAAGAAGAAGACAGGCAGGGGAGGATGCGCGCGCAGGGGAGGAGGATATAACGGTCGTCGTTGCTGTGTGGGTTCCATCTTATGCAAGGTGAAGTGGATAAGTTGTGGGTCCCACCCGTCGGCTCCCCATAATCCTAATCCTAACTAATAGACCGCGCTTAAGGGCCAAGTCGCAGCAGAGCAATTTGTGCAAACAGCGATGTCGCAGCAGAGCTATTCCTGCCAACGACATCGCTGCCCATCAATTGACGATGAAAAAAGTCGCATAGGAGCTATTTGCCCCCCAAAATACACAAGGCTCGGTAAAAGCTACAAATCGATCAACACCAGAGCACGTTGAGCAAGTTGGATAATGCGCAAGAAAAAAATCCAACTACAATAACACCAACAGAGAAAAAAGGGTACGCAAAGTCTAACCATTTTATTTTTGGTCACAACTAGCAAGGCCGGACCGACATGATTGACCATCACCCAGAAATATACAAGGCTCGAAAGTAGCTAAAAATCGATATACACTAGAGCACGTTGGAAATTACACCAGCCCGCTCCAAGCATTGCTATCCACGCGTGTCATTTTTTTTTGTTGAATAATACTCCAGTCACTTCTTTGTTGAGAAAAACACCCGTCTCTCTAATAATAATGCCAACCAAAACACTACAATGAATGGAGGCTAAAAATCAAGTTTTTTTTTGCAAACGGAATTGTTGTATGGCTATGGTGCAAACTATGCCTATGGTGTCTGGGACCCGCATCCATCCACCACCGTTTTGGTTTGCACATGAATTGTTGTATGGCTATGGTGCATGGGACCCGCATCCATCCACCACCGTTTTTGTTGCAAACGGAATTGTTGTATGGCTATGGTTGCTAGGATCCTATAGCCATCCACCACCATTCTGAAATTCCTCTATGAAATTGTTATGTGGACATGGTACTTGGGGACCGCAACCATCCACCACCATTGTGAAATTCCTCTATGGAAATGTCTAAAGGACATGGCCGGCTAGCACATGTAGAGAGAGACAAGTAGAAAATGTCCACCTTTTTTATTCCACATCCATCCAGAAATGTCTAATGGATGTGGAGGGAGCACATGCAATCTAACAAACAAGTAGACGGAGCCTGCCGCCGTTGCATGCACAGACAACTTTTTCTAACCATGGATTCATCAAGGGAGCACATGATTGCTTTATCCAACGGTGGGCACCCTATGCACCACTACCCCCCATGGCACCAAATCCGCGTCGTATAAATACATGTAACTACATCCGCATGTGAACAAATGAAAATCATCTAATTCCGAACGGAGGGAGTAACAACGTATAACTAAACTTTAGTCCCACTCACAACCATATGCATGAATGGTTAAATGATAATTTCAGAATTTGGTTGGAGTATGGGCCGTGGCCATGTGCAACATTGTGAACTTTTATTTAGTTTCAAAACATTGTTTAGCTGCCGATCACTAGTGGAGCCCGTTAAGTTGAACTTTTATTAGAAAAAAATATGCTACAATAGATCGCAACTTTAATAGTGAACTATACCTTAAACTACAACTTTTTTACGGAACTAGTTTCACACAAATTTTTTGACCGATACTGGTCTTTCACAAGGTTTTGCCGTGGGTGGAGCTTATACGTCCTACCCAAAGACTTTTTATGACTTTATTAAAAAGCACCCAATTCTTACAGACTGCGATGTTTAACATTTAGAGTCATATAGTTGTATTCCTCAAGAGATATTTTGTAGAACACAACATCTCCGCTTATATAAGTAAGCCACTTGAAAAATATTACTACCTCTGATCCGAATTAATGGTCGCGAGTTGTACACCACGTTTGTACTATACTAGCTATCCGTCCGCGACCGTTAAAAGGGATCGGAGGGAGTAAGATAAATTGCAGAACATGAGAGTATTGTATCTACACAGAGTGAGATAATTAATAGAGCGAATTCCACTTTTTACCCCACAGTTGTTAATTTGTGACACTTATTACCCCATTTTCTGAAACAAAATTAGAAATATATCACATATAATTCAATTACCATGGTTTTACCCCCCCCCCCCCCCCCCATTTCGGCATTGTACATGTTCCGTTAGAATAGACCAGCATATTAGAACTATGGGTGCGTCAAATTTTGTAAATATTGGAGAGCGGCATCGACGATAATGTCTTACTTTGTCTTCACCATATCTTTAGTTCCTATTCGTTTTCTTGATATTTTTGAGTCTCAATCATCACCTCGCATTTTGACCATCGAAAATGCATCACAAAAAGTGGGTCCAAAGTTTTTAAAATGGGTAATCTATATGATTTTTCACTAGATGGGGTAATTAGTGTCACAAATGCGTAACTTGAAGATAAAAACTGAAATTCAGTCTAATTAATATAGGGATACTCTTCCTCCCAGCCGATCAAAAGCTTGTCTCCCACTTCTATTTCACATATCTCCGATCACGTAGTAGGTTACCAATATTGACAAATCATATTGTAGGTCTCAAACCCATCTCTCTGGATGCATTATCTATTACATTACGTGATAAATCCTTTATGAAATGGGTCCACCAAAATTTTAGATGTTTGGATATAACCCAACGCAATAACTCATCGAAGTTTTTCAATTTTTTGACAGATTTTAATCTACTCTTCACATGACTTGATGATTTTATATTATCCTTAGTTGACCTCGTCAAAAGCTCATGAAGCCACTTTGTTTCAACAGTGGTTGTGTCTACGCCTCCATAGTTGACCTCGTTCAGATGGTCAGTATTGCAAGACTTACAGTAAACAACGTCACCACTGAAAATAAACACATAACCACTCATGACTTTTCATCTGTATCATATATCCACTTTGAATCACTATAACCCTTTAGTACCCATGGATACCCGAAATAGTGAACTCCATAGCTCGCAGTTCCTTTTAAATTGCGCATGACTCACTCGAGCGCATGACAATGATCATTTCCTGGATTTGAAACAAACCGGATCAATTTTCTCACAACAAAAGAGATGTTAGGCCTCGTGGCACAAGACAAATAAATAAGAGAGCCAATAATCTCAGAGTATCTCAGTTGATCTCTAACAATTCAGCAATTCTTTCAAAACAACACACTAGGATCATAGTCTCGGACAAGGCTTGAAGTCCTCATACGCAAATCGACTCAAGACCTTTTACACATAGTGAGATTGAAGCAATGTAATCCCGCCATTATCATCTCTCAGCAGTTTGATGTTCAAGATAACATCTGCTATCGTATACTCTTATATCCTTCATCTCAAAACAACAAAATAAGAAATCCTTACTTAATCAAATCAAGATTGGTTACAAAGATCAGTATGTCATCAACATAGATACACATAATAACTCCCTTGCCCGCACCATGTAAATCCCTCTCCCCGGCATGGTGATATTACGCACACTTGTTAGAATCGTTTTCCGCAGTAGTTAAAGTTATTTCAATCTTTCATGCCATTGCTTAGCAGCTTGCTTAAGGCGGTACAATGACTTCAACAACTTGCAAACCTTTGCTTCCTAACCAGGTACTACAAAAATAGGCTGATCCATGTAAATGTTCTAGTGCAACTCCCCATTTAGGAAAGTCATCTTAATGTCCATTTGATGAACAAGAAGACCGTGCAAGACAACCAATGAAATTAGCACCCAAATGGTTGTCAATCTAACAACATATGAGTAAGTATCAACGAAGTTTTCACCTCTGTTTTAGTTATAACCCTTGGCCACAAGACACGCCTTGTATTTCTCATAGTAGCATTAAGAATAAACTTTTTTTTGAACAACCACATACATCCTACAGGTTTGCACCCATAAGGACGATCAGTGATTTCTCAGGTTCTGTTAGCCAAGATGTCATCCTTTATACATCCCATGCTAAGAGAATGGATAGTTCTTTCATCTCCAATTAATGCATGCAATCGATGCCTCCAAGCATCCGAGAAATCCTCTCACTTCACCTTGTGCGACGAATGGAGTTGTATCCTCTGCATTTGGTTCTCTCAGATAGTTCGGTCCAAACAGTACATTCACCGCCCTGCAAAACCTGTAGGTGGCTTCAGTGGTTGCGGATTCATACATACGGAGGTAGTCGTCCGAAGAATTCATGGTAGCTCCGCATGCAAGACACCGTACATCAGCAATACATTTCTGAATGGATGAGAATCCAAAAAGTCAGGTACAATCTTTCTTCAGCTCGAAATAGTCATCATAGTCCTGCATACCAGTCACAATGTCCATGAACAATTTCCTTTGCATCATAAAGCGCCGGCAGAAAATCATGATCATTGTTTGTCTGTCGGGGTTTATGTAAAATAATCATTGAAAGTAGCTCATGACCCATAAACTGGTTCTTGTTGGCCAATCATTCAGACCTCGATCCTCCACGTTTGGGAGCAGCATCCAGCTCCGCATCCATAGTCGAAAGAACGACGAGAACCATCTGATTCTCTGCATCATCTTCGACAAGCTTGGTCTCCTCTTGCATTAGTTGGTGAAACATAATTTCCTCGTCGCTATCCATAGCCTACTGAATAAATAACAAAGAAAACAATATGTTGGCAAACAACCAAACACCTTGCAGACATGTGGGAGGGAGAAATTGGTTTCACTGGCACAAGAGTTGTCGTGGCGCAGAACGACAACCGGGGGCAACAGCGACTCGGAGGACAACATGGTGGTGCTGGGGCGACGACAGGGAGTTGCGCAGATGACGACAGCGGCGCGAATCACTAGGTAGGGGAAAATTGAGAACTGAGTGGGGGTGATAATGACTATCAGCCTCAACCGTTCCGTGTGTATGACAGGTGGGATCCGCCTATCGAAGACGTTTACCGGACATTTTCCTGCAACCTGAGGTCGCCCTAAGTTTGGAGAGCTGCTCGGGGGTGCTGGACAAAAATTGAATCAAACTGGACAGCGGAGGTGCTGTTGTGCCCGATTTTCGTATCCAGCACCCTATTAGGATTTTTGGGTGCTACTTGAGAAGCTGTTAGGCAGTAATGGCACAAAAGTGCAGTGTGAGTACGCTATATATCGATTTGTGCAGGTTTATGCGTTGGAAACTTTCTCCGATCAGAGTCAAATGTACAACTTTGACTCACCGCATGAGTTCTCCTTTTACTTTATAGGGCTCGCTTGGATTGCTGGTAGAAATTACGGATCGAGAAATTTTCCGGCCCGTGCTCCGCAATTTCAGCAGGGCCACCCGAGGTCCGTAAAATATACCGGTTGTTTTGCTTAATTAACGACGAACCAATCGCGGGCTAGCTGGAAAAAATACGCTGTTTTCACCTTAATTTTGCGGATAGGAGCTAAAAAAATATCATCCGACTCATCCTCTACATCTCTGCACATACACTTCCCCGAATAGCCTACTCCTTCTTTCGGTGGCGATATGAACGAGGTTATGGACACTATTTGTACCAGCACGTATCCACTCAAAGGATACCAAGCAAATCCAAGCCATCGGCCCTCCGAAATGAGAGCACCCCACCTGCACGGCCTGCCACCTGGATCGCGTCACCGCGAGACTCAGCGGCGCGCGACGCACTCGTGAGCCGTAAACGCATTCGCCACCTCATCCTGCATATACACTTCAGCTATATATGTCCCTGTCTATTCATTGGGTGTCACTCACTCGCTTGAGGATACAGCTTGAGCAATGGCGGGAGGAAGAGGAGGAGGAGGAGGGTGCGGGGTGGTGGCGGAGGCGGCGAGGCCGGCGGCGGGGATGGTCGGGGTGCAGATGCTCTTCTCGGTGCTCAACATCCTCATCAAGCTCGCGCTCAACGACGGCATGGACGCCCGCGTCCTTGTGGCATACCGCTTCATGTTCGCCACCGTCGTCCTCTGCCCCATCGCCTTCTTCGTCGAGAGGTACGTACGTTACTTCTTCTCCTGAGAGTGAGAGGTACGTTACTTGCCACCATAGTCCTGCATGCATGCATATGCCTGCATGTTTCACATGTTTTTTCTCCATCAAAAATGGCGACACAAATTTAGTTTTGATTGGTTGAAAACGAATTTCTGGATCTCACGCGGCGATCAAGAAGGATATTTCCTATGCAGATCGATCTAGTGGTTCTTCTCTACCTTGCTTGCTTGCTTGCACCCGGCCACCCGCAGCCTTCGTGTTGCTATTAGCTTTTGGTCGATTAAAACGTCTAGACCTTGAAGGTAACCGCGCGTGTCCCGTCACCTGATCAAGAGACAAGCATGCATGCTCGAAAAAGCACGTACGAGAGATAGTGAAATTCTCATTTTTCATAAGAGTTACTCCTCCGTTCCACAATATAAGATGTTTTAGCCCTTTTTATACATTCACATGCATACACATGTATGTAGACACTTTTTAGTGTATGTGTACATTCTTTTTAGTATAAATGTAGACATGCATGTGTAAACCTTAAACATCTTACATTATGGAACGGAGGGAGTACAAGTTTAACTAGTAGAACAATATGCTAGTACTTATCCGACTTCTGCACAGTAAACCATAAAAGTTATTATTATTAGTTGGATAATTTAAATGTTACTAGCACAATATATTTAGCCCATGTATTCAGCAAAACAATTAGAGTTTGTCTAAATGCAAATAATCAACCTAAACACGTCTTTTTTATACACCCAAATTAAAACATGTTCACGCCCCTTTTTAGACGAAAGGCACCGCCTAATTTATCTGACCAAGAGGCATCTTCTCGTCGTTCTCCAGTTTCACTGAAAATCAGATTTTTTTTTTTCAGATTCGGATGTCGTCACATGGTTCTTAACTAATTGAACGAGAATATTATGACAGGTCCTTCTTTGAATAAAATGAAAATAGTAGAACCTTTTTTTTCTTGGAAGAAAAGCGCATGAACTTACCTTAACTTTCGGTCTGTTCTCACCCCTGTTGATTTTTTCTTTTCTCTAGGTCGGCCGGGTTAATTAGTTGTTTGTTGTCGATGACGTTGTATGTGATAGCACAAGAGTATGTGCTAGTACAAGAGTATGTCAGGCGCAAAATATGTATGCCATATGGCCGTGACTAATACGCAATACAAACTCTGAGTTGTATTCGTGCTGCCTATCATAAACCAACCGCCCATCAGTCATTTTCGTTAACAACCAAAAGGAGAAAAATATAATTAATTTGCATGTGTAAAGATAAGGTAATGAACAATAATTGGGTGGCCTCTAACCAGGAAAGGAAATGATCAGTTGCATGCATAAAGAAAGGGAAGGCCAGATCGGATAAGAAAGAGGCCTGCACGACTCACTGATCGATTTCCTCAATATTTGATCCGGTGTGTACGTGAATTAAACTGAAAAATAGTACCACTTAGTTTTGGGAAGAAAGCACATCAACTTGGATTTCAATTTAATAGGGTTTCTGCTCTGCTATACACTACGGACTGCTTATCAAAATATTGCTATGTGATTGCAGGAACACACGGCCACCACTGACCAAGAAGGTGGTACTATACTTGTTCTTGTGTGGGTTGTTCGGGTAAGTGCATTTTTTTACTAGAACTCGTAAGGATATTACTTATTTACAACGTCTCTGTAATTTATATTGCTAATCACCTCCAGTTAAGTACTCCGTAGCATGTTCTTGAGACCACAGGCTTGGTTCAATTCATAACTGCTCTATAAGAAGGTTTCAGACAGAAAGTTAGACACCGCGCTGAATATCGACAATGCACATCATGCTGATTGACCAAATTAACTGACAAATTTATCGACATGGTTACTCTGTTTTAGTTTACTCATGACATGTTAAATTCAATATTCCATAATACATGATCATATTGCCTATCTGCAAAAGCAAAGAGATTCAGTTTGCTTAAGAAAATAGTCCATTTCTATTCTCCTTTCCAGAGATTTCCTATAGACAGTATTAAGAAGTAATAGTATTGTGCGAAATTAAAAAGTGAGATTGGCTTAGTGTAGAATCAATGAATTTGTCTTAAACATGTTAGCTTGGAATAATTTATTTGTTCTAAAGAAGAAGAAAATGTGACTTATATGGATATATATCTTACTGTATGCCTGTTTATATATATGCAGATTTACTGTAAACCAGAACTTGTACGTGCTGGCTATAAAGTTAACTTCAGCAACCTTTGTTACAGCTATCGCCAACCTCACTCCTGCAGCAACCTTCATTCTTGTCATCTTGACAAGGTCACAAAACTTTCCACATAGAAAGTCTTACATCTCTTTCATGTTCTGTAAATTAGTATCATCATGTGAATACTGAATACCGATGCATGCATCTACTGATGTTCCGAAGTTTTTTGTTATTGTTGTTTAACGGAATTCCAATCTTATTCGATGGAGAAACAAAGTCTATGCTGTAAAAAATTAACATTGGCCTCCATGCTAATTCGAACAACAGGCTTGAGACTCTGAACTTGAGAAAACCTGCTGGACAAGCAAAATTTGTGGGAACCCTTGTTGGCATGGGTGGTGCAATGTTGCTTACATTCTACAAGGGGCCAGAGTTGAAGCTACTCCGTCGGCTGCCTCGTCCCAAGCTTCCCCAAATCACCGAAGCTCACCACAACCACACACCATCAACCGGCAATCAAATTCTTGGCTCATTTCTTGGCATCACCAGTTGTTTCAGCTATGCGACATGGCTTGTAATCCAGGTCAGTTATCACAAGCTATGCTAGTTGTTCCAGTTGTGATCCCACCTGGCTGTTGCAGTGTTTACGTGGTAATCTTTGTTTTTGTCCCTTGCAGGCGAAGGTCGGTGAAGATTACCCGTGCCATTACTCGATTGCTGCAATAGTGTGCCTCTTCGGTGCAATTCAGTCCACTGTAATGGCAGTTTGTGTTCAGAGAGACATGGAACAATGGAGGCTAGGACTTAACATCAGACTGTACTCGTCAGCTTACGCAGTAAGTGGGACTCTCTTCATATGTCAGGAAAGTTCTTCAGTAAGCTATTCTCAGTCTAAAGAATTTAGCATGTTACTTGTTTCACTTAGGGATTGGTAGCATCAGGACTCGCGTTCCCGTTACTATCATGGTGCCTGCGAAAGAAAGGGCCCCTCTTTGTCTCTGTGTTCAGCCCGTTGATGCTCATCTTCGTCGCAGTTCTGAGCTCCCTTCTTCTCAACGAGGCCTTGTACCTCGGGAGGTGAATAGATTTTATACTTACACATTGCATATCAACGGATGTGCCTCTGCGGATTTCTTTGGTCTAAGGCTGAATTCTTGTGTTCTGCTACGCTGCAGTGTGCTTGGTTCTATCCTAATTGTGGGTGGCCTATACCTGGTGATTTGGGGCAAAGCGAAAGAGCAGGCTGAGTTGTCCGAAGATGAAGAGCTGGGCAAGGAATCCATTGCTGTGACTGCTAAGGGTGAAATGAAATAAGATGTTAAGACTTAAGAATCATGAAATTAGGCCGAAAAAATAAAATGGATAAGATATTAACTTAATATTGTATTTACTTTTATTTATGTATTCTCTGCTCTATCATTTTTAACTATTGTTTTTGTTATCTCCCTAGAGAATTTGCTTCTTATGGCAAAAAAAAAGAGAATTTGCTTCTGAGTATGCGTTGCAATCAATCGTTAGAGCATCTCCAATGCGTAAAAAACTTTGTTTTAGGGGTTCCAATGTGTAAAAAACTAGGTCTTAATCAAAACGGAAATGGTCTTATGGCCCAGCCACAACCATTGTGGGCAACAAGTCCACAACCATTTGCGCAAAGAAGTCATTTACAAAAAACGGTCTTTCTACTATGGCCAGCCCTCGAGAGAATATGATGTACATGTGATGTACCCGTATATGTTCTAAAAAAAATGTACCCGTATATTTTCTCTGTGGAAGCAAACATCATGCATGTTAGTACTACTCGGTATGTAGGACTAAGGATATACCAAAACTTCAGAAAATTCAACATGTATAGGTTAATATTTTATTTATAATTACACTCTATAACAAGTAATTAATTGCAAGAAAATGAAAACATTGTCATGGACAGATAATATTGACATAATGACATTAATAATGTATAATTAAGCCAGCTGTGTGAACCATGTGCTATCCATTTTAGTTTACTATAGTAATATATGTTTGTTGTTACGAAAGAACAAAGTTTGTACAGATATATTGGTCAAAGAGTCTTACTTTGTGAACATAAGCGTCAAATGTGACGTGAACGTACACGTCATTATGACGCGTCAATTGTGACGTGCATGTAATTTTTGTTTGCGCCGCGACAAAAATGTACTCTTACTCCATCTTCCTCCTATCCTTTGACCACTTCGCACCGTTTTGGAAGAAATCGATGACGACATGTTCTACGCAATCTCTTGACATGAATAATGAAGGAGCGAAGAACATCGCAATTCAATAATAAAAACCCATCCTGTGAATGGAACCACCATATTAAGGTTGGAAGCATCAAATGTTGCACCTTAGTGTGGTTTAGCAACGGGGAGGGATGTGAGAAAAAGGAGGGGGCCGGATTTGGCAACAGGGGATAAGTACAATGATTCCACCTTTGGCTGTCGCAACGAACTCTGCAATGAAGGGTGGTAGGCTTCACAAGGCGCTCCACTTTGATATAGACAATAACCAGAGACTTGTAAACAAGAAAGGCATGCCAAAACAAAAATATGTAGCTCGTTTCATATGTAGCAGAAATACGAAATGTTTATCTAAACCCCCCTTCTGCAAGTCTATGCTTACCACGCTTACATTATTACATGATTCCATCCCTAATGCAACCTCTCAGCGCCAGCACACATCCTAAATCATCTCCAGTCTGACGCCAAGCTCCAATGCCCTGCGCTTGATCTTCACCAGCAGCTGCTTGTTCTCCAGCTTCATCCTGTCATTCTCCAACCGCATCTTCTCCAGCTCCATGTCCTGCCTCAAGCTCGCACTGGCCCACTTCACGCGCTGCTTCTCCAGCTTCAGCCTCTTGGCGTCGATTTCAAGCTCCTTTTTCTTGTTCTCCAATGAAAGATCCCGGTGCTGAGCCGGGCGCTTACCTCCGGCGGCGGGAGGGCATTCGAGGTCGCTGTCGTCATGCTGGGGCACCTTGTTGATGTCAATGGTGAAACCTTTGTACCGCTTCAGCTTCTTGGTGCCACTAGCGATTGCATCCTTGCCGTGGTCTTGAGCGTTGGCTTCCTTACCTTTGCCGTTGCCGGTGCTCTGGTGCCTCTGATGCAACGCCCTCTTGCACCCGCAGCCTTGCGGCTTGTTGAGGTCGCTCGCAGAGAGCTTGCCAGCAATGCCGGAGACAGGCCTGGATTGATCTGCGGAGATAGGAATCATGTCGTGATGGAACTGAGGCTGCACTATTGTGAACCGGAGGCTGTGGTATGCTTGCACTTAAATAGAAGAGGGGTCTTGGATGAATTGGTGGTTGGGTGCTCCACATTTCTTTGTTGTTTGTTCTTCATTTCACTCATATTGATAACCAAAATCTTTGTGAGTTAATGCTTCAAAATGTCTTGTTTCTCTCGCATGAAATGCACCTGGATATGTAATGCAAGCCTTTACCAAAATGCTGACGCATATACAGCTTTGTCTACTTCTGTCTTGCCTCTTGCCCCTTTAATACTGGCATGTACATGAGCTGAAATCTATGCATGCGTGCACTGTTTCCCTTCCGGTTTGCAAAATGGATGGCTGTGCAATATGCAGTGTAATCAAGTAGAAATAGAAAGTTCCAAAGGACACAGTAAATAGTTACTGCATCACACTTAACCAATAAGTAACCTTGTATTTTCAACGAATACGTTATTTACGCTTACATGTTAGAAATGGACTATATCCTTGGCCATACCATGGTAATCGGTAAAAAAAAACAATTGTAGAAAAGATGGGGAGAAAAATAGATTCCGGTACATGTTTGGAAAAACGTAAGAAAGAGCGTGGGAAGTTTCCCCACCTCCTCCCTTCACCAGCTGCCTCCACCCTCCCCATTGACGGTAGCCGAAGGAGACGCCATGTACGGTGACTCGCGCCTGCCCCACCCCATTCGCTGCCTCTCCTCTGGCCTCAGTGGTCAATTAACCGAACAAGAACACATGTGGTCCCTCAGGCTAGCGTTACCCGCCTCCTCGGTCCCATTCATGGTCGTATACCGCACCGCCGTCAATGGTCAGGGAATAGTCCCCTTCACGGTGGGGTCCGCTGCTGCCACGTATGTACTTCCGCGGATGAAAAGTCTAAACTAAGGGGGCGAAAAAGAGAAGAAACAAAAAACTGTCAGCCAAGTGAGCAAACTAACGGCGCAGTCATGTATGAACAATATGCACACACTTGTGGCAACATCATGACCCGCTTTTGGCAAAATGCAAATTCGTGACCAAAGTCGCATGCGGGGCAAGTTCATGTACTAACTGTGTTTTTCTCCTAACAGACTATTCTAACGAAAATGCGGGGTGCCAAAAGGTTGTAAAACCGCGTTATTTTTTTATATCTGGTGTATTTCTGATTTTGTTTCACTAAATGGGATAATAAATGTCACAAATGCACCTTGCCCAACAGAAATGAATGAAAAAAGGAAGGTCCAAAGTTTCTAAATGGGTAATCTAGACGGTTTTTTGCTAGATGGGGTAATTAGTGTACAAATATATAAATAGAGGGCAAAAGGTGGAATTCACTCATAATATATAGATAAGCTAGTCCTGTGAAACCTATGGTGTCCCTTCTAGTGTACTATTATTTTTTTGTTATCGTTACGAAGTAATAAAATATATATCCGGATATTGGTCAAAAAATATTTCTACTTTGTGAACACAAGCGTCAAACAAGATGTGCTTTTGTTTGTGTCATGACAAACATCGACAGCTTACTCCCCTTCCTCCTATCATTTGACCGATTCACACCGCTTCGGAGGAATAGATGACGACATGTTCAACACAATATCTTGCCATGAATAAGTAGGACAAAGAACATCACAATTCAGCAACCACAAACCCGTCATGTGGCTCGCTCAGCGTCCAACCCCCATATTTACTGAGTTGAGAGTCATATATGTTTCACCTTTGTGTGGTCACCAATGGGGGAAACAATGGGAGGTATGTGAAAAAGAGGAGGAGGAGGAGGCTATAGATTGGGCAACAGTTTCGAAGGTACAATGATTCTGTCTTTGGCAACGATGTCTCCAAGGCATGGAGGTGCGCTACACAAAGCGATGCACTTTGACATAGATAATGAATGAGAGACTTTCACATAAGAAAGGCATGCCAAAATAAACATCGGTAGCCTATCCAAATGTGGCAAAAATAGGACTTCTTTAAAAGAAAATTTGGATTACATTATGTTCCATAAGAACCATGTAGCACCGATACTATCAAAACCCCGTGAATAGAGAAAATAATATCTTGGAATATGGTTCAAATGACATGTTTGGAGGTTTTACTAGTCCCCCAGCCCCTTATCTATGTATATATATTTTTTAATAAATATGGTGTTGTCGTATACTGCAAATAACAGTATAATGTATCAACATTTACGATACAAAAAAACGTATATGTACTCTATATATCTGATAAATATTTTCACACTGCAAATTCCACACTCTACATATAGAATTCTACAAGAGAAAATCTGAAAGAGGAAATGTTCCATGTGGACTAACCAAAGAGACGTCAGCCAGTGCAGCTTTGTGATCACCTTCCACTGTGTCTCTACTGGAATGTGCACGCTTTATAGAGCGTCTCAATTTTTCTAGACACGCTTTCAATACGTCCCTATGATTTTTAGATGGTGCATAAGGAGACGATCATGCGATGCTTTTCGGTAGCGATTCTACAACTGCCTAGAGGCGATATAAAGCGTTCTTAACACCCAAATTGAACGTCTCTATGTGGCTTTTGTGTTGTATTTAAACAGGTAAATGTATATTCAAAACTCTTAGTAAAAGATAAAGAGATATTTCGTGATGCAATAATTCTTGGATTTGGTCATGACAAAATTACATTCCCCCTATGGGTACTCAAGTAGTAAATGAGGATGCTTTAGAATATTTCGACTCAACTAGTTTACTACAAAATTTATGGATATCTGCTAGAATGGTTTCATATAAACTCATGTTGACAACAAAGAGGAATATAATTTTTTATCAAAATAACTTATATGGAAAGCAATTAATTGGGAAATTTGCTCTATAACTTTTTGATTGAAGTACGTATACATTGAAGTTGTAACACATGTTGTGAACGAGGTTTAAAATGACAATGCAATTTCAAACTCCGCATTATAGCCTTGGTCATCCCAACACACGAAAGTTGAGGAAAGTTATCAGCAACCCCATCGATCATGATTTAAATGGTGCTAAATTACAGCAATCTTAAGAGTTTGTGGTGTCGTCAAACAATCATGTGGACCTTTTATGTATTTCATGGTTCTAATAGACATATCTACATGGTCTCATGTGTGACTATTATCACATGAAACCATGCGTTTTCCGGAAAAAAAAGTTGGACACATTATTAACTTACTAACTCATTATCTTAAAATCGAATTAAATTTTTTGAGTAAACAACGCTACAGAATTCTCATCATCACGTGCATTCAATAATTATTGTACGATATTAGGATCAAACACTGTCTTAATGTCCATACTCAAAATGGTTTGGTTGAATATCTAATTAATACAACTAAGATCATAACACTAACCTTATTAATGAACTGAAACATATAGAACTCATGTTGGGGTCAAGCAGCTTTACACACCATCGACTTAACTCAACCGTGACATGTAGCTTTGTAAGTTTTATTTTTATATAATTCTTTATGCGGTTAGAACAAAACAAAATAATAGTTAGATGTAGATTTATGCGGCGTAGATATCTTGAAAAAAATAATTAATTGGAAACAAGCTTGTATGATCAGGTTGGCATCACAGAGGGGGTAAGTGTGAGAAAACATGTCATATGTGTGGCAAAAATGAGTCGATTGATCATTTATTCTTTTATGTTCACTAGCTCGCTACGTTTGGAACATTGGCAGCACTGTGATTGGCGTGAATTGCCAAATTTCCAGCGTTGATTTCTGTTTCAATACTTTGCTAAAAATGAGAAAAGAAAATTAACTTGGGGTTGCAGTTGTGTTGTGGAGCATATGGAAAGCCAGAAACTATGTCGGTTCCCAGCTGAACCTATTGAGGTGATCTGCATAATATGCTTTGGATTGATTGGTGGCGGAAATTACGGGGGAGGAAGGAGGTTTTAATGGAGAAAGTACAACGGTGTGCAAGACTTCTGGGAGATGTCGCAATTAATTGAGGTGTACCACGCGAGGTGTTGCTGGGAGCAACAAATTATATATTTGTTATGCACGGACACTAACATCTTACACTTTTAGTACTAAACTGGCATGTTTCGAACAAGAGTGATGAAAATATCCAGCTATGCTTCTCAGATATAACTATGTATCGTCTTGTTTCATCTGATACCCAATATCATATATGCCGAAATTAAACCGATATGAACGTGAACTTCCGTGGGGTAGGGAGTATTCTGAAAAGACGTTAATCATAGTTTAAAAAAACTAGAAAATATTCTTCCTAGATGATGCATGAGCGGTTAATTGGGACGGATCGTAAATTCATTGACAATACACGTGTCAGTTTTAGGGAGAGTTAATGCTTATTGGGTATTTCTATTTGGCACCTAATAAGAAATTATATTGGATGAATAATGGTTCTAATCCCAGCCTAGACAAAAAAAAAGAGTAGAGGAGTTTCAAAACCTATTACTTGGGAAAGGATTTCTTTAACCATGAATCCAAAAAGAAATATACCACTACGAATCAATGTGTCGAAGTTTTGAATTAAATAAAAATCCCTTTTAACTGCCATCAAGAGTCGAGAGGGCTAAATAAGAATCTTATGAAAATATCATGGAATAAAGTTTGGTCCTATTCATGGGGTTGCATAAATATCCCACTCCAAAAAACGCCTCTCGAGGGCTTGTCAGGATTTACCTTTGATGTTTCTTCTCCTTTTGTTTGTTCCGAGATACAATATCGTCTGCTTCCTTCAATTAGATAAAGAGGAGTTTTGAGTGAAAGAAGATTCTACATCAACCAGTATCGAAGCTATTTGATGTATGACTCAGGCCGTCAGGGGCGCCTCTAACTCTTATGTCTTGACGATATTTCGTAATTCGTACCTTAAGAAAGAGTGTTCGTTGTTCAAATCTTGTCCTGATTTTATGAAAAGCCAGAAAAGCTCGATCCCTGGACACAACAAATTCTAACTAGCGGGATGCAGTAATATAGGGGATTGAATATTGCACCCCTTTTTTAAGAAGGCTTGCAGGACTTCTGAAATTAATTAGCTGCCGGTAAAAACCTGGAAGGGGTAGTATTATTTTGTGCGGATATAAATGCATTCACGGTTTTTTAAGTAGGAAACATTCAGGATCTTTCTATATAGAGCAAGAAATTCATGGCATATCCCAACGTATAATTTCTTGCTTTTTATTCCTTCATAATATTGAATCGCGCTAATTGATTTGCAATCACAGGAACGATTGCAGGAGATCTGAAGGCTGACTATATATATACCAGTACAGATAGACAGCCAAAACCTGCAGCGCTAGCATCTCATCTTCTCCCCAGGGCACCCCTTTCATCGATCCGCTAGAGCTCGAAATTGCACGGCAAAGCAGCGGCGCAATGGCTGGGAAGTACGGCGGCCTCGCGCTCGTCCTTGTTTCCTTGATGCTGCTGCAGGGTGGCGTCGAGCTGGCGGCGGCGGCGGTGTGGAACGTCGGCGACGCGAACGGCTGGAACTTCGGCGTCATGCCGTGGCCCAACAACCCCTTCAAGCCCTTCAGGGAAGGCGATGTGCTCGGTACGCTGCCCTTTCGACATGAGTGTATTGATCTGGATTTTAAATTTTATTTTTCACTCTCCAACTAACAACGTATACGTTGTACTTGATCTGCTTCCTTCCTGATGCATGCATGCAGTGTTCAACTACGACCCTGCGAAGCACAACGTGATCGAGGTGGACGACTTCGGGTTCGGCACTTGCACCAGCCACCCTGCCAACGCCAAGGTGTACAGCTCCGGCAACGACCGCATCACGCTGAAACGAGGCGAGATGAATTTCATCTCCAGCAAGGCCGATGACTGCGACAAGGGGCTGAAGATCACGGTGTTCGTCAGGCCCTAAGTCGATCGACCGCAATCTTGTCACCCCTTTCTTGGGAATAATCAATGAAATTATTTTTGCATGTATCTATTACTGATCCAGTGATCTTATACGTGATATTTCTCCTAAAGTTGTGTCTGTCCTTTAAGTTGGGAATCGATCAACGCTTTCGAAACAGATCACTCTTCCTAAGAGCATGCAGTCACATTTCTCACAACAAATATTTCATAATTCTAGAGTTGAACGGTTTTTACCGACACATTTATGTGAAGAATAACAGTCGAAATTGTATGTTGGTTGTGTGTCTTTTACGTGAGATTTGAGTCTTTTACGTGAGATCTGAGTTTGTGGTAGTGTTCCTAACGCACATTATGTTTGGAAGGTTCACCAGACATGAACAATTAATATATCTTAATCTTTCTTATTGCACGCATATAAGAAATTCGTCGTGGATCCATCAAATCATATTCTTATTGACATTGTCTTCGGTTCAATTTTTATATTATCGCTTATTTGCCTTTTCATGGAGCAACAAAGAAGAGCAATAGAACAAAAGTGTGAAATGGGGGAAACAGACACCGAAACACATCTGACTGCACTTCGAAGACAGTTTGAGGTGTCGAATGGCAATGCATTGGATAAAACGGTCTATCTTTGGGACCCATTTGTATCCCTAGCTTTAGTCATGGCTGCTAAGTCGGGAAGGGGATGGAGCTTTGAAACTTTGTATGACAGAAGTACCAAGTCATGATGGCGCCATAATATTTCACATGGTCTGTACTGACCTTCGCAATGGAATCTTTACTGAGTTGGTGGTTATGATACGATCACCTCTTTTTATCCATGTACAAGCGACCTCTCGAAGAAAAAAATCATGTTGCTAGATTTCTTAATGATCTGTTTTCGAGTTTGACCATGATTGAATTTTTTGGCTGGTTCATGTCCCTCCATACAACTGACCAAGCTAAAAAAATCATGTATTAAGATTTTTTTTAACGGTTTTTCCTAGATGTTCCTGTGATTTGACTTCTCATTTGTAAGAAATTATTCATTGGCAAATGGAAACCACCCTGTGTCGCTTGACATTGATATGAGACCATTTTACAACGATGCTTCTCATGCTTCCCCTAGACAGCCTCGTAAACTGTGTCTGCCGGCAAGCTGAAATGCACTGACTTCACTTGGGTGTCTTCCTGGATGAGTGCTGCTGATGGCAACACACATGGTGGTCGCTCGAAGCTGGAATATCCATCGTTGTAGGCAAAAGAGATAAGCCAGTAGCTAGTACTCATAGTATTTTACACTTCGACAGATACTTGAACAGCGATGTATTTCAAAATTGGTGTTTCATTGCTGGTCGATTCTCTATGTAACTGAACTTTCATAGTTACATACTAATAAAACACTGCACAACTTGCAAAAAAAAATCCTGGGAACATTTCTATGGTCGTAGAAAAGAATGATTCTTGCCCTCTTCAAAGAGAAAATAATGAGTAATTGAGTCCGTGATCCCGACTGAGCCGTCACTAGTCATCTGCGCCGCAGGATATATGAAGGCAACATCTTCTCAGAGAGTCAATAAACTCTTTGTCAGAAAAATATGAATATTTGCAGACAGTTTGCATCATAAATCTTCTCAAACTTCAGCTGGGTCTGTCCTTTCCAGCACAAAGATGTTTGCCTTATCATCTCTGCCGATACGTAGAGATTCATCAACATATCTAATAAGAAAATTGAGGAGGAAGACACGGAATTCTGTTGCTGTATGTAAAAGCAGAAGAAAAGCAAAGAAGTAATAAGTGTAGCAATAGCGCAGCGGTCTATGGTGCCAAAAGGATACGTTATCTCGAGCCAACCTTCCGGGTTGAATATAGCTAGGAGCATGTCGTAGTTCTTTTGGAAGAGATTCATCAGCTGCATAACCCAAGGTGTCAGTCAATCAAATATTTGATTTGTGGAAGTGGCCTCATATACGTTTATTTTGCTCTCTTCACTAGAAAATGAGATAGTGGCCTCATATACATAGACTGGGGGAGTACTGCTAAAACAGAGATTGCCACTTTTACCTGGTTTGGGGTGATTGTTGAACTCTCAAGCTTGATAGCAACTCTCTGAAACAAGACACTACAAGCTGTGAGAAAATTTCAGGCTTTCAGCAATTTACAGTCAGACACTGGAACTTTTGAACATCAGAAATGGAAAAATGGAAGTTCTTACTGTTTTTGTAGTGACGTTGTAAGATGCTTCAATAGCAAGTTGGCCCGAAAATATCTTCAATGCTCTTGCGTTGAACTTTACGATATTCACCGCCTTTTCCTTTTGGTGTACAGAAGTGACGCTAAATCTCCATTTACTTAAAGATATACCAACAATCAAAACTTACTTGGTTGGCAAGTAGGATCTTTATAATAACACTCAGTTTCAAGAACTCCTCTTTATCAAAAAAAAGTTTCAAGAACTCCTCTTTATCAAAAAAAGTTTCAAGAACAGCTTCGAAGGGAGGGATCATTCCCCCGTTGGCAACGTTTTTATACTGTTAAAACACAAATTTGATATGTTTGCCATTGTGTAGGAATCGTAATTTCACTACATTTCAATGTCGAGTCTGGCATACAGGATTAATCACCTAACATTCTGTTCTTCAAAATATACTCTGCATAGGTCCCAACATTTGAAATGTTCAGTGCAAGAAACTATACCGATTAAGAACAATATTGGTGGAGCTAATTAAAGACTACAGCAGTACAACAAGACTAGAACAAAGTGAAGAACCAGAAAATCTAAAATTGGATTGCTGACATTTCATGGGCAACGTTGACTAACCTCTTTGACATCAATTATCTGGAGGAAATCCCCTAGGCTGATGAAATCCCGGAGGCCTAGCTTGGTTCTCTTTTTCCCCAGTATCGAAATCGTGCTGTAGATGAGCTTCCAGCATCCGTCCACCTTCCATAGGCACTATGATCAGTAATTGCAAAATATTTCTCTTTTTTCTCAAATTTTGCATACATTTATGAGCAAGCCAGCATAACTATTTCTAACTACTAAGATACCAAATCAGTAGTCAGACTTGAGCTCATGATCAGTAGGGTACGGATGAATTTACGGTAGCCCAGCCCAGATAGGGTGATCTGATCGAAAGGGGAAGCTTAGCTGAACTAGTACAAAGTTGAAGAATATTCTGATCCCGTACCTTTTCCTGGAGTCTGTCGGTGGGATCCGGCGTAGGATTCCGGGACTCCAAGAGCTCCACCAAACCATGAATCTCCGACCTCTTAGCGGAGGTTATACCAAATATCCCCCTGTCGATACCTTTTTGTTTTTTCCAAACAACACAGACAAGAGTCAGAGCTCAGTTCAGAACTCAGAGCACCAAATGGCAGCAACAAACAGCAGACCTTCCAGAGCCTGGTAGAGCGCAGCTTTAGCGTCGCCCAGAGTCTCGTAGCGAGCCAGGCTTTGCTCGGGAGGCACCGCCGCGGCTCTCGCCACCAGCACCGCGCCCCGCGGTCGCCGCCGGCTGCGGCACCGCGGAGCTGCGGCGGGGCGGCAGCGCGAGAGCGGCGCTCCGCTTCGCTTCGTAATGCAGTGGCAGAGATGGGACGGGGAGAGTAGGATGGGAGCTGCCATGGCCAGGCAGAGCGGACGGCGGGCGGGCGGAGTCGCTAGCCGGGCCTATTCTTCAGCTGCGCCATGCTCTCGCGCCATGCGAGAAGTTGATTGGTGGGTCGGGGATAGCCAGCTGTGGAGGATAACGTTGTTGTGGCGGCTTCCATTCCCAAACCCGGTCGCCGCAGTGGTGGTGTGGGTGCATAAGCGTGTAGGTCCCGCGCTCGGAGGGAAATATAAAAGTCATGGTGTCCATCCGCGGCTGCCGGAGCCGGATCTCAAACCTGCAACATGTGCAAGTGCAACCGATAGTATAAGACAAATGAGAGTGCTGATAGGACAACCTAACAACCAACAAACGATTTCGGAGGGTTTTCTAGTGGCGCCACCTCGGCAATCCTCCCCTCTCCCGTCCGGCAATCTCGTCGGCGGCAAGAGGGGTGGCGTCCCGTCCTTTCAGTGTTGTAGTTCTGTTTTATTAGGTTTTGATCTCTCTAGTGACATCGGTGAGGTGGTGATGATGACGGCATGGTGGATTAAGGTCTCTCTGACCTCTCTACCTCATGAACGTTCGATCTGGCGTCGCCGACCAGATTTGTTGATTCATTTGGATCTTGGCATTTGGCATGTCATCCAAAAGAAGTTGTTTCGTATGTGGTGTGAGATTTTCGATCTCTTCGTTCGTTTAGGTTTATGGCAAGATTCAGTTTCTCCAACCCTTTTTACTGGTGGTAAACAATCGTGCCTATGCCGTCGAGATGTGTTTCCATACGAAGTTCTTTCAGCGGTTATTCGATTTCATTGTTCACGGCGAGTGGCTAATGCAATACTCAAGTTTTGGTTTGCAAGGACGTTTTTAGGTGTCCAGTCTCTTTCTGATTATTCACCGCATGTTTCAAGCTCCCGGGAGTCATTGAACATCGAAGGAGGAAGGATTATCGGTGTATTTTTGATAAATTTCAGATATAAGATGTGTCTTTTCTAACAAAAAAAAAGAGGGCTCATACGACATGCTCACCGGAGGCGGAGCCAGGCCCCGGTCAACCTGGATCATGGCCCGGGGCGTGAGAATTTCTACAAGTAACAATTTACCTAGGTATAGGATTTGGCCTGGGATGTGTGGCATTTTAGGCCTGGCAGACATGCAACCACGCTTCTCTGAACAGCTTAGCTGGCCTTGCACAACCACACTACACAGCCCAACACGAATTCTTTCAACACTTCATAGCACATGGCCAAATTATCCTCGCACACAGCCCAGAGAAAACGTTCATCAAAGATGCAAATCGATGGGGACAAGGATGAGCCGAGTCAAACCCTTGGCCTACCCCAGCTCACTGTGAGAGACCGCACTGATTTCCATACAAAAAATTCTTTGAAGGTATAAGTTTTTCTAATATTGACAATTTAGTTACGTGAGGCCTAGATCAGCCACTTCTCTGCACCATCTTTTGTATCACTCAAAATTAGTTAAATATCGTGTCCAGATTCTGTACTATTTGTGAAATTGAGCTTACATTTTCCATGCCTCGAGATGGGAAATTTTTGTTCGTAGTTTTTGCCCTTGGTTTTGGCCCGGGGCTTGGCCAAATCCTGGCTCTGCCACTGGTGCTCACAGTGGCCGAATCTTAAATAAATTACAAGTGTAGTCCATGGGGTACTGTATTATCAAATCATATAGCCACCTGTGCACGAGCTTCGGCACTCGACGTCGAGAAACGAAGGTCTAGCGCAATCAGCAACATCAGCCGAAAATGACATGCCCAGAACGGTAATGAAGAAGCCGGTGTACACAAATCACCCAAGTAAAAACGTACTATCGACATACTCACCTACCCAACAAACGCTAGAACTGACGTTTCAGATTACAGAATCGTCACCCCAGTTCAATGTTCAACTGTCAAATGTATACGAAGTACAGAAAGATACATTCCTCTCGCAAACAATGAAGTACTGCCACAAACTTTATTGCTCTGGTGTGGGTCAACTCAACAATAGTACCGGAGCCATCTGTACCTGACAACTTCAGTTCCAATTTGGAGTCTTCGGTCAGCTGTACCAGGCTACATTCAACCGAAGCTGACAGAAAATCTACCACTCTGTTCAATACAAGTACTCCCTCCATCCCAAAATACAAGGCGCCTTTTAATTTCTCTGGTCAACGACGTCCAACTTTGACCATAATTTGTACTTATAATTTGACCACAAAATTAATATAAAAATATAGGAAATGAAAGAATTTTGCAAGACGAATCTAACGGTACCCTTTATATATTCTCAATCCACATAATTTATTATGTATTAACGGTCAAAGTTGAGCAACGAAGACCAGCATAAAAATAGCGCGCCCTATATTTTGGAACGGAGGGAGTAATTTGCAACGGTATATTCAGAAAAGATGGACAAAAGAATTCCAGTTTCTGGCGATTATACAAACAGTAGTCCCATACAACAGCACCCGTACCCCCCTTTTTATCATACAACAACAAAAGAATGGATCAAAATTCATAATACACAACATGAAGGCTAATTACAATGAATGGAAACTAAACAGCACAAGCAAGATAAACCAAGAAAAAGAAGGAATTTAGGGAAGAGGCCTCTTCAACAAACGAATGCTCTCTCACCCTTTAATTCATCGGCGCCTTCTAGAGATTACAGGAGAGTTTGTACTTGTCTGCTGCCTTCTAAAACTAGGGGAGGAGACTTGAGCCGGCGGATGATGCGGCGCTGGTGCCTGGTAAGAAGAATAAGCTGAAGGTTTTGAGCCCGCTGGTGCTGAAGCTGACTGAAGAGTTGGCTCCATAAAACATGCTATATTTAGCCGGGTTCTCTCCAGCTCCCCTTGCAGCAGATCGCTACCATATTGCTGAGCAAGCGCCTGGGGAAAACACATATTTCAGTTCTATGTTACCCATTGCAAAAGTAACTTTCCCTAAAGAGCACTTCATTCAACATGATCAAACTTAGTTCAAAGACCATTAATATCAAGATATGCATGTACTCTGTATTATATTTCAGAAAACTAATGCCACGGTACCCTACTAGATGTACTCGTCATGTATCATATATTTCTGGGCAGGCATGAATGTTTTTTACTAACCACGGCATAAGGCCATGAGCCCTTAAGCAACAGTCTTCGGAGTACTTACTAGCAAATCATCTGGTGATACTGAAGACCCTTGTTTATCATCTGACGCAGCATCTTCACTGCCACGAGTTGGTCGACGGTTATGTCCAGGATTCTCCAAGGCTTCGGCCACACTTTCACAGGCCTTCTCCAACAAGCTCTCTTGCAAGGATTTCAGAGCTTGCTGTGCCTCGGTTGAGAAGAATGTGTGCAACACAGTTTCAAAATACTCGAGCTACAAGCATGTAACAAGAACAATGCTTAGTTGACCCGTTGCATAGTTAAAGCTCAAGAAGAATCCTACGATAAACAAAAGTAATTACATAACAACCTCAAGCATGAGCTGACAAAAACCATTTGCATCCAACATTCTTAGTTCGTTGGCCTTATTCTCGTAGAAAAGACTAAGAAAGATGTCGATCAAGCCCTCGACCAAAATTTTCATTGTCTTCTCCAACAAAGGCCTAGCACCCGAGTACACCTGAAACCAGCGACAAAGTTAAAACTGCATAACAAGAAACAAATTGAGATGGAAATAATGCAAATTTATTCATGCATCTTACTTCACTGTATAGATTATGAGTCAAATAACACGCATACACAATGTTCCAAAGACATTAAAAATAGGTAGAAGCAGATATGAAATGGATGCTGTAACATGCTGTACTGGCAGCAGAAATCCCCAATGACGGGGTTTCTGAAAACAAGTGGCCCTAGACTTTTCAATTGGCGTTTCTTTGGCTCAAGTAACAAACGACCTCCACAAGATTTTAACTCAAAATAAAAGTGCTTTGAGATGTAGAAGTATATATCATACCATTATTGGAAACAGCGTGTGAGGTACACCTATACCAAGTTTTCCAAAAACTTTCCGGTTCCAACCACAGTTCAAGTTCACTTACCACTTCCACATGGCCAGTCTAGTACTTAATAGTGACCACCATACAGACTTGAGGCAACTATTATGTACTAGTTTTCGAAAAGATGGGCACAGGCAGCTTCCACTAAACACGTACTATAACTTTGTACATGTATATTTCCTACATTTATTTACCAGTTAACAATAGCAGAACTGCTTGCATAATAGAAAGCTTAGCAGAAGTCATAACAAACCCATGGGCCTAAAAGTAGAAGTTGCCAATTTTAAAGCATGTTATTCCTGGAAATAGAGTAGTGTCATGGTAAAATAACGAAAAGAAGAACAGAAACTGATGGAAACCTCTGCATGTACGGCTACAAGGATGTGCAGTAAATCAAGAGTTGCATCTCGAATGCCCTGCAAGGACAATTAATCGAATTAGTGTAACAAGACAACTAGACTAGAAGTGACAAAATGGTAATTTTCACAAGGCAGCAAAACATTACGACAACTCGGCTATCACATAGGGATACAGTTCATAACCAGCACAAAGTGTAGCCACGACATATTATTGTTCAGACTGTTCTTGCAGTAAATAGGAAGATTGCTAGATGTTCTAAACAAGACCTGTTCCTAGACGGTTACTGACGAGTTGGATGAAAACACAACCCAGCCCATCCCACACCATTCCACTCGCATTGGGCCACACGGTTTAGATGGATTCGATTGTCTACTGCAAGCAAGCAACAGAAACTAATGGAGGCGGCAATAGAAGAGGAGCACAGTGGTGATGACGAAGATGATAAAGCTGAGAATATAGAAAGGAATGATCAAAGTGGGATATTATATGGAAGTTGATGGCAATGATTAATTAAGAGAAAAATGGCACCCGTAAGATTTCAAACATGTGATTGGCAACTCGGACGACCTGAAAGAGGGAGTGGTGCTACCTCTGGAATTGAACAGCACCTCTGAAAAACTGAAGTGAATGGGGCCTCGGAAGAATTATTACATGTGAATTTGATTGTCTAGAAGCAGCCTATCTCATTCGGCAGCAACAAAAGGCAAGCAAAAATGTTCGTCCTGAAGCAAGGGGTGCTCTGCAAGATCACTGGTGAGAAGCCTTATCCGGCAAAGCCGTGAGGCAAGCAGCACTGCATTTGCCCAAAAGCACAGGGAGGCAACTGCCAGTGGGAAACAAGACACCACCTCATCCGGTAACAATGTTCTTTGATGCCTCCACTAGCAGCCTGTTGGGCACCTGCCCTCTCACCACAATAAAACCACAACACCGTGACAACACCGACAAAGAGTGCTTCTCACGTTGATCCCACGCCTCTTAGGTTTTTGGTCCTTCTGCCCCACAAGATTCCGCCACCGCCCATTTGCACACCACAACACTAATGTTAAGGAGCAGGAGAACAACTTTCTTCCAGACGGTGAGCAGTAGAAAGCTGCCTCAGCGCTGAAAGTCGATGCGCATAAGTAGTCACCTTTCTGCTCGGAAAGAGGCAGTGCTAACTTGCCTCCGCTACCAAGGCGCTCGGGAGATAAAACTGGAGAGCGGGGACGGGAACTACAGTTTAATGGCAACCCAACCCGTGACCCGTGCAAAACCTGCCAAGCAGTTTGGTCTGGTTTGGTGCATAAGTTTGAGTGGGTTTGACTTAACCATGATTTTGAACTGCGCCTCATGGCAGAAACTCTAGCAGTAACATGCAATTGGCTATTTGAAAAAATTGATAGGCAACTGCGATAACATTGATAAGACTTGTCAATTTGCTATCCTTAATACTGCATACCTTTACTGCTGGTGCTGCTCCCCAATTCATCCCTGAATCCAAGAGATAGTTTTGTGCAGCATTTCTGATCAAGTTTGACTAACCAAAACAAGATTAAAAAATGGTGAGTAGAGCAAAGGCAGACAATATAATTTGCACAGAAAAAACTCAAAATCTGATGACCCAGAAAACATGTTTCCAATTTCAAGCCTACTCTAAGAGTATTCCAAAGTAATGACTTGACTATTAACTAGAAAGCCAGAACAATAACCACGGGTTGTAATTAAATAACTGCTACTCCATATCAAAATGAATGAAAAATTTCTAGTTGGCATCGTTACTTAGTTCTTCAGAGATTATACCACTGTTGATGGATGACAATATAACTGGTGTTAGCATAACAAATCTTGAGCAAGCAAAATATCCCATAAACATATGCACAATAATATGAAGGGAATACAGATTGTGGTCATAACAAATATGTTGGATCATTTTTCTTCCATAAATCATCATAAACTGATTAATCATCACCAAGTCCTGAAAACATACCATTGCAAAAGTATACTGGTCCAGGACTTTATCTTCTAGTCCGGAGAAAGATGTCGTCAGATCTCGCATATCAGCACTACGTTCATCATTATCCCTGTGACAGTGAAACTGTCATTGATGAAGTAAATGTATCTTGAGAATTGCTTCTAATATGAGTAAATAAATTTTTCATGCAACTATTCACTTCTTACAAAAAATATTAGATGGAGAACAGATACAGGATTTTCTTATAAGGATGGTATCCTACACAAAGGAGTCTGGAAACTGGATGCAGCAAGGTGCAAAATGTAGCACATCCATAGGATCACACTAAGGGAAATGATTTATCAGCTTATTTACGTCAAACACTTCAAGACAAACTTGTAGCTGGCCTGTCACCCAACAAATATTCATCGCTTCTTTCTTCCCAGACAACATCGCCATATGATTGACAGCCCTACTGGGCGACTGGAACTACCCTTTGAGCATGAAAACTACGCATACAGTCAAGAACCTGCCCAGGGAAGCCACTTGAGTATACCTTTACCCAAAGAATTGCTCTCTTCTAGACCACATGTCAATTTCAGTCAACAGGGCACAGGCACATTTTTCATTCTCTTTCAATTCAAGATGCTGACATAGAAATGGTTCTAATTGAGATGTATATATTTAGATATTCAGTTAGTCTAGTGATTGAGAGACAATCAGGAGACAACCCAGTCCGAATAATGTACAATGGGCAAGCCCAGCCTAGCAAAATAAGGGTAGCCCAAAGCCCATTAATCATACGCTCAAAAGAAATCTGCTAAAGAAATGTACAGGGGCAACTACAGACCTAAAACAAATCCACTGAAGAGCAAGATCTGAAACATCTGTTGACATGGAAATCAGGAGATATTTGTAAGGACAGAGGTACAATTACTAGGTGAACTAAATCATACCACAGAAACCTAGAGAAATAACTTAGGATCTTGGGGTCTAAGTCAGATCAATGAATGAATAATGTGACAAAATGGGACATGCCGGACCCATGGCTGGTGACTATGATGAGCTCATGCCGCGAGGGCAACCTCGAGCATCTCCAGAAGGCAGCATTAATGGAGAAAGGGCAGCTGCTCAAATGGAAGCTCGGGCCCAGCCGAAAATCACTTCAGGCTGCAACCTGGAGCTTGAGTACGGCTGAAGTGCAAACCCAGCCAAAGAGACTGGGCTCAGGCCGAACCACCAGGTCAGGCTTTCCATGAACAGGTAGTTGCACCCAAAGTCTACTTTGCATAAGATACCAACCCTTCTCTAAAAATAAGATAAATGTACTTCAACGATGCTACCAGAAAATATGAGAAGTTGGTCAGGTACCTCACTGGCGACCAAATGTGCCTATATTTGGTATACAGCTCATCTGAAAGTTCAGCTTTACAATATCCAATGTTACTCAATACAACCAACAGCTTCTTGTGCAAGTCTCCATCCATGCTAGCAGATGTTTCTCTATCAGTACCATTTACATACCCATTTTGGACATGATTGCTATTTGATCTACTCTGAGCCAGTTCCCCTCCAAATTTCCCCAGATAACCTGATACATATACATACGTTGCAAATACAGAAAAATTGTGATACCATGATTAGATACAATCTCAGAATATAAGAAATGACTACAATAAATCAACTCCATACCTGCAAAATCACGAAAAGAATTTAGAAATGCCAGTCTAACGGACTCATGGATTTCCTGAAGTTGTTGAGAAATGTCATACTTAGCAGACTCATTCCTCAGATTAAAGATCATTCTGAAATAAACAACATAGATCAGGATGCAGCACAATACTGTAACAAGTGAAGGCTGCAGGTATGTAACTGTGCTTGCAAAAAAAAAATAGCCCTCATATTAATGTAGAAAAAACAGGAGTTAACAGTAAGGAAATAAGCCTTCAGGTGCAAGCATAACAAAAGGGCCAACTAAAAAGAGAATACACACCCGAAAAAGCCATGTGCCCTTCACATGGCTCCGAAATAAAGCATAAGTGCACATCAAAACAAACAAATTGATAAAGTACACTGTTAAACAGAAATACAGAAGCAGGCTTACAATTCAATCCAGTCCATTGCTGAAATTGTGATTTCACGGAACTCCAAAGGCAGGCATGAAATTGCATACAGAGACTTGTTTCTCTCAAGGGTGGACAAAGTAACCCAAGTCTCATATTTTGACACCTCCTTAGTCGTAGCCCGCATCCAAGAACAAAGCCGCAGAATGTAAAGCTTTGTCATTTCAAAATGAAGCGCATGCAACATTTGAACTGGCACAATTGTTAAACACGTTCAGTATACAAGACAAATTTCTGGGTATATGCAGCTTTAGACAATGTCACTAACTATACCAGCAGTTGGAGATGAATCCTTTCCTTCAAGTGTTTGACAAGCCTTAGCTATTTCTTTTATAGTGTCACCCATATATGGACGGAGAATATTACATTCCTCAAAATCACGAAATGTATTCTGAACCTGTTATTGTCAAATGACGTTTGATGGTGATTACAGATACAATTAAGACATTAAGTGCAAAGTATCATGATTTGGTCAAAGTTGACAACTATGCAGCGAGAACTGCACCTTAGTGTCAAAAGCAGACACAGTAGCATGAACCATACTAGCAACTTCATCAAGACTATGGTTTGTGTACTTATCATCAGTTTTATTTGCACCAGATTTTGCATTCGTATCAGAATCAGCAAGTACATTACCAGCAGCTGCCTGCAAGGAACAATTCAAAAAATATTATTTAGGCATAAACAAGTATAAAATACCTATTTTAGCTTTGTGTGACGATGTGAAGAAGGCACTTTCATGTGACAATGTGAACCAAGCATCATATTTTCACACTGACATTATCAGAGCAATTTACATAAAGCAATGTACACTTAATAACTTGAGTTCAACTACAAAACATATATAGCATGCCTTTTAAACTTTCATTTTTTTTTATTTTTTTTTTGCGAAAAAGATCTGATGATATTGCCACAAAGTCTTTACAGAAAGATCCAGAAAACAAAGAAAATTACAACTAGGCCCTCAGGATCCCGATGACGAAGACAGAACGCAGCACGTAACGCCGGCGCGCCGCCGCCACTCCATCGCTGACGCCTTGGACTAGATGGAGCCCCTCCACGGCCGGAAGTCGACGAAGCTTAGCTCCTAAGAGCCTCCATCCTGCGCCGCCACCGCCATCACCTTGTAGCAGAACATCAACATCTTCTTTATTCTCTACACCCGGCGCCGCCGTCCCGCGGTCACCGGCGAGGGATTGGCGCGCTCGGCAACTCCGAAGAGCTGGAAGCACGCGGAGGACAGCAGATCGACGACCGAACTCCACCGGAGCCGCGCCGACGAAGAAGGGGACCGCCGTTCTCGCAAACCACAACAGCGCCGCCGCCACCTCCACAGCGCCGCTGCCCGAAGCCCTACGAGTTCCTACGCTATATACACGCCGGATCCGGGATTCCCCGTCCTCCTGCCGCCGGAGCGGCCGTCGGAGGGCGAAGAATCCGCCGGATCGGCGGCGGCAAGGTGGATCGCACAGGGCGGACGCAAAAATCGCTCCTTTCTACTGTGGACGGGGAAAGGGGAAGGTCCAAGGTCCTTCTAGCGTTTTTAAACTTTCATATGACAATGTGAAGCAGGCATCAGACTTTCATGTGACAATGAAGCAAGAGTTAAACTACAAACAGGGTGAAGGGTGATGGAAGGGAGACTAATATGCTTGCAGAAAGCCCTAATGTATAGCTCGCAAACATCAAAAGCCATTTACTTACAACAATAGTCAAGGTGAATCAATTTTTCACTACTATGCAACTAATAAGATTGTGCATGCCCATACCTTTGCAAATTTTCCACTGAAGACAGATAAAGCTAATCTCCAGAATGCAGGAACATGCTGGATAAGTACAGCAGTTAACCTGCGAATGTAGGTTGCCCTTAAACTATCAGCCTCTTCAGCCATGAAGTTTGATGACAACTGATTGTCATGAAAAGAATCGCCGACAGCTGAATCGACTTCCAACTACAAAAACAAAACGACAGGGGCCATGAATAATATGGAAATGTCATCAAAAGAATGGCCAGACACATGTCATGCTGAACAACAGAAAGTAGTACACTCACTGATTTATTCGATTCATGTTGCAACTCCCTCCATTTTAAATCAGATAGTCTTTTCTCACGAATTTTATTTTGCAAAACCTCCATTCGCGCTTCATGATCTAAGGTGCATTTTTCAAACAATCCAAGAATCCTGCCATTCTGATGAAATAATGACATATAAAGTTATAAACTGAGAATATGGATAAGAAAGAGAGCATGAATGATTTAATAGGAAATGTCGGCCAGGTTATAGCACAAGGATTTTGGTCAAGGGTGGTAACCTGAATATTAAGATAATGCCACACTGGATCAGTCTCGGGTTCCAACTCCAGCAATAACCGGACAATGTTCTCAAGCTGAAAGTTGTGAACATAATCGGTAAGATAATAGAACCAAATCATCAGATAACTTGGATTCACAAGTGGTATAATTAATATTGGTAATCAAATTACAGCCAGCAGCATTCTACAGTTATCTACTAGTATCTTATAAAACTACCACACTATCTGGTCAAGCTCAAAATTCCTTAAACCTAAGTTCACAAGTTTAAACCATCTTTTACTGTCAACAGAGCTAGCGAGTTTCAAGATACTGCCAACACTTAATATTAAATGCAGTATACTAACCTCAGCAAGGTCAAGGTGAGGATCTTCCATTGACTTATAAAGCATTCCCCTAAATTCATGCATTACCTTCTCCACTTCCTCCAGTACACGTTTCAGTATTCCCACCTGTAAGTTGGTCACTGTAAGACCGTACAATAAACATATAAAATGCACAAAAACTACAATTGGTTTTGGCATGTAGTGCCTAACAAAGAGGGAAAGCACCACAAAAAACAATGGCGAATTTGAAGGAAAAAACCCATAAGGATTGTTTCCAGCCAAGAGTTCCCACATGACATAAGCGCTCTTGGGTGAGGTGGGCTCTCATTCGCCAGGTCATTTGAGTGCCCATCGTACCACGTGGTTCGTACACTAGGCTGATAGATACTTTACTCAGGATCTCGCACCTGCGCCTGACTTGATCTGCCAGTGAATTTTGGTTCTACATCCGGTTGTGCGTGGTATGTTCGCGATCCGTACAAATGGAAGGCAGTGCGTACATTAACCATCCAGCATACATCAAGCAATAAAGAGAATATAAAATCAAGTTATCAACTCACATGCAAGTCGACTCACCTAGGATTAAATATTTATGACAATTAACATATCAGCAAAACAAGGGTTTCTAAAAGTTTTGTGTGAATCAGCCAAGCTCTGTGCAGTTGCAAACATGAATACCAATAAATATTAGAAAGCAAACAACACTGGGACTTAAAAAATTAAATTATATGAAGCACACAAGCTGAATGATGCATGGACTGCTTTATCACCAACATGGGCCAGCATGAAGAAAAAATCAAACCTGAAGACCTTTTTATCTCATTTCAATGCAGTTTGTAAGACACGAGATCCTTGAAAACTCAAAATTCCAACGTAAAATGTCTCGTGCTCTGATCCAGTACACTTGGTACCAAATTATGGTACAGAAGTCATTTTACAACGGCACTACGGGAGCAATTTCTCATAATGGGCTTTTGCATGATCCTAACAGCAATGTCAATCGAACCCAACCAAGGACCTAATAAACCACTGCCAATTAGATAAATATGTCTGCTTTAACTGTTTCATTAGGTAATATGATACATGTTTCTCCTGTATAAACAATATATTTTACGTATGTTCAATTCTAAGTAAACTCTTTTATTATTCTTTCACACTTAAAAAAATTACAAGGCCCGTTTATACTACACGACAAGTAGAGGGGAGATAGTAGTCCAGGACAGTAGTGCTCTAAGAAGATGATGGGGATCACCGGTCTGTGATCCCAACAAATCCCCAGGGTTGTCAAAATAAAGATGTCACTTACAACTGGGGTGCGGCTATGACCAGTAAGCATGTTAATCGTTTGATAAAAGATGCAGAAAAGATAAATTCAGAAATTGGCATACATGAGAAGGAAGAACAATTGATTTTGCTTTTTGGTACTCTCTGACAGCTAGATCATACTCTCCTTTCCTAATGTTGCCACGAATTGCGCTTGGCAGGTTAAATAATGTCCGGAATCTCTGAAGCATTCCTTGAACAGATCTGATCTTCTCAGCTTGGGCCTGTACAAGGTGGTTTAGTTTAGTGCACTCAATAAGGAATTTTGCAGAGATGCCAATCAAGATGAATGAAAATTAGTTCTAGAGAAAACTTAGTGCTATACCTGCCTCTCGAATAGAGGCTCGAATGCACGATTTGCCACGCCGCTAATTTTTTGAGTGACTGCATACAGGTGAGTAGTACCTGCACCTTCAGGGTCGTCTTCTATCTGTCTCAGTTTCGACTCAATATCTACAGAAGAAATGGTATATCACGAAGCGATACAGTGTACAGAACTTCAATACCCTGAACATGTAGCTGCGATAAGGAAGAACTAACAGCTAAAATAATACCATCGATTGTAGTTTTGCATGAGACAAAACAATCAAAGTTCTCCTTAACTAATTGTTTTTTCTGCTGTGTTCTCCCTTTAAGGTCAGTTTTCAAGGTAAGAGCACCAGACTCTAAATCAGCAGCACTTGTATCTTTGTGGACCCACGAAAGAAAAACCTTGGGATCAAAATTTGGAGAAGAGTATACAACTTTGTCTGCAAAAGCACAAAAAAGTAGACCTTTTATTAAACAAGAACAGACAAAGGGCAAAAATAATGCATATGACCAACAGGCATACCTCGCATACTGGGATCCAAACCCTGAGACTTCTCCCTTGAAACTGGAGAACTTACTGAAGCATCAGTGATTAGTCGCAGGGACTTATTATCCATGATACTGGTGGGAAATAAACATTACTCAATCATGAAAGGGCAGTAGACATGGAAAAATAGAAAATAAACAGAATTTGATTATTTTAACTCCTCGTACTGCATAGCATATGACCCATACGTTGCATAGTACAACACTGTCAGGTTTTTATGATAATACTTGTTGTTATCCAAATATCAACAGATCGCTATAAAAGACCATCTGCATTACTTTAATAAGGTTTGTGCCATGTTATGCTTTATTATTCCCGTAAAATGGAGGCCCTGTTTGGCAAGGCTTCTACTTTAGCTTCTACAGCCAGATACTGAAATTAGGCCAAACACCCGGCTTCTCCACTTGACTTTTGGAGAAACAGAAGCTGTCTCAAACAATGACACAATAAGATGATCCCTCCTAGCTTCTCTAGTATTTTCCCAAATTTTCCTGACCACCACCTTAAGTTGACTTCTTATGGACTTCTCCAGCATTTACTTTACGCAATATTTTTCATGTGTGATATGGTGAAGGAGCACTGAAATTAAAAGACGGTATTGATCAAATTTTTGACGACCGAGATAGTTACCCGAGGCCTAATGGATCCAAAACTTCCACTCCTTTAGGTAAAGTCTGTACACTTGTGAGCACCTTCTGAGCTGCTGCTGCTTTCTGTTCAATTGCTTGAATGTTAGGCGCTGCCCTTGCTTCACGCATTTCCCGAACCCTGCGAGCAAGCTGAACGGAGCAAAGGCCGACGAACATTAGGCCTGACATGTTCGGCGTGAGTGTGGAAACACAAAAAGGCAGATCATGGTAAATAAGACTTCCAGTTCAAGGCATTTGATAACTATTACTTCCTGTGTTCACTTTTATAAGGCATTCTAGATATTTTCAATACGGACTAGATACGGATCAAAATGAGTGAACCTACACACTAAATATTTCTAGATAGGTGTATTTTCTAGAGAAAAAACTAGAATGCCTTATAAAAGTGAACGGAGGGAGTATCAAAGAATGCAGATATATGATGATGTACAAGAAGATAGTTGAGACTAAGCTGAGTACTGTGGTTCATTTTAAAATGGACACTCTACCGAGTTGAACTTCAGACACCCCTCGTATTTGATGCAGGAACTATGCGAATTTTCAAAATGAAGAATACCAAATGACGTTGTTAATCAATTGGCATGTTCAAACCGAGGTAGCAGTACAGGCTTCACACCACTAGCTAGATTTTAGCAATCAGACCACGATCCCACCCTGTTTACCCAAGCAAGTACTTGTTGGCCCGTCGACCGGGATGATCAAAGCGTAGGCTGTCCACAAACGCCGACCCAGAGATCAAGATCTCGCGAATTCGTACCTCGGCCTCGTCGACGCGTTTCCAGCTCCTGGGCTCGGCGTCATCGAGATCACCGTCGTCCCGCGACGCGGCCCTCCGTGCGCCGGCGCGTCCGCCCCCGCGGGGCGGCGGTGGCCCGCGCTCGCGGGCGGGGGCGGCGCCGTCCTCGTCGCCGGAGGAAATGGAGAGCAGCTCGACCTCGGAGTCCTCGTCTTCGTCGCGGCTGGGCTGGCGCCCCTTGGCGGCGCCGCGGGCATTGGCGCCGCGGGAGGACGGGGCCGGGGGGCGGACGAGGTTGACGACGGGCTTGTTGGCGCCGGCGGGGCGCTGGTGGCTGAGGTCCCGCGCGGCCTGCTCCTGCAGCGCCATCTGGAGGAGCTCGTCCTCGTCGACATCGCTGTCGCTCATGGCCGGAGGTGTCGGGGCCTGGATCTGGAGGTGGAGGAGGGCGAGACGACGAGGCGGAAGTGAGAGGAGAAATTTCGGTCCGGAATTCGACGCTTGCTTGGTTGGTCTGTAATTGCACGCACGGAACGGAGTTCGCTGGACCCAACGGCGGAATGGTTCGTCTCGTCCGTGCTCTGGGTGTTGCGTCGAACGTTCGACCTGAACCGGTACCAGTGGCCGTGCCCGCACAAGTGTGCCGTGGCGTACCGGCGAGATGCTGACGTGTGGACGGTCGACCACCAATTTATCACCGATTCAACAATTCAATGAAAAACCGAAATATGTCTCACTTGAACAAAATTCAAATAAAAATAACTTAATAACTCATTACTTTACCATCAATGAGGATATCGTCTTGCAAACTGATTATCGACTTCTCGTGAACCTCGCTAATCTCGCCTTATCTTTCTCAGTCATCGTCTATGTATGTCCCTCCATCATCGGCCCTGCGTTCTATTTGGAACGGACCCTTCTCCGTTCGTCCCTCCATCATCGTCATAACTTAATAACTTAATATTATTGTCTCTAGGGCATACCTCCAACAATGTGCACCCTCAAAAGTTGATTTTTATTTAATGTGGCACCGTAGGCACCCTCGTGGTGAATGATGTAGCTCCGCCACTGCCACTTCAGTTTCCCATTCAATTTGAGCCAATAATTAGACAATGTGAATGGTTTTTTCTCCACTTGATGATATAAAGCGGCGGCCATCCCCATCTATCAATCAAGAAATACTCAACATGATGCAATAATTCGAGCCAATAATTGGACAATGTGAATGGTTTCTTCTCCACGAAACGGAGTTTGCTGGACCAAAGGGTGGTTCGAAGGCTGAAATGTGGAATGGTTTGTCTCGTCTCGTCCGTGCTCTGCTATGGGTGTTTGGCTCGGACGTTCGACCTGAACCGGTACCAGTGGCCGTGCACGCATAAGTGTTGTGGCGTCAGTGCCGGAGCTATGTAGAGTTCAACCCCCCCCCCCCCCCCCCTCCCCATCCCAAGAAAATTTTGCCTAAAAAGTAGTACTTTCTGGCCTTTTGCCTCCAGAATCAGTGATGTTTGGCCTATTCCCCCCTCCCCCCGATACTGGGCCAATATGCATTTGAAGCCCATCTCCCCCCCCCCCCCCCCCCCTTCCCTAGCCAGTCGGCCCAAGCTCCGCCACTGAATGGCGTACCAGCGAGATGCTGACAAGCAGCATTTTTTTGCACAACGAGTCCGAGGAGACTCGCGACTTAGCGAGGGCAGCTCCAACCGAACATAAATATGACCTCCGCGACACCCCAATTTTAAAACATTAAATTCATGCCAACGTGTGCAAGGTCGAATTTATCACCAATTCAACAATCCAATGAAAAATTGAAACAAGTCTCACTTGAACACAAACCAAATAAAATAATAATCCACACATAGATCACACACGAATTAGCCCCCCTTTTCCGTTGGTTGACCTCCATGTTCATTTTAATCAACCACTTCTTACTTTGATCATCCATGAGGATAGTGTCTTTCAAACCGATTCTCGACTTCTCGTGAACCTCGCTAGTCTCAGCTTACCTTTCTCAGTCTCCAATTTTTTTAGATCAACAGGAGGTTCACTCCCAGCTCCATTGCATGAAGCCACCACAGACATAGTACAAGAATAAACGAAAGCAGTAAATATATCCAAAACTAAAACAAAAAACAGAGTCTTTTATCAACCTAATGCTAAGCTGCATCGCAACTTCTATTCATGGCACGCATGCCAAAACCACGCTTCTTCTTTGCACTAGCCCCTTCCAGAGACCTGCAGCATCAGCTTAGCGATCTCACTAGCTTTAGGACAAGGGGGTGAGGCACTCCAGGTAGTTGTCAACGTCGAAGTTGGATTGTCGAACCTCAGCTGGTGGGGGCTGGAAGCCTTGGTGATGGTGTACTTCGAGAAGTTGCCCTCAGCTCCCAAAATGGCAGGGGAGTTTCGAAGTGATTTCATCAATAATCGATCAGCAGCGGCATCAGCATAGCCTGACGGAAATGTTGGCAAAAAAACCACCAATTCCATCATCGACTCCTTGAAAATGCTAGCCCACTTATTGATGGTCCTTAAGATAATCCACCACATTTGCTTAATGTCAATCCAAGTAATACAGTTAAAATGAGATCATTCCTAAGTTTCGAAATGGACCACAATACATCAACACATATGGAATTTAAAGCATATCATTTAGTGTCAGCAACCCAGAGTCTAGCTACAGATTCTAAGTTGTGACCAGTTGGCAATCCACGAAAGACCTTATTTCCTACTACAAAGTTCTAGCCACCACACACTCAAAGAACAAGTGGTGTGTTGTTTCAGGTTCAGAGCAAAAGACGCAGTCCTCTGGTTTAGTAAGATGGTGTTTTTTAAGGTTATCCACGGTCATGATTTTATCATGCATAACCAGCCATAAGAAAATGTGAATCCTTGGAGGGATTACTATCTTCCATATGGAAGGAACATGAGTAGGGAGAACCACCCTGAATTGATGATAGCATACAGGGAACTAGTGGAATAAACTCTAGAACTACTATGTTGCCAAAACATAGAATCATCCTCCATTGCAATGTTGATACTTCTAGCTACAGCTTCTATTGAGTACCATTGCTCCAAAATTTTCTCTTAAAGGTTAACTCGAGAGAGTGACCATCCTAGATTTTGGCAATAGTTTGGCATTGTTCATTACAAAGGACACAGAGATCCCGGAACTATACCGAAAGGGGAGAGGTGCCGAACTAGCAATCCTCCCAGAATTTGATATTTTGGGCACTGAAGACCGACCAACTGTATCAAACTTCACCGCCTGCGCCACCCACATCACACCTTTCCAAAAGGTGGATGCGCCAACATTGTTACTACAGAAAATGTTCGGGGAAAAGGTATAATACTTGTGGTCTAACTATATCTTTCCACGACTTGTTCTCGCCTCGGTTATATCTAGCAATCCAGGAACCAAGTAAGCAAATATTTAAATCTCTAAGATTAGGTAGACCAAGCTGCCACTAATTGCCAATTAGCACAATGAAGTTTTCTATGGCCTTCAAAGTCGTTCCATAGGCAGTTGGCCATTTGGGTATTCATTAAATCTCCAAACTCTCAATTGTTTTCGCCTTTTCCAGGTCCATTGTTATTAATTTCTCATTCTTCACGAAATTAATCCTCTCCCTCTCCAACTCCATCCCCTCCTAGATCCCCACTCAGCCAAAATAAATCCTCTCCAACATAGTTTTGCATTATTTGTAGCTTCCTTATTCGTAGACAAAGTAGATTCAAAATGGTCTTTTCCTTTGAATGATAACTTGTATCCATGCACTTCAGATTATTACCCTGGGATTCGCCACTAGCAATATAGCCAACCCTACCCTATCACGTCAATCCCACAAGCCTCTTATCCATTCTAGTTAGCTCGTGTGGGGGGAGTAAGTCAAAATAGAAAAAAACTCACATTGGATTTAGGGATAATCGGTCTCGAACCGATGACTTCCACCACGTCAAGCGACTCTCTACCGCTAAGTTATATCCCTTCCCCATCCCATCTAGAAAGAGAATTGACCAAATGCACTTCCAATAAAAGGTTGTACCTCTCATCCTTCATCTCATCTATTTTCTCCTCCAATTGCTTAAAAGTCTCCCCTCTTTGGAGATGTCCATCCATGTGGTAGACATTTTGCTTGGCGCGCCCTCATGTGCGACCCTTTCTTTCTCTCATCTCCTCCCCATCACATGTGTTTTCCTATTTGGAACGGGCAGTTGTTCGTCTGTCCCTCCTTCATCGGCATCCAATTCAATAGATAGATGAGTGCTAGAGCCATGGTTGTTTTTCATCTTCTTGGCGGGATTCTTGCGATCTTCAAACATGGTGCCCCTCTTCGGGCTCCCGTTCAATTCGAGCCAAAAATGGAACAATGTGAATGGTTTTTTCTCTACTGGATTATATAAAGGAGCGGCTAGCCCCATCTATCAATCAAGAAATACTCAACACAATATAATAAATGGCAATCAAACAGTAAAATTGAAAATAAGCAAATATGACTTACATGGCTATCGACGACAACGCCACTTTGATTCATATTGTGCACTTGTGCATAACAAACGCAATAGTTATTGATACGTCTCAAACGTGTCTATAATTTTTGATGTTCCATGGTTATTTTATACCGAATGCTACATGCTTTATAATAGTTTTATATAATTTTTATGCATTTTCTGGAACTAACCTTTTAACCTAGTGCCCAATGCCAGTTTCTGTCTGTTTTGTCTGTGCATTGCAGAAAAGGCTCAAAAATGAAAGTGCTCGGAATTGGACGAACATTTACGTCAATTATTTCCAGCATAAATAAGCCATGGAGCCCAAATATCAGACGGAGGGGACCCACCATTGGAGGACGTGGGCTGTGGGTGCGGCCAGGGGTGGGCCCGCGCCCCAAGGCCGCCTCCTCCACCAGAGCATCGCCTCGCGCCGCCTCTTCGCCTATAAATCCCTCCTGACCTAATAAACGACGACAACCGAAGGATTTTCCCAAATACGACTCCGAGCTCCGCCACCATCCGAAACCCTATTTCGGGGGACAGAAGTCTATGTTTCGGTACTCTGCCGGGACGGGGAATTGCCCCCGGAGCCATCTTCACCGCCGTTGCTGCCTCCCATGATGCGCCGGGAGTAGTCCTTCATCGAGGCTGAGGGCTCTTGTTGTAGCTATGTGGTTTATCTCTCTCTCCCATGGTGTGATCTTTATGTGATCATGAGCATTGTAATCTAGTTGAATCCGTAGATGTTTCCCCTTCATTATGTCATGGATATGTTACTCATTTGGTTTTATCTATTATAATTTCCAGAGTCACCTTTGTCCCACGGTGCGAAGTTGACAATGTGCGTGCCATGTGTGACTCTATGGATAATACATTAGAGGGATACTTACCATGTGAAAGAGCATATGCTTTCCCCAAGGTGTTTTGATGTTTGTTGACAACACAATTAGATGTCTAATGTGTGTGGTAAAAGTGTGCAGGAATATATCTTTTATAGTTGCACAGGTTTTGGTTCAAAAAGGAAGAAGTGCTGGCTTTACTGCATCAGCTGGTACTACCGGGTCCGTCCCGGTTGAAAGGGCATGTGTTGCCCCATGCGTGGTTTTGGTAATTAATGACAATCCTTATGGACTAATGTTTGCATTGAGATATACTTGTAGATCTTGTCCATAAGAAAAGATTGGAGTTCATGTGTTGAACTCTAGAAGATTATATGATGACCAAGGTTCTATCCAATGGGTTCATATGAAGAATGGTCATCTAGAGTTGAGCTTATTGCAAGCATGGCTTGGAAAAGAAGATTGAGAGAACATTCATGTTTATCTCCAAGCCATCATCTATATCAAGAGAAGAATATGAAGTGCAAATGGATACATGAAGACGGAGCTAAGCGAGGCTCTCCCATAATGGTATATGGGGGAGTATTTGGAGAAGTCTTCATCAAGCATGTGCTAGCAAGCGCAATCAAGAAAGGTGGTCCACTTGAAGAGATCAAGATCGTCATCATCTAGCTCAAGTGGAATGCGCAAGGCAAAGGTATGATCTTGATAGGGTTTCTATTTTACCGGTCTCATGTTGTTAGTTTGGAGACCGGGTTATAGGATAGACGGCGTACTATCAAGAGGGGCTCTCAAGTGAGTAACTTGATCGCATCTTTGTGGAGAGCTCAAACCTTTGCACATTTGGCATATCATCTTTCTTGGTTCTTATTTGGCTTTTATCCATGTGAGAATTTAGATCTTGTATTCATCTCCATACCAAGCTCTAATTCATCAAAAACGGATTTCACATGAATATCTTATTGCGTTTTTTATGTTCGAGATTTTACCGGTTTGTCTTTTCTAAGAGGTCAAACTCTCCACTTGTGGTTTTCTCCTCACATGATGGACTATGATGTGTATATGCATAATCTTGTTGTGCTTGTGAGTATCTTCGAAATAAGCCCAAGATCATAGAAAACGGAGTCCGGATGAAAAACATATTGAGGTTTCGGTTTGGAGGTTTTATCGGTTGTTCTTTTATCGAGAGGTCTAACCTTTCCCCATTTGGTTTTATCCTCCATTGTTGGAATATGATGTTTCTCTACATGATCTTGTAAAGCTCTTCGTTGCGATTCCAACGAGCCCAAGATCATCAAAAACGGAGTTCGTATGCGAAAGTTTTGCTCGTTTTGGTGTTGGGGTTTCTGCAGTTTTTCAGTAGGTCGGTAGTACCGCCCCTACTACCGCGTCTACTACCGAATCGCGATTTTGGTACTGGTTTCGAGCGGTTTTTAACCCGGTAGGGTCCCGGTAGTAACCCGGTAGTTCCGGGGACCCGGTAGTACCGGGTCAAGCCCGGTAGTACCGCCCCGGGGCCGAAAAACAGCCCAACGGGCAGATTTTTGGGCACCTTTTTAAGGGCCCTTCTTCCCCAATGTTTCCTAAGAACTTGAGCACGTTTTTCCTCTCTCCTCCATTGTTGAAAGCTCATTTCTTCGATTACTCCCAATCCCTCCACCCAAACTTGTTGATATTTGGAGGATTGAAGGAGGAGACCTAGATCTACATTTCCACCAATCCATCTCTCCTCTAAGTGAGGGGAACCCTTTCGATCTAGTTCTTGAAGTTCCATTTGTTGTGTTCTTCATTGTTCTTCCTCTCTTCTCCCCCCATAAGCATTAGTTGCTTGTGGTGGGATTTGAGAGTGAAGGATTTGAGCACTTGTGCTCTTGCCATTGCTTCGTTGCATCGGTTTGTGCTCTCCACGAGGATTCGTGGAAGTTGAAAGCTTGTGAACTTGTTACTCTTGGGTCTTTGGACCCTAGACGCCCGTGTGGTGGTTGAGACCCGTGTGTGGTCACTTATAGCTGTTCGGGAGCCCCCAATCCCGTTGTGGGTTGTGCCCCGAATCGTTGTTGAAAGGCTCCAGATTTCCGCCTCGAAGGATTCCGATAGTGGAAGGTGAACCAGACCTTTGTGGTGCGGTTCATCGGAGAAGAAGGTGAAACCTTTGTGGTTGTTGAACCATTGTGTTGGTTCACACCTCTCCAACGAGACGTACTCCCCTAAAAAGGAGGAACTCGGGAATACATCCTCGTCTCCGCGTGCCTCGGTTATTTCTATACCCGAGCTCTTTACTTATGAACTTTACATTGTGATAGCCTTTGTGCTTGAAGTATTCTATATTGCTATCACCTTGTTGCTTGTCTTACTTAGCATAATTTGTTGGTGCACATAGGTGAGCCTAGTTTATTTAGGTTGTTGGCTTGTTAATTTAAACACCTAGTTTTATTCCGCAATTATCAAGCCTAAACCGAAAAAGTTTTAATCGCCTATTCACCCCCCCCCCATCTAGGCGACATCATTGTCCTTTCAATTGGTATCAGAGTCAGGGCTCTCTTTTTGGGCTTTACCGCTTAGAGAGTAAAGATGTCGTTTAGAGAATTAGTGCACAATCCCATTTTTAAATTCGATGGCACAAATTATGATGTTTGGAAAATTCGCGTGCTTAACCTTCTTCGGGATATAGACCCACATGTTAAGAGAATTTTAGATATGGGTTTTTCTTCTCCAAAGGAGGATGAGGAAAACTCTTATCTCGATACTCTTGTATCTAATGGTCTTATATGTGTTTTGAGCGATGTAGTTCTTGCTTCAATCATGCCTTTTCGGAACGCTCATGAGCTTTGGACCAAGCTTCAAGATAAATATGAAGTGTCCAATATTATTGAGGATGATTGTTCTCCCTCCACCTCCGGCCGTGACGAGTTCACAACTTCTGCCACTTCACCAACATGTGTTTTGACACAAGGTAATGATATGGTGAGTGGTGATAGAAATTGCTTTGTTGATGGTGAATATTCTATTGACTATACTTCATCTCCATCTCATTGCAATGATCTATCTTTGGACTTAAACACTTCTAGCACTACAAATGTTTTACATGCTAGTGTTGCTAGTCCTTGCATATCATGTAATAGTTGTTTAACTAAATCTCATGATGATATGCTTCATTCGTCTTGTCGCCATGAAAACAATACTTCCATATCCTCTATTTCTTGTGTGGCTAACAATGTAGAGGAATCACAACATTTGTTGGAACAAGACGTGGATCTCAATGGTGCTTCAAGTATCTCTTCACCATCTTTGCCCACTACTCATTTTTGCCTTATGGCTAAGGATTCAAAGGTTTCTCCACCTTTGGAACCCTCTACATCTTTTGATGATGTGGATGGGGATTCTCATGGAGCGCTTATGGATGTTGAATCCATAACAAAGAAGGGTGAGATGGTATTTGGTGCTCTCCCCAAAGGTAGCAAAGCTATCCCTCCTCTAAGTGAAATCATTGTTTATGCTATTAAGAGTAGTGAAATCATTGAGGACTTGGAAACTCAATTTCTCGAGAAATGTCAAATTGAGAGAGAGGATGCCGATGAAAAGGCATCCTTAATGAATGTCCTTGAGGAAGAGCAAGAGCTCCGTGTGTCTCTTGAGGAGAAACTTGAATCTCTTGATGAAACAAATGATCTTATTATTGCTAAAATCATTAAGGAAAGAGATCATGCTATTGCTAAATATAAAGTGCTTAAAAAGGAAAAAGTTGAATTTGGTGTTGGCAATGCTAGACTAATTGAGGATATAGAGAGACTTGACAAAGCCCACAAGGCTTTAGAAAGTGAACACTCTCTCCTTATCAAGTCTCATGATCAACTCCAAACTCAACTATCTAAAAATGATGAGCTTGCCAAGTTGTCTTCTTCCATTTCTAATATTGATGATGCTTGTGCTACTAACTCCACTTCTCGTGAAGCATCTATTTTGAATGAGAATGTTGAGCTAAGGGCTCAACTTGAGTTGCTAACTAGCAAGTATGGGAAATTAGAAGAAAGTCATGAAAAGCTCTCTAGCTCTAATGAGGATCTTCTAGCATCCCATGCAAGGCTAAAGTTAGCTCATGAGGCTATCACTACAAAGGTAACATCTTGTGAGCCTCATGTGGACAAAGGCACAACTTCTACTAGAAATGCTATATTGCCATGTGCTAGTCCTAGTAATTCATCCACTCACAATGTTGCTACATCTTGTGATGAACAGGGGCGATTTTAGCAGGTAGGCTTCGTATGGCTCGAGCCTACCTTCCAATTTTATCCCAAAAATATCAAATATATGTGCTACATATGTTTAGCCATGGATAAGAGCTTCTTCAGTTCGTATGTTCACCCACGAAGAAGAAAAAGGAAGAGAAGTTCCCATCTGGATACTGGCCCAATAGTGGCCCTGCCCAGGAGGAATAGCGTGCAGCGCCAGCACTTCCATGAATCGATAGGTTCCTATTCGGAGACTGGCTGACGGCGCGGCGACATAGGTCGCAAGAAAAATCACTGGCGATTGGGAAATTTCCCGAAGACGGAGGCGAAGAACGGCCAGCCCTCACGGCCTGTGATTCTCCTGTTTCTTAGTCCGTTCTTACTTCTTCTATTCGGTTGCAGCTGCAGACTCCACGAATCCGGTATAATTCATTAACCTTAAATCTAGTAATACTACTTTCTATCTGCTGTGTAAATTATGAAATTGACGCAGGGATTTCTCTTATTTTTCAGTAGATTTGTAAATGAATAAATGATCACTAACATCGTGCCACAAAAATCTAGGTGACTTGCATCAATAATATATACAACTAAGTTATTTTCATTCAAGTGATCTGTTATTTTGAGCCCACCCTCCATTTTCGTTCTAGAATTGCCACTGGTGATGAACTACTTTCCTTGCCTTGTTGCTCTAACAATGAAGCTTCTACTTCCTCTAGTATTTGTGTTGATACTAACCATGTAGAGGAATTAAAAGAGCTCAAGGCCCAAGTCACTTTTTTGAAGAAAGACTTGGAAAAGCGTCATGTTGGGAAGTCCACACTTGACAATATGTTGAGTGTTCAAAGACAAGAGTGGATTTGAATTCAACTCTAATAACAAGAACAAGTCCAAGCCTAACAAGAAGAACAAGGGCCAAGAACAAGTCAAGGATTCGGCCAAGATTGTTTGCTTCAAGTGCAAAGTTGAAGGGCACCATGTTAGATCTTGCCCTTTGAAGAAGAAGTCTCTTAGTGAGAAGCAACAAGGGAAGAAGCCTCAAATTCAAACTCAAGTTCCTCAAGTTGAAGAACGGCCTCTTCCCAAGAAGAATCAAGCTGCCCCTCCTCAAGACAAGACTCCAACTAAGAAGAGAGGAGGAAGTAGATGTTCCTACCTATGCCGTGAGAAGGGTCACGTTGCTTCTTCATGCACAAATGGTACCTTATCCAACCCCATTATTATTAATGATGATTATTCTCTTCGAAAGGATAAGGTTGGCAATGTGTTTGCCAAATATGTTGGTACTCAAAGTGGTGTTAAGAAAAGAACCATTTGGGTTGCCAAGCCTATTGTGACTAACCTCTTAGGACCCAACTTGGTTGGGGACCAACAAGCTAAAACTTGATCAATAGGTGTTGTTGGAGGGCATTGGAGACTTGGCTACATTATGAAGAATTAAGGGATCTTCATCAATTATATTTTCTCAAGTCAAGTCATTTGGATTATATTGTTCTATCTCATATCCAATGTTCCTCCTTGCGGTAACTTTTATTTAAATCATATATACATTGAAAGTTGCTTGCACCCTTGCATGTGTTAGGTTTTGTACCTTGCTAGTGTTTGTATGTGTTGTGCTCTCTACTTACTTATCTTGAGTAATCAAGTATGTGTATGTTGGTTTGCACACCATTTACTTGTGTTGAGCCTTATTGCTTTTATTTGATATCTTATCTTGTTGGCTCTCTTTTTGAGAGATTAATGGACTATTTGTGACGCCCCAAAATCGGTACTATGCAGATTTAAGCGATCCCGCCAAAATCCGCATAATAACGATTTTAGGTCGCCCACCAGACATAACGTGCACGCCGAAACATGCGTGTTATGTGGGTGGAATTGTGATAACATTACAACAGTTCACGAAAAGAATCCACAACAACAACAGAAGGAGATATATATACAAGAACGACTCAAACGAGTCAGGAAACAACTGATACATTACAAAGATCCAAATCACAGCGAAAGCAAATTAGTATCCGACTACGGATAAGATACAAATTGGACTAAGAGTCCTGAAGATAAACGATGGCGTCCATATCCCTGCCCAGGCCGAGCCGGAGGGATTCCCAAGCTAACGTCGTCAGACTTCAAACCTGTTGACTGCACAAAAAGTACAGCCCAAAGATGGGTCAGGCACAACCGCCTGGCAAGCAATGCTCAATTGATACCAACACAAAGACTGCCAAAATATAAAGGAGGTGGACTGAGGCGGCAGCAGCAGCACTAAACAACCTATAGAGACACACTACAACTTCCGTCTATTGGAGAGGGATAAGAGAGCGCATCAGAACCAACTAGATTCTAACACCAAACATAACACTTCCCAGATTCACCCCCTCAACCAAGTATGAGGAAGCAATCGAGGGAAACTCACACAGTTGTCAAATTTTAGTTTACATCTTATGGTGAAAGTAAGTCTAACTTACTAGTCAAGTTAATTAGAATCATTAGGTGTAAGTTGTTTATGATCTTGTTAGCCAGCATCCGATCCAAGTTGTCCATAACCGCGGACTCGGCTTCTCGAAAAGATTTAACCCTGCAGGGGTGCACTACTGTTAAGCCACACGCACGTTCAACCCTTAATGCCCATGAGTAACACACTTCCGTCGGTGTGTCGGCAGGATGTCGCGACAAGACGTTTTCTCTTCACTACCAACAAGTCCAGGGAGCCACCCATCTGAGTTGTTACCCGCGTCCAGAGTCCGGCCGATACCTCCGTAGCGGACTCAATCGTTTGCGACTACGCACTAGGCGGAACAGACCACAGTAGGAAAGTCCGCTTCGCGTCATACCGCACCTATATGTCCCCCCATATCATCGAACCTCTCATCATCAAACAAGTCTCATGCACATGCATATGAGCAAATGGAAAGCCCGAACTAGTTGCAGCTCCTGGACAAGTTGGTAGATCCGGTACTAAGTCGAGGGGGTTCCCATGGACCCCACATGTGGATAGTGCGCTCGTACTTGGATAAGAGGACAAGAACTGAGTTCCTAGGGCGACACTCAGCAGAACAAAACACCAACGCATTGGCCTTCCACCGGGTGCCTTATCATTTAGTTCATCTCCCACAAACATTATCATTATTTTAAGTAAAGTGAACCAGGCTATCATACTAAGCAGGTGATACAAAAGAAAGACCGACTCGCAACAACAAACCTAAGCATGCAGCTACGACTTGCAAGGCCAACAGGTAAACAAGCAACAAGGTAATAGGATGTGGGGATAAGGCTGTATGAGGCTGCATGGTAAACATGTATATAGGATCGAGACACAAGCATCGTAACATAAGGATAGCAATAGATCAACGGCAGGAATGGAAGACAATGTAATGGTAGCAAGTGAGCAAATCTTGCCTGAAATCCAGCAAGGAAGAAGAACTTGTCGTTGCTCACATCATCTCAACGTCTTATCCGCGAAGAAGCAACAAACACTGGAAAGCGCAAAAGATGCATCTTACAACTACGGCAAAAGATTCAGCATGTTCGTGATATGATGCATGACATGGCAAAAATGCAAGACAAGATGCAACTTAAGCAAATTAAGCGGAACCGAGATTCCGACAATTAATTATAGGTTCAAGTTATTTATCTAACCATCAATTTAAATGTTGAATTAACATGGCAAAACAAGGCATGGGTGAGCTACACAAATTAAATGGAATAGGGCAATAATTAATTAAATGCCCACACATTCCATATTATTTATTTATTTAGGTGAGAATGCAAAAACTAATAAACAACAAGCTAGATGATGCAAACATGAACATGGATGACAAATTAATATTCATTGCATTTTTCTAATCAAAATAGATATATAATTTGTATTAATTGGAGCAGTAAAACTCAAGATATAATTTATACAAGATTAACATATTTTCTGTAAAAAGAAAAGACAGAAAAGAAAAAGGAGTGGATTTATGCCTCTAGAAGGATTCGAACTTGGGCCTGCTTGATGGAACAACAGGCGCGCAACCACTGGAATACTGCGCTGCTTGTGAAGGAATCAGGAGCGCATAGCAAAAGAAGAGAAGAGGCGACGTTAACTGAAGAAAAGACAGAGAAAGCTTCAGACTTTCTGAACGGAGACGCGACGGAGACGAGTTGCAGCGAGCGCTGCTGCCACGCGAGGGCGACCTGGAGGGAGATGCGGGCATCTGAGTGTGTGTCGGGAGAGATCAGATCGTGCAGCGGTGCAGGAGACAAAGAAAAAGTCCAAAGGCTTGAACTTGAGCTCGGCAAGGTACAGCCATGGCGGACGAGCAACAAGAGCAGAGGGTGCCGTCGACTACAGAATGAAATCGAGACGGATAAGGAGGGGAAACGGGAGAGGAGCTCACTGGGAGGGCGCCGGTGTAGTCGTTCGTGCTCTAGGATGACCGGAGGCGGCGGATTGTGGCGGCGGACGAGCTTGGCCTTGAGGAAGAAAAACGCGAATTTCCGATGCTCCGGGCGTCCGCGGTCCTGCTGCTTGGCGTCGAGGAAGTAGTGCTCCACGGTGGTTCTCCCAGTACTGGTAGTAGTCGTCGACGATGAACGTGGCGGTGGCGAGCTTCCGAGCTCCAAGGTACGGTCATGGCGTCGGTTACTCGGGGGAGAAAGAAGAAAGGGGAAGGGAGAGAGCTGGTGGCGGCGCTGGAGGGAGGGAGAAGGAGCTAGGGTTCCAGGGCGCAGCCGGGGCGGCTTTATGGAGGGGGCAGGTGGTGGTGGTGGCGCACACGCCATGTGCGTGCTTGCTCGTCCTGGAAGGGAGACAGCGACATGAAAAGATGGGCTGGAAGGAAAGATAGATGGGCCAGATGGTGCTCTCCTAGCCCATTTCGGAATTCCAGAAATTTCTCAATTTCCAGGAAAAAAAGAGGGATAAAGATGGACATAGAAAGAGAGAAAAGAATTAGGGAAGAGAGGAAAAGATGGAGAGGTTTTACAAAATAATTACAAAACTTAATTTTGATTTGAAATAGTTTTGCAATTATTTCCAAATACTATTTTGTGTTTATGAAAATAGAAAGAGAGGGAGAAGGATTTATTATTTGCAAAAACTAAAATAGGCAAAAACTAAAATAGGGTTTGCCAAAATAATATTTTTAGTTCTTTAGCAAAACATGCAAGGTGATAACAAGATGCATGATGACATGATGATGCCAAAAAGAAAAACAAACAAAATCTAATTGGGGAAAACTCCCGGGGCATTACACTATTCCATTTTGTGGGAGTGATGTGCTCCGTGCATTTCACAATCCTAAAATGTGTGTACATGAGGAATACCACTTAGTGATGATATATCAATATTATCTACTCTCTATATGGTATGTCATTCTCATGAGAAATTCAAATTCTATAATGTACATTAATTATCTCTAGTTGTTTTTATTTGACTCTTGTTAAGAAAATTTGGATTATCACGTTATGGGGAGTAATAAGCTATGTGCATATTACAAACCTAGAAAATGTGAACATGTGAGGTATTGCCACCTAGAATTGATTTGTTATTAATCTTATTCCTATGTGGCATGTTGCTCAAACAAGTTCCATCTTTGGTAAAATGTTTTTGTTTAATCACTCTTTTGGATCTTGTTTGCGATGGACATTCTTGGTACGGTTTTCCCCAAATATGTTCGCATATCCTTTTGGGAAATCGATTGCTTCAAGCTACTCTATGTAGTGGCTTTGCATGATCGCGTGAATATTTGAAGCTATCAAGAATATCTATTTATCTAAGCATGGCTTTCAAATCTTATTCTTTGCCATATGCTTATTGTTTGTGAAGTTGATCTTGTGTTTCATTCCTATACCACCGAGAAATATCTCTATATACTCCTTGTCCATGACAAGTGATACTCATAATTGTGGTGGAATTTGTAGATCATCTTCATATTGGTTCTTATTTTGAATTGCCTTATTTTATTGCCAAGGATTTGTTTCGATCTAACTCTCGCTTTGTCTTCCTTGTATCTTTTGAATCATTTTGCTCTACTCAAAATTTGTTTTGTGCTTTCTTGTTTTAGGAAAAGCAATGATCCAATTCTTGTGCATTGACATTCAAAAAACATACTTCTTGATAATGCACCATTCTTGGGGAAGCTATCCTACTTTGAGTAGAACACCGTTCTTTAAATTGGTATTGCAATTTATTTATCTTTCTTGAACATGACTAGTGTTTGAATAATATATATATATGGAGAGTGATGATCTCATTTGTGTGCATTTTATATTCAAATGCAAAATCATAAACAATGCACACATCTTGGGGGAGCAATCCTATATGCTTTTTTGAACATTAGTTGTCTTCGTTTGATATTTGATCCCGATGACGTGTCTCTTTGGAAGACAAACATTTCTCGTCTTGGTACTTTGTGCCATCATGAGAAGTGTAGAGGGTGTGGTTTATTCCTTGATGATATTTTCATCAATTGGTATCTTACTTTCATTTGGCATCTTTTCAAAGTGGTATCTTCAATCATGTGTTGATTTGAGTTTTTGATATAATTTGGACAATGTTTTTTTCTTGTCACACTTGTGTGTGCTTTCTTGGTTTAATTGGTGTTTTGTCCAAATTGTATCTCATTTGGTTCTTGAAAGTATTGTGCATGCATATTTACTATGTATATCTTATGGCATGCTTACTTTCGTTGATCCAATATATAGGATAAACTCCATCAAATCCTAAATGGCTAAGATGTGCATGAAATTCAATTTCATATCAATATGCACATATTTATGTGGAGTTTGTCCTATGTATTGTAGTTGCTCTAACTACTTTGGACCCAATGAGTTTGGGTACCATGTTGTACTTGAATTTGTTTTAGGTACATCGGAGATGCATTGGAAGCTTGTCTCATTTACAAGGAAGGTGTTATCACCATGTGCTTATTGGAGCCAAGCTCGGATGATCATGAACTCTTATCTTCTACATCAGCAATGCTATCTCGGTAACAAGTATCTACCGCATGCATACTTTTCTAGCTTTCAACCTTGTGTAGGTTGTTTCATGGCATGAATCTCTTTTGTTGCAATTCATTTGGTTCTTACAAAACAACTTTATTGTAAATGTGGGCAAGCCGGGATGATTACATATCAAGGGAAATATATAGTCATTTTCATGATTCAAATCCCAAATATGTTAATCTAGCACTTTTCTACTCTATGTCTCGCATTTGCAATATTGATGCTTTTCAAAATCATTTGCCTCTTGTGATACTTGTTATCTTTCTCGGAGCATCCCATCTTTCATTTTCCCTTGGGGATATTTTTGATGCTATGATGAGATTGTGTTGGAAGTTCATCTATATCATTTTAAGATAAAATTGAGCTTTGTGCTATGCCTTTAAGCAATGATCTTATTGGTATATATATGACTTCCGCTTGGATATCATGTTCTTCACCGTTGTATCTATTTTGTGTGTGCATGTTTATTTGTGGACTTATATCTTCGTGATTGGTGTCTACTTTGAAACTTATACACATGACAATAGTTACATCTTTAATTGGTGTTCCAATTCTTTAGTAACCACTTTTATTGCCTTTGTTTTTTTGGTGGTTTCTAAAAAGCACAAGCTTTGTTTTCTTTTGGTTTACTTTTGCATCTTAATAAGCTTATGGACCTATTTGCTACTCTTTTGTTTGTGTTCAAAATTATCTAGGAGGGAGTGAGGATTCCATGTTGTGCACACCATATTGAAATGCAAATCCTACATTGTGCACGTACCTTGGGGAGTTCCCTGTTGATTTTTAGAACACTTGGTTGGTCTTATCATAATATCTTCTTATGTTCAATTGGTTTTTCGGATTCTTTGATTGGTTACTTCTTTTGTCGAAGTATCTTTCAATTTGTTTATCTTTTGCAATCTTTGGATCCTCAATATAGTTTGATCTCCCTTCTTCTATTCGTCATTGGATATGTGCATTTGATTTCACTCATATTATGAGAAATGCACACATTATGGGGGAGCTCTTACTATATTGGGCTTCTAAATTTTTTCTCCCATTTCGGCAATCGATGCCAATGGGGGAGAAGTTTAGAGGGTTTAAGGGAATTTGGTGTTATGCTTTAGTTTCGTTCTTAAGCATTTGCCTTTCATGCTCTTGCATCCTTGCATGCTCTTGCATCCTTGCTCTTTGTGTTGCATGGTTGCTTAATTCATTATATAAACCCTCGTAAAAGGGATTGTCATCAATTACCAAAATGGGGGAGATTGAAAGGGCATGTGTTGCCCCATGCGTGGTTTTGGTAATTAATGACAATCCTTATGGACTAATGTTTGCATTGAGATATACTTGTAGATCTTGTCCATAAGAAAAGATTGGAGTTCATGTGTTGAACTCTAGAAGATTATATGATGACCAAGGTTCTATCCAATGGGTTCATATGAAGAATGGTCATCTAGAGTTGAGCTTATTGCAAGCATGGCTTGGAAAAGAAGATTGAGAGAACATTCATGTTTATCTCCAAGCCATCATATATATCAAGAGAAGAATATGAAGTGCAAATGGATACATGAAGACGGAGCTAAGCGAGGCTCTCCCATAATGGTGTATGGGGGGGTATTTGGAGAAGTCTTCATCAAAATAAGCCCAAGATCATAGAAAACGGAGTCCGGATGAAAAACATATTGAGGTTTCGGTTTGGAGGTTTTATCGGTTGTTCTTTTATCGAGAGGTCTAACCTTTCCCCATTTGGTTTTATCCTCCATTGTTGGAATATGATGTTTCTCTGCATGATCTTGTAAAGCTCTTCGTTGCGATTCCAACGAGCCCAAGATCATCAAAAACGGAGTTCGTATGCGAAAGTTTTGCTCGTTTTGGTGTGGGGGTTTCTGCAGTTTTTCAGTAGGTCGGTAGTACCGCCCCTACTACCGCGTCTACTACCGGATCGCGATTTTGGTACTGGTTTCGAGCGGTTTTTAACCCGGTAGGGTCCCGGTAGTGACCCGGTAGTTCCGGGGACCCGGTAGTACCGGGTCAAGCCCGGTAGTACCGCCTCGGGGCCGAAAAACAGCCCAACGGGCAGATTTTCGGGCACCTTTTTAAGGGCCCTTCTTCCCCAATGTTTCCTAAGAACTTGAGCACGTTTTTCCTCTCTCCTCCATTGTTGAAAGCTCATTTCTTCGATTACTCCCAATCCCTCCACCCAAACTTGTTGATATTTGGAGGATTGAAGGAGGAGACCTAGATCTACATTTCCACCAATCCATCTCTCCTCTAAGTGAGGGAAACCCTTTCGATCTAATTTTTGAAGTTCCATTTATTGTGTTCTTCGTTGTTCTTTCTCTCTTCTCCTCCCATAAGCATTAGTTGCTTGTGGTGGGATTTGAGAGTGAAGGATTTGAGCACTTGTGCTCTTGCCATTGCTTCGTTGCATCGGTTTGTGCTCTCCACGAGGATTCCAACAAAGGATTTGAGCACTTGTGGGTTGTGCACCGAATCGTTGTTGAAAGGCTCCGGATTTCTGCCTCGAAGGATTCCGATAGTGGAAGGTGAACCAAACCTTTGTGGTGCGGTTCATCGGAGAAGAAGGTGAAACCTTTGTGGTTGTTGAACCATTGTGTTGGTTCACACCTCTCCAACGAGACGTACTCCCCTAAAAAGGAGGAACTCGTGAATACATCCTCGTCTCCGCGTGCCTCGGTTATTTCTATACCCGAGCTCTTTACTTATGCACTTTACATTGTGATAGCCTTTGTGCTTGAAGTATTCTATATTGCTATCACCTTGTTGCTTGTCTTGCTTAGCATAAGTTGTTGGTGCACATAGGTGAGCCTAGTTTATTTAGGTCGTTGGCTTGTTAATTTAAACACCTAGTTTTATTCCGCAATTATCAAGCCTAAACCGAAAAAGTTTTAATCGCCTATTCACCCCCCCCTCTAGGCGACATCATTGTCCTTTCACCGGTACTACCGGGTGAACCCAGTTTTTGCCGTGCGGAACTACCGCGGGCAGTACTGGGGCTAGTACCGCATCTCCAAGAGGCGTACTGATGTCGCCGATTTTCATCCCGGTACTAGTGCGGTAGTGGCGCGGTACTACCGCGAAGAGAGCATGACCGGACCTGTACTACCGGTGCGGGTCAGCGCAGGAAGGATTCAAGCGTCAGCGAGTCAACGCTGGTCGGTACTACCGGGTCAGGCCCGGTACTACCGCTGCGGGCAAATTTCGTCTCCAACGGGCAGAAAACTGGGAGGGGTATTTATTCCCCTCCACCTACCTCCAGGTCCTTAACTCGCCCAACATTGAAGACCACCATTATTGCAAGCTCAAGTATCACTAGATCTCCCAATATCTCCACCCAAACTCGTTGCTCTTTGGAGGATTGAAGGAGAAGGCCCGGATCTACATCTTCACCAAGCCAATTTACATTTCCCCCTCATTCACTTGAGGGACCATTTGCTAGGGTTTCCATTGGGAAAACCTAGCCCCTTGTTGTACTCACTTGTTGTTCTTGTGACAGATTGTAGCCGTTCGGGAGCCCCCAATCCAGTTGTGGGTTGTGCCCCAGATTGTTGTCGTAAAGGCTCTGGACTCCGCCTTGAAGGTTTCCGATAGTTGAAGGTGAACCAAACCTTTGTGGTGCGGTTCATCGGAGAAGAAGGTGAAGCCTTTGTGGCTGTTGAGCCATTGTGTTGGCTCACACCTCTCCAACGAGACATACTCCCCTAAAAGGGAGGAACTCGGAAATACATCCGTGTCTCCGCGTGCTTTCACTTCGGTTACCTCTATCCTTGTTTACCGTCTTTACCTTGTGTATCTTGTTTAGTTGCTAGCTTGTCATATAGGTAAATTCACCGTAGTTGCATATCTAGAGAATTTACCTTTCATGTCAAGCCTAAATTGAAAAAGAACTGAAATTGGCGTAGCTCCTATTCACCCCCCCCCTCTAGGTGTCATACGATCCTTTCAATTGGTATCAGAGGCTCGGCTCTCTTGTTGGGATTAACCGCCTAAGAGAAGTATGACTAATGGTGAGGTGCCCCCAGAAGGGCAAAGTACACCGGCATCCATGGCCGATCTCAAAACGATGGAAATATCATTGAGATCATCCATGGATACCCAATTTAGTGAGATACGTGACATGCTCGCAAAACTCACTAGTACCAAGCCCCCTTCGGACACTCTCCCATTAATAGAGGACCCTCTTCATTCCAACACGGGTGATTCCGGGGATGGAACGAAGAAGAGGGAAGGGGTTGAAGAAACCGATACCGATCCTAAGAAATCTCTTTCATCCATAACCAAGCCGGAAGGTGGGAAGCCCGAGTACCATGAGGTCTCTCCTCTTGGTGTCAACTCTCCCGACCCACCTATCCATCATCCTCGCATAAATACCTTATGTCCTCCACCTAAGCTTAATGCATTGGCTTTTACTAGTTGGCAACACTCAATGAAATCTCATGTCAACAGTGCCTCTATCGAGCTCTGGAGGATCATATGAGTGGGATTCAAGGCCGTGGATCCAAACAACTTGACAAGAAGAGAGGTGGTTGATGGTCAACTCAATGCCTCCGCTCTTCACATGCTTGAACTTGCCGTTGGAGAAAATGGTCTTCAACACATTCAACACGTCACCACCGCCAAAGAAGCTTGGGATTGTCTTGAGGAGGTGTTTCTTGGAAATGAGAGCATGAAGAGGAATAGATTTGATGTCTTGAGCAATGATGCCGAAGGTTTCTACATGCTTGATAGTGAAACTCATGAGGAGATGTACGGAAGGCTCAAGATTCTTGCCAAAGCCTTTTATAATGTAGGGGCAACCTATGTGGATGATGCTTGGATCAAGAGGAAGTATGTGAATGCCCTCATGCCCTTCGAGCCCATTGAATTGAAGGCCATACAAGGAAGACATAACTATCTTGAAATGTCATCCAATGAAGTTATGCAATAAATGCAAGCCTCCAAGGTTGCTACCAAGAATGCTCAAGACAATTGTGCTAGGGCCATGGGGATGAAACAAAGTCCATCTCTTGCTTTGAAGGCCAAAGTGGTGTGCCTACATGATAGTGTGGAAATTGAAGAATGCCCAAGCAACATCATTCCGGATGATCTCCAACAACCCTACCATGAACACTTGGCCCTTGCGTCAAGAGCATTTTGGCGTGACCCGGCCAATGCAAAGGCCCAAGTTGATCAAAGGAACAACCCGAGTGGGAAGAAGGAGTTTGCATCCAAAACGAAGACATGCTTCAATTGTCATGACAAGTTTCACTTCATCAAAGATTGTCCTTATGAGAATAGAGAAGAACATGGTGGGAGGCTTGTACTCAAGGATCAATCAAAGTTGGTTCAAAGGAAGCCAATTGTCAAGAAGAAGCCATTCTTCAAAAAGCACCAAGAATTGTGTTGATGACTCAAGAAGATTACCCTTCCGATGATTCCGAAGAAGAAGAAGAACCCACACGTGAGGTGGCCGCATTGGCCATTACCTCAACTTCATCACCTTCTCTCTTCGAATCCCCCAATGAGAACATCTCCAATAATAACACCACTCGTTGCCTCATGGCCAAGGCCACCGAGGTATCATCCTCCACCCCTAAGACTATGCATGAAATGGATGATGTCACTAGTCTTGCAATTAAGAAAGAACTTGTTTCTTTCGATACTTTTGTGACTAACTTGCAAGGTGAATCCAAGAAGCATGTTGAGACTCTCATGAGCCAACTTGGTAAGGCCGAAGACCTCCTTGAGGTCAAATGTCGAATTGAGAGAGAGGACTCTATCACTATAGCATCTTTGAATGCTTCTCTTGGAGAAGAACAAGACTATAGGGTTACTCTTGAGGAGAGACTTGAGTCTCTTGATAGTACTAATGATGAAATAATTGCTAAAATTCTTAAGGAAAGAGACCATGCCATTGCCAAGTATAAAGTGATTAAAAAGGAGAACGCCGAATTTGTGGTTGCTAATGCTAGACTACATGGGGATATTGAGAAGATTGACAAGGCTCACAAGGCCTTGGAAACGACTCACTCTCTTCTAGTCAAGTCTCATGAGCAACTACAAACTCAACTTTCTAAATCTAACTCACCTAGCACCTCTACTCCCTCTTGTGATCATGCAAATGTTTTTGAGAAAAATGCTACGTTGAAGGTTGAACTTGCCAAGGCCACTAGTGCCAAGACCTCTATTCCCAAAGGTAAAGAAAAGGTTGTTGCTCATGTAGTTGAGCAAAAGCAACGCAAAGGGAAGGAGGGTCTTGGTTATGTAGCCAAGGAAATGAACAAGAAGCGCAGCAACAAGGAGAACAAGGCCAAGCCCGCACGAGCCAAGACTTCCATTGCGGGTGGTGATGCCACTAGGGGCAAGACCACTCGTAGTGACTTTGCAGGGCATAATAACCCCAACTACATTCTTTATGTTGATTATTATGGGGATGTTTATGCAAAATATGTTGGTCCTTATGATGGTTACATTCCTTATTCTATTTGGGTCCCAAAGACCCTTGTTGCTAACAAAAGAGGACCCATCGCGAAATGGGTATCTAAATCCAAGCAATGATTTCTTGTAGGACTATGCTTCCGGTGGGTCTAAATGGGTGGTTGATAGTGGATGCACTAGTCATATGACCGGAAGCAAGGAGCTCATGATGGAGTTGGGACCAAATATAAATCACTCAACCGTCGCCTATGGTGACAAGTCAAAAGCTGAGGTAATGGGTCTCGGCAAGGTGGTAGTTGCAAAGGATATCACCCTTGTAAATGTCATGGTTGTCGAGTCCCTCGGTTACAATCTTATGTCGGTTCATGCACTTAATAAGATGAACTTTGATGTCTATTTTACTATTGATATGGTGGTACTCTTGAGGAGCAAGACTCTAAAGGTCATGTTCGTTGGGTATGTTGAAAATGAGTTGTTTGTGGTGGACTTTTCGGGTTCAACCAACACTCAAGCAATATGCCACTTCGGAATGGCCGACGTGGGGTGGTTGTGGCATCGCCGCTTGTCCCATGTCAATATGAGAACTTTGCAAAGTCTTCACAAGGGTGGCCACATTCTTGAACTAAAAGAGAATGTTTCTTTTTCTAGAGACCGTCTTTGTAGGGCTTGTGTTGAATGAAAGATGCATGATTCTTCCCACTCAAGCAAGACCATCATCTCATCAAAGAGGATATTGGAACTTCTTCATGTTGATCTCTTTGGTGTCGTTCCTCAACCGAGTCTTGGTGGAAAGAAGTATTGTTTGGTGATTGTTGATGACTATTCAAGATTTACTTGGGTTTATTTCTTCAAGTCGAAGGATGAGACTCAACAAGCCATCATTGACTTCTCCAATGAAGTTCAACGTAAACACAATGTTCCCATATTGGCCATTAGAACTGACAATGGCTCCGAGTTCAAGAACTACACTATAAATGAGTTTCTTAGTGAAGAGGGAATTCGTCATCAATATTCCGCTGCATATACCCCTCAACAAAATGATGTAGCTGATACCCACAAGTATAGGGGATCGTTGAAATCTTCAATGTGTAAGTATAGTATCGATCCCACGAGGAGTAGAAGGTATAAGTTATTTATCCTCTCAAATAAGAGTGTCACTTCCCTTATTATCTATGCACTAGACAAACTAAAATGATTAAATGATGCAAGTGTTTTTGGGTTTTTGGTGTAGAGTTTGCAATAAAGTAAAAATGCAGCAGATAAATAGTAGCAGGTGAAAGCTCTCAAAGAGAGAAAAGCCCAATCCTCTATGCAGCAAGAGGACAAGCTCAAGTGTGTGTTTCTTATAAGTGGAGAACGTTCCCAGGGGTTACCTAGATTTCATGGCATAAATATTTCTAGAACAACAAGGTAGCATTTTGTCAAGTTTTAATCTTCTTCGGACGGAGCCATTATTAGGTATAGCTAAATAAATATACTAAACCCCTTATGATGGATCATGTGGCCAAGTAAATGACTGCACAAGATTTATTAAGACATAAAGTCCCACCATAGCATTACACTCTAAGGTCCCCGATACTAATACCCTCATAATGTAACTTCATGACTCGGTATCAGCTTTACATGTCCTCCCAAGTCTCCCTCAATTCATTACACTATGGTGTTCTCCTATGAGCCCATCTAGGTGAAGTGATGTGCAGTCGACGTTCGCACAACACCATCATAGAATTACATAAAAAGATAAACACTAGACAAAATACCAACACATGTTATATATAGATCATTGCCAATCCATCCTATGCCCCCGGGAACATGAGAGAACTACTCACAACGTGAAGACATGATATGATTCAGTGGTATAAATGATACAACACAATCTGAAATTATAGTCTCACCACAAAATAATGACAAGTAACTAATCATACACAGGTAGAATAGCACTTAAACAATAGCTAGGGTTCAACAATCTCAAACTATGAGGGGGATGAAGTGGATCACGAAGATGGTGATGGAGATGGTGCAGGTCTTGACGTTGGTGTTGATGGAGACTCCGGAGGGGGGATGGAGGAGCCTACCGGAGGTGATTCCGGCAGTGTTTCCCCCCTCCGATCTTCTCCGGCGGCAGCCTTCTGTCTTCTGTTTCGTGTGTTTCGTGTTTCTCCGCCGCCTCCTTTTCGCGAAAGCCCTGGGGGGGTCTATATATAGTCGTTTTTAGGTCAAGACGAATCTTCGGGAAGAAAGATCGACAGCAGCGGAGGCCCGAGGGCCATTTTGGTGGGTCCCACGCGATCAGGGAATCTGGCCGCGTGGGCCCACCCCTTTCGGCCTTCTGGTCTCCATTTCTTCGATTCCTTTGCGCCTACGTTTCGTTCCTTCCAAAAAAGTGATCCCCGTAAAATCTCAGGTCATTTGGACGTCGTTTGGGTCCCTGAAACATCAAAATATAGAAAAAGGGGTTTTCTGACAGCGCAGGGTTAATTCCAGAAAAATGGGGAAGTTGTTAATTATCCCCAAAACTCAATATAAATCATGAATATAACCCTTATATGATGCAAATAACATGGAATAACATGTAATAAAATGTAAAGTTCATGTATGCATTTTGCATGCATCAACATCCCCAAGCTTAACCCATGCTCGTCCCGAGTATGAAGGTGATAAAACTAACATGGACTTTGCATTTTAATACTATCAATGGATATCAAAGGTGATTACTATTGCTACATAGAGTCAAATGATTCATTCTTCAAAGGAATAACAATATGCAAGATAAATTATGAAGTGATATCAAATACTCAATGAAAAGATGTTCAATGATAAATTCACAAAGTGTAATATAGAAGAAAGTACTATGGACCAAATGTATGCATAATGAAAAGTAAAAACATCCTATGGTGGTCATAGAGTACTTATGAAAACTGAATATAAAAGGTGGACACTTTGGATAGATAAATAAGTAGAGGTAAAGCATGAATAAGTTTCATCTAACTTCCAAACACTTCTACTTAAGTTAATGCTTGCAATGTGGTAGTCATTGGTGTGGAGCTCTCATTACCCCTATCATAGCATCTTGAATGATTAATGTTTAAAGTGAAAGCAAATATGAGTGGTGTGCTTGACAATGTATTGGTTGAATGTCTCATGTCCCTTGAATACAAGTACCTACACCATGTGTTACTCACTTTGGTCCACAAAGTAAATTCAAATAAAGGTCATTGCAAGTAATAATAGTATCATCAAGAACTGCACTGGGGTACCTCTTGCCCCTTGACATGAACAAGCCCATGTCAAAACAACAAGACAAACAGACAATGAACAATCTCAGCACTCTTTTATTTACTATGGGTATAGCTTTTTATTATGAGGTGCATCACTGAATGAACATTATGGTTATGCTGTAAATTTCCACCATGAATGATGCATGGCTTAGATTAGCGGCCCAGACATTTCTCTAACCATTTATACAAACTCTTTGAACTTACTAAGTATCCACATTCATTTCACCCATGATAGGCATCCATAAACAAAAGTACATGACATCAACTAAATATAAATAAGTGCAATGTTGAAAGCTTGCCATGTGACAGCACATATGGGCTAACTCCCAACCAAAACAATTGTCAAGCCCACAACTTCATAATTTTAATCACAATGGTTCATGCTTATTAAATGCAATAAAAGTAAATTGTGCATCAAGTTCGTGAGAGCTTTTAACCAATTTTTCCCATGACAATCAATAACATAAGCATTTAAATTCAGAAATGTAGATAACACAATATAACATGATAAACATACTTGGAATAGCATAAAGCTAATAGGTAGATATGGTGGACTCACTGGAAAAACTTTGGTTGAAGGTGTTGGGAAACAAGCTTTTTACTTGTTGTAATTTTTGGGCTAGCAATAGGGAGAAAGTTGACCGTCTAAATGCATGCATAAGTGTCCATAGAACTAATCAATCCATGTTAAACCAAGTAAAGTTAAAATTCAACATCTAAACATGGCATAAGATAGCTCTTAACAACACACTTGCAAATTAACATTCATTCAAAGCACATGAATTATGCAACTATATGTATCTTTTAAAATCAACTCAAACATCCCTATCCCAATATATTTAATAGCATCCAATATAATTCAACCCAAACTTCCAGTAGCTCTCTCATATATAAATGATAGTGGTGGTCTTATTAACAAACCGAAATAACAAAAGCAAAAGAAAACAAACGCTCCAAGTTTATACGATAAAGTGCTTTGATCGAAAAACAGAAGTTAGACGTGTGCAAACCGAGAGTGTGTTGGTCTAGTGGGGTTGTCTTGACATCCCCAAGCTTATGGTCTTCACCATCCTTGGATAGCTCTTGGTGCAGCTCCTCTAATCCCTGTGAAAAAACTTCAAAACACCGTTTCTCCCATTTCTTTTCTGTGGGGTGATATTAGTAGTGATAACAAATAGGTTCCTTGCTGCATAAAATCCTTAGGCAAAAATTCATATGAATGTCCAGAGAGTATATAATGTTGTATGCCTACTATAAACTCAATTGAATCAAAAAGATTCAAGCAAAAAGCTCAAAGAATGCATAAAACAATATCAAGACAAAATCTGTCCAGAAAAACAGCAGCAGCAAAACGCATTTTTCTACCCTACTTAAATATGTCGAAAAATTCTGAAAACATTCATGATTACAGAGGATGAAAAGTTGCAACTACAGTTAAAATATCAGCTCATTCGGAGTTACAGAATATAAATGAAAAATCATACCGTGCACAGATTCGTGCTGAAATAAAATCTCCGAATACAAATAGCAACTTTTTCAAACCAAAACGGGTAAAACTTGGCACTTTATTAAAAATTCCAGAAACAAAACTAAAAACTAAGTCTCTTGTTACAGCAAGAGGACACAAAGAAAATCAAAAATAAAACAACCGGGTTGCCTCCCGTAAAGCGCTTTCTTTATAGCCATATAGCTAGGCTTACTTACTTGGTATCAAGATGGTTGGAGTGAGGTGGCTTGGCATCCCCAAGCTTGAGTTCTTGTACTTATTTGATACATGTAGGGTGAGCCTAGGGGTAACATCCCCAAGCTTGAGTGTTTGTCCCTCTTGATCTTTGTTCATCACCCTCAACTCTTCCACTTGACAATTCTCTTCACACAAAACTCATCATAAAACTTGATTAGAGGGGTTAGTGTCTCCATAAATTAAATCCACATAGGTATAGCAAAGACATATCATGAGTTGATTCTAAACATTAACTATTGTTACTATGGTTGTGTATTGTTCATTGATAAGAACCACACAAAACACAAGTAATGAGGCTAATGCAAAATAAAGACAGAATCTGTCAAAAACTGAACAACCCACAAAGAGTGAATTTTCAGAGGCACTTACGTTGCTCAAATCAGAAAACTTTTAACTAATGAAATGTGTAATAATACCTGAATATTGTTGTCGTAAAATTTCAGGTCAAAATTCCTTTTCTGTGATTTTTAACATTTTCCGCAGTGAAGCTAAGGAATCTGTTTTCTGGACAGCAAATCACTATTGTCTGATCCCACCTCTCAAAAGAGGTTATTCTTGCCATAAAGATGAAAAATAAGATACAAAGGTGATGTTACAGTAGTAAACAAGCACCTTGACTCAAAAACCAAAACTGAAACTGAAGATAAAAATAAAAAAGAAGCAAAAAGAACCTAGAAAGAATTCAAGAGAAACAAACAAGGAAGAAAGAAAATATTTTTGTTGTTTTTGATTTAGTAAAAAGGCAAAAGAAGAAGCAAATATATACAACATAAACACTCTTTTTATTTGGTTTTAGCTTTGGGAAAAGTTTTAATGATAGAGACTTTGCAACGGTTCCATTGGCATGAACAACACATGTTCAAGGTCGACCCCAACTTCTCCATTACTCATCCTTCTCATTTACTTTCCCAAATTTTGTATAAAATGAAAATTTTAAACTAGCAATTAGAAAACAGTAGGTAAAGTTATTTTACATGTTGTAAAGATATACAGGTGTGCTCAAACCGAATAGGAAATTAAAGCATAAGGAACACACCACAAAATATTAAACAATTTACTTTTAAGTCTAACTCTCTTCCTATGCATTGGAATCTTGTAAGAAAATAAATCATTGAAACACAAAGCAAGTAGCATAGGAAGATAAAACAAGAGCAATTTCAAGACTTTGAACTTAAAGAGAGGAAACGTAATAATATTGAAATGTTTAGATCCATGTTTTCCCCTCTCATAATAGTTACAAGTAGTGGTACCAAATTTGATAAAACAACTATTAGATTGGTACAACTTTGCAAACTTAGGAACATATAAAGAATTATTAAAACTATTATGTGAGCTATTAGTGTGTTTTCCTCTCTCAAAATAATTGCAAGAAGCACCATAAACATGATGGTTATGGGCGAAATGATTATTAGTGTAAGATAATTTCAGCCCACATAAGTACTTTTCAACCCATAAAAGCTTCTCCTCCACGGTGTGAATGGGAGAGTACAGAAATAAAGTAGGACTCTCATAAGTAAGAGTATTTTCACCAACAGCAAGTATGTCATTTTTATTCTCACATGAAGTAGTAAGTTCTAAACATGGAGGATCATCATCTAGAGTACTATCATAAAACATGTCCAAACCATACTCCTCATCATTTTTAAAATTATTATCAATAATGTTCTCATTAGGCATAGGTTGATAGTCCTCCTCATCATCAGAATCATAAAAGCAAAGTTTATCATCAACAAAATTTGAGTGTTACCCTCATCCATAGGCTAATTTTTTTTAATAATACATTTTTTAATCAAATTCGAAAAATATTACGCAAATCTATGGAATGGCAAAAATAATACGGCCTCAGCCTGGGCTAAGCCGAAAGGGCCCTGTCGGCCTGGGCTGGGCCGATTAGCCCTTATCGGCCTTGGCTAAGCCGACAAGGCGGGAGGGCGGGCCAGGCCTGCGGCCGATAGCCTGCGTGGCCACAAGTCGGCCACGTCGAAGCCGACAGGCCTTTCGGCTTAGGCGAGGACGATTAGTCCCAGGACAAAGCAGCACGAGCTTTCTTCTTCCTCCTCGCGTCCTCTCTCCTGTTCTTCTCCAAAACGAAAAGCTCCGGAGATTTTTTTCCTCCCAGCGTGATTTGTCCAACCAGCCATCAAATCTGTAGCCTAGAGATGTTAGAGAGTTAAGGCAACTCGGATCTACAAATGGGTTAGGTTTTGGTGTGATTTTGTGGTGTTTGGTTGGAGCAATGGTGGAGTTTCGGTGGAGGTTCATGGGCTAAGCAAGGCGTGGTGGTGGTGCTGCGGTGGTGCATCTGCTGCTCCGGCCGTGGTGGTGGTGGTGGCGGTGGTACTCCGTTGAATCGGCACGCTTCAAGGGTATGATTTTTTTGGCTAATTAGGGTTTACAGTAATTACGCATGCATTATTGTTAAATATATAGTTGTTCCGGTAGTAATAATTAAGTATATAGTTGTTCCGGTTATAACAGTAATTTGGTGTCACATTTTTAGGTTGTCGAGATGAGTAATTTAGTGAAATGTTTGTTTTACTACGGCCCTGGCACGGTTGTAGTAAATGAGTTGGGAGCTGATTTGGGTCAGTTTCGATGGTCAGAGTTGGAACTGAGCGACCCACAAACATGGTCAATAAGTCAGCTGAAAGATTGGTTGGCAGCATGTTTAGGGCTTAATCCTGAAACAGACACCGTCGGTGTGCATGCACTGTGGACGAAGTCAAGGTCACCGGTGTTTTTTTATTTGAGGCCGATAGATCGGACTTCTCAGATGGTGCGATGGTTGCAAGGCTGCGAAAGCAGGGGATGTACCCCTATCACGTTACAGATACCTGTCGCGAAGGAGGTGATTCCGCCTGAAGGCGAGGGAGGTCACGATCCTGGACAGAGTAGTCAGGAGATGCATTTATCTGGTTATGATTATAATCAGGAAGATGTTGGAGGTGGTGGTTATGAATCTGGCCAAAACAGTGAGGCAGAAGTAGCAGATGATGAGGGTGTTGAGGCAAATGCCGATGAGGAATTCCAACAAATGATGGAAGAGGAAGATGAAGATGGTGATAGTGCTTATGGTGATGATTCCGACGAGTCGGATGACGAACATGTCGTGCCCAATCCTGCGTCATGGAGTCATGACTTCACTTCGTCAATGACAGTGAACGATGGTCATGATTCTGCCTGGGAATACCATCAGAACCAGGTTGCTGTGGGTGCTCTATATCCCGACAAGCAACATTTGCAAGACGCAATCATTAAGTGGGCAATGTCGACATGCAAGACATTCAGAACCAAGGTGTCAAGTAAAAAATATCTGACAATGGAATGTGAGGTTGCAGGCTGTCCTGGAAGGGTGCACGGTTATCGTCCTCAGTTCGCCATAAACTGGAAAGTGAGCGACGTAGTACATCACACATGTAGAATTGACTGTATTCCTCAAGATCATCGTAACATTTCGTCGACGCTTATAGCTCGGTTGCTGTACTCAGAAATAGTACAGGGCAAAGCTATGGAAGCGAAGGCTATTCAGCATAAGGTGTTCACCAGGTTCAAGTACAAAATATCTTATGGCAAAGCTTGGAGGGCTAAGCAGATGGCACTTGAGAACAGATTCGGATCGTTTCTAGACTCATATGACTCAGTTGTTCGGCTCCTCCACACATTGCAGGCCCATAATCCAGGCACATATGTTGACATCAAACACTTTTGGATGGCAGAGTTTCCAAACGTAAAGGTGTTGCATCGTGTGTTCTTCTCTTTCGGTGTATGCATAGAAGCTTTCACTCACTGTCGACCAGTGATCTGTGTTGATGGTACTTTTCTTACTGGCAAGTATAGGGGACAGATCTTGACCGCCATTGGTCAGGACGGCAACAATCAGATCGTGCCACTTGCATTTGCTTTTGTGGAGAGCGAGAACACTGAAAGTTGGACTTGGTTCTTCAGGCAGCTTAAAATAGCAGTAGTGAAAGATAAGCCGAACGTGTGCATCCTTCATGACCGCCATGCTGGTATACTGAACGCCGTGAAGGCACTCACAAACCCTGTGGCTGCGGAAGAAACGCCATGGCTAGACCTGCAGAGTCGTTGGTGCATGCGCCATTTGGGGGCCAATTTTTTCTCACAGTTCTGAGATAAGGCTTTGATGAATCTATTCAAAAAACTATGCAAGCAGAACCAATTCTGGAAATACACTTTCATACGTGGTAAGCTTGATGAGTTTACTAACCGGCATGTTAGGCAGAGGAGAGCTGCACGAAATGTTGCAGTAGCAGCACATGTGCAACTTGTGGCGCAACAGCTAGCAACCGGACCTCCACCCGCTGAGGATGTACCTGTTGGGCTTTGTGACTTGCCAGGATTTGATCCGCCTGGTGTTAGGAGAAAGACTGGGAGGTTGATTAAAAACTTTCAGCAGTGGATAGAGCACGAGCCTCTTGAGAGGTGGTCTTTGCTGCACGACACTTATGGAGCCAGGTACGGTGTTATGACTACCAACCTGGCTGAAACTTACAACTTTGTTCTGAGAGGAAATAGGGCCTTGCCACTTACAGCCATTGTGGAGGGTATTTTTGAGGGCACAGTCAAGTATTTCAGAGAAAGACGCCAGAAAGCTCACTTGCATATCGTAAACAACCCGACCGTACCTTACTGTGAGAAGATTATGGAGTACATGGATAGGAAGATGGCAAAAGCTCGGAATCACACTGTGCAGGCCATAGGAAATCAAGAAAGGAGGTTCGAGGTACGCTTACCTTATGACAAGTTTGGTTGCGGAAATCAGCTCAGAACGCATGAGGTGAGAATTGGAAATGAAGCCCGACCAACATGTGAGTGCACATGCAATAAACCAAAATTGCTTCATCTGCCCTGCTCCCATGTATTGGCTGCTTGTGGGCAACTCGGGCTGTCAGCCATCTCGTTCGTATCACCATATTTTTTGAACGAGTATGTTCTTAATACCTGGACTGGTGAAATGGTGGGATTTCGAGCTGTGGGTAATTTTAACACGGTTGACCCTACTGAAAGGCAGTACATCCCCGACCCAAGGCTACTGCGTCCTGGTAGAGGTAGACGACCGTGCAAGCGTATCCGAAATGGTATGGATGAATCTGAAGCCGGAGGCCCGACAATACAATGTTTTCTGTGCAGTGATTTTGGTCACAGGGCACTGCTTGTACAAAATTCCCATCTACGGATGCTGCTCCGGCATCTAGAGCAGCTGCTCCACGTGGGCGAGGCAGCCGAGGACCAAGAGGAAGAGGAAGAAACTAGGATATGTTTTAAATTTAGAATATGCTTTTATCTGTATTAAGTATGGATCAGTGTTTTAAATTTGGACTATGTTTTTGTCTGTAATAAGTGTGGATCAATGTTTTAAATTTGGACTTTGGTTTTATCTGTAATAAGTCTGGATCAATGTTTTAAATTTGGACTTTGGTTTTATCTGTAATAAGTCTGGATCAATGTTTTAAATTTATACTTTGGTTTTATCTGTAATTAGTCTGCAACTATGTTTTTACTTTAGACTTTGCTTTCATCTGTAATTAGTCTGCATCAATGTTTTAAATTTAGACTTTTCTTTTATCTGCGCTAAGTTCATAATTTGTATTGCAGAAATGGAACAAGTATACTTGATCAGTCCGGATGTGGATCATAACCATCGCGCCAAGATATTACAGGAGCGTAGCCTGGAGCCTCTAGTGACTCGCGGACCGAGGGAAAATTGGATGATACACCCTGCTTGGCAGGAGAGGTACGTGTTTAATGTACTTGTCCGTGTCATATATTATCTGTATTAATTTACTTGTCCGCTTCATGTTTATATTTGTTTTCTGAACATGCAGGTTGAAGTGGGCTGGGCTTTTACCTTTCGCGCGTCTAGTTGAGGCCACTCGTGACTCTCCACGCATGCTGATAGACCACTGTCTTCTCACATGCTTAGTGGACAGATGGAGGCCCGAGACCCACACGTTTCACTTTCGATGGGGTGAGATGGCTCCTACTCTCTAGGATGTATCTTTCTTGCTCGGACTGCCGTTGGCGGGTCAGCCCATAGGGCCGTTGCAGGCCCCAGAAAATTGGGAGCACGAGATGTCACTTCGTTTTCAGGGTATAAACCCCCATGCTGGAGTGTTTATGTCAGAGCATCACGGACCAAAGCTTGAATGGTTGCTGGATTTTCAGGTTTGTTCTATTTTCGCACATGTTTTATTTACAGAATTGTTTCCAGCTTATCGTCTAATACAATTTCTTTTTTAATGTACAGATACAGAAGTTTCCTGGATTTCCTGACATGCCGCTGAATGCTACACAAATCACTAGAAGACTGGAAGCATATATCTTGTGGCTACTCGGGAAGGTGATGTTTACCGAGAACCATGTCACCACTATTAGCGCGAGGTACATCCCTATTGCTTTCGAGATTGCGAGTGCTACAGAGCAGGCCCATATCACACAGAGGAATTGGGGATCTGCTGTATTAGCGGCTACTTACCGAGCTATGTGCAATGGGTGCCAGCTACTGTCGAGTTCAACATCCATACTTGGATGTCCTTTGTTGTTGCAGCTTTGGTCATGGGAGAGGTTCCCAGTTGGACGACCAGACGTGCGTGCTGGCGAGGCTTACCCAGTGGGTGCGTTTTTTGATGCTGATCACATAGACATGCCTACTTTTGGTTTTCTCTGGACACGTCGTCAGGTATGTGTAATCTAGATATTTATCACAATTGTTACATTTTTATTCGACTTGGGCTAACTTTTGTTTCGTGCAGAGACGCTTTGCTCATTCTAACGTGAAGAACTGCTACTCGGCATTCACCGAGCAGTTCGACTTTCTGAGATCGGATGCGGTAATATGGGAGCCGTACACGAATGAACAAAAGGAGGCTAAATACCCGGGTGGTATCTCTGACCTCTACACGAGAGATCGCGCATACTGGATGACAAAATCAAAGATTATCTTTGATATCTGCGTGGAGGAGATGGCCCAGCAGCGGGTTATGAGGCAATTTGGTCTACGACAGCTGGCACTTCCTCTGTCGACAGAGGAACACGTCCCACCCATCATCCACAGGTGTGTTTATCGAAAACTCAATACATGTATGAATTACTAAATTGTCTAACACTGAGTACAACTGTAGCCTCACAAGAAGGGGAACTAATAGAACGCACTATCGTGGATGCGGAGGGTTGGCGCCTACGTTGCAGAGTGGGAGACTGCGACGACACGAGTCTGGCAGGAGAATCTCGGGTTTGATATTGAACTATTCAATTCCTATTTGCAAATTTACATGATCTCGACCCGGTTACGCATTACGTATCACGAGCACCCCGAGCTTACACAGACTCCCACTACGTGGGATATGTATCCGAGCCGGTCTACTGCAGGCTCCAGACAGTACGCGGTAAGAGAGTAGTTCATTCTTACAAATATCTCTAAAATTATGTACAACTTACTGATAACCATGCAAATTACAGGCTGAATTGACATACCAGCTACAGACGGATGTGTCCGCTTACGGCCGTTCCCTATCGTCCGGCCCTCTATTGGACCGCCCGCATCATCAGTCCTGGGTGCAGCGCTTAGAGGACAGGTTGCGAGGTATCTACCAGGCTATCATGTGCACACGTACGTCGGACATCGATCACCGCCAAGCAGCACAACGCCCACCGCGTCATCCCCTGCAACAGGAGCAGCCACAGCCGCAGGTCACGCCCCAGGATCGACACAGCCCGCGACCTCGTATGACGTTGCACCCGTCGCCCAGGGCACCCTCTCCTGACCAGGCTGGAGGCTCGTCTTGGCATCAGCAGTTCAGTCCCACGACGGGCTACCAGCTTCGACCACCTCCCCAGCCAGAGGGTAAGTACCTTGTAAATTTTTATTCACCACGCTTAATGCTACGTACTTGTTTCTTACAGTTTTATTGCATCCAGGAGCCTACGGATATCATCCGTTTATGTCCGCTCAGCAGTCGTCTGGATCCGCATGGGAGAGTGAGCAGGAAAGTGGGAGCATCCCTGAAACTCACACACAGCTGGACTATTGGATGGGTATGTACAACACTCCTCCACCACAGCCCACACAGGAGACACAACAGGACCACGACGAGTCCCTGGTTCCTGGACGTGACATTCGGCCACCTCACAGGTTTGGATGGACGACGCCTAACACACCACCTCCGCGTCGTGGCAGACGTTGTGGCTGACACTTCACTGTATTCGTTGAGACTTGTCTATCTATCTATGTACCAGACTTATTTATATCTATGTTGGGACTATCTATGTACTCGACTTATTTCATAGTTGCTACTACTCTGTTTTGATTAGTGGTGATGATGGCTGACTACTTTTCGCATTGATATTAAACAAACCTTGCAAATTACATTGACAACAAAACTTTAAGATACAATATGCAAATCAAGATACATCGGTACTACCAACACTACACAAAGTCATCTCCCGTCGTCAGCCGGTGCAGCACCCTTTTCCTCCCGCCCTTTTTTCTCCCGCCCTTTTTTCCCGCCCTTTTCCTCCCGCCCTTTTTTCCCGCCCTTTTCCTCCCGCCCTTTTTTCCCGCGCTGGCCTATCTCCCGCCAAATCTTCTCATCACGGCCTATAAAAACCACTGCGCACTAAGGTTGGTAAGCATTGTAGTCCACTCACTCGAACATGTCGAGATTTCCTTCAGATGGTAGTTTCCCGGCAGGAATGTCGGCACTCCTTTTGAGGTTAATGGCCGAGTTCAAGGTAGACAATAAGGAGATCCCATTCGAGGATATTGTTAGTCATCCACCTCATCTCCGTGAGCTATCAGCGAAGCTAGCTAGGCATGGGTGGCCATGGAGGAATTACAAGGAAATAGAAAAAGAACTCGTGAGGCTGCATGCTAGGTGGCATAAGAAGAAGCTAACATATCCCACTGAAGCATATATGTTGGATGCTCTTCGTACACCGATGTTATGGGTCGAGGAGAGCGAGGATGAAGATAATATTTTCATGCCCACTGAAGCGAGCAAGAGAGCTGCAGCAGCGGCGGCGGCGTCGAAGGGCAAGGGTGCAGCGTCGTCGAAACGCAAGGCTGAAGCATCGTCGAAGGGGAAGAGTGCTGCGTCGTCGAAGGATAAGGGTGTTGCGTCATCGGAACGCAAGAGTGATGCGGGAGGCTGCGTCGATGGTAGATGACTTTTCTTTCTCAATTTATGTTGTGTTCTCGCTACTCCCACTTTTCTTGTTGTATGTGTAAGTTGCAATGTTTGTTTAATGAATGAAAAAATGTATTAGATCAAAAAAATTAGCGGGAACGAATTTGGCGGGAGAAACAGGCGGGAATAAATTTGGCGGGAGAAACGGGAGGGAGAGAAGAAGGCGGGAAAAATAAGGCGGGAACGGGTGTCGCCGGGAAGGGTAGGCACGAAAACTTTAGAGAAATACGGACACATGCAGCAGTCGGCCCAGCTACAGCCGACTGGGCCTGGTCGGCTGGGCCAAGGCCGACAGGACCTAGTCGGCCCAGCCGTGGCCGACAGGGCCTAATCGGCTTAACCCTGGCCGATATGATCCTCTGACACGCGCAGGCATCGGCCGACAACCTAATCGGCCCAGCCCAGGCCGACAGGGCCCTTTCGGCTTAGCCCAGGCCGAGGCCGTATTATTTTTGCCATTCCGTGGATTTGCGTAATATTTTTCGAATTTGATTAAAAAATGTATTATTAAAAAAAAAATTTAATTCCTTAGCAATATAATTTAATTCCTTAGCAATATAATTTAATTCCATCATGAAACCTTTTAGTATTTTCCCTTCCTTTGATTCTCTATATTCCTTGGCAATCTTAGCAGCATTCAAGTGCCTAAACAAAGCATCTTTTATATCCATACTTATGCCCAAAACACGAGTTTTTTTGGTATTTTCCATTTTCTAATTTTTTTGTGTTTTCGATATATATAACTGAAGGTAAAACTAAACTAAATGCAAAGCTGAAAGTAAACTAGAGTATATGCAAAACTGAAAATAAAAATCTAGTGCAAACAAGAATAAAAACTTAAGCGCTACACTCCCCGGCAACGGCGCCAGAAAATGTCTTGATACCCACAAGTATAGGGGATCGTTGAAATCTTCAATGTGTAAGTATAGTATCGATCACACGAGGAGTAGAAGGTATAAGTTATTTATCCTCTCAAATAAGAGTGTCACTTCCCTTATTATCTATGAACTAGACAAACTAAAATGATTAAATGATGCAAGTGTTTTTGGGTTTTTGGTGTAGAGTTTGCAATAAAGTAAAAATGCATCAGATAAATAGTAGCAGGTGAAAGCTCCCAAAGAGAGAAAAGCCCAATCCTCTATGCAGCAAGAGGACAAGCTCAAGTGTGTGTTTCTTATAAGTGGAGAACGTTCCCAGGGGTTACCTAGATTTCATGGCATAAATATTTCTAGAACAACAAGGTAGCATTTTGTCAAGTTTTAATCTTCTTCGGACGGAGCCATTATTAGGTATAGCTAAATAAATATACTAAACCCCTTATGATGGATCATGTGGCCAAGTAAATGACTGCACAAGATTTATTAAGACATAAAGTCCCACTATAGCATTACACTCTAAGGTCCCCGATACTAATACCCTCATAATGTAACTTCATGACTCGGTCTCAGGTTTACATGTCCTCCCAAGTCTCCCTCAATTCATTACACTACGGTGTTCTCCTATGAGCCCATCTAGGTGAAGTGATGTGCAGTCGACGTTCGCACAACACCATCATAGAATTACATAAAAAGATAAACACTAGACAAAATACCAACACATGTTATATATAGATCATTGCCAATCCATCCTATGCCCCCAGGAACATGAGAGAACTACTCACAACGTGAAGACATGATATGATTCAGTGGTATAAATGATACAACACAATCTGAAATTATAGTCTCACCACAAAACAATGACAAGTAACTAATCATACACAGGTAGAATAGCACTTAAACAATAGCTAGGGTTCAACAATCTCAAACTATGAGGGGGATGAAGTGGATCACGAAGATGGTGATGGAGATGGTGCAGGTCTTGACGTTGGTGTTGATGGAGACTCTGGAGGGGGGATGGAGGAGCCTACCGGAGGTGATTCTGGCAGCGTTTCCCCCTCCGATCTTCTCCGGCGACAGCCTTCTGTCTTCTGTTTCGTGTGTTTCGTGTTTCTCCGCCGCCTCCTTTTCACGAAAGCCCTGGGGGGGGGGGTCTATATATAGTCGTTTTAGGTCAAGACGAATCTTCGGGAAGAAAGATCGACAGCAGCGGAGGCCCGAGGGCCATTTTGGTGGGTCCCACGTGGTCAGGGAATCTGGCCACGTGGGCCCACCCCTTTCGGCCTTCTGGTCTCCGTTTCTTCGATTCCTTTGCGCCTACGTTTCGTTCCTTCCAAAAAAGTGATCCCCGTAAAATCTCAGGTCATTTGGACGTCGTTTGGGTCCCTGAAACATCAAAATATAGAAAAAGGGGTTTTCTGACAGCGCAGGGTTAATTCTAGAAAAATGGGGAAGTTGTTAATTATCCCCAAAACTCAATATAAATCATGAATATAACCCTTATATGATGCAAATAACATGGAATAACATGTAATAAAATGTAAAGTTCATGTATGCATTTTACATGCATCAACATCCCCAAGCTTAACCCATGCTCGTCCCGAGTATGAAGGTGATAAAACTAACATGGACTTTGCATTTTAATACTATCAATGGATATCAAAGGTGATTACTATTGCTACATAGAGTCAAATGATTCATTCTTCAAAGGAATAACAATATGCAAGATAAATTATGAAGTGGTATCAAATACTCAATGTAAAGATGTTCAATGATAAATTCACAAAGTGTAATATAGAAGAAAGTACTATGGACCAAATGTATGCATAATGAAAAGTAAAAACATCCTATGGTGGTCATAGAGTACTTCTTATGAAAACTGAATATAAAAGGTGGACACTTTGGATAGATAAATAAGTAGAGGTAAAGCATGAATAAGTTTCATCTAACTTCCAAACACTTCTACTTAAGTTAATGCTTGCAATGTGGTAGTCATTGATGTGGAGCTCTCATTACCCCTATCATAGTATCTTGAATGATTAATGTATAAAGTGAAAGCAAATATGAGTGGTGTGCTTGACAATGTATTGGTTGAATGTCTCATGTCCCTTGAATACAAGTACCTACACCATGTGTTACTCACTTTGGTCCACAAAGTAAATTCAAATAAAGGTCATTGCAAGTAATAATAGTATCATCAAGAACTGCACTGGGGTACCTCTTGCCCTTGACATGAACAAGCCCATGTCAAAACAACAAGACAAACAGACAATGAACAATCTCAGCACTCTTTTATTTACTATGGGTATAGCTTTTTATTATGGGGTGCATCACTGAATGAACATTATGGTTATGCTGTAAATTTCCACCATGAATGATGCATGGCTTAGATTAGCGGCCCAGGCATTTCTCTAACCATTTATACAAACTCTTTGAACTTACTAAGTATCCACATTCATTTCACCCATGATAGGCATCCATAAACAAAAGTACATGAAATCAACTAAATATAAATAAGTGCAATGTTGAAAGCTTGCCATGTGACAGCACATATGGGCTAACTCCCAACCAAAACAATTGTCAAGCCCACAACTTCATAATTTTAATCACAATGGTTCATGCTTATTAAATGCAATAAAAGTAAATTGTGCATCAAGTTCGTGAGAGCTTTTAACCAATTTTTCCCATGACAATCAATAACATAAGCATTTAAATTCAGAAATGTAGATAACACAATATAACATGATAAACATACTTGGAATAACATAAAGCTAATAGGTAGATATGGTGGACTCACTGGAAAAACTTTGGTTGAAGGTGTTGGGAAACAAGCTTTTTACTTGTTGTAATTTTTGGGCTAGCAATAGGGAGAAAGTTGACCGTCTAAATGTCTGCATAAGTGTCCATAGAACTAATCAATCCATGTTAAACCAAGTAAAGTTAAAATTCAACATCTAAACATGGCATAAGATAGCTCTTAACAACACACTTGCAAAATAACATTCATTCAAAGCACATGAATTATGCAACTATATGTATCTTTTAAAATCAACTCAAACATCCCTATCCCAATATATTTAATAGCATCCAACATAATTCAACCCAAACTTCCAGTAGCTCTCTCATATATAAATGATAGTGGTGGTCTTATTAACAAACCGAAATAACAAAAGCAAAAGAAAACAGACGCTCCAAGTTTATACGATAAAGTGCTTTGATCGAAAAACAGAAGTTAGACGTGTGCAAACCGAGAGTGTGTTGGTCTAGTGGGGTTGTCTTGACACCCCCAAGCTTATGGTCTTCACCATCCTTGGATAGCTCTTGGTGCAGCTCCTCTAATCCCTGTGAAAAAACTTCAAAACACCGTTTCTCCCATTTCTTTTCTGTGGGGTGATATTAGTAGTGATAAACAAATAGGTTCCTTGCTGCATAAAATCCTTAGGCAAAAATTCATATGAATGTCCAGAGAGTATATAATGTTGTATGCCTACTCATAAACTCAATTGAATCAAAAGGATTCAAGCAAAAAGCTCAAAGAATGCATAAAACAATATCAAGACAGAATCTGTCCAGAAAAACAGCAGCAGCAAAACGCATTTTTTACCCTACTTAAATATGTTGAAAAAGTCTGAAAAAATTTATGATTACAGGGGATGAAAAGTTGCAACTACAGTTAAAATATCAGCTCATTCGGAGTTACAGAATAGAACAACCGGGTTGCCTCCCGTAAACGGATTCGTGGTGGAATAAAATCTCCGAATACAAATAGCAACTTTTTCAAACCAAAACGGGTAAAACTTAGCACTTTATTAAAAATTCCAGAAACAAAACCAAAAACTAAGTCTCTTGTTACAGCAAGAGGACACAAAGAAAATCAAAAATAAAACAACCGGGTTGCCTCCCGTAAAACGTTTTCTTTATAGCCATATAGCTAGGCTTACTTACTTGGTATCAAGATGGTTGGAGTGAGGTGGCTTGGCATCCCCAAGCTTGAGTTCTTGTACTTATTTGATACATGTAGGGTGAGCCTAGGGGTAACATCCCCAAGCTTGAGTGTTTGTCCCTCTTGATCTTTGTTCATCACCCGCAACTCTTCCACTTGACAATTCTCTTCACACAAAACTCATCATAAAACTTGATTAGAGGGGTTAGTGTCTCCATAAATTAAATCCACATAGGTATAGCAAAGACATATTATGAGTTGATTCTAAACATTAACTATTGTTACTATGGTTGCGTATTGTTCATTGATAAGAACCATACAAAACACAAGTAATGAGGCTAATGCAAAATAAAGACAGAATCTGTCAAAAACTGAACAGCCCACAAAGAGTGAATATTCAGAGGCACTTACGTTGCTCAAATCAGAAAACTTTTAACTAATGAAATGTGTAATAATACCTGAATATTGCTGTCGTAAAATTTCAGGTCAAAATTCCTTTTCTGTGATTTTTAACATTTTCCGCAGTGAAGCTAAGGAATCTGTTTTCTGGACAGCAAATCACTATTGTCTGATCCCACCTCTCAAAAGAGGTTATTCTTGCAATAAAGATGAAAAATAAGATACAAAGGTGATGTTACAGTAGTAAACAAGCACTGTCGGCCCAGTGAAATCCAGGGTGTGCTGGGCCTGTCCTATACGGCCCTCGACACTTGATGGCGAATTTTCGCTAAGGACCAAGCCTACGGCCTGGAGAGCCTCGCGAGGCATTGCCTCGCGAGGGCATTTGAGGCAGCAGAGGCCTGCGGAGGCCATATCCACTGCTGCCCCCTCTTCAAGGAAATCTCCCCTGGGGAGAGGTCAACGCCGAATTCTCTACAGGGCGTCCAAGCCCTCGTGGAGATCGCTTCGCTGCAAAGCAACCTCTGCAGAGCGCACATGGGCTCTGCAGCGGCCGCAGAGTGACGCGCGCCCCTGCGCGCGGTGACGACGACGCCGCAGTTGCCATTTTGGTGATTAAAGGGGTCAATAAAGCTGTGCCACCCGCTCCGGACTACAAGGATTTCCTCTTTGGTGATAAGGGGACCGGCCGGCGCTACGCTCCAAGGCCAACGTCACCGTGGGCACCCCCACGTTCCTCTGCGGCCCCAGCTGGCCGTCCTGCATGGACGGTGGGTACTCTGCTACAGGAGTCAGCTTTACGCTCATGGACCGCGTCCATGGACACCGGGCTGCGATGCACCGCGCTCCACCTTCTGCGCCACGTGACAGCCCTACCACAGTGCGAGTGCAAGGAGGGAGCACGGGGCGCCTATAAAAGGAGGACAAGGTGCACCGTAGCAAGGGATCGCATTCTCATTCCAGCATAGCCACTTACGCGCAAGGAAGAAGAAGACCATTGCTTCCCTTCCTTGTACACCATTGCCAAAAGAGAGCCCTCGGCAAGCTCATTGTACTGTAACCTCTACAAGCAGTGCAATACAGACAAGCAGGAGTAGCGGTATTACCTCCACACGAGGGCCGTGAACCTGGGTACGGGCTGGTGTTCATCTCTGTCGTGATGTCCCTCCACTTGCTCGACGAGCACCGTCGCCGTGCAGGTTGAGGGTTGTTTGACCAACGTGTTCAGCCCCTTACACGAACTCTCTTCGTGAGCTTGACTATCCCTGTTTCGTGGGAGTCATTCTCCGACAATTGGCGCGCCAGGTAGGGGGCTGAGGCGCGTCTTCAACCTTCATCGACCTCTGCACCATGGCGGACACTCGCGCAGCTCGCGCCACCCGGCGGGCGTCAGGCAGGGCAACCACCGAGCCCGCTGCCAACACCACCAACCCTCGCGGCCGTCCCCGCGCCAGCCGTGCCACGGGGCGCAACACCGCTGAACCGCGGGTGGAGCACCCCGAGGACGACGACGGCACCACGACGACCGCTTCGACGACGACGTCGACCACGGGCACGGCGAGGACGCTGAGTCCTCGCACCCGTCCCAGCGCCACAGCGCCTCCACTCTTGGGCGTCCAGCGCCCAGCCCAAACACCGCGCTGCTCATGGCCGCGGAACTCTTCCGCTACCGTCCCACAGCTGAGGCGCACGACAACTGGCTCGGCCGCCTTCAGCACCTCGTCGACATTGCGGCGGCACCGCGCGCTGCTCCTGCGGCGTCGCGCTCTCTGGTGCACCACAACTCCGGACGCGCTGGAACCACCGCGCATGGCGCACCTCCGCCGCCGCCTCCGCCGCCGCCTCCGCCAGGTCCGCCTCCAGCCGCGGCGCACAAGGCCGCATCCCACGCGTCTTCGCCGCGCGATTGTCAAATCGTGCAGCGGACACCCCCAGACGCGCGGGTGGAAATGGAGCGCCAGAAGGACCTCCAGAAGCGCATCGTCGAGGAAATCGGCCAGCAGGGCGACAGAACCGCCGTGCTCTTCAGGGGGCATCGCCTCGTACGCCACAGGTTGCGCGGCCTTCACCCGCAACCTGCGTCGCGTCGTCTGGCCACAGAAGTTCAGGCCTGACCTACCCAAGGGCTACGACGGCACGAACAACCCCATCGAGTTCTTGCAGCTCTACACCACCTCCATCCAAGCTGCGGGGGGAGACGACAAGGTCATGGCCAACTGGTTCTCCCACGCTCTCAAGGATTCCGCCTTGTCGTGGCTCCTGAACCTTCCCGAGGACTCCATTGACTCGTGGGAGGAGCTCTGCCAGCAGTTCGTTGCGAACTTCAAGGGCACGTACGAGCGCGCCCTCACCTACAACGACCTGCGAGCTGTGCGCCAGAAGCCTGGCGAGACCCTCCGCAGGTACATCCAGCGCTTCAGCCAAGTCCGCAACAAGATCCCGAACATCCCGGACTCGCACGTCATTGCGGCCTTCAGAGAGGGCGTCACCAACCACAGGATGCTCGAGAAGCTCGGCATCCATGATACCCTCTCCTCCGTGGTGAAGCTCTTCGACATCGCAGACAAATGCGCCAAGGCAGAGAAGGGCTCCTCTTCGTCAAGGTGGGCTCGACAGACGACCCTGTCGAGGGATCCAAGACCCAGAAGAGGCGTGACGAGATCAAAGCGCAAGCCTACCGCAGTCCTGGCAGCTGAACCCGACGCCAAGCATGTTCGCGAGGACTCTCCAGAGGCTGGCGAGAAAAGGTGGACAACCGCCCGTTCTGCATCTACCACAACAGGCGCGGCCATGCGACGGAGAACTGCTATGACCTCAAGCACTGAGCAAGAAGCGTGAGCAAGAAGAAGGCAGCGGTGGCCGCGGCAGAGGCCGTGGTTACCGCAAAGGTGGACGCAAGGGCAACTTCCAGAGGCCTCAGGGAACTCAGGCGAATGCCGCCGAGAAAAACAACAATCTGCCCGACGAAGAGCCTGGAGGCTACCAGGCCCCCAAGGGTGCCATGGCATGCATCCTCGGCGGATCCCAGGCGCCCAAGTCGAACAACCAGTTCAAGCAGTTCGCTCGCGAGCTCAACGCAGCGCTTCCCGGGGTCGAGACGTCCCGCCCCCTCAAGTGGTCCCAGTACACCATCGCCTTCGACGCCAAAGATCACCCCAAGTCTACAAAGACTGTGGGCACCCTCCCGTTGGTGTGCACCCCCACCATCAACAACATCGCCGTCGGCAAGACGCTCATTGATGGGGGTGCAGGCCTAAACGTCATCTCTGTCGAGACCTTCGAGACGCTTCAAGTGCCCTACGAGTGGCTCATGCCCTCCAGGCCCTTCACCGGGGTCACCAGCGGCTCAATCTCGCCTCTGGGGCAAGTGAGGCTCGCGGTCACTTTTGGCACGCAGGAGAACTACCGCACCGAGCTAATTGACTTCGACGTCGCGCACATTGGCCTGCCCTACAACGCCATCCTCGGCTACCCCGCCCTCGCGAAGTTCATGGCCGTCACGCACCACGCCTACAACATGGTCAAGATCCCTGGCAGCGGTGGCACCATCACCATACGTGGTCACGTACAGGACGCCACGCGCGCCGTCGAGATCGCCTACAAGGCCGCTGCCATGGCATTCCCCGCTGACGAGGACATGGAGCCTCTCGAGAGGCCCAAGAAGAAGAAACAACTGTTCACTCAAGAGCAAGCATCTACAAAGAAGGTGTCGCTGAGCACCAGCGGCTCGGGGGCTGAGGCTCGGGGGCTAGCGTCACCATAGGCGCTGGCTTGCCTCCCAAATAGGAAAGCGCGCTCGTCGCCTTCCTTCGGGCAAATTCTGACATGTTCGCATGGACTCCGTCAGAAATGTCCGGTGTACCAAGGGAGGTGATCGAGCACCACTTAGCCGTGTGTCCAGACGCACGCCCTGTAAAGCAAAAAGCGCGGAAACAAGCCCCCGAGAAGCAAGCGTTCATCATCAAAGAAGTAGAGAAGCTGAAAGCAGCAGACATCATTCGAGAAGTTGCCCACCCCACTTGGCTCTCCAACGGTGTGGTTGTCCCAAAACCCAATGGAGGAGGCCGGCTCTGCATCGACTACACAGACGTGAACAAGGCTGCCCCAAGGATCCATACCCCATGCCAAGGATAGACCAGATTGTGGACTCCACCGCCGGCTGTGATCTCCTCTGTTTCCTGGATGCCTTCTCAGGCTACCACCAGATCAAAATGGCCAAGGAAGACGAGGAGAAAACAGCATTTCTCACCCCTTGTGGTGTGTATTGCTACACTTGCATGCCCTTTGGCCTGAAAAATGCCGGCGCCACCTTCCAGAGGCTCATGAGGATCGCCTTGGGGGCTCAGATGGGAAGAAATGCAGAAGCTTATGTCGACGACATCGTGGTCAAGTCTCGCGAGGGAGACACTCTCTTGAAGGATCTCGAGGAAACCTTCGCCAGCCTGCGCAAGGTGAACATCAAGTTAAACCCCGCCAAGTGCGTCTTCGGGGTGCCTTCAGGCAAGCTCCTCGGGTTCCTCGTGTCCCACCGCGGCATAGAAGCAAACCCTGACAAGATCAAGGCTATAGAAGACATGCAGCCACCTCGCCGCCTCAAGGACATGCAGCGCCTAGCAGGATGCATGGCCAGCTTAGGCCGCTTCATCTCCAAGTTCGGCGAGAGAGCCTTGCCATTTTTCAAGATCATGAAGAAATCCGGCACCTTCAAGTGGACTCCAGAGGCTGACGAAGCATTTAAGGACTTGAAGAAATACTTGGCTAGCTCACCAGTCATGGTAGCCCCCAGGGCAGGCGAGCATCTGAAGCTGTACCTAGCAGCCACTCCACAAACTGCTAGCGCCGTCCTGGTGGTGGAAAGAGAAGAGCCAGTTCTCCCAAGAAAAGCACTGCCACACCAAGTCCAGAACCTCCCGACGAGGAACAGTCTCTCCAGACCCAGTGCCAGGCCCACAGCCTCAAGTCGAGCCCTCCACGAGCACCCTGCCGAGGCTCCTCCACAGGCAAACCTCGCCAAAACTCCTGAGGAGCCTCTCGAGGGAGCCGACGCTGCCGCACCATCAACGACCCTCGTCGAGCATCCAGTCTACTTCGTCAGTACTGTACTGCGAGATGCTCGCGAGCGGTACCCAGTGCAGCAGAAGCTCCTCCTCGCGCTACTCATCGCCTCCAGGAAGCTGCGCCACTACTTCCAGGGTCACCCCATCACGGTGGTCACGTCCTTCCCCCTGGAGCAGATCCTGCGCAACCCCAACGCTACTGACCGCGTCGCAGGATGGAACATTGAGCTGCAGCCATTCAACTTGCGCTTCGACACCACAAGAGTCATAAAAGGGAGAGCGCTGGCGGATTTCGTCGCCGAGTGGACAGACCCAACTCCTGAAGAGCCTCGCGAAGAAGAAACCGCGTCATCGGGAGATACAATGCCAAGCCACTGGACCATGCACTTCGATGGAGCTTTCGCCTGCCGCAATGGTGGGGCTGGCGTTGTCTTAACCTCACCAAAAGGTGACAAGCTCTACTACGCCATCCAGCTGTGCTTCACAATAGACAAGATCTCCAACAACATCGCCGAGTACGAGGGCCTCCTCGCCGGGCTCAGAGCCGCAATCGCCCTTGGCGTCAAGCACTTACTCATAAAGGGTGATTCCCAGCTCCTGGTTAACTTCTCCAACAAGAGCTACACGCCTAAGACGACCACATGGCCGCCTACCTTGAAGAGGTCGCAAGCTCGAGAAGCACTTCAGGGGCATGGAGCTCATGCACATCCCGCGAAAGGAGAACCAAGAGGCAGATGACATCGCCAAGCGAGCATCACGAAGGCAGGCCCAGCCGGCCGGCGTCTTTGAAGAGAGACTCTCCAAGGCGTCCATAAAGCAGCCACAAGAAGCAGCAGCCGCAAGCACAGACGAAGTACTCCCACCACCTCCTATAGGTGGGGCACCCAACTGCGGTCCATCCTCAGGGGAGCGTCTGCTGCTGGCTATGGTGCACCAAGAGACAGGCTGGGTTGACGAACTCAAAGACTACCTGCTGAAGGGAGTCCTTCCTGAAGAAGACGCGGAGGCAGAACGAGTGGCTCGACAAGCCAAGTCATACTACATCCTCGAGGGAGACCTGTACCGCAAGCGCCCAAATGGAATTGCACTCAAGTGCGTCCCCCCCGAGGAAGGCCGCATGCTGATCAGAGACATTCACAGTGGAGAGTGTGGCCACCATTCCTCTGCACGCACCCTGGCAGGCAAGGTCTTCAGGAGCGGTTTCTACTGGCCCCAAGTGCTTCAAGATGCCACCACCATCGTCCAGTCTTGCGATGCGTGCCAGTTCCACGCCAAGCAAGTTCATCAGCCTGCACTGGGACTCCAAACCATCCCGCTCTCGTGGCCTTTCGCGGTCTGGGGCCTTGACATTCTGGGACCCTTCCCGAGATCACAAGGGGGCTACCGCTTCCTCTTCGTGGCAGTCGACAAGTTCACCAAGTGGGCAGAGGTTGAAGCAGTGCGCAGCATACCGGCCAGGGCAGCAGTAAAATTCATCAGAGGCCTGGTCTGCCGCTTTGGTGTGCCTAATCGCATCATCACCGACAATGGCTCACAATTCACCAGCGGCATCTTCAGGGCCTACTGCGAGAGCCTCGGCACCAAGCTCTGCTTCGCCTCGGTGGCTCACCCACAGAGCAACGGCCAAGCCGAGCGAGCAAATGCTGAGGTCCTCAAGGGCCTCAAGACAAGAAGCTTCAATCGCCTGAAGGGCTACGGCAAGGGCTGGATAGACGAACTCCCGTCCGTGCTCTGGTCCATCCGCACGAACCCCACGAAGCCCACTGGTGAGACGCCATTTGCCTCGTGTATGGAGCTGAAGCAGTCCTCCCCACAGAGATCAAGCATGGATCCGCACGGGTCCTTGCCTTCAACGAGGACGATCAAGCAGACCTCCACAGCGACGACCTGCTGCTCCTTGACGGGTTGCGCCGCCGTGCCGCCCTCAGGGCAGCCAAGTACCAGCAAGACCTGCGACGCTACCACAGCCGCCACATACGTCCGCGCACTCTCGAGACAGGCGACCTCGTCCTCAGGAGAATCCTCTCCAGGGAAGGTCTCCACAAGCTCTCGCCAATGTGGGAAGGCCCCTACAGGGTCTCACACATCGCCAGGCCTGGCGCGGTACGCCTCGAAACGGAGGACGGCATTCCGGTCAAGAATCCATGGAACATCGCGCATCTACGCAAGTTCTACCCGTGATCATAGTCACGCCAGACATTTTTTGTCTCTAGAGGGAAGCACACAACTTCACCTCCAAGCTTCACAAAAGCTTCTCCTCCCGAGGGCCAGCCCCTCTGAGCTCTCCTGATTACGTGCCGCCGCAGGCCGTGAAGAGTCTCAGCCACTGAATGTGGTCCCCATGCCTCGACATGGAAAACTTTATCTTGGTCACACCAAGTGTAATGAACCAATTCGTTTCTCGATGAAACATTGCGCTGAGGCGCCGCTATGTAATATTTTGGTGGTGAGTTTTACTTTTCATCATCTTAGTTCATTTCGCGCTCATATTCTTCCCCATGCGCACCTCGCGAGCGGGGGCTGAGTACGGTGACTGTGCCTCAAGAGCACCCCAACAGCACCGCAAAATCCAAAGGATCCGAGCTCTAGCACGTGAGCACGCTCTCACGCCTGTTACCTCCCCAAAGAGCTCTGGCCCATGGGCTTGCTCCCAAAACACGCCACCTCACCAAAGGACCTTGGTACTTACTCTCCTCGCGAGATACCCATGAGGAAGCCTATAAGCGCGCATGGGTGTTTACTACCATGTGCCTGCTTTGGGTCTGCCTCTCTAACCAATACAGGGAACAAGAAGTCCTCCCCAAGGTCGAGAAGTCACGCTCCGACCCCTAGAAGGGAGCGCACCATCAGGGAAGCCAACGCCCTCTACGAGGCCAAAGTCTCGCCAAGCTAAGTCTAGCGCTCGCGCTCCTCAGAAGTTTTTCTCCCTCTCACGGGCACCTGTCGCCCCTCGAGCGGTTTTTTCTCTCTCACACTCCATGGACTGCTTGTGCGTCAAAGGGGAGCCCTCGAGCACCGCGACTCGAGAGCCCTTACCTCTCCAAGCCTTAAACACCCCCCGGCCTTGCCGAGTCACGCTCCGGCATACCGTAGCGGCGGTGTCATAGCGCAAAGAGATGGGTCCTGACGACGTAGAGCGAAGAAAGACATGGAACAGGGATAAAGGACCCTTCGAGGGGCACACACACATGTTTGCATACGATCAAAGTATCTTACAAGCCAGCGTGAATTAAAACAAGTCTTAAAACAAAGATAATTGCGCCAAGCGCATCTTGTTGCAGGAGTGGCCTAGGCAGAGGGTTCACCATCGCCGTCCTCTTCAGCCTTCTCTTCTTCGGCGCCTTCATCCTCCTCAGCGGCCTGCTCCGCCTCAACCCTCTTGAAGCGGTCGACGTAATCGTTGACTTCTTCTCGAACCAAGTTGGAGAGCTCCCAGGCCGGATCTCCCTCGATGGGCTCGGTCACTGACTCGAAGTCGAAGCCGGGGTGAAGGCGCTGGAGGTTGGCGAAGACGCGATCGATCGCCACGGTCAAGAGCTTGCGGCACTCCTCATCAACAACGTCGCCAAGTTCCGCCACAGGGCCCTCGAGCACAGAGAAGAGCTGGTCGAAGTAGCAAGATATGTGGCGGCGTCAGCGTTCCCATGGACGGGAACAATAGGTGCATCCACTCCTAGCTGCCCCGCGAGAGTATTCCCCCGGGCCACTAAGGATTGGAACATGCGCTCCCGTTGCTGCGTCAAGACCTGTGCCGCCTGCACGCGATGCTCAGCCTCTTCGGCGCGCTCCACGACAGGGCCCACCTGAGCGGTCAACTCCTTCATGTCCGCCATCAAAGAGGCAAAGTTCTGTTCCGCGCGCGCCCGAGCCTCCGCGGCAGCCTGGAGGCGAGAGTCGAATCGCTTCTTCTGGGCCTCAAGGTCCTGGACGCGAGCCTCAAGCTCTTTGCGTCTCTTCGTGAAGCGATCCTCTTGCTTCTTGGCCTTATCCGCGAAGTCTTTTCTACAGCTGTCGCGAAAGAGTTTCTCCTTCGTCGCAGACTCTTCCGCCATCTTCTCCTCCTTTTTGCGAAGGTTCTCGTTGGTCAGCGCAAGGCGCTTCTGGTAGAACTCCTCGTCTTGAGTGACCTTGTTCTCGCGGGCTTCCAGGTGCTCCCGCTGCGCGGATTGATCCTTCTCGATCTGCTCAACCTGGTCTTCGCGTTTGCGCGCCTCGGCCTCGCGGGCGTCGAGATCAGCTCCGCGCTGCACGATCAAGTCTTCGCGAATGCTCAAACTCTCACGGAATTTCTCCAAACTCTGCCGCACATTTTCCGACTCGGCGACGATCCCCGCCTCGCGGTCTAGAAGCTCTTTGTGCTTGGCGGAGACCGCCGCCTCGCGGCCGCCAGCTCCTGGTGTTTGGCCTCGGTCTCCACCTCGAGAGCCTCGCGCCTAGCACCCAGGTCCGCTAGGGTCTCCTCGACCTCGCGGACCACGCTGATGCGGATCTCCTCAGCAGAGCGCAGCGCTGCCTCGCGCTGCGCCTGGGCAGCTTCGTTCTTCCGGCGGCAGCTCTCCACGGTCTCATGAAGACAAGCCCAGCCCCGCGCAAGCTCAGCGGCCTCCTCCGCCCTGGAGCGATCTTCCTCGGCAAGCTGGGCCTCAAGCTCGTCGAGAACCTCCCTCGCCGAGCGGAGGACAGCCCCACGGCGGGCTGCGACGGGGCGCCGCCCCCGCAGAACTAAGGCCCATGGCTCGCCGGAGGGCCTGGAAATGCCGGCGCCTGCCGAGGATTCCGGAGCGTCCAACCTTGGGCTCCGAGTGGCCTCAAGGCGCGCCTGGGGGCTCTGGTGCGAGCCCCCCTCTTGGTCCACACAAGGGCCTTCAGGGGGCTTTGATGAGAACCCCCCTCACCCCCGCGGAGGCCTCCTGGGGGTTCGGGGCATCTTCATCTTCAACCACGTCATTCTTCTGCCCCTGGGGAGCGCTCTCCTCTCCAGGGACAGGGTTGGCCTTCTCAGCTGAGGCCGCCTCCCCAGCGGCCTCAGAGTCCGCTGTGGCCTCTCCAAGTTTCGTGCTCGGTGGGGGCGATGACGCGGCGGCCTCCTCCATTTCGACGTCAGCGCACGCCCCCGCGGACGCCCCTGTCACCGCGGCACACTCCTTCGCCGGCGGCGTGAACCTCGCCGCATCCGCTCCGCCGTCCCCTCCGGCTGCAGGGGGAGACGTCAGGCCGCATAGGTGGAGGCGTCGCCACCTCTGCCTCCCCCTCCATCTCCTTGCAGTGCTCCTCTGCTTCAGGAGGCGGTGCCGCAGCCTCAGGAGATGAAGCAGTGCCCTCGGGAGGCACCTCGTCGACTGTACACGCTGCAGGCGCCGCTGCAGCGCTGGGGATCTCTCCAAGCCTCCGAAGTCTCCGCCTCTTCGGCACCTCGGGGCCCCTGGAGAGGCTAAAACTCAAAAACTCCGCAGGAAGCCTACGCAAGAACAAGCCAAACAGAAAAGGGAGTCGGTTCTTACCCTGATGTCTTGGCGCGGGAATCGACCCACACCGTGTTTGACGACCGCCACGGCCTCGGTGGTGCGGCTCCGGCGCCGGACCCCTCGAGAGCGGCCTCGGCTTTCCTCTTGAGGGAGATGCCCGCTGGACTCCCGGCGGCCCGGTCATGAACGGCCTTGGAGCGGGGCTCGCAATGGCCTGATGAAGCTCCGTCATCGTCGCTCTCCTCTTGCCCCTCGGCGCTGCGAGGGAGCGACCACGAACTGGCCGCTGCTGCCTGAGGAAGCCTCGTGGGCCTCAACCTCAGGCGCCGCGCTCTTCGAGGTGCTCGAGTTCTCCGCTGGAGAGGCAGAGCCTCCCGAGGCGCCGGTTGCGCCTGCGTCGGATTCCACAGGCGTTACCGTCGTCTCCTCGTCGCCCTCAGCTGGCGCCCCCTGCGCCGCAGACTCAGGATCTTCGCGGGGCCCCGCATGTCCCTTGGGCACCAGGCCCCACCGGTCGAACTTCGGCATCGTCTGCACGAGCGAGACGCGGCGCCCAAGGTCAATCCTGTGGAGCGGGACCGCCTTATCGCCGGGCTGGGGATATCAGGAGCCGTGAAGAGTGTCTCCATAATGGTGCGCACCTCCTGCTGCGTGAAGAGGGTTGCGCTCAGGCGCATTTTGTCCCTCTGGTTGGAGTAAAGCCACATTGCGTCCGCGTGCCTCTGGAGCGGAGCAATGCGGCGCTTCACGAAGTCCTTGGCCACCATCTGCCCGGTGAGGCCTGCCTCGCGGAGGTCCTTCAAGCGCCTCATCACGGGCCAAGCGCGGCTCCCTTGAGCGCTTTAGAAGACCAGCTCGCCCTCTTCATCGGAGGCGCCTCGGGCAGGTCAAAGAAGGCGCTCCGGCTGCCGAACTTCATGAGGAACCAGCGCTTGCGGAAGTCCTCCACCCTCTTCGTCACATTGGTCACAATGTTCTCGCCGTTCCGCGCGATGGGGATGTACGTGCCCTTCATGCCCTCGCGATGCGGAAGGACACGCACCCTGACCGCTCCTTGTTCGCCGTGAACCGGAGCGCATAGAAGCTTCGGAAGAGGTCCACCGAGGGTGGAATGCCGATGTATGCCTCGCAGAGGTAGGCGAAGATGGCGAGGACAAGGATGGAGTTAGGATGGAGATGAAGGACCTGGATCTGGTAGCGCTCCAGAACCGCCAGGAAGAAATCGGAGAAAGGAGGCACAAGCCCGGCGAATAGGGTGTGCATGAAGATGGGGTAGAAGTCGCCGAAGGAGTTGTCCGCCGTCTTAAGCACCGTAGCGCCGTGCTCGTTGGTCGCTGAAGCCGCCATGTGACGCACTTTCTCCAGCTGCGCCTTCTTCTTAAAGCGGAAGCCGGTCAGAGCCGGCTCGAAGTCGCCGACCTGCTGCGTCGCGGCAGGTTCGCCGCCCTGCACCACGGCTTGCCTTTCGAGGCCGCGGAAGCTTTCTTGGGCGCCATTGCCGCAGGATTGCGAAGGGGGGAGGTGCGTCGAGACACAGGAGCGCAGGCGTCAAGAGCAAGGAGACGGGCGCGCAAATGATGCAGTAACTGCTGCCTGAACCGGCGCTGCAGGCTTTATTCCCCTCAGAGCAGTTACCGAGACGTGGTGGGACCCCCCACTACGCCCATCATCTCCGAGGAGAACGTGTCGTCGCGGCGTAACTGCCCTGCACGTGTCTCAGGCCGGCCGGACACTTTGGGCCCATGACGATTCGCCTGCGTCCATTGGACTACATCGTGCCCATCATGGGCCCGGGGGCTACTGTCGGCCCAGTGAAATCCAGGGTGTGCTGGGCCTGTCCTATACGGCCCTCGACACTTGATGGCGAATTTTCGCTAAGGACCAAGCCTACGGCTTGGAGAGCCTCGCGAGGCATTGCCTCGCGAGGGCATTTGAGGCAGCAGAGGCCTGCGGAGGCCATATCCACTGCTGCCCCCTCTTCAAGGAAATCTCCCCTGGGGAGAGGTCAACGCCGAATTCTCTACAGGGCGTCCAAGCCCTCGTGGAGATCGCTTCGCTGCAAAGCAACCTCTGCAGAGCGCACATGGGCTCTGCAGCGGCCGCAGAGTGACGCGCGCCCCTGCGCGCGGTGACGACGACGCCGCAGTTGCCATTTTGGTGATTAAAGGGGTCAATAAAGCTGTGCCACCCGCTCCGGACTACAAGGATTTCCTCTTTGGTGATAAGGGGACCGGCCGGCGCTACGCTCCAAGGCCAACGTCACCGTGGGCACCCCCACGTTCCTCTGCGGCCCCAGCTGGCCGTCCTGCATGGACGGTGGGTACTCTGCTACAGGAGTCAGCTTTACGCTCATGGACCGCGTCCATGGACACCGGGCTGCGATGCACCGCGCTCCACCTTCTGCGCCACGTGACAGCCCTACCACAGTGCGAGTGCAAGGAGGGAGCACGGGGCGCCTATAAAAGGAGGACAAGGTGCACCGTAGCAAGGGATCGCATTCTCATTCCAGCATAGCCACTTACGCGCAAGGAAGAAGAAGACCATTGCTTCCCTTCCTTGTACACCATTGCCAAAAGAGAGCCCTCGGCAAGCTCATTGTACTGTAACCTCTACAAGCAGTGCAATACAGACAAGCAGGAGTAGCGGTATTACCTCCACACGAGGGCCGTGAACCTGGGTACGGGCTGGTGTTCATCTCTGTCGTGATGTCCCTCCACTTGCTCGACGAGCACCGTCGCCGTGCAGGTTGAGGGTTGTTTGACCAACGTGTTCAGCCCCTTACACGAACTCTCTTCGTGAGCTTGACTATCCCTGTTTCGTGGGAGTCATTCTCCGACAAGCACCTTGACTCAAAAACCAAAACTGAAGCTAAAAATCAAAAAGAAGCAAAAAGAACCAAGAAAGAATTCAAGAGAAACAAACAAGGAAGAAAGAAAATATTTTTGTTGTTTTTGATTTAGTAAAAACCAAATGAAGAAACAAATATATACAACATACACACTGTTTTTATTTGGTTTTAGCTTTGGGAAAAGTTTTAATGATAGAGACTTTGCAACGGTTCCATTGGCATGAACAACACATGTTCAAGGTCGACCCCAACTTCTCTATTACTCATCCTTCTCATTTACTTTCCCAAATTTTGTATAAAATGAAAATTTTAAACTAGCATTAGAAAACAGTAGGTAAAGTTATTTTACATGTTGTAAAGATAAAGGTGTGCTCAAACCGAATAGGAAATTAAAGCATAAGGAACACACCACAGAATATTAAACAATTTACTTTTAAGTCTAACTCTCTTCCTAGCATTGGAATCTTGTAAGAAAATAAATCATTGAAACACAAAGCAAGTAGCATAGGAAGATAAAACAAGAGCAATTTCAAGACTTTGAACTTAAAGAGAGGAAACGTAATAATATTGAAATGTTTAGATCCATGTTTTCCCCTCTCATAATAGTTACAAGTAGTGGTTCCAAATTTGATAAAACAACTATTAGATTGGTACAACTTTGCAAACTTAGGAACATATAAAGAATTATTAAAACTATTATGTGAGCTATTAGTGTGTTTTCCTCTCTCAAAATAATTGCAAGAAGCACCATAAACATGATGGTTATGGGCGAAATGATTATTAGTGTAAGATAATTTCAGCCCACATAAGTACTTTTCAACCCATAAAAGCTTCTCCTCCACGGTGTGAATGGGAGAGTTCAGAAATAAAGTAGGACTCTCATAAGTAAGAGTATTTTCACCAAGTGCAAGTATGTCATTTTTATTCTCACATGAAGTAGTAAGTTCTAAACATGGAGGATCATCTCTAGAGTACTATCATAAAACATGTCCAAACCATACTCCTCATCATTTTTAAAATTATTATCAATAATGTTCTCATTAGGCATAGGTTGATAGTCCTCCTCATCATCAGAATCATAAAAGCAAAGTTTATCATCAACAAAATTTTGAGTGTTACCCTCATCCATAGGCTAATTTTTTTAATAATACATTTTTTAATCAAATTCGAAAATATTACGCAAATCTACGGAATGGCAAAAATAATACGGCCTCGGCCTGGGCTAAGCCGAAAGGGCCCTGTCGGCCTGGGCTGGGCCGATTAGCCTTATCGGTCTTGGCTAAGCCGACCAGGTGGGAGGGCGGGCCAGGCCTGCGGCCGACAGCCTGCGTGGCCACAAGTCGGCCACGTCGAAGCCGACAGGCCTTTCGCTTAGGCGAGGACGATTAGTCCCAGGACAAAGCAGCACGGCTTTCTTCTTCCTCCTCGCGTCCTCTCTCCTGTTCTTCTCCAAAACGAAAAGCTCCGGCGATTTTTTTCCTCCCAGCGTGATTTGTCCAACCAGCCATCAATCTGTAGCCTAGAGATGTTAGAGAGTTAAGGCAACTCGGATCTACAAATGGGTTAGGTTTTGGTGTGATTTCATGGTGTTTGGTTGGGGCAATGGTGGAGTTTCGGTGGAGGTTCGTGGGCTGAGCAAGGCGTGGAGGTGGTGCTGCGGTGGTGCATCTGCTGCTCCGGCCGTGGTGGTGGTGGCGGTTGTCGGGGGAATACTTTCTGGGTTAACCCGCGGCCCAGTGCGACTTTACTTACTCGCACGGACGAAGGCCCACTTGGGAACGAGCCCAATATTGAACCGCCATAAGGGGAAAAGATCTAGAAGACATATCCCGGAGGACGTGAAGACCAAGTAGTCTCCGAGTAGGCCTCTGTGGATGTATTCCTTATGGGGAAGTTTCCTTTTGTAACCTAGCGAGCCTCTGTGTATATAAAGAGGACTCGCAGGACTTAGAGCGGGTCAAGCTATCAAGCCCCAAACCCTAGCTCATACGGCGAGTACCAGATCGGATCGCCTCCATTGTAACACCTCGATTATCATATCAATACCAATCTAGGGTAGGCAGGAAGTAGGTCTTTTACCTCACATTGAGGGGGCCGAACCTGGGTAAATCTGTGTTGATCTTTGTTCCTGCGATCCCAAGCTCGGAGATGCTTGACTCGCGTAATCCCACACCTACGAAGTCATCTATGACACCTGACGTGACAAACCCACGACAGTTGGCGCCCACCGTGGGGCCTGCGGTCAAAAGCGTCACGTTCCGCGCAGGATCGAAATCAGGCTTCAAGGACATCGCCATCGGCCAAGTTGAAGACATCAATGGGGTCCCCTTCATCGACGACTCAGAGTGGGGACCCGAGGCAGATCGCATCGAGTTCGGATACATCGTTCCCATCGGATCAGTAAAAGTTTTCGTCGGATCCGTCAGTCGCAGATCTATGGACGCGACTCAAGGAAGCGAATCGGTGAAGGAGCTGCGGCCGGTCAGGGTCCGCGTGTTGGAGGAGCTACAACAAGCTACGGCAAGATTGCCCATCCCCGTCCCGTCAAGACCTGTTTGGGGATCTCTACCAAATCAGGAAGGAGACCTCAAGATTGAAGAGATTGAAGCTATCAGGACGGAGCTCTGTGAAGAGGCACAAAGACTCGCGGCTGAGCGCGAAAAACTCCAAGAAGAAGGTCGACGACTCCGTCGCTGCCAGCCGAAGCACCAGGCGGTGCGAACCAAGACGACATCTGAGCGCAAGAAACTCCAAGAAGAAGAGTGGCGACTCCGTCGTTGGCAGCAAAAACATCAGATCAAGATGGACAAAGGAGAGATGAAATCACAGTTCCACGGCGACCCAGAGAGCAACGTGCACGCCGCGATAGGGATATTGTCAAAGATAGCACCGGTTGGAGACACACGAGCTGATAAGGAAGCTCGCTATGCGATCGACCTACTACAAACCGCTGCTTTACAACAAGCAAATATGTATGGAGTCACGCCCAATGAGCCGCAAAATGAGGTATCATGGGGAGGAGAAAGTGCAGCGTCGAAGAAGTGGTCAACCAGCTAGCAGGTTTGCAGGTATCATTGGAAAAAGAAAAGAAGATAGAAGGCGAGTCGCGACGTCCGGAGCGACTCAGCCATCCCAGATTGAAACTGATTCAGATGAAGATTCAGCGCCAGTAAACTCCTATTCATTATTGAAAGGACCAGCATGTTTTGGAGAGGAAATACGGCTCACTCGTTTCCCCCGAACTTCGACGAGTCGCAGCGAGTCACCACCTATCGCAGTGACCAAGACCCTGCCTTATGGATAGAAGATTACGAGGCAAGCATAACAGGGGCTGATGTGACTCAAGAAGTACGTGCGAAATACTTCCACTTGGCAATACAGGGAGAAGCTAGGGATTGGCTGTTAAGGCTGCCATCAAAATCAATAAGCACATGGGAAGACTTGAAGGACAAGTTCATCCGCAGATTCCAAACAGAAGATATGAAAAACCTTAGACAATGCATTCAAAAAGAGGACGAATCAAGCGGCGACTGGATCAAGAGAATCGCGGAGATCCTTGGCTCCGCCAAAAACTTAACAGTGCAATACAAGCTATGAGAAAGAACTGTAGATTTGAGCCGTTGGTGCACAATTAAGTCGCGCTGAGCACAAGATTGATAGTTTCGACCAGCTTTTGGCAAGCTGACAAGTACGCAAAGACAGATAAAGGGGCAGGCGGCTTATCACAGAACCCAACAGGGAAATTACAAGTCGCGAGATGAACATCGCACACCAGATACAGGAGCAAGAGAGTGATAAGGCCTTACCCCTAATAACTGCAAGGGGATCTTCGACGTGCCTTGCGACTTACATCGCAGGAGAGATGGCAGGCCAGCGGGTCACACAAAGGCGCAATGTCATTATTACCGGAGGTGGAAAGAAGGCGACACGCCAGACACGGCTCGCAGCGGATCGATGCAGCACAAGAAAATCTAGCTCTCGTCAAGGGCCTGACGTTTTACCTAGAAGAAACATAGGACAGTTTCATACAGTGGAAGTACAAACAACGGATGGAAGCCGGAAGAGCGGTCAGATTTCAACGCCAGAAAGGTATCGTCGCTGGACAGAGCAATCGGTTATTTGGAGTCGCGGCGATCACCCCCCAGAAGTAAGAGATCCAGGACAGCCAGCTCTGTGGTCACGCCTGAAGTCGCGGGATACAAGTTAAGTAAGGTCCTAATGGACGGAGGAGGAAGAGTAAACATCCTATATCAAGACACGCTCCGAAGAATGAATATACCCGAGACAGGCTGCGACCATCCAGGAAAGAAATTCAAGGCATAATCCCAGGAGCTGTTACGCGACCAATCGGAAAGATAACACTTGAAGTTAGCTTTGGAACAGAGCGGAACTTCCGCACAGAGCTCCTAGACTTTGAGGTTGTAGCAGTCAAAAGCTCATATCATGCGATCTTTGGAAGAGAAGCCTATGTCAAATTTACCGCTCGCCCCTGCTACGTCTACCTACAGTTAAAGATACCAGGACCAAACGGTGTTATTACAATATATGGAGACAGACAGAGAGCGTTAGAATGCGAGAACGCAGGCTCAGTACTCGCAGAAGAAGCTTGTATCGCCAACTCTTCACATGGGTATCAGTCGCAGATCGGTGATCGCAGCTCAAAACGAGTCGCGTTGGAGGTACCGCGGAAGCGGCCAACAGGATGCAGCCACCGGATGGTAAATACCCACCGAGAAGTCGCGCATCAGCAAGATAATGCCCCAGAGGTCGCCTTGATACAAAAAGAAGACAAGAAATGGCGCATGTGCATAGACCCAGCCTCGATCAACAACCCCAGCCAAAGGGGCTCAGTTATCGTGAGACCTTACAAAGCAAACTCAACTCAACATAAGTCGCAGCTCAGTGCGGCTAATCGCTAACAAAGTTGCTCTCTGCTTCAACATGAGACATACATCGGAGCTATCATGCTCGACCCGAGTCGCTTTTAGCGACTCAAAATTGAACCAATCAGGTGTTCAACCCACTCCGTTAGGAGTATTAATTCGCAACTAAGTGCGATGAGTATCAAGTATGCATGGCCTGCGGGGAATAGAAAACCCGCATTAAAGGGCCTGCATCATCATGTAACACCCTGTAAAACATCGAGTGATTATGAAATAAAGCCGGCACCCTTGACATTCAAGGGTTTGTCGTTTCGCCTCAACTATCATTGAGTCGCTGAGTCTTTTGAATTTCATATATCACTGACCCTTGAGGGCTCCTTACGAGCATCGCGAGTACCAATCGCACCTCAAATTTTGCCAAACTAGTGGCAATCCTTAAGCTAGAAGCGTCTTGCATTATGCGACCAAAGTACTGGGGTGTGGCGTCAATCGAGCTTGATTGCCTATCATGGCCGCTCTCGACCCTGAACACACATGTTCCTAGGAAATACTGAGCCGCGCGAGCGTCTACTTAATGGAATTATCAAGAAAAGAACCTGCTTATAGGTCACAAAAATACTGTTTATAATACATGAATATCTTACAGACTAACGGGCATGTCCCACATTATTTATTTTTCCTCTTCCGAGCAACAGGAGTGGGAATTGGCGCGGCTTGTCTCGCAGTTGCAGTCGCAGGTGTCCTAATAATCAGGGCGCCGCCAGACGAGCAGAAGGGCCACCAGATACTGTTGCTGGAGTGGCAGCCCGAGATGACTCAGCTCCTGAGGACTTTTCCTTTGACACCTTGCTCCCATCAAGATTGAATTTATCAGATAAGTGCCCAAGTCTAAGTTATCAACAAATTTTGTGGCATACCCGCGCATCCCTTTCCAGATATCGAAGTACTCGCTTATTGGCAGTTCAGTATCATCGCGCTCATCGCCAGGCCGTGGCGAGCAACCTTGCCAACATCTATCTCTGGATAATATGCTCGAAGCAATGTCAAGACATGCGCGGCTCCGGCGCGAGCAGAGGATCGTTTCCAATCAGAGACATAATGTGGAGCCTTGAGCAGTTTATTTATCCAATACTCGCAAGATGTTGGGCCATCAGTCGCAGGAGAGATTACCGTCATAACTTCCTTGGTAACCTTTAAGAAGCGCTGGCTGAGTCAGACAGATATACCAGTTGATCCTTCAATTGGAGCGGGACACTGGGGCCTCAGGTCCTATGTCAAAGAAAGAAAAGGCAAGAAACAAGTCAGAGACTAACGTTGGTTACCCAAAATATGTATGATTAAAGGAATAAAAGACCAACCAGCAAGCTGCAGGACGGCTGATTTGACCATGGAGCCAAAACCCTCAAAGGCTTTGAGCAGCGAGTTATATTTTTCATCTCGCGCGGCGAGTTCCTTTGCGTGGTCTCCCTTCAGGCGATCAATCAATTCAGATTTAAGAGTCAGCCCTTCTCGCAAAGATCTAATGACCTCGTCTTTCTCCATGAGTCGCTGCTGCATATCAGCTTCAAGTTCTTTAAATTGCTCTTCGCAGGAGTCGAGTTGACCTTTGAGAGATTTTATTTCCTGATCTTGGTCCCTAATGACCTCATTATGCTGCTCCAGGCGAGACTGCATCATTTCAGGATGGTCTATGGAAATGCCTTTACCCTTTATTGAGCCAGAAGCATCAAGCAAGGACAGTTCACGCTGAAAACAAACAGAGCAAAACGCATAGGTAAATTATCCAGGAATTTGGGGGCTCGAGATTTGAAGCCAGGAAAAGAATCAACACCCCGTGCGATGACACAAGGTTTTGATCCTTGGGGGCTACGGTATATGTACCTGGCGACTTGAAGAAAATTGCTCAACTAAGCCGCGCAGCAGAGCAGCATGCTTGTCTCCAGCAGAAATTATGGCATCTGCGATTGACTTAGAACTATTTCCTGGAGCTGGAATTCTATTTTCAGTAGATACCCTACCAGCAGCAGGAGTTGTGGATGGAGCTGCGACTGGAGTCGCGGCAGGAGCCGCGTCTGCAATACCTTCCTCCAGGGAGGGCCTTGGTTGAGTCGCACCATTACTGTTTCCCACGTTTTCATCAGCAGCATCATCCTCGCTCATAGCTTGCTGAGAAGAAGTGGGATGGGAATTAGACTTGGTAGCCTCTTCAGACATAGCCCTGCAAAACATTGATGGGTTAATAAGCTGACCTAGCAGAGCCGCAACATTGAAAAGAAGGCGAACCATACCCAGAGGCGACACGGATACTCTTCATCAGGCAACCAGAGGAAGGAGAAGATAAACCTTGCAAATCTGAACCTACAGAGTATGAAAAGAAGTAGTGATCAGCAATTCCTTGCCAGAAATACGTAAACACAAAAAGAAAAGAGAAGTCGCAAACAATTACCCGAGCTTATTGAGAAGCAATCCTTTGCAACAGCCTCGGAAGAAAAAGTAGCCTTGTTGGGATCAGCGAGTTTTAAAGATTTGGCAGCTCTTGTTTCTGCTAGTAAGCCAAGGCTTTGCGACGTTTCTCAGGCTGCGCGGGGTCTTCTGAGCTCTGGCATAAAATACGTTTCGAGGACCTGCGAGGCACCTCAGGAAGTTCCAGGAAAGGTGTATTTGGAGTCGAGGACAGAAGAGCGTCGGCCATTTGTTGTTCCTCTTCAGAAGCACTACCCTCGTGCATAACTGTATCTTCGCCAAAGGCTGCGGCTTGTTTGACGACTCAGCCGCGGTTCCTTGGTTCAAGTCGACGTCCTCTGAGGGAACCCAGAAATAGGGATCGATCTGAAAAGGAGCTCAGGTCAGAAATAATTAATTTTGGAGAAGGAATTTTCGAGGAAACAGTGACAAGTAAACATTACCACAAAAGGCTTGTGCTCAGCCCAGAAGGGAGCAAGTCCGACGTTGTCATACGAGTCAATATCCTCGTCCGTCACTCGGCGAATGAAATTTATCCACTCCCCTTTGTCCCAATCTTCAGGGCAAGTGCGATCGACGTCATTTGCATGACAAGTGAAATCCATCATAAGCCGCGAGCGGCGACTCACAGGCTGAACTCGCCACTTAGTCCAGCAAGATATGAGATCTAATCCAGTGAGACCATGGAGTGTCAGCGCTCTCACCTTGTCTAGAAGGGATTCGATAAAGGGCAACGAAGAAGGATCAGGTTTGAAGACAGCATCGGTAGCCTCGAAGGGAAGAGGAGACCAAAGAGGAGAGGAATTTCACCCTCAGGAGAAGTGTTTTTACAATAGAAGAATGTCCTTTGCCACTCCTTGATTTTCTTGGCAAGAGTTAGTTTTGGGAAGATACTACCCCTACGGCGTTGGAAGGAAATGGCGCCGCATTGGAGAAAAGGACCATCTGTGGTTTCCCTTTGACTATTGCAATTGAAAAGAGCAAGCCAGAAATCTATTGAAGGCGGGATACCCAGATAATCTTCGCAGAGGACGTGGAAGTTGCTCACTTGCAACATCGAATTAGGGCCAATATCATGGAAGCGGAGACCTAACCGCTGCATCAAGGAGCGGAAGAAGAGAGAGCCCGGGGGCTTGAACCCGCGCTCAACATGCTCCGCAAAAATCACTACTTCTCCTGGTTGAGGATTGGGGATTACCTCCTCACCGGCCGCCCGCCATTCGCATTGATCTTTTGGCGGAAGAAGGCCCCGTGCAGATAGGGATTCCAGGAAATCTTCGTCGACCCACGAGCCTTCCCAGTTGCACTTGCGGCGAGACATTTTTCTCAGATCGATGGAGATATCCACCGAAGGATTGTGAGTACGAGAAGCGAGATTGGAGGCGGCGGAAAGGAGTAGCGGATGCGTAATACAGGACTTGATGCAGAACGCTGGGGAAAACGATGAGCCAAGATAAATAACCCAGACGCGGAAGACGTTTAGATCTGAAAATCAACCGTCAAGACAGGATAAGTCGCGTTCTTGAGCCGCCAAGAAGAGTTATAAGCCGCAGATTGGAAATAAGAAAATTGGAGTTCAGCTGGGATAATTCACGTGCGCGGCTCAGGGGTTTGTTAAGACGAAGGAGCCTTCACTCGAAATCCAAGCTAAACTTGGGGGCTAATGTCGGGGGAATACTTTCTGGATTAACCCGCGGCCCAGTGCGACTTAACTTACTCGCACGGACGAAGGCCCACTTGGGAGCAAGCCCAATATTGAACCGCCATAAGGGGAAAGATCTAGAAGACATATCCCGGAGGACGTGAAGACCAAGTAGTCTCCGAGTAGGCCTCTGTGGATGTATTCCTTATGGGGAAGTTTCCTTTTGTAACCTAGCGAGCCTCTGTGTATATAAAGAGGACTCGCAGGACTTAGAGCGGGTCAAGCTATCAAGCCCAAACCCTAGCTCATACGGCGAGTACCAGATCGGATCGCCTCCATTGTAACACCTCGATTATCATATCAATACCAATCTAGGGTAGGCAGGAAGTAGGTCTTTTACCTCACATTGAGGGGGCCGAACCTGGGTAAATCTGTGTTGATCTTTGTTCCTGCGATCCCAAGCTCGGAGATGCTTGACTCGCGTAATCCCACACCTATGAAGTCATCCATGACACCTGACGTGACAAACCCACGACAGCGGTGGTACTCCGTTGAATCGGCACGCTTCAAGGGTATGATTTTTTTGGCTAATTAGGGTTTACAGTAATTACGCATGCATTATTGTTAAATATATAGTTGTTCCGGTAGTAATAATTAAGTATATAGTTGTTCCGGTTATAACAGTAATTTGGTGTCACATTTTTAGGTTGTCGTGATGAGTAATTTAGTGAAATGTTTGTTTTACTATGGTCCTGACACAGTTGTAGTAAATGAGTTGGGAGCTGATTGGGTCAGTTTCGATGGTCAGAGTTGGAACTGAGCGACCCACAAACATGGTCAATAAGTCAGCTGAAAGATTGGTTGGCAGCATGTTTGGGGCTTAATCCTGAAACAGACACCGTCGGTGTGCATGCACTGTGGACGAAGTCAAGGTCACCGGTGTTTTTTTATTTGAGGCCGATAGATCGGACCTCTCAGATGGTGCGATGGTTGCAAGGCTGCGAAAGCAGGGGATGTACCCCTATCGCGTTACTGATACCTGTCGCGAGGGAGGTGATTCCGCCTGAAGGTGAGGGAGGTCACGATCCTGGACAGAGTAGTCAGGAGATGCATTTATCTGGTCATGATTATAATCACGAAGATGTTGGAGGTGGTGGCTATGAATCTGGCCAAAACAGTGAGGCAGAAGTAGCAGATGATGAGGGTGTTGAGGCAGATGCCGATGAGGAATTCCAACAAATGATGGAAGAGGAAGATGAAGATGGTGATAGTGCTTATGGTGATGATTCCGACGAGTCGGATGACGAACATGTCGTGCCCAATCCTGCGTCATGGAGTCATGACTTCACTTCGTCAATGACAGTGAACGATGGTCATGATTCTGCCTGGGAATACCATCAGAACCAGGTTGCTGTGGGTGCTCTATATCCCGACAAGCAACATTTGCAAGACGCAATCATTAAGTGGGCAATGTCGACATGCAAGACATTCAGAACCAAGGTGTCAAGTAAAAATATCTGACAATGGAATGTGAGGTTGCAGGCTGTCCTGGAAGGGTGCACGATTATCGTCCTCAGTTCGCCATAAACTGGAAAGTGAGCGACGTAGTACAGCACACATGTAGAATTGACTGTATTCCTCAAGATCATCGTAACATTTCGTCGACGCTTATAGCTCAGTTGATGTACTCAGAAATAGTACAGGGCAAAGCTATGGAAGCGAAGGCTATTCAGCATAAGGTGTTCACCAGGTTCAAGTACAAAATATCTTATGGCAAAGCTTGGAGGGCTAAGCAGATGGCACTTGAGAACAGATTCGGATCATTTCTAGACTCATATGACTCAGTTGTTCGGCTCCTCCACACATTGCAGGCCCGTAATCCAGGCACATATGTTGACATCAAACACTTTTGGATGGCAGAGTTTCCAAACGTAAAGGTGTTGCATCGTGTGTTCTTCTCTTTCGGTGTATGCATAGAAGCTTTCACTCACTGTTGACCAGTGATCTGTGTTGATGGTACTTTTCTTACTGGCAAGTATAGGGGACAGATCTTGACGGCCATTGGTCAGGACGGCAACAATCAGATCGTGCCACTTGCATTTGCTTTTGTGGAGAGCGAGAACACTGAAAGTTGGACTTGGTTCTTCAGGCAGCTTAAAATAGCAGTAGTGAAAGATAGGCCGAACGTGTGCATCCTTCATGACCGCCATGCTGGTATACTGAACACCGTGAAGGCACTCACAAACCCTGTGGCTGCGGAAGAAACGCCATGGCTAGACCTGCAGAGTCGTTGGTGCATGCGCCATTTGGGGGCCAATTTTTTCTCACAGTTCCGAGATAAGGCTTTGATGAATCTATTCAAAAAAACTATGCAAGCAGAACCAATTCTGGAAATACACTTTCATACGTGGTAAGCTTGATGAGTTTACTAACCGGCATGTTAGGCAGAGGAGAGCTGCACGAAATGCTGCAGTAGCAGCACATGTGCAACTTGTGGCGCAACAGCTAGCAACCGGACCTCCACCCGCTGAGGATGTACCTGTTGGGCTTTGTGACTTGCCAGGATTTGATCCGCCTGGTTTAGGAGAAAGACTGGGAGGTTGATTAAAAACTTTCAGCAGTGGATAGAGCACGAGCCTCTTGAGAGGTGGTCTTTGCTGCACGACACTTATGGAGCCAGGTACGGTGTTATGACTACCAACCTGGCTGAAACTTACAACTTTGTTCTGAGAGGAAATAGGGCCTTGCCACTTACAGCCATTGTGGAGGGTATTTTTGAGGGCACAGTCAAGTATTTCAGAGAAAGACGCCAGAAAGCTCACTTGCATATCGTAAACAACCCGAACATACCTTACTGTGAGAAGATTATGGAGTACATGGATAGGAAGATGGCAAAAGCTCGGAATCACACTGTGCAGGCCATAGGAAATCAAGAAAGGAGATTCGAGGTACGCTTACCTTATGACAAGTTTGGTTGCGGAAATCAGCTCAGAACGCATGAGGTGAGAATTGGAAATGAAGCCCGACCAACATGTGAGTGCACATGCAATAAACCAAAATTGCTTCATCTGCCCTGCTCCCATGTATTGGCTGCTTGTGGGCAACTCGGGCTGTCAGCCATCTCGTTCGTATCACCATATTTTTTGAACGAGTATGTTCTTATACTGGACTGGTGAAATGGTGGGATTTCGAGCTGTGGTAATTTTAACACGGTTGACCCTACTGAAAGGCAGTACATCCCCGACCCAAGGCTACTGCGTCCTGGTAGAGGTAGACGACCGTGCAAGCGTATCCGAAATGGTATGGATGAATCTGAAGCCGGAGGCCCGACAATACAATGTTTTCTGTGCAGTGATTTTGGTCACAGGGGCACTGCTTGTACAAAATTCCCATCTACGGATGCTGCTCCGGCATCTAGAGCAGCTGCTCCACGTGGGCGAGGCAGCCGAGGACCAAGAGGAAGAGGAAGAAACTAGGATATGTTTTAAATTTAGAATATGCTTTTATCTGTATTAAGTGTGGATCAGTGTTTTAAATTTGGACTATGTTTTTGTCTGTAATAAGTGTGGATCAATATTTTAAATTTGGACTTTGGTTTTATCTGTAATAAGTCTGGATCAATGTTTTAAATTTGGAATTTGGTTTTATCTGTAATAAGTCTGGATCAATGTTTTAAATTTATACTTTAGTTTTATCTGTAATTAGTCTGCAACTATGTTTTAACTTTAGACTTTGCTTTCATCTGTAATTAGTCTGCATCAATGTTTTAAATTTAGATTTTTCTTTTATCTGCGCTAAGTTCATAATTTGTATTGCAGAAATGGAACAAGTATACTTGATCAGTCCGGATGTGGATCATGACCATCGCGCCAAGATATTACAGGAGCGTAGCCTCGAGCCTCTAGTGACTCGCGGACCGAGGGAAAATTGGATGATACACCCTGCTTGGCAGGAGAGGTACGTGTTTAATGTACTTGTCCGTGTCATATATTATCTGTATTAATTTACTTGTCCGCTTCATGTTTATATTTGTTTTCTGAACATGCAGGTTGAAGTGGGCTGGGCTTTTACCTTTCGCGCGTCTAGTTGAGGCCACTCGTGACTCTCCACGCATGCTGATAGACCACTGTCATCTCACATGCTTAGTGGACAGATGGAGGCCCGAGACCCACACGTTTCACTTTCGATGGGGTGAGATGGCTCCTACTCTCCAGGATGTATCTTTCTTGCTCGGACTGCCGTTGGCGGTCAGCCCATAGGGCCGTTGCAGGCCCCAGAAAATTGGGAGCACGAGATGTCACTTCGTTTCAGGGTATCACTAGTAGAGAAGTGCCTTTCTGTGGCGCACCAAAAACTGTTTCTGTGGCGCATGGTCGGTACGCCACAGAATCGTCGCCACAAAAATATTATTTCTGTGGCGCATGGAACCATGCGCACAGAAAGTATACAATTTTGTGGCGCACCTCCAGAGTGCGCCACTAAATTATGTTCCATGCGCCATAGAAAGAATTTCGATTATTTGCTTTATTCGACAATAATGTATCTGTGGCGCACTTTGTTCGTGCGCCACAGAATATGGTGCGCCACAAAATTATTTACCGTGCGCCACGGAATTATTTGCTGTATATATTATCGATTATTTGCTGTATTATCGATTATTTGCTGTATTTGACAATAATACAGGTATATTACAGTATTTATACAGAAAATAATAGAAACAGTAATATATTTTGACACGGTATTAAAACAGACAGATAAATATGTCTTAACCAAGTACAGTGGAATATCAGTCCACATAGATAAGTGGACAAGTCAACATAAAACATAGTACGGAAAGAAGTGGACAAATCGCTCTATGGGTCATCGTCCCTATTCATCTGAGCCCAGAACATCGGATCTGCGGTGTCATCAGTGTCCTCGCTCCCCCACGGCTGACCCGAAAGAGTGCGGAACGGAGGTATGCCGTCCCGCCTATTCATCTCGACCCAGTGCCTAGGGTTGCTGCGGTGATAATATCGGGGTTCGGCGGCCCGAACATCCGCAGTAGCTGCTGCTCCGACTCCTGCCACTCCTGGTGCCGCTGCTGCTGCCGCTCCTCCAACGCCTGCTGCCGCTCCTGCTGCCGCTTCTGCCGCCGCTGCTCAGAGTCGGAATCCCAGTCCTTCTCCCATTCCTCCTCCTGCTGCTCCTCCTCCTGCTGCTCCTCCTCCTCCGCCCAGATCCCAAGAGAAGTGATGTCGTCGTCAGTAGGACCGGCGCCGTGGGAAGGACCGGTGCCGTACGAAGGACCGGTGCCGTGGGAAGGACCGGTGCCGTACGAAGGACCAGCCCCGTCAAAAGGACTAGTGCCGAACTGCTGGTAGGACATCAAGTTTGGCTCGTTCTGCAGGAGATGCCTCACATACGGGTCGTCCTGGGGGCGTGCGTTGCGACATGCGATCTGCGCCTCAGCGAACCTGTGCTCCATCTCCTTGGCCATTTCCACCTGTCTGATCCCATCCGGTATGAACTCATTCACACGTGGCGATCCGCTAGGTAGTTCAGATCCTTATCTTTCTTCTTATCACCGTACTCGTGTACGGCGAAATAATCATAGGCGCGCGCCGCCTCCTCCGCTGTATTAAACTGCCCAGCCCAGTGATTTCTCTTGTTGATATGGATCTGACATCCATACATGTACCGACCAAGCTTCTTCCTATAGCACGCCCTCACACCCTTAAACCCGGCCATTCCGTGAAACTAAAACATATTAAAAACAAATTCAATTAGAATCAAAAAACTACACAACTATATACTACAAACTACACAATGTGGAAATTACACAATATAAACCAATGAACAGAACTAAAATTATTTTTAGCAAAGTCATGCCAAAATTATATTCATGCATGTAGGGACATTGATCAAATATGCATAAGTATAACTAATACATCTTGATCGCATGAATAATTTGGTCCATTTTTATTTAACCCTAATACATCGCGAATAATATCACTAATACATCTCCTCTCCCATGCATGAACCTCTGAAACTAACTTTGACCGGGTCCTGAGCCGCGGGGTGCTGAGCCGCGGGCGCTGCGCATCCAAAGATAAGGAACCCTCACAGGTCATAGCTCACGTGACGAGGAACCCTCTGAAGAAACGACCATCCATTGTTGTACTGCCTATCCAACAAAGTCATGTAGCGACGGACGTGCTCGTCCTCCTCCCTGATACGGCGACGTACCACCTCCTCGGGGGCCGGCTCCCTCTGCACCGAGCATGGCCCACGCGACCGCCACCAAAGAAGATCCGGGTCGACGACGTCACCCGGATTCCTCACCAAGATAAGCGTCCCGGAAGGTAGCACCTCCCAGTGCCAGCCCGGCGGAGTCCAGTCACGGACATCGCCCCTCTGGTCCAACAGTGACATCGCCCCTCTGGTCCAGCAAGCAAATTTAAATAAAGTACAAATTCATAGCAACTATCAAATAACACAATTTTCAAACTCATTTTTAGCAATGTGAAAATTACACAATATAAACCAACAATGAACACAACTAAAATTATCTACAATCTAAGCTACACAACTATATGTCCTATTTTTAGCAAAGTCATGCCAAAATTCACGAAAAATTTGGCATGACCTTTGCTAAAAAAGGGACATATGGAGTACCCGAATTTGCCGAACGAAAGTTAATCGACGTTCCGGCAAACTCAAGGGTCTCATGGGTACCTGCAGACATTTCACAAATCATATGTCCTATTTTTAGCAAAGTGATGCCAAAATTCACGAAAAAATTGGCATGACCTTTGCTAAAAAAGGGACATATGGAGTACCCGAATTTGCCGTAACGGAAGTTAATCGACGTTCCGGCAAACTCAAGGGCCTCTCGGGGTACCTGCAGACATTTCACAAAAAATCCACATCTCCGGCCGGCATCTCCACGACACGATGGTCGGAGCACAAACAACCACGACACGATGGTCGTGGTAGCACAGATCAACACAAGCACACACACTTCTCGATCGGGGTACCAATAGCAAAGATCATACATAAAAAGGTGCCTCATATGAAGAGTGCACATCAAGAACTTTCAAGTGTCGGAACTTCCAAGTGTAAGATTCAACCTAGCTATCCTATGAAATGATGTTTCACAGCGATGACTCTGATTCAGAGAACAGTAGCGTGGCCCTGAGCCTGAGCTTGACAGAAACTACAGACCGACGGTGCGACGCCGTCGATCTTTGGCCCATTTTTTACATTCGTTCTATAGGTTCGGTCATGCTCAGGCTCAGAGTCAACCTAGCTATACTGTGAATCAGAGTCATCGGTGTAATACAATAGAGGCCTCATATATCATTGTCAAAACAAGGCAAAAAGAGTACCTACAAGACCATGTTCTAATACAAGCACTCAAATTGTATATAGTACAAGGTATTGTAGATACTCTTTTCCCTTTAACATGACATAGTTTAAATCATCGGCCTATAGTACATATACAAGAACATGGGTAAAAGGATAAAAAGAAGATGTACAACAATATAGATAAAAAGATGAATAAAAAGAAATGATTTCCCGATGTTCCCGATTTTCCCGATGTTCCCGATTTTCCCGATTTTCCCGATGTTCCCGATATTCCCGATTTTCCCGATGTTCCCCATGTTCCCGATTTTTCCGATGTTCCCGATGTTCCCGATATTCCCGATTTTCCCGATGTTCCCGATGTTCCCGATTTTCCCGATGTTCCCGATATTCCCGATTTTCCCAGACAATGCATCTTCAAGACAATTAAAAAGTACCAACCTTGGACGCTTATGAAATTATCAAATCTTGATCCTATTTGCAATGTACCTTCATGGATATCTTGCACTACGTTATTACTTCATGATAAAGCTCAAAAATAAGTTTTTGAAAACTTCTAACACCTTAATTCAAGTCAGTTTGAAAGGCATGTTTAAACACTGACCATATTTGACTTAGCAAATTTTTCATCTTCAATTTTTTGCATGTACTAACCTAACACTAACCTAGAAACTAACCTAGAAACTAACCTAGCATCACTAACAACAACAAGCAGCAAGCAAATGAATAACAAAATTCAAAAAAATTGTTGTTGGAGTTTCAACAAACACCTAGGGTGCATGTTTTTCGGTAGGGGAGGGAGGCAGGGAGCGGGGAAGCACCTCGGGCAGGGGAGCGAGTGGTGTCCTGTGGCGGGTCCCAGGGCGGCGCCGGTGGTCTTCTTCGTCGGCGGCGCTCGAGGCCGAGGCGGGGGCGGGGCGGGGTGGGCGGTTGCTCGTTTGCTCGGAGGGAGGGTTGGGCGGGGGCGCGGCGCAGGGGAGGTCGATCGACGGCGACGAGTTGGGGCAGGGCGCGTGCAAGGGTGGGCGGGGCGCAGGGAGGTCGCCGGCGGCGAGTTGGGGGCGCGGTGGGGGTGTCGAGCGGCGAGTGCTGTGTCGAGACTCGAGAGGATGGGGAAATTTGGGAAGAGAGAGAGGCCGGCGCGGGGAGGGCCCACATGTAATTTGGCGCAGAATAATTCTGTGGCGCATCCTAGCCTGGGTGCGCCACTGAAACTAATAATTCTGTGGCGCATCTAAGCCCGTGCGCCACAGAATAAGCACCCAGGCAATAGTTGGAGGGGGCATTTCTGTGGCGCATCCAGATCAATGCGCCACAGAAATGTCACCAGATATTTGTTGAAGCTGGACCCACCATATTTGTGTGGCGCATTACAGCTTGCATGCGCCACAGTATTCTGTGGCGCATTGTCCATGGTGCGCCACTGAAATATTTTTGTGGCACATGGCCAAAGTGGTGCGCCACAAAATGTCATTCCACAGAAAGGCACTTCCCTACTAGTGTATAAACCCCCATGCTGGAGTGTTTATGTCAGAGCATCACGGACCAAAGCTTGAATGGTTGCTGGATTTTCAAGTTTGTTCTATTTTCGCACATGTTTTATTTACAGAATTGTTTCCAGCTTATCGTCTAATACAATTTCTTTTTTAATGTACAGATACAGAAGTTTCCTGGATTTCCTGACATGCCGTTGAATGCTACACAAATCACTAGAAACCTGGAAGCATATATCTTGTGGCTACTCGGGAAGGTGATGTTTACCGAGAACCATGTCACCACTATTAGCGCGAGGTACATCCCTATTGCTTTCGAGATTGCGAGTGATACAGAGCAGACCCATATCACACAGAGGAGTTGGGGATCTGTTGTATTAGCGGCTACTTACCGAGCTATGTGCAATGGGTGCCAGCTACTGTCGCGTTCAGCATCCATACTTGGATGTCCTTTGTTGTTGCAGCTTTGGTCATGGGAGAGGTTCCCAGTTGGACGACCAGACGTGCGTGCTGGCGAGGCTTGCCCAGTGGGTGCGTTTTTTGATGCTGATCACATAGGCATGCCTACTTTTGGTTTTCTCTAGACACGTCGTCAGGTATGTGTAATCTAGATATTTATCACAATTGTTACATTTTTATTCGACTTGGGCTAACTTTTGTTTCGTGCAGAGACGCTTTTCTCATTCTAACGTGAAGAACTGCTACTCGGCATTCACCGAGCAGTTCGACTTTCTGAGATCGGATGCGGTAATATGGGAGCCGTACACGAATGAACAAAAGGAGGCTAAATACCCGGGTGGTATCTCTGACCTCTGCACGAGAGATCGCGCATACTGGATGACAAAATCAAAGATTATCTTTGATATCTGCGTGGAGGAGATGGCCCAGCAGCGGGTTATGAGGCAATTTGGTCTACAACAGCTGGCACTTCCTCTGTCGACAGAGGAACACGTCCCACCCATCATCCACAGGTGTGTTTAACTACGCAATGTTTATTTATCGAAAACTCAATACATGTATGAATTACTAAATTGTCTAACACTGAGTACAACTGTAGCCTCACAAGAAGGGGAACTAATAGAACCGCGCTATCGTGGATGCGGAGGGTTGGCGCCTACGTTGCAGAGTGGGAGACTACGATGACACGAGTCTGGCAGGAGAATCTCGGGTTTGATATTGAACTATTCAATTCCTATTTGCAAATTTACATGATCTCGACCCGGTTACGCATTACGTATCACGAGCACCCCGAGCTTACACAGACTCCCACTACGTGGGATATGTATCCGAGCCGGTCTACTGCAGGCTCCAGACAGTACGCGGTAAGAGAGTAGTTCATTCTTACAAATATCTCTAAAATTATGTACAACTTACTGATAACCATGCAAATTACAGGCTGAATTGACATACCAGCTACAGACGGATGTGTCCGCTTACGGCCGTTCCCTATCGTCCGGCCCTCTATTGGACCGCCCGCATCATCAGTCCTGGGTGCAGCGCTTAGAGGACAGGTTGCGAGGTATCTACCAGGCTATCACGTGCACACGTACGTCGGACGTCGATCACCGCCAAGCAGCACAACGCCCACCGCGTCATCCCCCGCAACAGGAGCAGCCACAGCCGCAGGTCACGCCCCAGGATCGACACAGCCCACGACCTCGTATGACGTTGCACCCGTCGCCCAGGGCACCCTCTCCTGACCAGGCTGGAGGCTCGTCTTGGCATCAGCAGTTCAGTCCCACGACGGGCTACCAGCTTCGACCACCTCCCCAGCCAGAGGGTAAGTACCTTGTAAATTTTTATTCACCACGCTTAATGCTACGTACTTGTTTCTTACAGTTTTATTGCATCCAAGAGCCTACGGATATCGTCCGTCTATGTCCGCTCAGCAGTCGTCTGGATCTGCATGGGAGAGTGAGCAGGAAAGTGGGAGCATCCTGAAACTCACACACAGCTGGACTATTGGATGGGTATGTACAACACTCCTCCACCACAGCCCACACAGGAGACACAACAGGACCACGACGAGTCCCTGGTTCCTAGACGTGACGTTCGGCCACCGCACAGGTTTGGATGGACGACGCCTAACACACCACCTCCGCGTCGTGGCAGACATCGTGGCTGACACTTCACTGTATTCGTTGAGACTTGTCTATCTATCTATGTACCAGACTTATTTATATCTATGTTGGGACTATCTATGTACTAGACTTATTTCTTAGTTGCTACTACTCTGTTTCGATTAGTGGTGATGATGGCTGACTATTTTTCGCATTGATATTAAACAAACCTTGCAAATTACATTGACAACAAAAATTTAAGATACAATATGCAAATCAAGATACATCGGTACTACCAACACTACACAAAGTCATCTCCCGTCGTCAGCCGATGCAGCACCCTTTTCCTCCCGCCCTTTTTTCTCCCGCCCTTTTTTCCCGCCCTTTTCCTCCCGCCCTTTTTTCCCGCCCTTTTCCTCCCGCCCTTTTTTCCCGCGTTGGCCTATCTCCCGCCAAATCTTCTCATCACGGCCTATAAAAACAACTGCGCACTAAGGTTGGTAAGCATTGTAGTCCACTCACTCGAACATGTGGAGATTTCCTTCAGATGGTAGTTTCCCGGCAGGAATGTCGGCACTCCTTTTGAGGTTAACGGCCGAGTTCAAGGTAGACAATAAGGAGATCCCATTCGAGGATATTGTTAGTCATCCACCTCATCTCCGTGAGCTATCAGCGAAGCTAGCTAGGCATGGGTGGCCATGGAGGAATTACAAGGAAATAGAAAAAGAACTCGTGAGGCTGCATGCTAGGTGGCATAAGAAGAAGCTAACATATCCCACTGAAGCATATATGTTGGATGCTCTTCGTACACCGATGTTATGGTCGAGGAGAGCGAGGATGAAGATGATATCTTCATGCCCACTAAAGCGAGCAAGAGAGCTGCAGCAGCGGCGGTAGCGTCGAAGGGCAAGGTGCAGCGTCGTCGAAACGCAAGGCTGAAGCATCGTCGAAGGGGAAGAGTGCTGCGTCGTCGAAGGATAAGGGTGTTGCGTCATCGGAACGCAAGAGTGATGCAGGAGGCTGCGTCGATGGTAGATGACTTTTCTTTCTCAATTTATGTTGTGTTCTCGCTACTCCCACTTTTCTTGTTGTATGTGTAAGTTGCAATGTTTGTTTAATGAATGAAAAAATGCATTAGATCAAAAAAATTAGCGGGAACGAAATTAGCGGGAGAAACAGGCAGGAATAAATTTGGCGGGAGAAACGGGAGGGAGAGAAGAAGGCGGGAAAAATAAGGCGGGAATGGGTGTCGCCGGGAAGGGTTGGCACGAAAAATTCAGAGAAATACGGACACATGCAGCAGTCGGCCCAGCTACAGCCGACTGGGCCTGGTCGGCTGGGCCAAGGCCGACAGGACCTAGTCGGCCCAGCCGTGGCCGACAGGGCCTAATCGGCTTAGCCCTGGCCGATATGATCCTCTGACACGCGCAGGCGTCGGCCGACAACCTAATCGGCCCAGCCCAGGCCGACAGGGCCCTTTCGGCTTAGCCCAGGCCGAGGCCGTATTATTTTTGCCATTCCGTGGATTTGCGTAATATTTTTTGAATTTGATTAAAAAAATGTATTATTAAAAAAAAATTAGCCATCCATAGGTGGTGAAGGTGGAAGTTTCCTTTCTTCATTCTCTAGTTGTTCATCATTTTCGTCATCTTCTTGGGGTTGCACGAGCATCCCCAAGCTTAGGTTTTTATCCTCTTCTTCACATACTTCCTCTTCCAAGTTTATGTTTTCATCATCTTCTTCCTGCAAAACATCAGTGCTCTCCTGGGGAGTCTCATTATATTTAACAGCATAAATATTTTGAGAGAAGTTGTCTACGCAATATTCAAGAATAAAATCTATCTCTCTTTCAAATTTATTAGCTATAGGGCAAGTTTTATTTTCATCAATGAAGGTGTATAATTCATAGGCTGCCTTGAAAGTAACAAATTCCTCTACTTGTTCCATTCCTAAATAAGCATAATCACCAGTATGGTAAGATGCAATAACACATTCTTCATGGAACCTACATTGAAATTCAAAATGTTTACCTTTTTGTTCAGAGCAAAAAATACAAGTTACATCATGGTGTAAAAGCAACTCCTTAGCAATATAATTTAATTCCATCATGAAACCTTTTAGTATTTTCCCTTCCTTTGATTCTCTATATTCCTTGGCAATCTTAGCAGCATTCAAGTGTCTAAACAAAGCATCTTTTATATCCATACTTATGCCCAAACACGAGTTTTTTTGGTATTTTCCATTTTCTAATTTTTTTGTGTTTTCGATATATATAACTGAAGGTAAAACTAAACTAAATGCAAAACTGAAAGTAAACTAGAGTATATGCAAAACTGAAAATAAAAATCTAGTGCAAACAAGAATAAAAACTTAAGCGCTACACTCCCCGGCAACGGCGCTAGAAAATGTCTTGATACCCACAAGTATAGGGGATCGTTGAAATCTTCAATGTGTAAGTATAGTATCGATCCCACGAGGAGTAGAAGGTATAAGTTATTTATCCTCTCAAATAAGAGTGTCACTTCCCTTATTATCTATGCACTAGACAAACTAAAATGATTAAATGATGCAAGTGTTTTTGGGTTTTTGGTGTAGAGTTTGCAATAAAGTAAAAATGCAGCAGATAAATAGTAGCAGGTGAAAGCTCTCAAAGAGAGAAAAGCCCAATCCTCTATGCAGCAAGAGGACAAGCTCAAGTGTGTGTTTCTTATAAGTGGAGAACGTTCCCAGGGTTACCTAGATTTCATGGCATAAATATTTCTAGAACAACAAGGTAGCATTTTGTCAAGTTTTAATATTCTTCGGACGGAGCCATTATTAGGTATAGCTAAATAAATATACTAAACCCCTTATGATAGATCATGTGGCCAAGTAAATGACTGCACAAGATTTATTAAGACATAAAGTCCCACCATAGCATTACACTCTAAGGTCCCCGATACTAATACCCTCATAATGTAACTTCATGACTCGGTCTCAGGTTTACATGTCCTCCCAAGTCTCCCTCAATTCATTACACTATGGTGTTCTCCTATGAGCCCATCTAGGTGAAGTGATGTGCAGTCGACGTTCGCACAACACCATCATAGAATTACATAAAAAGATAAACACTAGACAAAATACCAACACATGTTATATATAGATCATTGCCAATCCATCCTATGCCCCCAGGAACATGAGAGAACTACTCACAACGTGAAGACATGATATTATTCAGTGGTATAAATGATACAACACAATCTGAAATTATAGTTTCACCACAAAACAATGACAAGTAACTACAATAGCTAGGGTTGAACAATCTCAAACTATGAGGGGGATGAAGTGGATTACGAAGATGGTGATGGAGATGGTGCAGGTCTTGACGTTGGTGTTGATGGAGACTCCGGAGGGGGGGATGGAGGAGCCTACCGGAGGTGATTCCGGCAGCATTTCCCCCCTCCGATCTTCTCCGGCGGCAGCCTTCTGTCTTCTGTTTCGTGTGTTTCGTGTTTCTCCGCCGCCTCCTTTTCGCGAAAGCCCCGGGGGTCTATATATAGTCGTTTTTAGGTCAAGACGAAGCTTCGGGAAGAAAGATCGACAGCAGCGGAGGCCCGAGGGCCATTTTGGTGGGTCCCACGCGGTCAGGGAATCTGGCCGCGTGGGCCCACCCCTTTCGGCCTTCTGGTCTCCGTTTCTTCGATTCCTTTGCGCCTACGTTTCGTTCCTTCCAAAAAAAGTGATCCCCGTAAAATCTCAGGTCATTCGGACGTCGTTTGGGTCCCTGAAACATCAAAATATAGAAAAAAGGGGTTTTCTGACAGCGCAGGGTTAATTCCAGAAAAATGGGGAAGTTGTTAATTATCCCCAAAACTCAATATAAATCATGAATATAACCCTTATATGATGCAAATAACATGGAATAACATGTAATAAAATGTAAAGTTCATGTATGCATTTTACATGCATCAGTAGCCGAGAGGAAGAACTAGGGCTAAACCTGAAGCTCGAGCTCGAGGCTCGGCTCGGGCTCGGCTCGGCTCGAAGGGGGTGCAAGCCAAGCCTAGACCTTCCGGACAAGGCTCGAGGCTCAACGAGATGGCTCGGTGAAGCGCGCAAGCCGGCTCGATGAAATTAAAAAAAATTGACATGGCCTTTGCTAAAAATGTGACATTTGACAATTCTAACAGCAATAGAGCATGAATATATAACAATGGCATGAACTAAACATAACAGTGGCATCCATGACAAGTCGATCACACAAAGACATGTACTTGGTCCAATAGTGTCATACATCACAAACACAAGTGCACTTAGTTCAACAAATAGAACACGACATGAGTTGTAGCTCGATCGAAACACAAGTCTTAACAATTTAACATAAAGTTAAACCACAAAAGGACCATCGCGCCATCATTTTATCTTCTTGTCGGGCGCTTGTCACTTGTTAGAGGCCATGTTGAATCTGAAGTGTACACAAACAAATTTCAGCAAGCACATACAAGAAATAAGCACCATTTATACTAGTTTGCATCAGGTTTTTGTTGTAGAGAAAGTTTCAGCAAGCACATGCGAGAAATAAGCACCATTTATACTAGTTTGCATCAGGTTTTTGTTGTAGCGAAAGTTTCAGCAAGTATACACAAGAAATAAGCATCATTTATACTTGTTTGCATAAGGTTTTTGTTGTAGAGAAAGTTTTAGCAAGTATATACAGGAAATAAGCACCATTTGTACTAGTTTGCATCAGGTTATTTATTGTATAGAAAGGTCCAGCAAGTAGATAAATGAAATAATCAGAATTGACATTTTTGTGCTTCAGATTTTTGGCTGTATAAAAAGTTCCAGCAAGTAAATCAAGTAAATAAGCATTATTGACATTATTTTGCTTCAGTTATTTGGCTGTATAAATAGTTCTAGCAAGCAAATATAGCAAATAAGACTCATTTACACTTTTTGCTTCAGTTTTTTGGCTGTATAAAATGTTACAGCAAGCAAATACATCAAATAGAACTTACTAATTGCTCCCCACCACACTTTTTGGAAACGAAATGGTCTCAACAGCATCATCATTATTCGGCTCCTAAAAGAGAGAAAATAAGTAAACTACATGGGCATAAGAAATATAATAAAGACCTCCTATAGTCATCAAACAGAGAAACATATGCAAAAACAACAATAACACATACCACTTCCATTGAAACTTTGGTATCATTTTGAGAACCTTTAATCCAGCTAGAAGAACACACCAATGCCTCAACCATGGATGGCTTTAGAGAACTCCTATAGTCATCAAGAACTCGACCCCCGGTGCTAAAAGTCGATTCTGAAGACACGGAAGTGGCTGGTATACTCAAGAAATTCTTTGCCATCTTTGCTATCACTGGGTATCTATGTGCATTCATCTTCCACCACAATGGCACATCAAAGCTTTTGTTTCGCAAGCTCTCATTCTCCTCATCAAGATACTTGCCAAGCTCATTCTTTGATGTCTCCAAGGAAGATGCGCTCGAGAAGGAGTTAAACTCGCTAGCACTTGAGGGTAGAGAGGAACTTGTGTCATCAATTGTAGAGGAGGATGTATTTGCTCTATAAGAATCATCCTTCTCGTGTCGGTGATGCATATCATAAGTGTCATACAATTTTGCTAGCTCTTCATCTATCAAATTATATTCAACCATAGCTTTCTCAGGATCATATATCTTTTTGAAACACCAAGATATGTATCTCAGCTTGTATCTTGGGTCAAGAATGGTAGCAATCACCATGACATTATTGGGCTCATCCCAATACTTGCTGAATTTATCCATCATTGCATCCCCCATAACTTTCAGATTTGGATTGGTGGAACCACAAGCCTCTCTAAGTGCAATTTTGACATTGACAATGTGAGGATAAAATATATTGGAAGTAGGATATTTAGAGCCAGAGAATGCGGTAGAAACCTCAGCCAACCGAGCAAGAATAGGTGTAATGGTAGTGAACAATGTCCATTCATCATTTGTGGGCTTCCATGTGTAGTTTGCATCTCTGTCCGCATAAGAATCTAATGCACCCCTATAAGCAATGGCTGTTCTTGGCATGTTGAATGTTGAATTCCATCTAGTGGTCACATCAAGTTTCAGCCCCTCACCAATTGTCATTGCAAGTTCACGGCAACATTCCACAAACGTGTGCATCCGAGAATTTGATTTCTTTATGTACTTCACGGTTTCCCTCACATTCGGTGTCAAATGGGAGATGGTTGTTGTCCCATCGGTTACCACCAAATTAATAATATGAGCACAACAACAAACATGAAAATATTTGGGAACAAAGCAATAGGAGGCTCGGGTCCCTCTAGCAACAAACCTAGACTTCAAATTTCGGATTGCTTTATCATTGTTCGATGCATTATCAAGAGTGATTGAGATGATTTTATCTTCTATATTCCATGCAGCCACACATTCAAACACTGCTTGTGCAATCACATTTCCACTATGTGGAGGGTCCAACTCCACAAAATTCAGCACACGACATTGCATATTCCAATTTTTATCAATGAAGTGTGCAACTAAACACATATAGGAAAGTGTTTGGTTGGATGTCCACAAATCAGTAATTAAAGCAATGTTGTCCACACCTTTAAGAAGTTTCATAAGGCTCTCTCTCTCAGATTCAAACACCTTCAAGCATTCTTTTCTAATGGTTTTCCTACCAATGAACTCATAACGAGGATTCAAATATTTCATCACTATGTTGATCCATGTGTGCTCTACCATCCTAAATGGATAATCATGGCATATAATCACCTTAGCAAAGTGATCCCATACCTTTGAACCAGCCTTGCTGCTCGACTGAATAGCAACCTTCGGACCAACCTTCATTCCCTTTTGCCGCTTCTTCTTTCTCGCAGAAACCCCATCATCATCGAATATCTCAATGCGACCGTCATTGGCTACGGGCAGCTCAATATGACCATCAACATATAAATCATCCTCGTCCATGTCATCATTCTTGTCATAAGAATTCTCTTCCTCATCGGACAGATTTGTCGGCTGCACATAAGAGTAATCGCAACGATTCAATCACACTAAACAAACATCATGTAAATACATGTAGTAGAGCATTTGCTTCAATTTCAGAAGGGGGAACCAAATTACCGTTTCTGATGGAGAAGCTCCTCTTTCTAGCCGTGACGAATCCACTGCTCCTGCTTGCGACGATGACGGTCTAGTGGAAGAGATGTCGAGTAAATCAGCTGTTTTGGACTTCATCGCGTTGTCGTACGCATTCTTTCTCTGCGATTTTGCCCGTGAAGCAGCACTATGCTCCTTTCCAGGTTGCATCTCGGCCAAGGAGAGAAGCAGTAAAACAGAAGTGGAGGACTGGAGGAGCAGCCGGTAGCCGAGTTGGAGACTAAAGAGAGCAGTCCGTGAAGCTCGGGGTGCCGCCATGCCTGTGGTGAAGAACAATTGAATGAAAACGAAGCTGCTGGAGGTCCGAAGTTAGGTCGGTCGACGAAGCCCTGCTGCCGGAAGGCCGGCGGGCGGCGGCCCGACCGCCACTACAAGCACGGCCGCGCGGGTCCAAGCGAGCACCGAGCAGCTATGGGACGAGCAGGTGGAGGTGTCGGCCCAGTGAAAACCAGGGTGTGCTGGGCCTGTCCGCCACGGCCCTCGACACTCGATGGCCAATTTTCGCTAAGGACCAAGCCTACGGCTTGGAGAGCCTCACGAGGCCAATTGCCTCGCGAGGGCTTTTGGAGGCAGCAGAAGCCTACGGAGGCCCTCTCCACTGCTGCCCCCTCTTCAAGGTGATCTCCCCTGGAGAGAGGTCAACGTCGGATCCTCTACAGGGCATCCAAGCCCTCGTGGGGATCGCTTCGCTGCAAAGCAACCTCTGCAGAGCGCACATGGGCTCTGCAGCGGCCGCAGAGTGACGCGCGCCTCTGCGCGCGGTGACGACGACGCCACAGTTGCCATTTTGGTGATTAAAGGAGTCAACAAAGCTGTGCCACCCGCACCGGACTACAAGGATTTCCTCTTTGGTGATAAGGGGACCGGCCGGCGCTACGCTCCACGGCCAACGTCACCGTGGGTACCCCCACGTTCCTCTGCGGCCCCAGCTGGCCGCCCTGCATGGACGGTGGTTACTCTGCCACAGGCATCAGCTTTACGCCCATGGACCGCATTCTCATTCTAGCTTAGCCACTTACGCGCAAGGAAGAAGAAGACCACAGCTTCCCTTCCTCGTGTATTCCATTGCCAAAAGAGAGCCCTCGGCAAGCTCATTGTACTGTAACCTCTATAAGCAGTGCAATACAGACAAGCAGGAGTAGCGGTGTTACCTCCACACGAGGGCCGTGAACCTGGGTACGGGCTGGTGTTCATCTCTGTCGTGATGTCCCTCCTCTTGCTCGACGAGCACCGTCGCCGTGCAGGTTGAGGGTTTTTGACCAACGTGTTCAGCCCCTTACACGAACTCTCTTCGTGAGCTTGACTATCCCTGTTTCGTGGGAGTCATTCTCCGACAATTGGCGCGCCAGGTAGGGGGCTGAGGCGCGTCTTCAACCTTCATCGACCTCTGCACCATGGCGGACACTCGCGCAGCTCGCGCCACCCGGCGGGCGTCAGGCAGGGCCACCACCGAGCCCGCTGCCAACACCACCAACCCTCGCGGCCGTCCCCGTGCCAGCCGCCACGGGGCGCAACACCGCTGAACCGCGTGTGGAGCACCCCGAGGACGACGACGGCCACCACGACGACCGCTTCGACGAAGACGTCGACCACGGGCACGGCGAGGACGCTGAGTCCTCGCATCCGTCCCAGCGCCACAGCGCCTCCACTCTTGGGCGTCCAGCGCCCAGCCCAAACACCGCGCTGCTCATGGCCGCGGAGCTCTTCCGCTACCGCCCCACCGCCGAGGCGCACGACAACTGGCTCGGCCGCCTCCAGCACCTCGTCGACATTGCGGCGGCACCGCGCGCTGCTCCGGCGGCGTCGCGCTCTCTGGTGCACCACAACTCCGGACGCGCAGGAACCCGCGCATGGCGCACCTCCGCCGCCGCCTCCGCCGCCGCCTCCGCCAGGTCCGCCTCCAGCTGCGGCGCACAAGGCCGCATCCCACGCGTCTTCGCCGCGCGATTGCAAATCGTGCAGCGGACACCCCCAGACGCGCGGGTGGAAATGGAGCGCCAGAAGGACCTCCAGAAGCGCATCGTCGAGGAAATCGGCCAAGCAGGGCGACAGAACCGCCGTGCTCTTCAGGGTGGCATCGCCTCGTACGCCACAGGTTGCGCGGCCTTCACCCGCAACCTGCGTCGCGTCGTCTGGCCACAGAAGTTCAGGCCTGACCTACCCAAGGGCTACGACGGCACGAACAACCCCATCGAGTTCTTGCAGCTCTACACCACCTCCATCCAAGCTGCGGGGGAGACGACAAGGTCATGGCCAACTGGTTCTCCCACGCTCTCAAGGATTCCGCCTTGTCGTGGCTCCTGAACCTTCCCGAGGATTCCATTGACTCGTGGGAGGAGCTCTGCCAGCAGTTCGTTGCGAACTTCAAGGGCACGTACGAGCGCGCCCTCACCTACAACGACCTGCGAGCTGTGCGCCAGAAGCCTGGCGAGACCCTCCGCAGGTACATCCAGCGCTTCAGCCAAGTCCGCAACAAATCCCGAACATCCCGGACTCGCACGTCATTGCGGCCTTCAGAGAGGGCGTCACCAACCACAGGATGCTCGAGAAGCTCGGCATCCATGATACCCTCTCCTCCGTGGTGAAGCTCTTCGACATCGCAGACAATGCGCCAAGGCAGAAGAAGGGCTCCTCTTCGTCAAGGTGGGCTCGACAGACGACCCTGTCGAGGGATCCAAGACCCAGAAGAGGCGTGACGAGATAAAGCGCAAGCCTACCGCAGTCCTGGCAGCTGAACCCGACGCCAAGCATGTTCGCGAGGACTCTCCAGAGGCTGGCGAGAAAAAGGTGGACAACCGCCCGTTCTGCATCTACCACAACAGGCGCGGCCATGCGACGGAGAACTGCTATGACCTCAAGCAGCTGAGCAAGAAGCGTGAGCAAGAAGAAGGCAGCGGTGGCCGCGGCAGAGGCCGTGGTTACCGCAAAGGTGGACGCAAGGGCAACTTCCAGAGGCCCAGGGAACTCAGGCGAATGCCGCCGAGAAAAACAACAATCTCCCGACGAAGAGCCTGGAGGCTACCAGGCCCCAAGGGTGCCATGGCATGCATCCTCGGCGGATCCCAGGCGCCCAAGTCGAACAACCAGTTCAAGCAGTTCGCTTCCAGCGGTCGAGACGTCCCGCCCCCTCAAGTGGTCCCAGTACACCATCGCCTTCGACGCCAAAGATCACCCCAAGTCTACAAGACTGTGGGCACCCTCCCGTTGGTGTGCACCCCCACCATCAACAACATCGCCGTCGGCAAGACGCTCATTGATGGGGGTGCAGGCCTGAACGTCATCTCTGTCGAGACCTTCGAGACGCTTCAAGTGCCCTACGAGTGGCTCATGCCCTCCAGGCCCTTCACCGGGGTCACCAGCGGCTCAATCTCGCCTCTGGGGCAAGTGAGGCTCGCGGTCACTTTGGCACGCAGGAGAACTACCGCACCGAGCTAATTGACTTCGACGTCGCGCACATTGGCCTGCCCTACAACGCCATCCTCGGCTACCCCGCCCTCGCGAAGTTCATGGCCGTCACGCACCACGCCTACAACATGGTCAAGATCCCTGGCAGCGGTGGCACCATCACCATACGTGGTCACGTACAGGACGCCACGCGCGCTGTCGAGATCGCCTACAAGGCCGCTGCCATGGCATTCCCGCTGACGAGGACATGGAGCCTCTCGAGAGGCCCAAGAAGAAGAAACACTGTTCACTCAAGAGCAAGCATCTACAAAGAAGGTGTCGCTGAGCACCAGCGGCTCGGGGGCTGAGGGCTCGGGGGCTAGCGTCACCATAGGCGCTGGCTTGCCTCCCAAATAGGAAAGCGCGCTCGTCGCCTTCCTTCGGGCAAATTCTGACATGTTCGCATGGACTCCGTCAGAAATGTCCGGTGTACCAAGGGAGGTGATCGAGCACCACTTAGCCGTGTGTCCAGACGCACGCCCTGTAAAGCAAAAGCGCGGAAACAAGCCCCCGAGAAGCAAGCGTTCATCATCAAAGAAGTAGAGAAGCTGAAAGCAGCAGACATCATTCGAGAAGTTGCCCACCCCACTTGGCTCTCCAACGGTGTGGTTGTCCCAAAACCCAATGGAGGAGGCCGGCTCTGCATCGACTACACAGACGTAAACAAGGCCTGCCCCAAGGATCCATACCCCATGCCAAGGATAGACCAGATTGTGGACTCCACCGCCGGCTGTGATCTCCTCTGTTTCCTGGATGCCTTCTCAGGCTACCACCAGATCAAAATGGCCAAGGAAGACGAGGAGAAAACAGCATTTCTCACCCCTTGTGGTGTGTATTGCTACACTTGCATGCCCTTTGGCCTGAAAATGCCGGCGCCACCTTCCAGAGGCTCATGAGGATCGCCTTGGGGGCTCAGATGGGAAGAAATGCAGAAGCTTATGTCGACGACATCGTGGTCAAGTCTCGCGAGGGAGACACTCTCTTGAAGGATCTCGAGGAAACCTTTGCCAGCCTGCGCAAGGTGAACATCAAGTTAAACCCCGCCAAGTGCGTCTTCGGGGTGCCTTCAGGCAAGCTCCTCGGGTTCCTCGTGTCCCACCGCGGCATAGAAGCAAACCCTGACAAGATCAAGGCTATAGAAGACATGCAGCCACCTCGCCGCCTCAAGGACATGCAGCGCCTAGCAGGATGCATGGCCAGCTTAGGCCGCTTCATCTCCAAGTTCGGCGAGAGAGCCTTGCCATTTTTCAAGATCATGAAGAAATCCGGCACCTTCAAGTGGACTCCAGAGGCTGACAAAGCATTTGAGGACTTGAAGAAATACTTGGCTAGCTCACCAGTCATGGTAGCCCCCAGGGCAGGCGAGCATCTGAAGCTGTACCTAGCAGCCACTCCACAAACTGCAAGCGCCGTCCTGGTGGTGGAAAGAGAAGAGCCAGTTCTCCCCAAGAAAAGCACTGCCACACCAAGTCCAGAACCTCCCGACGAGGGAACAGTCTCTCCAGACCCAGTGCCAGACCCACAGCCTCAAGTCGAGTCCACCACAGCACCCCTGCCGAGGCTCCTCCACAGGCAAACCTCGCCAAAGGTCCTGAGGAGCCTCTCGAGGGAGCCGACGCTGCCGCACCATCAACGACCCTCGTCGAGCATCCAGTCTACTTCGTCAGTACTGTACTGCGAGATGCTCGCGAGCGGTACCCAGTGCAGCAGAAGCTCCTCCTCGCGCTACTCATCGCCTCCAGGAAGCTGCGCCACTACTTCCAGGGCCACCCCATCACGGTGGTCACGTCCTTCCCCCTGGAGCAGATCCTGCGCAACCCCAACGCACTGACCGCGTCGCAGGATGGAACATTGAGCTGCAACCATTCAACTTGCGCTTCGACACCACAAGAGTCATAAAAGGGAGAGCGCTGGCGGATTTCGTCGCCGAGTGGACAGACCCAACTCCTGAAGAGCCTCGCGAAGAAGAAACCGCGTCATCGGGAGATACAATGCCAAGCCACTGGACCATGCACTTCGATGGAGCTTTCGCCTGCCGCAATGGTGGGGCTGGCGTTGTCTTAACCTCACCAAAAGGTGACAAGCTCTACTACGCCATCCAGCTGTGCTTCACAATAGACAAGATCTCCAACAACATCGCCGAGTACGAGGGCCTCCTCGCCGGGCTCAGAGCCGCAATCGCCCTTGGCGTCAAGCACTTACTCATAAAGGGTGATTCCCAGCTCCTGGTTAACTTCTCCAACAAGAGCTACACGCCTAAGACGACCACATGGCCGCCTACCTTGAAGAGGTCCGCAAGCTCGAGAAGCACTTCAGGGCATGGAGCTCATGCACATCCCGCGAAAGGAGAACCAGGAGGCAGATGACATCGCCAAGCGAGCATCACGAAGGCAGGCCCAGCCGGCCGGCGTCTTTGAAGAGAGACTCTCCAAGGCGTCCATAAAGCAGCCACAAGAAGCAGCAGCCGCAAGCACAGACGAAGTACTCCCACCACCTCCTGTAGGTGGGGCACCCAACTGCGGTCCATCCTCAGGGGAGCGTCTGCTGCTGGCTATGGTGCATCAAGAGACAGGCTGGGTTGACGAACTCAAAGACTACCTGCTGAAGGGAGTCCTCCTGAAGAAGACGCGGAGGCGGAACGAGTGGCTCGACAAGCCAAGTCATACTACATCCTCGAGGGAGACCTGTACCGCAAGCGCCCAAATGGAATTGCACTCAAGTGCGTCCCCCCGAGGAAGGCCGCATGCTGATCAGAGACATTCACAGTGGAGAGTGTGGCCACCATTCCTCTGCACGCACCCTGGCAGGCAAGGTCTTCAGGAGCGGTTTCTACTGGCCCCAAGTGCTTCAAGATGCCACCACCATCGTCCAGTCTTGCGATGCGTGCCAGTTCCACGCCAAGCAAGTCCATCAGCCTGCACTGGGACTCCAAACCATCCCGCTCTCGTGGCCTTTCGCGGTCTGGGGGCTAGACATCTTGGGACCCTTCCCGAGATCGCAAGGGGGCTACCGCTTCCTCTTCGTGGCAGTCGACAAGTTCACCAAGTGGGCAGAGGTTGAAGCAGTGCGCAGCATACCGGCCAGGGCAGCAGTAAAATTCATCAGAGGCCTGGTCTGCCGTTTGGTGTGCCTAATCGCATCATCACCGACAATGGCTCACAATTCACCAGCGGCATCTTCAGGGCCTACTGCGAGAGCCTCGGCACCAAGCTCTGCTTCGCCTCGGTGGCTCACCCACAGAGCAACGGCCAAGCCGAGCGAGCAAATGCTGAGGTCCTCAAGGGCCTCAAGACAAGAAGCTTCAATCGCCTGAAGGGCTACGGCAAGGGCTGGATAGACGAACTCCCGTCCGTGCTCTGGTCCATCCGCACGAACCCCACGAAGCCCACTGGTGAGACGCCATTTGCCCTCGTGTATGGAGCTGAAGCAGTCCTCCCCACAGAGATCAAGCATGGATCCGCACGGGTCCTTGCCTTCAACGAGGACGATCAAGCAGACCTCCACAGCGACGACCTGCTGCTCCTTGACGGGTTGCGCCGCCGTGCCGCCCTCAGGGCAGCCAAGTACCAGCAAGACCTGCGACGCTACCACAGCCGCCACATACGTCCACGCACTCTCGAGACAGGCGACCTCGTCCTCAGGAGAATCCTCTCCAGGGAAGGTCTCCACAAGCTCTCGCCAATGTGGGAAGGCCCCTACAGGGTCTCACACATCGCCAGGCCTGGCGCGGTACGCCTCGAAACGGAGGACGGCATCCCGGTCAAGAATCCATGGAACATCGCGCATCTACGCAAGTTCTACCCGTGATCATAGTCACGCCAGACATTTTTTGTCTCTAGAGGGAAGCACACAACTTCACCTCCAAGCTTCACAAAAGCTTCTCCTCCCGAGGGCCAGCCCCTCTGAGCTCTCCTGATACGTGCCGCCGCAGGCCGTGAAGAGTCTCAGCCACTGAATGTGGTCCCCATGCCTCGACATGGAAAACTTTATCTTGGTAACACCAAGTGTAATGAACCAATTCGTTTCTCAATGAAACATTGCGCTGAGGCGCCGCTATGTAATATTTTGGTGGTGAGTTTTTACTTTTCATCATCTTAGTTCATTTCGCGCTCATATTCTTCCCCATGCGCACCTCGCGAGCGGGGGCTGAGTACGGTGACTGTGCCTCAAGAGCACCCCAACAGCACCGCAAAATCCAAAGGATCCGAGCTCTAACACGTGAGCACGCTCTCACGCCTGTTACCTCCCAAAGAGCTCTGGCCCATGGGCTTGCTCCCAAACACGCCACCTCACCAAAGGACCTTGGTACTTACTCTCCTCGCGAGATACTCATGAGGAAGCCTATAAGCGCGCATGAGTGTTTACTACCATGTGCTTGCTTTGGGTTTGCCTCTCTAACCAATACAGGGAACAAGAGTCCTCCCCAAGGTCGAGAAGCCACGCTCCGACCTCTAGAGGGAAGCGCACCATCAGGGAAACCAAGCCCACCAGGAAGCCAAGCCCTCTACGAGGCCAAAGTCTCGCAAGCTAAGTCTAGCGCTCGCGCCCCTCAGGAGTTTTTTCCTCCCTCTCACGAGCACCTGTCGTCCCTCGAGCGGGTTTTTCTCCCTCACACTCCATGGACTGCTTGTGCGTCAAAGGGGGCCTGTCGTGGGTTTGTCACGTCAGGTGTCATAGATGACTTCGTAGGTGTGGGATTACGCGAGTCAAGCATCTCCGAGCTTGGGATCGCAGGAACAAAGATCAACACAGATTTACCCAGGTTCGGCCCCCTCAATGTGAGGTAAAAGACCTACTTCCTGCCTACCCTAGATTGGTATTGATATGATAATCGAGGTGTTACAATGGAGGCGATCCGATCTGGTACTCGCCGTATGAGCTAGGGTTTGGGGCTTGATAGCTTGACCCGCTCTAAGTCCTGCGAGTCCTCTTTATATACACAGAGGCTCGCTAGGTTACAAAAGGAAACTTCCCCATAAGGAATACATCCACAGAGGCCTACTCGGAGACTACTTGGTCTTCACGTCCTCCGGATTTGTCTTCTAGATCTTTCTCCTTATGGCGGTTCAATATTGGGCTTGTTCCCAAGTGGGCCTTCATCCGTGCGAGTAAGTTAAGTCGCACTGGGCCGCGGGTTAATCCAGAAAGTATTCCCCCGACATTAGCCCCCAAGATTGGTTAGGACTTTACGGTGAGAATCTTCTGGCCTCCTGAAATGGTCTCTGAGCCGCACTGTAAACGTTCTGACCAATCTCCTGACTCATGCGATTCAGAGCTGTGACTCATCTATGCGACTCATCTCTTCTTCTGGAAATATTCTGTTTCCTTTAATTGCGGACCGTTACTCTTTTTGCGGGCGCAAATTGTGCCGTTGGTTGCGAGCACAGATAATGCCGTTAGTTGCGGGCCCTTCAGTTATAAGCTGCGGCCACCTAGGTCATTATCCATTTGCCCTTGCAATCTTCTCATCCCTAGCCGCGCCGTCTTCTTCCTCGACCCGAGCCTAGTTCCCCAATTCAATCTCCCCTCGCAATGGCGCCCAAGGCGAAGCCATCTGACAATAGGCGCCAGATCTCCTGCAACTGGGAAGGATCCTGGGTAACAGAGGAAACTCTTGCGGATCTGGCCGAGGCTGGCTTCTTGCCGCCGAAGGGGGACGGCGTCTGGGGCGCCAGGCGATGAAATCGAGCCGCGCCCCAAGCCCAACGAGCTGGTGATGTTCGTGGAGCACGTGGAGCGTGGATTCACGCCGCCAGGTTCTCCCTTCTTCCGCAATTTGCTGCAACGCCTAGGCCTCCGTCTTCACGACATCGGGCCCAACTCAATGCTCCAGGTGAGCAATTTTCACGTGCTGTGCGAGGATTACCTTGGCATAGCCCCCAACATCGATCTGTGGCTGGCCTCTTTCACCTGCAACAGCCAACTTGTCTCCAAGGGTGGCGCCTACGTTCAGGTCGGCGCCATCTCTCTTCAGCGCCATAGGAATTCTTGCCTTCCCAAGCTAGCCCTGGCGAATCGACCCAGGGCTTGGCAAAAATCTTTCTTTTATTGCCAAGATACTTCACCGGAGGGCGAAACTCGCCTTCCCTCCTGGTCTAACACCCTCTTCGTGCCTACCGAGGCACTGAAATCAAAACCCCGCGACTCGTCCATGTCCTTCATCAATGAGTCGCTGATCAAAGTCCGCGCCTTAATAGGTCATGGTCTTACTGGCCTTGATCTTCTCTCTTGCTGGACCAAATGGCGCATTCAGCCCGTGAGTCCACGACAGCGATCTTTCCTTGAGTGCACAGGCACCTCTGCTGACGTTGATCGTATCAAGGCTTCGGACTGGAGGCCTGAGGATTGGGTGGAATTTGTCACCCGCGTGACTGAGGAGAAGGACATCTCCTTCGATAAGGTGGGGCTTGCCCCTTTCAGTGTTAACAACAAGCCTTTTGAGGTAACTCCTCTTCTCTGTCTTTTCGCCTTCGTAGTTGAGTCGCATTCCTTTTCTTAATACTGCAACTTATATTTCTCTCATCCAGGCTGACGAGAACTACTGGTCGCTGCCTGCGACTGTCGCCGGCACTGCTGCTCCCAAGCGTGCCGCACGAAAGAAGCTGCTGCCCACTCTAGAGGGCAGCGAGACTGCTGATATCCCTTCTGTTGCCTCTGCGGCCTCAGATGATGAAGAGACCAAACTGGACGAGGACGAGAGTCCAGTGCCAGCCGCGAGTTCTGTTGCCGCGGCTGAACCAACTCCCCGTAGAGCCTCCAAGAGGCTATCTCGTGAAGAACCAGAGGTTGATGCTCTGGAAAACCCCGAGGCCACGAAGCGTCGCAAACCTGCTACGGGCGCGATCTCCTTCGTTGCCAGGCGTGCTTTCAAAGCTACCGCCTCTGCTGAAGAAGACATGGGTCCCCACTCTGGTAATTTCTGCTGTCTTGTCATCTTGAATGCTTATTCTTTTTCCTCTACTGACACGTAAAACTTCTACTCGTAGATTCTGGGACCCAAGGCCTGTCCTCACCATCAAGCGGTGAACTTATGGCCTTTGTGAAGATGGCTCCAGAGTTAGTAACTTTTCCCTGTGCTTTCAATACTTTTATTCTGGCTTATGTTCTTCTTCTTCACACAATGCCCTTGCTTTTTCAGAAGTGCGGCTGAACCCGCGACTGAGCCTGGAGCCGCGGTTGAGCCGCATTTATCACCTGCGGCTCATACCGCCATGGTAGAGGGCGTGGCCACCACTGATGACCTGGCCACGGTCCCTGTTCTTGACACAGCCACCCAAGAGGTGGCTCTGGAGGATAGAACGGATCCCCTTATGATCCAGGACGTGGAGAAGGTCAACCCCTCCTCCATAGATGTAATGGCCAAGGATGCTGATACGCCAGTGGTTGAGTCGCCAGTGGCGGACAATCTGCGGTCGCCAATTCTGCATGCTGAGGTTGCTTCTTCCTCCTCCACAAGCCGCGCTGAGAAACTGTCAGAGGCTATCATTGCCTCAAATGACAAGCAAGCCATGGAGCTCCGCAAGGCACTATCTGACCTGTCTGCGGCTTATAAGGTAAACTTCTATCTCCAGTTATCTGTCTCTAGCCCCCAAGGATCAAGTTTCTTCTTTGACTGTAAAGGGAGACTTGATGCTTCTCTTTTAGCTGTTGATATATACTTACTGACTGATGTTCCCTTCATAGGAGGAACTAAGCTCCATAACAGCTGCCAAAATTGCCTTGGAAAAGCAGCTGGGGGATACTCCCTCTGAACTGGAGAGGCTACGCGAGCTCCTTGGCCAGCGTGACGCTGAGCTAAAGAAGAGGGAAACCAGGATGGGCGAGCTATCTGATGAAAGCTTCAAGTTTTCTGAGCAAGCCAAAAATACCGAGCTGCGACTTAAAACTGTTGAAGAGAATTCCATGAGAGGGTCCAGCAGCTGGAGCTCCAAGTCAGTGCTCAGAAAGACGCCATTGCTGATGTCAATGAGGACGCAAGGCTTAAGGCTGTTTCCATTGGCGAGCTTGAGAAAAAGTTGAAGAAAGTTTCTGATGCCCATAACCTGTCCACGCCAAAGTGTGCATCATGACTCAAGAATTAACTGGTATGTATTGCGACTTGTAACTGCATCTTTTTTCTCTACTATCTTTGCCTGTGTGTTGTAGAGCTGACGGAGACATGCCTTGATGTAGGTGAAGATGCCAAGGAGCAGCGCGGCAGTACTCAGAGCAGCTGGAGTATATCCGCGATTTTTCGCGAAGGCTTGTGACGCCATGAAATCACTGTCTAAGTGCCTGCTGCCGACCAAGCCAGTCCCGGTGATTCTGAAGGGCTGCTGAAAAGACTGCTTAGGGCGCCTCAGTTCTTTTTGGACTGGAAGAGTCCTCAGCTCGCACCGGCGCGGCTCATGTTCTTGCTTTGGCCAAGACGTACTATCCTTCTTTTGATGCTGCCAAGGTTGCAAAAGGTAGGCCCTCGAAGAAGGTGGATGGCACCGAACTGACGGCCTCAGAATATGCGACGACTTGGAAGGATATGCGCGGCCATGCGACTGAACTGGTGGAGGGGATTGATCTTGCGACCTATATGGGCAAGTATAACGCAGATGGAAGCAGATGGGAGAAGTTACCCGCTCCGTCGTCCAGCGCGGTGATTCCGCAGGACAAGAACCCCTCTCCAGGCGTATCCAGCTCTGCAGCCCCCAAGCCCGCGACTGAAGAGCCCTCCAGCGAGCCTGCGATTGCTCCTTCTGGCAAGCTTGGTAAGCCGCCTGTTCCTCCTTCCCACCGGCCAAAAGCTGCGCACAAGTGAAGAAGAGAAAACAATGGTTTGATCTTGGCCCTTAGCGGTCTGTAATAATTGTTAGATTTATGTGTCATAAGACAATATTATGGTTTGCTTAAGTACTCTTGGCAGTACATGTTTCGACCAATAGGCTGGTCCTTATGATTTGTCTCGGTTTTTCCTCACTTAGGCCCTTGCGCGGCTCAGTATTTCCCAGGTAAAAAGTGCGTGTTCAGGGTCGAGAGCGGCCATGATAGGCAATCAAACTCGATTGACGCCGCACCCCCAGTACTTTGGCCGCATAGTGCAAGTCGCATCCAAGAGAGGTTGAGTATAATCACGATAAATGCCACTTGTTTGGCGATCCCAAGGAATAGGCCGCGCTAAAAAGCTGCCGCACCCCCAAGGGACCAATGATTAAAAAATAAAAGACTCACAACTCAATTGGTAGTTTGAGATGCTTTATTTCAGAATCATTATATGATACATAGGGTCGGTCGCGCCTAGGTGGCGACCAGAAGTGATGCTTGGGTCGGTTGCGCCTAGGTGGCAACCAGAGATGTTACATGGGTCGGTCGCGCCTGAGTGGCGACCAGAATTGGGTCGGTTGCGCCTAGGTGGCAACCAGAGATGTTACATGGGTCGGTCGCGCCTGAGTGGCGACCAGAATTGGGTCGGTTGCGCCTAGGTGGCAACCAGAGATGTTACATGGGTCGGTCGCGCCTGAGTGGCGACCAGAATTGGGTCGGTTGCGCCTAGGTGGCAACCAGAGATGTTACATGGGTCGGTCGCGCCTGAGTGGCGACCAGAATTGGGTCGGTTGCGCCTAGGTGGCAACCAGAATTGGGTCGATCGCGCCTAGGTGGCGATCAGAAGTGTCATATTGGGTCGGTCGCGCCTGAGTGGCGACCAGAATTGAATTTTTAGCCCTGAGTGGCCAGCTTGATGATGTAAACTCTTAATAATTTTGCTGCGGCTGCTGATGGCAACTCGCGACGCTTGGGATGTGTCCTTATTGGCAATGGCTCGTAGCCTTTGACTTCCTTGCCTCCCTTGCGGCTGTAATCTGAAGTCGCAAGTCAGGCAGGTGCCTCTTGGCCTTCACGATGTCATCAAAATTCTCCTGCGACTCGTGCATGGTCGCGCTCTCTGCGATGCAAGCTGCTCTGGCTATGGCCTTGTCGCCTTCTTCACACTCTTGAGCTATTCTTTTGTCGCCATTGATGGTGATGACACCTCTAGGGCCTGGTATTTTGAGCTTTAGGTACACATAGCACGGCCTAGCCATAAACTTTGCGAATGCTTCTCTGCCAAACAGCGCATGATATGGGCTCTGGAAATCTACAACCTCGAACCAAATGTACTCGCTCCTGAAGTTGCTTTGTGTCCCAAAGGCGACCTCCAAGTTAACTCGCCCCAATGGCTGAGCTGATATGCCTGGTACGACACCATGAAACGTTGTTCTTGATGGGTGTAGCTGCTTTTCTTGAAGGTTCATTCTTTTGAAGGTTTCATAGTATAATATGTTGATACTGCTGCCTCCATCCATCAGTACTTTGCTCAACTTGTACCCTGCGACTTGAGGGGCAACCACCAGCGCGAGTTTTCCCTCTTCATTTATTTCTCCTGGGTGATCCTCGCGGCTCCAAATTACTGGTTGTTCGGACCACTTTAGCCATTGTGGGACGGCTGGTACTATGGCGTTAACAGCCTGATTGCGTCGTCGCAGTTTTTGTTCCCTCCTTGAAGTATTCACCACAATGGTATGATACTGACCCAACTGTTTTGGGAACTGTGGCTGATCTGGCTGCGGATTTGGGACGGCGTTGTTGCTGTTGTTGCCTCCGCCATGTTTACCTTCCTCGTTGTTTGATGATTGAAGTTTGTGTTGAGTGGCTGTCCATCCTTCCACTTTTTGTAATGATAACACTGTGCCTTCGTGTGGTTGGGTGGTTTCCCATCTTTTCCTATATGGATGTCGCAGGGGCGGTTGAAAACCTCTTCCAAATTAACTGGATGAAAATTCCTTCCTCTGCTGCTGCTTTGTTTGTAACGAGTATTCGTATTTGCGACTAACCTGAGTTTCCTTCCTCGTTTTTGCGCTTGTTATAACTCGCATTGGCATTGCTAGCTTGCTGTTGTTGAGGCTTGCTACTGGCCTTCTTTCCCTTGCCAGTGCTTTCCTCTTCCTCTCCATCAGATGCGTCCCTGGTTTTATCCGAGCTAGCATACTTGTTGGCCGCCGCCATTACCTCGCTTAGGCTCTTGACTTTATCCTTCATGCGACCTAGTTTGTGGACTAGCGGCTCAAATTTGCAATTTTTCTCCATGACAAGGACTGCTGAACTGGGTGGTATATTGTCTGAGGAATGTATGATCTCTGCGACCCTTCTCATCCAGTGGCGACTGACTCGCCTTCCTTCTGTACACAACGCTCTAGGTCCTCTATGCTGCAGAGTCGCTTGCATGTTCCTTGGAAATTCTTGATAAAAGCTTCCTTCATCTCATCCCAAGAGTTTATCGAATTTGGTGGCAAATTTTGTAGCCATATGTGGGCTGCGCCTTCTAACATCATGTTTAGGTAACGTGCGCAGATCTCTTCGGATGCATTTAGGATGCTCATGCCCATCTCGTAATTGTTGAGCCAAGTAACAGGGTCCATGCTGGCGTTGTAGTTGGCGACCTTGCGAGGTCCTTTGAAATCTGCAGGAAACGGTTCAGACCTGATTCTTTCGTTGAAACAGACTGGGCCTTTGAGTCGCGACGATAGGTTGGACGAAGCTGGCCTTCCTATTGGTTGGCCGCGGGTGCGGCTGCGCAATCTCTATAGGTTGAATTGCTGAGGTTGATTTTGAGCCGCAGGTTGATCTTCCCTTTGTCGCCTAGCCGAGCTTGAGGTCGCAACGTGTGGCGACTCCGCGTGGATGCTTCTCTCCGCCGTTGCTCTGCTATTGTAAGGGGTGGAGTGCAACCGTCCTGCGTGTTCGGACATATTCGCCTGCTGTATTACTGCTGTGCTCAGCATCTCAATGGCACGCCGTGCCTCTCTGTCCATTGGCGTGTTTCCTGCTGGCGCTAATCTGGCCAAGATGTTTGTGGCTGCAAAGAGATTCTCCACTGGGCTAACATAATGCCCTTGCGGCGTGTGGAACCTTTGAGGCTGCTGTGGCGACTGCTGAACAAAGGTTGGCTGCGTCAGGCGGGGGCATCATGGCCCTGTTGTTAGCCGGTACTATGGCCCTTGATCCAGGTATCTCTGCTACTCTTGGTGCTGCGAAAGATGGAACCGCTGGCACGATTGATGGTACAGCGAGTGCTTGAACCGCGGGCGCAGCTAACGGGGCCACGGACCGCATAACCATGGCAGATGGTGCCATGCGTGCGGGTATCGCGACTGAGGTTGTGCGACCCCTGACCATGCGACCGGGTGCGTCGTGTTGGTGGCGACTGATGGGACCGCAATTGCTGGTTCAATGGTGGGTGATTGGAACAGCTCCATAGGGTTCACTGTTCCTGGCTGCAGGCGACTCGCGTGACGTCTGTGCGGCAAGGTGGCCTGTATTCCTTGCAGAGAATTGGTTTCCTCGATGAGTCGCAGTTGTTCCTGTTGGAGGCGCTGTTCCTCACGCGCCAGCCTGGCTCTCTCATCTGCGATTCTCTGGACCTCATCATATAGCCCGATCTGGTAGCCTCCAATTCTGTCACCCTAGCAGCCGCGTTAACCGCAGATATTGGTGTAAACAACACGCTTCCCTGTGGCAGCGTGACCGCTGCGCTGGGGGTTACCCTTGCCCTGATTCCGCAGGCGCGACTCCAGGTGGAGTTTCTCTGTTTGCGACTCCTGAGGCCGCGACTCCTGATGCATCTAGCGCGGCTTGTTCTGCTGCTTCCGGCGGTGTGGGGGCTAAGCTGCCTGGTGGCATGCCCAGCCCTTCGTCTGCTTCTGTGGTCCTGTAGACCCCTTCCACGTGCCGATCTTCTACAGAGGGCGAGCCACTGTCCACAGGGCCTCCGCATAGCCTTTCCTCAAGGACATACTCAATGGATTGGCCTTCTTCGTCTTCGAGAGGCAGCGACTTGCGGTTGATAGATCCTTCTTCTTGGTCCACTGTTACCACGACTCCTTCTTCTGAGTCGCCATGCTGCGATGGATCCTCTGACTCGCCGCCAATGAAGCCGACGAAGACGTTGATGGATCCAAAGGGGATGACGTGGCCGGTCTCCAAGTAATCTGCTTCCGGCCCCCAGCTTGAATCGTCGATGAGGGGTGTGCCATTGACCGTGATGATACGGCCAACAACAAGATCTTCAGCTCCCTTCATGGATCCTGCGCGGAACGTGACGCTTTTGACCGCAGGCCCCACGGTGGGCGCCAACTGTCGTGGGTTTGTCACGTCAAGTGTCATAGATGACTTCGTAGGTGTGGGATTACGCGAGTCAAGCATCTCCGAGCTTGGGATCGCAGGAACAAAGATCAACACAGATTTACCCAGGTTCGGCCCCCTCAATGTGAGGTAAAAGACCTACTTCCTGCCTACCCTAGATTGGTATTGATATGATAATCGAGGTGTTACAATGGAGGCGATCCGATCTGGTACTCGCCGTATGAGCTAGGGTTTGGGGCTTGATAGCTTGACCCGCTCTAAGTCCTGCGAGTCCTCTTTATATACACAGAGGCTCGCTAGGTTACAAAAGGAAACTTCCCCATAAGGAATACATCCACAGAGGCCTACTCGGAGACTACTTGGTCTTCACGTCCTCCGGGATTTGTCTTCTAGATCTTTCTCCTTATGGCGGTTCAATATTGGGCTTGTTCCCAAGTGGGCCTTCATCCGTGCGAGTAAGTTAAGTCGCACTGGGCCGCGGGTTAATCCAGAAAGTATTCCCCCGACAGGGCCCTCGAGCACCGCGACTCGAGAGCCCTTACCTCTCCAAGCCTTAAACACCACCTGGCCTTGCGAGTCACGCTCCGGCATACCACAGCGGCGGTGTCATAGCGCAAAGAGATGGGTCCTGACGACGTAGAGCGAAGAAAGACATGGAACAGGGATAAAAGGCCATCGAGGGGCACACACACATAATAATAGCGTACGATCAAAGCGTCTTACAAGCCAGAATGAATTAAAACAAGTCCTAAAACAAAGATAATTGCGCCTCAAGCGCGTCTGGTTGCAGGAGCGGCCTAGGCAGGGGCATCGCCGTCATGATCCTCCTCAGCCTCCTCGTCAGCTTCGGCTTCAGCGCCTTTCTCCTCCTCAGCGGCCTGCTCCGTCTCGACCCTCTTGAAGCGGTCGACGTAATCGTTGACCTCCTCCCGAACCAGGTTCGAGAGGTCTTGAGCTTGGTCCGCCTCGACAGGCTCGGTCACTGACTCAAAGTCGAAGCTGGGGTAAAGGCGCTGGAGGTTGGCGAAGACGCGGTCATCGCCATCGTCAGGAGCTTGCGGCACTCTTCATCGACGACGTCGCCAATCTCCTCCACAGGCCCCTCGAGCGCAGAGAAGAGCTGGTCGAAGTAGGCGAGGTACGCCGCAGCATCGGCATTCCATGGACAGGAACCGTAGGGGCGTCCACTCCCAGGCTCGCCGCAAGGGAGTTCCCCGGGCCACCAAGGACTGGAACATGCGCTCCCGCTGCTGCGTCAAGACCTGAGCCGCCTGCACGCGATGCTCAGCCTCCTCAGCACGCTCCACGGCAGGGCCCACCTGAGCGGTTCAACTCCTTCATGTCAGCCATCAAGGAGGCAAGGTTCTGCTCCACGCGCGGCCGGGCCTCCGCGGCAGCCTGGAGGCGAGAGTCGAATCGCTTCTTCTGGGCCTCAAGATCCTGATGCGAGCCTCAAGCTCGTTGCGTCTCTTCATGAAGCGATCCTCTTGCTTCTTGACCTTCTCCGCGAAATCTTTCCTGCAGTTGTCGCGAAAGAGCTTCTCCTTCGTCGCAGACTCCTCCGCCATCTTCTCCTCCTTTTTGCGAAGGTTCTCGTTGGTCTGCGCGAGGCGCTTCTGGTAGAACTCCTCGTCTTGGGTAACCTTGTTCTCGCGGGCTTCCAGGTGCTCCCGCTGCGCGGATTGATCCTTCTCGATCTGTTCAACCTGTTCCTCGCGCTTGCGCGCCTCGGTCTCGCGGGCGTCGAGCTCAACTCCGCGCTGCACGATCAAGTCTTCGCGAGTGCGCAAGTTCTCAGGATTTTCTCCAATCTCTGCCGCACATTCTCCGACTCGGCAACGATCCCCGCCTCAAGATCTAGCAGCTCTTTGTGCTTGGCGGAGACCGCCGCTTCACGCGCTGCCAGCTCCTGGTGTTTGGCCTCGGTCTCCGCCTCGAGAGCCTCGTGCCTAGCACCCAGGTCCGCAAGGGTCTCCTCAACTTCGCGAACCACGCTGATGCGGATCTCCTCCGCGGAGCGCAGCGCTGCCTCGCGTTGCGCCTGGGCAGCTTCGTTCTTCCGGCGGCAGCTCTCCACGGTCTCATGAAGACGAGCCCAGCCCGCGCAAGCTCGGCGTCCTCCTCCGCCCTGGAGCGATCCTCCTCAGCAAGCTGGGCCTCAAGCCCGTCGAGAATTTCCCTCGCCGAGCGGAGGACAGCCCCACGGCGAGCTGCAACTGGGCGCCGCCCCGCAGGACTAAGGCCCATGGCTCGCCGGAAGGCCTGGAAACGCCGGCGCCTGCCGAGGATTCCGGAGCGTCGTACCTTGGGCTCTGAGCGGCCTCGAGATGCGCCTGGGGGTTCTGGTGCGAGCCTCCCTCTTCATCCACACGAGGGGCCTTCTGGGGGCTCTGACGAGAACCCCCCTCGCCTCCCGCGCTGGAGGCCTTCTGGGGGCTCGTGGTGCCCTCACCATCAACCCCACCATTCTTCTGCCCCTAGGGAGCACTCTCCTCTCCAGGGACAGGGTTGGCCTTCTCAGCTGAGGCCGCCTCCCCAGCGGCCTCAGAGTCCGCTGTGGCCTCTCCAAGTTTCGTGCTCGGTGGGGGCGATGGCGCGGCGGCCTCCTCCATCTCGACGTCAGCGCGCGCTCCCGCGCACGCCCCTGTCTCCGCCGCATGCTCATTCGCCGGCGGCATGAACCTCGCCGCATCCACCTCCGGCGTCCCCTCCAGCCGCATAGGGGAGACATCAGGCCGCATAGGCGGAGGCGTCGTCACCTCTGCCTCCTCTCTCCTTCTCCTCGCGGCGCTCCTCTGCCTCAGGAGGTGGTGCCGCCGCCTCGGGAGAAGAAGCAGTGCCCTCGGGAGGCACCTCGTCGGCAGTACACGCGGCAGACGCCGCTGCAGCGCTGGGGATCTCTCCAAGCCTCCGGAGCCTCCGCCGTTTTGGTACCTCGGAGCGCCTGGAGAGGTAAAGGCTCAAAAACTCCGCGAGGAGTCCACACAAGAATAAGGTCAAACAGAAAAGGGAGTCAGTCCTTACCCGGATGTCTTGGCGCGGGAGTCGACCCACACCATGTTTGACAACCGCCACGGCCTCGACGGCGCGGCACCGGCGCCGGACCCCTCAAGAGCATCCTCGGCTTTCTCTTGAGAGAAGAGCCCGCGGGACTCCCGGCGGCCCTGTCATGAACGGCCTTGGAACGTGGCTCGCCGTTGCCTGATGAAGCCCCGTCATCATCGCTCTCCTCTAGCCCCTCAACACGCTGCGAGGGAGCGACCACGAACTGGCCGCTGCTGTCTGAGGAGATCCCGTGGGTCTCAACTTCAAGCGCCGCACTCTTTGAGGTGCTCGAGTTCTCCATCGAGGAGGCAGAGTCTCCCGAGGCGACAGTTGCGCCAGCGTCAGATTCCACAGGCGTTTCCGTCGTCTCCTCGTCGCCCTCAGCTGGCGCCCCCTGCGCCGCAGACTCTGGATCCTCGCGAGGTCCCACATGCCCCTTAGGCACCAGGCCCCACTGGTCGAACTTCGGCATTGTCTGCACGAGCGAGACGCGACGCCCGAGATCGATCCTGTGGAGCGGGACTGCCTTATCGCTGGGCTTGGGGATGTCTGGAGACGTGAAGAGAGTCTCCATGATGGTGTGCACCTCCTGCTGCTTGAAGAGGGTTGCGCTCAGGCGCATTTTGTCCCTCTGGTTGGAATACAGCCACATCGCGTCCGTGTGCCTCTGGAGCGGAGCAATGCGGCGCCTCACGAAGTCCTTGGCAACCATCTGCCCGGTGAGGCCTGCCTCGCGGAGGTCCCTCAAGCGCCTTACCACGGGGCCGAGCGTGGCGCCCTTGAGCGCCTTAGAAGACCAGCTCGCCCTCTTCGTCGGAGGCGCTTCAGGCAGTTCGAAGAAGGCGCTCCGGCTCCCGAACTTCATGAGGAACCAGCGCTTGCGGAAGTCCTCCACCTTCTTCGTCACATGGTCACAATGTTCTCGCCGTTCCGCGCGATGGGGATGTTGGTGCCCTTCATGCTATCGGTGGTGCGGAAGGACACACACCCTGACCGCTCCTTGTTCGCCGTGAACCGAAGCGCGTAGAAGCTGCGGAAGAGGTCCACCGAGGGCGGAATGCCGATATATGCCTCGCAGAGGTAGGCGAAGATGGCGAGGACAAGGATGGAGTTAGGATGGAGATGAAGAACCTGGATCTGGTAGCGCTCCAGAACCGCCAGGAAGAAGTCGGAGAAAGGAGGCACGAGCCCGGCGAATAGGGTGTGCATGAAGATGGGATAGAAGCCGCCGAAAGAGTTGTCCGCCGGCTTAAGCACCGTAGCGCCGTGCTCGTTGGTCGCCGAAGCTGCCATGTGACGCACCTTCTCCAGCTGCGCTTTCTTCTGAAGCGGAAGCCGGTCAGAGCCGGCTCGAAGTCCCCGGCTGCTGCATCGCGGCAGGCTCGCCGCCCTGCACCACTGCCTTGCCTTTCGAGGTCGCGGAGGCTTTCTTGTGTGCCATTTCAGCTCGGTGAAGGAGGAGGAGCGCCGAAGACACAGAAGCGCAGAAGTCAAGAGTGAGGAGACGGGCGCGCAAATGATGCAGTAACTGCTGCCTGAACCGGCGCTGCAGGCTTTATTCCCCTCAGAGCAGTTACCGAGACGTGGTGGGTCCCCACTACGCCCATCATCTCCGAGGAGAACGTGTCGTCGCGGCGTAACTGCCCTACATGTGTCTCAGGCCGGCCGGATGCTTTGGGCCCATGACAATTCGCCTGCGTCGCTGGACTACATCGTGCCCATCATGGGCCCGGGGGCTACTGTCGGCCCAGTGAAAACCAGGGTGTGCTGGGCCTGTCCGCCACGGCCCTCGACACTCGATGGCCAATTTTCGCTAAGGACCAAGCCTACGGCTTGGAGAGACTCACGAGGCCAATTGCCTCGCGAGGGCTTTTGGAGGCAGCAGAAGCCTGCGGAGGCCCTCTCCACTGCTGCCCCCTCTTCAAGGTGATCTCCCCTGGAGAGAGGTCAACGCCGGATCCTCTACAGGGCATCCAAGCCCTCGTGGGGATCGCTTCGCTGCGAATCAACCTCTGCAGAGCGCACATGGGCTCTGCAGCGTCCGCAGAGTGACGCGCGCCTCTGCGCGCGGTGACGACGACGCCGCAGTTGCCATTTTGGTGATTAAAGGAGTCAACAAAGCTGTGCCACCGCACCGGACTACAAGGATTTCCTCTTTGGTGATAAGGGGACCGGCCGGCGCTACGCTCCACGGCCAACGTCACCGTGGGTACCCCCACGTTCCTCTGCGGCCCCAGCTGGCCGCCCTGCATGGACGGTGGTTACTCTGCCACAGGCATCAGCTTTACGCCATGGACCGCGTCCATGGACAGCCGGGCTGCGGTGCACCACGCTGAACCTTCTGCCGCCACGTGATAGCCCTTCCGTAGCGCAAGCGCAGGGAGGAAGCCGGGGCGCCTATAAAAGGAGGAGGAGCAGCACCGTAGCAAGGGATCGCATTCTCATTCTAGCTTAGCCACTTACGCGCAAGGAAGAAGAAGACCACAGCTTCCCTTCCTCATGTATTCCATTGCCAAAAGAGAGCCCTCGGCAAGCTCATTGTACTGTAACCTCTATAAGCAGTGCAATACAGACAAGCAGGAGTAGCGGTGTTACCTCCTCACGAGGGCCGTGAACCTGGGTACGGGTTGGTGTTCATCTCTGCCGTGATGTCCCTCCTCTTGCTCGACGAGCACCGTCGCCATGCAGGTTGAGGGTTGTTTGACCAACGTGTTCAGCCCCTTACACGAACTCTCTTCGTGAGCTTGACTATCCCTGTTTCATGGGAGTCATTCTCCGACAGGAGGCGGGGGAGCCATGAGGGGATCCCGGATGTCGGCGGAGGTGGTGCTGGCTGGCGTCGCGGCGGTGGTGGCGGCCGCCGGCGGGGTAACCCTAGCGAGCGCGATGGGGAAGGAGAGAGCACGATGGAGATGGTGCTACTGCTCGATGGGGATGGGGTCAACGAGACGAGAGAAGGCACGACTTTGATCGATTCATGTAAAAAGAAAAAAGATGCTGCAGTGCGCGAGCCGGCCGAGCCGAGCCTCGAGCTTGTTGAGCCGAGCCTCGAGCCCAATTTCCAGGAAGTTTTAGAGGCGAGCTGAGCCAGGCTCGGCTCGAGTTTTCCCGAGCCTGATTGAGCCGAGCCTCGAGCCGGGTCGGCTCGGCTCGATTCCAGCCCTAGGAAGAACCGGACTCTCATGGATATGGCAAGGTCCATGTTTGCGGAGTTTAAGTCTCCGCTTTACTTGTGGGCCGAGGCCATCTCCATGGCGTGTCACTCATCAAACGGTTATTCTTTCGCGTTGGAAGAAAAGAAACTCCATATGAGATGCTTACCGGCAACAAGACCAATATTTTCTACTACCGAGTGTTTGGTTGTAAGTGTTTCTACAAGATCAAAGGTGTTCGTTTATCTAAGTTTGAATATAAAGCTTTAGAGGGTATTTTTGTTGGTTACGGTGCCGAATCTCACACTTATAGAGTCTACGACAAATCCTTAGGGAGAGTTGTGGAATCTTGTAGTGTGAAGTTCGATGAGAATGATGGCTCCCAAGTGGCGCAATTTCATGTTTGTGATGTAGATAATGAGGAACCTCAAGATGCAATAAGGAGAATGGGCGTTGGTTTCTATCGCCCCGTTGAGATTCATCATGAGCCTCCTCAAGCAAGTCAAGCAAGTCCAAGCTCCACTCAACTGGAGACACCATCATCACAAGTTGAACCAGCGCCTACCATGGAAGCAAATGATGCACCTACCCAAGAACAAGTTCAAGACCCTCCTCAAGTTGACAAAGTTGCTATACAAGAACCAAGTACTCCTATTGTTGATGCTAGCCAAGGTCAAGACCAAGATCAACCCTCTCCTTTAATTGTTGAAGATGTGCATCAAGATGATCAAGGTCAACATTCCGGTCAAGACGAGGACTCAAATGATCAAGATGATCAAGTGATACCTCCAAGATCCAATAGAGATATCGAAGCCCGTCGGAAAGCAAGAGTTAAAAGAGATTTGGAAATAAAGAGTCATAAGCTAGAAGCAATCATTGGTGACCTAAATAGGAAGGTTACCACAAGGGGTCAATTGGCAAGCTTTAGTGAGCATCAAACACATATCTCCATGGTAGAACCAAAGAAAGTGTTTGAAGCTCTTGAAGACCCGGATTGGTTAGAAGCTATGCGTAAAGAGCTAAACAACTTCAAGCGCAACAAGGTGTGGAATTTAGTTGAGAAGCCAAAGGATTGCCTCAATGTTATAGGCACAAAATGTATTTTCAAGAACAAGCAAGATGAACATGGAATGGTTGTGAGGAACAAGGCAAGATTGGTTGCACAAGGTTACTCTCAAGTTGAAGGCATTGATTTTGGAGAGACTTATGCACCCGTGGCTCGCCTTGAGTCCATCCGTATACTCCTTGTATATGCATCACATCATAATTTCAAGTTGCAACAAATGGATGTGAAAAGTGCTTTTCTTAATGGTCCTTTAAAAGAGTTGGTATATGTTAAGCAACCACCGGGATTTGAGGACCCAAACTTTCCTAACCACGTCTACTGCTCCGTGAAGAAGCAAGTTCGCAAACCACTTCACCTTTGGAAGAATGATGACTATCAAAAACTCCGTGAAGAAAATCCCTATGTGACGAATAGGTCTCATCTTGTGCGTCACTCTCACTTCTACACCAATGATCAAGAGACTATCTACAAGGATATCTATGTGCACAAGAAGTACAAAGTGATCAAACAACACACCATTGACATTCCCTATATGAAAGAGGCAAGGCACAAGGGATACTTTGCTGAGACACTTGCAATGTGTGAAGAGTTTGGGCTCCTTGATATCATGAAGATCAAACAATCATACATTGAGTACTACATTGTCCAATTCTTTGCCACCGTGTATTTTAAGGATGATGATGCAAGGACCATCAAGTGGATGACCAAGGACACTTTGCTTTCCGCTACCATGAAGGATTTTGGAGCTGTGTTAGGCTATGAGGACAATGGGGAATTCTCATCAAGTAGATGGAGGTGTCATGAAGGAAACCAGTCTAGCTCCAAGGACGTGCTTGAACCGATCACTATGGAATATGGAACTTGTGGCCAAACTGCTCATCTTGTGCGTCCCTTTGAGATCTTGCACCACATTTATCGAGAGACTATTGCACCTCGTGTGGGAAACTGGGATATGTTCATGGGTTTGTGTTTGACCTCCTCAAGCTCTCTAAGGAAAACCAAGGAACCGGACAAAGGCTCGATGTTATGGATTTTATGTGGAACGAGCTTTGGTCCACCGTCATCGATAGAAGGGCTCCTATCTATGGGCCATATATCATGAAGCTCATTCGTCGCAAGTGGTCACTATAGAAGAATGGGGAAGACATTATGAAAGATGGCAGCCCAATTGTGGCTCATGAAGTCAAGCAACTTCAGATCAAGCCCCATGACCCTCCCAAGAAGAAAGCATTGGATGCTGCAGCTGCTGCTGAGGCTGCTAGAGCTAGTGGGGTTGCACCACCACTTGAGGAACCCACATGGTTCAAGAAATGGCAAATTAAGCTCAAAAGGGCCTTTTTGTCTCAAGTTAGATCTTCAAGACCGCATGTATGAAGCCCATGTGTATCACAAGAAAGCTGCTGAACGATAGAAGGCTATGATGGTGCAGATGGGCATGACTATGTCTCCAGGCTCCGAGGGCAAGATCACTCCAAAATAAGAATGGATCTCCAAGCATGGCTACTGGACTGATGATGATGATGCCTCCTCTCCACAGCCCCAGGACCCTACTCACGACGGTGGTGGAGATTGACTCTCCTAGGGACGTTTAGCATCACGCTTCTCCCTTTTTGGCATTTCGATGTCAAAGGGGGAGAATGTGGTCTATTTAGGACCTTGTCGTGGGATTTGCATGAGAGAAACACAAGCTTACACCTTTCTTTGATCTTTTATGCTTGTGTTTCATCTTTATTTGGATATTTGCTTTGAACTCCTCTATGCATGGTGTAAGACATGCCAAGATTTTGTGATGTTGTAATAAGACCTATCTAGTATTGTTACTTCTTATTTGTCTTATTTTTTTGCAAATTGTTAAGTTGTTATACCTATATGAACTTGCTTGGTTTGTAAAATATAGGGGGAGCTCCACCCATTTGAATGTTGTGTTTTGCATTCAAAAGCAAACTCCAAATAAACACGCATTTGGGAGAGCACGTCTATCTTTTGCAAATCATATTGCTCCTAAGTGTGTTGTCATCAAACACCAAAAAGGGAGAGATTGAAAGAGCATATCCTTTCCCCAAGGTGTTTTGATGTTTGTTGACAACACAATTAGATGTCTAATGTGTGTGGTAAAAGTGTGCAGGAATATATCTTTTATAGTTGCACAGGTTTTGGTTCAAAAAGGAAGAAGTGTTGGCCTTACTGCTTCAGCCGGTACCACCGGGTCCGTCCCGGTACTATCGGGTGAACCCAGTTTTTGCCTTGCGGAACTACCGCGGGCAGTACCGGTGCTAGTACCGCATCTCCAAGAGGAATACTGATGTCGCCGATTTTCATCCCGGTACTAGCGTGGTAGTGGCGCGGTACTACAGCGAAGAGAGCACTATCGGACCTTGCGGTCCGGTACTACCGGTGCGGGTCAGCGCAGGAAGGATTCAAGCGTCAGCGAGTCAATGCCGGTCGGTACTACCGGGTCAGGCCCGGTACTACCGCTGCGGGCAAATTTCGTCTCCAACGGGTAGAAAACTGGGAGGGGTATTTATTCCCCTCCACCTACGGACCTACCTCTAGCTCATTAGCTCGCCCAACATTGAAGACCCCCATTATTGCAAGCTCAAGTATCACTAGATCTCCCAATCCCTCCACCCAAACTCGTTGATCTTTGGAGGACTGAAGGAGAAGGCCCGGATCTACATCTTCACCAAGCCGATTTACATTTCCCCCTCATTCACTTGAGGGATCATTTGCTAGGGTTTCCATTGGGAAAAACCTAGCCCATTGTTGTACTCACTTGTTGTTCTTGTGACAGATTGTAGCCGTTCGGGAGCCCCCAATCCAGTTGTGGGTTGTGCCCCGGATTGTTGTTGTAAAGGCTCCGGACTCCGCCTTGAAGGTTTCCGATAGTTGAAGGTGAACCAAACCTTTGTGGTGCGGTTCATCGGAGAAGAAGGTGAAGCCTTTGTGGCTGTTGAGGCATTGTGTTGGCTCACACCTCTCCAACGAGATGTACTCCCCTAAAAGGGAGGAACTCAGAAATACATCCGTGTCTCCGCGTGCTTTCACTTCGGTTACCTCTATCCTTGTTTACCGTCTTTACCTTGTGTATCTTGTTTAGTTGCTAGCTTGTCATATAGGTAAATTCACTGTCGTGGTGGTGTCACGGCAGATGCCATAGGATGGCTTAAGTTGTGGGCTCGCTAGGACGTTGGGGGATCCGGGGAGGGTTTGCGCGCTCACGGAGCACGCATGAAGAACAACCAAGAACTCGCCAGAACAAACAAGAACAAGCAGAACCAAGAAGAAGAAGAACACCACGATGTACCCTGCTTCGGGGCCCTCTTGTGGAGGTAACACCCCTACTGCAGCACTAGCCTACTCTCTTTATATCTCAAGTGTTTACAAGTACAGTGCGCTCCTTGAGCTGTATGAAGAACAATGGTGAAAGCTCTAGGAAGAAGATGGAGCTTGGGGGGAAATGATGCTCGTTCTCCTCACCCTTGTCTCGCCCGTCCCTCGTACTGGAGGATGTGGTAGCTTACTTATACACTAACCGAATTACCATTTTGCCCCTGGCTGGAAGTGATAATGGCATGGACAAGAGGAACAGGACAAGCCTCTGCCCCCTGTCAATCCAACGGCCGGACTGTCAGGCCTATCTTGCTCTTTCGGGCAATGGCAGCTGTAGCCCATCGGGTCTAGGTCACATCCTCTTTCCCGAATTGGCCGAGTCAGCTCCTAGGTCGCTGCGCTCCCAGGAATCCCGTGGCTTGACCTGGCTGTCAAGTCCCAGCAGGCCTATCTTGCCTCTTCAGGCAATGGCAGGCGTAGCCCACCGGGTCTAGGCCACATCCCTTTCCCGAATTGGCCGAGTCAGCGCCTAGGGCCTTGCGATCCGGAAAACCTGTGACTCGACCTTGCTGTCCTCTGAACCTCGGTCAGTTGAATTGCAGGTCCCGTGACCTTACTGACATTACTTGGCCCCCGTGCCATATCCGGATCACCTTATCCGGGTCCTTCCTGACCAATCCGGCTAACTCAGCCGAGACTTCCCAAACTAATCCGGTTTGGCTTTACTGGATCCCCTTTGTTTCTTCCCATGCTTTAGCTCGATAGAGAGCTAACCGAATTCACATGAGATTCGGCCCAAGTGATCCGGCTGAATATTGATCCGGCCAGCCTTTTAGGGCTCTCAACACCACATCTTTGCCCTACCCGGGGGCAGCCCCCCGACAGTAGTCCCCGAAGCTGGTGCGGTCCTACAGCCTCGGCTGAAGGGCCGTAGCAGGTTCAGAACAAGCACTACTAACCGAATCACATAAACTTGTCTCCGAATTTCCCGGGATACTTTGGCCGGAAATCTCTGCGCAAAGCCGTGTTATCCGGGTCTTTGATTTGACATGCCAATGTCAGCACAATATCCGGATCCACCGGGCACTCGAGTGTAATTTGACCAAATGACCGTGTCTCCTCGAATTCTTCGCTGACAGGCACATTTGATCCGTACGACCTTTTCCCATTCTGTGACCCACCATGTGTCTGAAATACACGGTCACAGCGGAGACCACAAAGTTCCAGGGCGCGGTTATCCTGCGACGCCCCGAAAACTGCGCAGTAGTGCGTCAGTTACCACTCAGCACTATAAATAGGGGTGCGGGGTTTCTCTTCTTCTCCGCTCGTTCCCCACTCCGAAAACCTCCATCTGCGCCACTGCCGCCGCCGCGATCTCGCCCTCGCATCCTTGCCGCGCCGGAGACGTCCTCAACACTTGAGAAGACTCGCCGGAGCCGCGCACCGCGCCGTGCACCGCCGTTTCTCCACTGGGCTCCTTCCTCGCCGCGCCGTACCCGTAAGTTCTTCTTCCTCCGGCCATGGCCACCGCGACCAAGTTCATACCCACGAGGAACTTACGGCTGTTTCTTTCTGTAGATTCATTCCCATATAAATCCATGGTTATGCCTTAGCACATTCCGTAGATCCCTTTTCTAGGTTTCCTACTAGATTGCCTTAGATTAGCTTGCCACCGTTCGAACAGTTCTACTGGCCTTTTCACTTGAATTCTTTTTCTTTTTTACCGCTGTGGTAGATCTTCTGTAACCCTAGACTTTTGCGGAAGGTGTTTGTGATTGCCCTCCGAATCACCTTCTCTGCCGAACCCGGCTAGTTTCATCCGGGATAATCTTAGCCGAATCAATTTAGATCTGGTTCGATTAGGCCATTATCCGATTCATTTAACTCGGCCTTATCCGACCTCGTGCAGGATTGATCCGGATATGGCGAAGCTTCCTCCCGGCAGATGGGAGGGTTCTGATGTGACAACAGACGATCTGGAATGGCTATTAAGCACCCGCGTATAACCTCTCAAGTCATATGCCGCAAACCGGGGAAGGAACTTGCACCGGTCACCGAACCTGGTGAACGTGTGGTGTTTCTGGCGCACTTTGAGCGCGGATTCGGATTGCCGGCTAGTGACTTCTTCCGGGCTTTCCTTGATTTCTTTGGCCTGCAGCCTCATCACCTCCCGGCTAACGCCTTTGTTTCTCTGTCGGCCTTTACTTCCTTTTGCGAGGGCTATCTCGGTGTCTGTCCGACTGTGGACATATGGGCAAAGTATTTTCACCTCCGCAAGCAGACTATTCCAGGCACCAAACCGAAGCTGATGACTGCTTGTGGTTCGGTTAGCATTACGCCGAGGACGGGATCCATCTTTCCCCGTATCACTGGCCTAGACACTGTCAGGAAGTGGCAAAGGACTTTCCTTTATGTGAAGAGTGCTGAAGGCCATGATGCCCTCAATCTGCCCGAGTTCCAGATCGAGCCACCCACAGCCGAATTGAACTTCGGGTATAATCCGGCTGAAACTATTGCAGAGCTCCAGACAATACATGAAACTCTGGAGGACTTTCTGAAGAAGGGCCTGGATTCGGACGATCTCCTCCGGACCTTTATCTCCCGCCGGGTCAATCCTCTTCAAAGACGTGAACACAAGATATGCCACATGAGTGGTCTGCTAGATCCTACCCGGATCAGCAAGCATGATCTTAACCGAGCTTCCATCAGGAGACGAGTAAATGCGATTGCCTATACAGAGATGTCGGATAAGTGGCGGTGGGGCGTAAAGCCGTTTCACCGGAATGCACTTCCACCACAGGTTCGTTCACCACCTTCCAAATTCATCCATACTTCATCAGAATGCCATCGGACTAACCCGGATTTACCTTGACTCTTATGTAGCTGCTTGACCGCCAAGCTACTGAAGATGGAGATCTCTCCACAAAAGTATGGGGAGCGGATCGCAGCCCGTTGCGCGATGGCGAAGAGGATGCGGATACGGATGACTATCTGCCGATTCCGCGCGCCAAGCCAATCCGCAAGGGTAAGCAACCAACTATTTACGACCTTTCCGACGAGGAAGATGATGATTGCCAGATCTTAGATCCCATCGACGCTATTCCGATTTCATGGTCACCACCTTGTGTTCCAGCCAAACCAGATGCTGAAGGGACATCTCGGAAACGCGCTGATGCGCCCGGATCTGATGCCCCTAAAGCAAAAAGAATCAAGAAGACTGCCTCCAAGCCGAATCGGCTCAAGCCCATGCCTACCACGAAGGGGTAATGCGTACCCAGCTTCATTTGCTTTCTTCCTTTACTAACCGAGTCATCTTCATCCGGATTAACTGTTTACTTTGTTTTATGTAGTGACGTCATCGTCACCGAACAAACTCACTCATCCATTTCTTCTCCCATTCCTCCACTGGATTCGGCTACGGAGAACCAGTCTCCTGAAAGGGTTATTACTTCTCCAGCACGCCTACAACTGCCAATATTCCCCAACCGACTTCTACATCAGAGCCGGTTATTGACTTGGAGAGTGAGGAAACCCTGGTTCCTGTCCGGATTCAACTTGGCCACGCCCTTTGAAGGAGCTGGAGAAGGAAAAGGCTAAGACACCGGCTAAGCCCTTGCCTAAGCCGGATTCTCGCCCTACACCCGTAGCTCAAGCCCTGCTGAATCAAGAGCAGCAGAAGAAGAAAAAGCAGAAGCAGCAACAGCAACAGCAACAACAAATTTCCGAGAAGCAGCACAAGGAGCAACATCCGAAGCAGACTCCGGGTGCGTCACCTCAACCCAAGCCGACTCAAGGTGCCTCTGGCACAACTCCAACCACCTCGGATAAGCAGGTGGCCGGTAGCAAGAAAATTCCTGCCGCCCCATCAGCGATTCGATTCAGCCAGGCCCTGTCGAATCCCCGCCCTCCGGGCAACGATAAGCTCGAGTCCGCCAAGCAATTCATTGAAGCTTGGAATGATGCTGACCTCGCCAAAGACTTTTCTACTTCAGCGCCACATCCGGCTGGGCCTAGTCGGATGTTTCAATCTCTACACTCCGTGCAGACCTCGGTTACTGAAGCTAACCGGGTCTTTGAGGTAACTTTACCGAATCTTGCTTTTACTTAATCAATCTGCACTATTCCCAGTCCCCGAGATTCGGGTCGAACGACTGATACTCCTCCGAGTAAGAAAGTCATTCGGCTTGAATCTATAAAACTTGATCATGAATGTTGTCTTAACCAAGGAAATCGTGGGACTTCCAGTCCCCGAGTCTCTTTTCCAACTGATTCGGTTAATCTCGGGCCAGTCCCCGAGATTCTTTTGACGCCATTTGCATGTTTTCTTTCAGGAAACCATGACCGCTCGCAGCAAGCTCTTTAAGCAGCTCGCCCATCAGCACCAGAAGCTCCAAACTTCCTTTGATGGGCTCTGTCTTGAAATGGACAATAAAGAAGAAGAGCAGAAGCGCGCTTTAGAGGAGCAAAAGTCAGAGGTGGCTCGGCTTCAGCGAGAGCTTAACCGGGTTGAAAGAGTGAAGGAGAAGGTCAAAGAGAGCGGGATGCGCTGCGGACTGAAAAAGACACTATCCAGAAGGAGCGAGATGTTTGCAAAGCCGGACTTGCGGAGCGGGCCAAACTGGACAAGCAAATTCAAACGTCCATTGCCGAATCTGAAGCCGAAGTCAAAGCGGCGAAAGAAGAATTGAGTGCTCACAAAGCAGCCAGTGCGAAATGGCTGTCCGGACTTGCAAGCCTCAATGATGACATGGATCGTAAGTTTCGCCGAATCTCTTCTTTTCCTTCTGCTCTTATCCGACATATATTTTTGTGTTCCTTCTCGCTTAACTCGGTATTAGCTTATTTGTCTGTAGGAGAATTTACCAGCATCCGGCTTCAAGCCGCCAAAGCTGTGCGAGATGCCCGAGCTGAGAGAGCCAAATTAACCGGTGCTCCCTTACCAGAGACATGGGACATTGAAGATCACATTACTGCACTCAAGGCTCGGATTGCCCCTTTGAAGGATTCCCACATTGATCTGCTCAATGCAAGCCTCAAGGCTCACCGAATCTTATTTCCTGAATCTCGGCAAGTCCGGTCTGCGGAGGAGCTAATCAAAGATCTGGATCAAACGAAGAGCCGGTTACAGCAATGGAGATCTTCATCTGCCCGTGCCGGTGCTGATGCCGCCTTGATCCTTATCATGTCTTGGTATGAACTAATCGATCTCGCCAGAGTGCGCTCCCTTCGCGAGGGTTCTTCATGGGCTACAGATCCTGACCGGATCAAGATCCGCGAGGAGGCTGCCAACTTTATGGCGGAATTTGCAAACACCAAACATCTTGATCTGGAGGCTCCGGTCTACACTGACGGGGAAGAGACTGAAGAAGAGGAATCGGACGATGCCTCCGCTGAAGAATATGCCGATTCTGAGGGCGAGTCTGATGATTCGGCTAACTCTGCCGAAGCTGCTCCTATCAAGTCCATCCAGATCCCAGCCTCTGACTCGGCTAAGAAGACCGAAGCAACTCTGGCCCAGACTTCGAGATACCAGCAACTGATTTGGCAGAGATTGCCAAACAAGCTTCCGCTGATCCGGATACTTCCGAATCTGCCCAGCCTTCAAGCTCTCCACGCAAGGTTACTCCTGAAGTTCCTCCATCTTCTGAGTCCATTCCAGCGACGGAACCCCCTGCAACCGAATCTACTCCAACCGAAACTCCTGTAACCGAAGCTCGCGCGCCCGAGGCTCCTGCAACCGAAGCTGATGTAACCGACCCGCTACAACCAAGTCTGCTGCCTCCTGAAGTGACTTAGTGAAAAAACGTTAAATCCCCGGTATGCCGGGAGCAGATGTAATAAACAATTTTAAGTTCTTCCGAGACTACTCTTATTTAGCTTAATGTGATCCGGACGAGGTTTATGTTGGATCATTTTAAACCGAGTCCCCGAGTCTGTTTTCTTGTTTACTATTTTTGCCGAATCTTTGCTCTTGTCTACCTTTTAGGTGTTTGACAGTCGAGTCACAAGATAGGAATCATAGCATACAATACTTGAAACATGCGAGTTATGGTTTAGAATCATCTAACACAAACAAAAAATAAATAACAGGGGTTAGTAAACGACATCTGCCGAATCGGTTTTGGACCGAGTCCCCGAGTCCATTTTCATGTTTCCCATATTCCTCATCTCTGCTCTTGACTACCATTTTGGTGTTTGTCAGTCGAGTCACGAGATCAACAACACAGCATACATTACTTGAATTTTGGGACGAGGTTCAAAGCAATTCGACACATGAACGGTATGGACAAAACAGTAATAAGAAACACATGCATAAGGACGAAGCAGTCCCCGAGTCCAGACTCGGATTGCTGCAATTTCATTTATGATAAACTGAAATACATACATTGCGCCCCTTAGGAGTAAAAGGGTCGAAGCAGAGCTACATTCCAGGGTCTCTTAGTTTCTTGTCCGGGTCTATCCAGGCCATCCTCCCTTGGTTCCTGTGCATCTACAAGGTAGTACGAGTCATTGTGCATAGCCCTGCTCACAATGAATGGTCCCTCCCATGGAGGTGACAACTTGTGTCGGCCTTTGCTGCGCTGCACCAGCCTTAGTACAAGATCTCCCTCATGAAACACTCGAGGGCTGATCTTTCGACTATGATATCGTCGGAGATTCTGCTGGTATATTGCTGTCCGAGATAGAGCCAATTCTCTTGCTTCCTCTAGCAGATCCACGCATCTTCCCGGGCCTCTTTTGCCTCGGTTTCAGTATACATTGCCACCCTTGGTGCATCATGTTCTATGTCAGTTGGCAGCACAGCTTCTGCCCCATAAACCAGAAAAAATGGCGTATAGCCAGTTGACCGATTCGGCGTGGTCCTTAGACCCCACAGTACTGATGGTATCTCGTCTATCCAGCATCCCGGAGTTTTCAGCAATGGTTCAATGAGACGAGCCTTGATGCCGGCCAACACCAGGGCATTTGATCTTTCCACTTGCCCATTAGACTCCGGATGTGCCACCGAGGCTATATCTAGCCGGATTCCCTTATCCATGCAAAACCGAGCAAACTCTCCGACAGCAAAGTTTGTGCCGTTATCCGAGATGATGCTATGAGGGTATCCGTATCTCAAAATAATTTCTTTCAGGAAAGTCACAGCCGAACGACCATCTACCTTCCGGATTGGTTTCACCTCTATCCACTTGGTGAACTTATCCACCATCACCAGCATATGTGTCATGTTACCCCTAGCTGGCTTGAAATCTCCCACCATATCTAAACACCACACAGCAAACGGCCAAGTGATAGGAATTGTTTTGAGCGCCGATGCGGGTAAGTGTGTCTGTTTGGCAAACCTTTGGCATCCTTCACATTTTCGGACTATGTCCTCTGCATCCGCGTGAGCAGTGGGCCAGTAAAATCCATGCCGGAACACCTTAGCCACCAGGGCTCTCGTGCTGCAATGATGTCCACATTCTCCTTGATGTATCTCCAGGAGCATCTCCTTGCCCTCGGCTGGCTCCACACAACGCTGTAGCACCTCGGTTGCACTCCTCTTGTATAACTCCTTGTTGATGATGGTGTAAGCCTTGGACCTCCTCTGCACTCGCCTAGCTTCGGTTTCATCATTTGGCAAACTCCCCTCCGACATGAACTTCATGATTTCTTCAGCCCATTCCGGTACTGGATGCAAAGGGAATAAGTGCTCATCTATCTCCACTGGTTCAGCCGCCATTATTTCTTCTATCAGCTTCTGCCCATTCCCTAAGATTCGGTTAGCACCACCTTCTCTGTTCCTCTTTCCTAAGATCCGGTTAACAGTCCCCGGGTCTCGCCATGCAGTCCCCGGGTCTTCCCCAATGTATCCGACATCAACATTCATAGGGACAGCCTCAGATTCTTGCTTTGGGATAAAAATTGACTCGGACTCAGGCGAAGGTTTGATTGAAGGGACCCTTAGGTGATTCAAGGATATTCCGGGTGGAATTGCATCCCTAGACGACCCGAGTTTTGACAGGACATCAGCAGCTTCGTTCTCCAACCGAGGTATGTGCTTGTACTCGCAGCCTTCAAAAAATCCTGAAATTTTCTGGACATGAAACCGATACAGTGCCATATTGGCATCAAGAGCATCCCAATTTCCAGAAGACTGCTGCACCACTAAATCCGAATCACCAAAACATTCTATTCGGCGGATGCCGATATCCCTAGCCACATTAAGCCCATGGATCAGTGCCTCATATTCGGCCACATTGTTTGAGGCTGAGAAATGATCTGCAACACATATCGCAACTGATCTTGCTTTGGTGATGTGAGTACCACCCCAGCACCTAATCCGATTTTGGTTTTGGAGCCATCAAAGTGCAACTTCCAGTAATTGTAATCCGGCTTGGGTGGCTCATACTGCATCTCGGCCCAGTCACAAAGGAAATCTGGTAAAGCCTGAGACTTGATAGCATCCCTTCTCTCATAATGCGGGGTGTAAGGAGATACTTCTATTGCCCACTTGGCAACCCGGCCAGTCGCATCTTTGCACCCAATGATTTCCGCGATTGGAGCTTCACATACCACGGTAATCGGGTGTTCTTGGAAATAATGTTTCAACTTTTTGGCCGCCAGGTATACACCGTATGTCATCTTCTGGTAGTGAGGATAATTTTGCTTTGAGGTTGAGATCACCTCACTTAAATAGTACACCGGTCTCTGCACGGATTTACCCTCCTCTTCTCGCTCTACCACTATGACCACACTTACGACCCGGTTAGTGGCCGCAATGTAAAGTAGCATTGGCTCATTCGGCAAAGGTGACGCCAGAATTGGTGCAGTGGACAACATCTTTTTTAATTCGTTGAAAGCCGAATCTGCCTGCGGGGTCCATGTGAACCCGGTGCTCTTTTTCATCAACTGATACAAGGGCAAGGCTTTTTCTCCTAGCCGACTCACAAACCGACTCAACGAGGCTAAACACCCGGTGAATTTTTGTACATCTTTTAGACATTTAGGCAATTTCATTCTTTCTATGGCTCGGATTTTAGCCGGATTCACCTCAATACCTCGGCTCGATACAAGGAAACCGAGCAACTTTCCAGCCGGGACACCAAAGGTGCATTTATCCGGATTCAATTTCAACCGATATTTTCTCAAGTTCACAAATGTTTCCTCGAGATCCTCGAGGAGAGTGTGTTTTTCTTTAGTTTTGATGACGATATCATCGACATACACCTGCACATTCTTGCCCATTTGGGAGTGTAAGCATTTCTGCATACATCTCTGATAAGTTGCACCGGCATTTCTCAAACCGAAACACATGACACGATAGCAATACGCCCCGTACGGGGTAATAAAAGCAGTCTTTATTTGATCTTTAGGGTTCAGTGGTATCTGGTGAAAACCAGAGTACGCATCAATAAAAGACAACAACTCACACCCAGCAGTAGAATCGATCACTTGATCAATCCGAGGTAAAGGAAATGGATCCTTCGGGCACGCCTTGTTTAGGTTGGTGAAATCGATGCACATGCGCCACACCTTGACCACCGCTGGTTCGTCCTTCTTCTTCTCTACCAGAACCGGATTGGATATCCAGTCTGGATGCAACACCTCCATAATGAATCCGGCTGCAAGCAACTTAGCCAGCTCATCCAGCACCACTTTTCTTCGATCATCTGAGAGACGCCGAGTCGGTTGCCTCACCGGTTTTACATCCGGCCTGACAAATAAAGAGTGCTCTGCCAACTCCCTCGGAACACCAGGCAGGTCCTTAGCCGACCATGCAAAGATATCCCGATTCTCACGGAGGAAGTGACAGAGCGCGCTTTCCTATTTCTCATCCAGCCCGGCACCAATGATGGCCATGCGCTCCGGGTTCTCCGGGTCAATGGGAATCTTCTTTGTTTCCTTGGGCATCTCAAATGTTGCACCTCCATCCGGATTGGTCATAGCCAGCACACCGAGCTGAGCAGACTTCGCCATTGCCACCACCTCATGCATCTTGCTCTTCTCAGCTTGGATCACCAATGATTCGGCTAAGGTGGAACCGATCGTGGCACACTGTATGGCTTTTTTGTAATCTCCCGCAACAGTGATAATACCATTCGGGCCTGGCATCTTTATCTTGAGGTAGGCCACATGGTGGATATCATGAACTTGGCTAACGCAGGCCGGCCAAGTAGAGCATGGTATGGGCTCTCCAAATCTACCACCTCGAACTCGAGACTCTCAAGCCGGTGATTGTCCTTGGTACCAAACAGCACATCTACCCAGATCTTACCCATTGGGGAACAAGACACCCCGGGTACTATACCATGGAAGGTACAACTGCTCTGCTGCAACTGATTCGGCGAAATACCCAACTTGACCATTGTGTCCCGATACATGATGTTTATGGCACTGCCATTGTCAATCAAGACTCGGCTAAACCTCACGTTAAGCTTGGGTCCAACCAAAGTCGGATCCACCACCAGTGCATAGTTTCCTGGACTTGGCATAATTCTGGGGTTATCAGCCCTGCTCCAAGTGATCTCCTGCTCGGACCAATTCAGGTATTTTGGGACTGCTGGTATGACTGCATTCACCTCCTTCGCCCTTCGCAGCTGACTTTTCTTGTCAGTTGGCTCGGTCACAAAAACCACATAACTTTGATGAGCCTCCTTGTACTCATTACCGGGGTATCCACCTTGCCGACTCGGACCAGCACCATTGTCGTTGCCTCCCATGTTTACCAGGTTAACCGGCTTTGTGGCTGCCGGTCTTGGAGCTCCTGCGTTCACCGGGATCGTATTGGCTCCGGTTAAAGGCATATTCGGCCTGAAATTCGGTCTAGGAGCACCTCTCTGAGGTGGTCCTCTCTGACCCTCCGCCTGAATGCGATGATGCCAGCTACAATTCCGAGTTGAATGATTGGCCGGCTTGCGTGGGTCTGTAGTGTGATAACAGCAAGGCCCGTCTAATCTTGACTCAAAAGTTAGAGGAGGACTTGATCCTCCCATACTTTCTTCGGCCAAGCACCTTGATTCGGCCTCCAAGCTGGACCCTCTGTCTTTTGTCTCTGACCATCTCCTGCTCCAGGATGGTCCATATTCACTGCAGCAACCTGATCTGAACCGTATCTATAATCCGGATCTCTTCTTTTGTAACCGAATTCATGTCGGTCATTGGGCCTCAATGGTCCTACTCGGTTGTTAACCGGTTGCCTCCTGCTTGTTCCCACTGCATCCAATGCTGGCTGTGTCGGATCACCAAGAGCATACGTATCTGCTATCCGGATCGTTTCCGCCAGTGTCTTGGGCATATCCCTCTGGAGCTTCTGCCAGAGCGGGGTGCCATGTCGGCAACCCTGCGCGAACCAAGAAATTGCCTGCTCCTCCACGACACCTTCGCAAGAGTTGCGAATGTTGCTCCACCGAGTCAAAATTCTCGGTCTGTTTCCCGTTCTTCCTGCTTGCACGCAGCCAGGAGCTGAGGTCGGTTAGGCCTCTTGTAGGTGCTGGAGAAATTACTGTAAAATGCCTCCTCCAAGTCCACCCAAGAGTTGATACTACCCGGCGGTAAGTTATTCAGCCAAATCCGGGCTGGCCCTTCCAACATGTGCGGGAGATACCGGACCGCCCATCGGCGATTGCCCCCCGCAATGTGCACTGATGATACATAGTCTATCAGCCAATCCTGTGGCTTTGTGTTGCCATTATACGGCTTTGTGCTTCGGCCAAGCTGAAACAACGGCACGCTCGGCTCGTTCATGATCCGAGGTCCAAAACATGGAGGACCCGGTGGGCCTTGCTCTTCTAGCTTCTCGGACTGGTAAATTCTATCCAACTTGAGACGCTGATCATTCGGATCCAATGCCCGAGGTCCCAGTCTTGATGCAAGTGCATTATCATACGTCTGGTATCCGGCTCGCGCCATAGCCGAATTTCCGTCATCATAGCGGTAACCCGCCTGGCCACCACCTTGCTGTTGCGCTCGCACAATCACTTGCTGCCCCGGAGGACGAGGTGGTTGACCTCGGCCAGCCGAATTGCCCCTTCCAGCTCCCGGGTAGCCTTGTCCACCACTGTTTCTGCTTTGGCCACCTCTTCCTTGAGCGGCTAGCTGCTTGCCGGCATATTCAGCATCATAGGTCTGCAGCTGCTTGCTCTTACCCGAGTTCACGCTCTGGGCCCGGTCAACTCCGACGTGCGGGGATGACGCCTGCCCCTTGGACCTCTGGCTAACAGCCTTAACCGACACTACTACCGAGAAACACCTGCATCCGGATTAGCTTTCCGGTAAGCCTCATTCTGCCGGTTACACACATCTACTAGCTCATTGACTCTCTCTGCCTGCCTTCGCCAAGCGTCCCCGGTTAGTGTGCTCAACTCGGCTCGCGCTGCCGCTGCAGCCCTAAGATTCTTAGCCGGGGAGCTATACACCGGCTTGCCTGTGCCAGATCTATGACTAGTAGCCTTACTTGAGCTCGATCCTGCAGCTCTAGCTAACTCGTCATTGAGGTCCTTACCCCGGTTACGCAACTCGGCTTTCTTGCGCGAGCGATGCACTACAGGAGTAAAGCCATCAGTGATACCATTGGCAGCATTGTACTCTCTCATATCTCTATCAAAGGCTTGCCTAGACTCCACCACTAACCGGGCTTCTTTTTGCAACCTCAGGCGCTCTGCCTCTAGCTGAGCTACAGTAAGCTCTACATTTGCCCCAGGTGCCACTGGCCGAGATAACTTCTCCAGGACATCCTCTAAGGGAGCCTCCCTACTTGACATGCCAAGCGGGCCAACCGGATCCGGTTTCTCCTTTGGGAACTTGGCCGTCCGAGTCGGCTTGTCAACCGATCAACTGGCGTGGCTAGCTCCTCGGGCATGCTCTTGCTGGCATCTCCTTTGCCAGCCGCAGCACTTGTTCCAACCACCATTACCTCCACGCTACTCCCGGGGCGAGCGCTACGCCGTCCGAGAGCTGCGCGGAAAGAGGGAGGATCCTCAGCCACGAGCACCTGCGCCGGGTACTCGCGGACAGGCTCGGTGGCGACGTAGGTGACGAAGCTGCCGAGCGTCATGAGGAAGCCGTCAGCGGGGAAGGGCTTGTTGGCGAAGCACCCCGCGTTGTCGCTGATGAAGTTGAACTTGCCGATCTTGCAAACGAGCCCAGAGAGGACCCGCTCGCCGGAGCCAGTGACGGAGCCCGTCCGGAAGGAAACCCCAGCCAACGCCACTGCGCCCCACGGTGGGCGCCAACTGTCGTGGTGGTGTCACGGCAGATGCCATAGGATGGCTTAAGTTGTGGGCTCGCTAGGACGTTGGGGGATCCGGGGAGGGTTTGCGCGCTCACGAAGCACGCATGAAGAACAACCAAGAACTCGCAGAACAAACAAGAACAAGCAGAACCAAGAAGAAGCAAAGAACACCACGATGTACCCTGCTTCGGGGCCCTCTTGTGGAGGTAACACCCCTACTGCAGCACTAGCCTACTCTCTTTATATCTCAAGTGTTTACAAGTACAGTGCGCTCCTTGAGCTGTATGAAGAACAATGGTGAAAGCTCTAGGAAGAAGATGGAGCTTGGGGGAAATGATGCTCGTTCTCCTCACCCTTGTCTCGCCCGTCCCTCGTACTGGAGGATGTGGTAGCTTACTTATACACTAACCGAATTACCATTTTGCCCCTGGCTGGAAGTGATAATGGCATGGACAAGAGGAACAGGACAAGCCTCTGCCCCCTGTCAATCCAACGGCCGGACTGTCAGGCCTATCTTGCTCTTTCGGGCAATGGCAGCTGTAGCCCATCGGGTCTAGGTCACATCCTCTTTCCCGAATTGGCCGAGTCAGCTCCTAGGTCGCTGCGCTCCCAGGAATCCCGTGGCTTGACCTGGCTGTCAAGTCCCAGCAGGCCTATCTTGCCTCTTCAGGCAATGGCAGGCGTAGCCCACCGGGTCTAGGCCACATCCTCTTTCCCGAATTGGCCGAGTCAGCGCCTAGGGCCTTGCGATCCGGAAAACCTGTGACTCGACCTGCTGTCCTCTGAACCTCGGTCAGTTGAATTGCAGGTCCCGTGACCTTACTGACATTACTTGGCCCCCGTGCCATATCCGGATCACCTTATCCGGGTCCTTCCTGACCAATCCGGCTAACTCAGCCGAGACTTCCCAAACTAATCCGGTTTGGCTTTACTGGATCCCCTTTGTTTCTTCCCATGCTTTAGCTCGATAGAGAGCTAACCGAATTCACATGAGATTCGGCCCAATGATCCGGCTGAATATTGATCCGGCCAGCCTTTTAGGGCTCTCAACACCACATCTTTGCCCTACCCGGGGCAGCCCCCCGACATTCACCGTAGTTGCATATCTAGAGAATTTACCTTTCATGTCAAGCCTAAATTGAAAAAGAACTAAAATTGGAGTAGCACCTATTCACCCCCCTCTAGGTGTCATACGATCCTTTCACCATGAGTTGTTCTTTGTGTTGGATGTCACTATGAAATTGTGGTGTTGTTTAGTACTATCTTGGGGTGCTCATAGTGACAGCGTGGGGTGTCCCTAGATTTAGGAATACAAACTTTAAGGTGTGCTTTTGTAGCCCTACGCAGTAGAATGGTGTTTCTTATCCAACAGAAGAACAGTCTCCGAGTAGCATCTAAGTTGCATATTGAAGAGGAAGTTTTACTGTTGTGTTCAACTGTGTTACATTTGTTGAGAGTGACCACTAGTGAAAGTATGATCCATATGCCTTGTTTCCAAGCATTGAAACACCGTTTACTCTTAGTTTTGTTACAAGTTTGCTTGCTGCCCTTTTTATTACTGATTATAAAAACTACCTGTTATCATTGTTGTTGGGGTTTGGTAAGCAATACAACACCCCGGCAACGAAGCTCTTTTTTGGCACCGTTATTACCACTATTTTATCATCTCTTCGTCAAACTAGTGCGCCTATACAACTGACAATTGTATTAGGTGTGTTGGGGACACAAGAGACTACTTGTATCTTAATTACAGGGTTGCTGGAGAGGGATACCTTTGACCTCTACCTCCCTGAGTTCGATAAACCTTGGGTTACTCACTTAAGGGAAATTTGCTGCTATTCTACAAACCTCAGCACTTGGAGGCCCAACACCGTCTACAAGAATAGAAGCGTGTAGTAGACATCAGTATTCGCAAACTTCTCGATGATGGCCCATCTTTGTTGGATGAGCCCTCATTACGCATGGTAATTATTGGATTCACGTAGTGTTTGTGCTCATGATATAGTTGGTGGATTTTCTCCCAATACACTGATCCATTTTGTTTGGTTCCACAAATATGATTCATGTTTGTGGCCAACAAAACTTTGTAGGAAAACTTATTTTCGTGGGTTGAGTATGCAGTACCTCTTGTCTCCGTTTTCTTCCTTTTTGAGTGTCAGATGAATGTACAACATTGAAGAATTGGATGCGTAATCACTAATGTCATAAGTTGGAGGATTTTGGCCATTATTGGTAAGATTCATCATAAATGAGTCCTAAGCATGCATCACGATTAAATGCATATGAGACAAGAAATAACATATCTTGTGTTCGTGCTTTCTCCATTATTGCTTAGATCCATCATAAACGAGTCCTAACCATGCAAAAGCTATGTATGACATGCTGGGTTTAAATTTAAGGCTATGAATGAATGCTTGTTTAAATTGCATCTTGTTGTTGGTGCACTTATAGTATGAAGAGAGGTTTTATAAGGTTCCCTCACCCTATAAAGAGGAGATTTATTTCCCAACAAAGGAGGACAACTTGCTCATGAAAATATTTTTAATGTTCGAGATGATAAACCTTAAAACCGCATTGTGCCTAGCTAAAAGGCATCAAGGAAAATTTCTTTTGGGACGCAACCCAATTATTTTATTTCACTTGCTTTGTTGTGTAAATGTGGTTATTGCCTCTATAGTGACCTCATATGTATATTTGCTTTTATTTTGTGCCAAGAGTAGCCTCTAAATAATTTAAGTTGCAAGTTTCTATTGTTTCTATGTCCCCGAACAAAATGTTCACATGTACAAGAATTTATTTCCCACATATTTTTTGGACTCTCCAATGCAATTAAAACTTGATCCCTCCTATTTTTAGGGCATAGATACATGGCAACCTGGCGATGACTGACAACTCACACCACAAGGTCCACAACGGTTGTATATGAAGTTCGCTAAAGGTGACCCCATCCAGATACATGGCAACCTGGCGATGAGCGACATGGATCACTGTTTTCATGTACCATGTGAGTGAGAATTGCTATGCAAATTACGAGCACAAGGTTGTGGTTGTCATGGAATGACCAAAACATGCATAAGAAGACGGGAGAGAGATCTATGATCAACATGAAGCAAATCGAGCACTTATCTATGGATTATGTTCATGTAGAAGAACAACATTTTAGAGAACAAATCTCTTAACTGCAACATTAGTCGGTGCCACGAATAATGACGTTTGAACTAATTTAAAAATCCGATACCATCAAAGTGTAACTAATACACAAGATTTTGAAGAGATGGAAACATAGCATAAAAATAAGGAATTTAATCCTACATAGATTTTTGCCAGGCAAATTAGCATAGTAAACGTCTTATAATTTGAAATGGAGTTAGTAGGTCCGAATGTAGAAAAGCGACCCACGCACGCATAGATCTCTCTACTAAAAGTAAAATCTTATTGTACAACATGGGATTCCGTAAGATTTATACAAAAATGAACTCAAAGGCCTGAAAACGCATTCATTCAACTTGAGCGTAGACCAATGATGAAGGCGGATCTCACGCTGTACTGTCCACACTCGAAAGTAGGGACCCAAAGCTCCCTCACCGTACACCTTATCAACCACGGGTGCATGACAACTGGGCCACAATCCGGGCCCCACAAGTCATCCGCTGTATTCCAAACATTCCGCTCGAGCTGCACGCACAGAGCAGGTCCCCTGGGAGCGAGCGTACTTCCGTTTCTGACACACCCACCCACCAGACCTCCCCGTCGCATCGCCGTCGCGAGGGACGGCGCCCCTACAAATACACCGACCATGTCGGCCACCTGACCCGCCGCCACTTTTCGGATCCCGATGCCCCAGCCCCGAATTCCAAGCTGCTTCGCTTTCTTCCTAGCTCGGAGCCGCCTCTGACCCAAACCCCCGCCCTAGGGTTTGGGATCGATCCGGCCCAATGGGGGATCGGGACGAGGAGGAGGAGCTCCAGATGGCGCTCCGCATGAGCCTCCACGGCTCGCCGCCCGCGCAGCCCGAGCCCAAGCGCAGCAAGCCCCCGTCGCCCGCCGCTGCGGAGTCGCCGGAGGCGGAGTCGCGCCGCAAGCAGCGCGAGCTCATGGCCGCCGCCGCCGAGAAGCGCCTCCGCTCCATCCCCTCGCGCGCCACCGTCGTTTTGCCGCCGCCGACCGTGGCGGCAGAGCAAACTTCCGCACCGGAGGACGTCAAGGTCGAGCCGGAACCAACCGTGGTGCCTATGGAGGATGTGCAGGAGGCGGATGTCGCGGTGGAGGTAGAGGTGGAGGAGGAGAAGGAAGGGGAGGAGTTGCCTCCGGACGTTGCTGAGAAGCTCTGGGTAATGGTTTTTGGGGTAGGGGTTTCCAAGGCCGTGCTGGCGCAGTGGAGCAATCAGGGCATCAGGTGAGCCTTTTCTCGGCGCTTTTGTTCCATTCATATGTTTTTATGTTGGTGAAAACATAGGGGATACTTTCTGACCGTCGATTGAAGGCTTCGTGAGCTGATATGTGTTTGGAGATTAGAAATCTGGAACTACCCGTCTTTGATTCTGACCCGGGACAATTAGGTATGGTATATGAATTATCATGAACGATAACCAACATTGATGCTATCTGAGGTTTTATAGTGGAACTATCTGGACAAATTAACTTAGGATATCTAAGACAAGCTAACTTGTGCAGCATATAGATCCTTTTTGAAAGCCCGCTCCACTGCGTGCTGTGGCTATGCACTTGCTCATGTTGTACTTCTATACATTTTCCCGGAAAGTTGCCTTCCGGTGTTATCCAGTTCCTTCTACATCTGCCGGTGATTGCTCAACAAGAGGAAACGATATATTTACGAGTCCAATTTCCTTGTTCAACTACCAATATAGTTGCAATTTGGAAATCTTGCATGGTTGATTAATCTTTTTATTATGATGTAGACATGGTTATGTTATCATGCAGTGTTTGGTTAGTAGCCCTGTGACCATTACTATCCGCATTTTATTTGAAACCTAGCTCTATCCGTGTCCGACTCCGACTCGGAGAAATAAACATGGTTTAGTATTCAAGATGAACGATATCCGTCTGTACCCACTCCGATTTCATCGCCATGTGCGTAAAATAGTGCCTTTTTGTGAGTTGGTAGCTTTCATTGTATTTGTACTATAAGTAGGTTTCAGTTGTGATGATGTTGTTGGTCTCCCGCATGAGTGCTCTTATTTATAGTTCGGAGAGGCATGACGATGGACCACTAAATTGAAAAGTGTGTTTATGAGATTGTCGGTTTATTGTCCATGAATACTCAAGGAATGGGTCTCACTCTATGGTTCAGTGGTCTGTGTAAGCAGACTATCGTGAATGCATACATAAATTGTATAGCCTAGTTGTTTCTGTGGTGTATGATACTCATGGTTCAAAGTGATCTTACATTGGTATGTGCATTTATGAGGATAATTGAGCTAGGAGACTAAGCGAACAAGAGTTAGCGCATTACTCAGATTGGCACGTGGGTATGCAACGGTACTCATGTAAAGCTTATAAGCGAAACATTGCCATCACGTATATGGAAATCAGAACGGTTGGTGATTAATAAATCCGCCATGCCTAACAAAATATAAAGCACACAATTTTAATTTTCTGGTGGCAGAATAGATGTTGGGCATGGAGAATAATGATGTTTTCAATGCGTTGCCCTTATTGCTCTTCTCTTCTGCATTGATTACTTTACAAGGGTAGTATCTCACCATTTTCTAAGTCAATCATGAGATTTTTTTACATGTATTGGTGCAGGTTCAGTTTCAGTAATGAAAATTGACTGCCTTGGTCGTGCTCTCTAGTAAACTATCCATGCCATACATGAGCTGGCATTACTACTAGATTTTCACATTTAGTGATTACACTGTTCTGGGGAAGCATATTGAACTATTGGATTTGGGTGTTGGAAGAATGATACCATGGTTCAGTTTCCTGTACCCTTCCTGCTCCTGCCGGGGTCTGGAAACCAGTGGGAGTTGGTCAATTTCGGATTGTTTTGGATTTCGAAAATTTATAATAAAACAAAACAAAGGGTTCATTGGCCATAAGTTTTTAACTAGGTTGTGTTAATTCAAGCTTCTTGGTGTATCCATTCCAGATATGGGCCATTATTCAAAACATACTCATAGTTCTTAAACGAAAAAAGGATTTGAATTCAAAATGAACATTTGATTTTGTATTATCATGGTACTGACCGGTCCTGGCAGTAACTGGCCTATCACCACCAGGAAATGGAAGACTTGACAAGATCACATGTCACATTGGTTAGTTTATACTGGTACTATATTGAGGTCTTAAAAGGTAAAGTTGTTAGGGTATTTGTGAAAATCAGAGCTACTGTAGTTATAAGTTGGCACATTGTCTACCACAAATCTGCATTGGTGGTTGAGATGAAATAATTTTGTAGCAATGGGAGGACCTGAAGGCATCAATTTTAAGCTACTGCCGTTTTTGTGGGAGCAGTAGGGTAGAGCCCTACCAAGCATAAGTTAAGCGTTAGATCCTTGCATGCCCCTGCAAGTTGAAAAATATCTCCTGCTTCTGTGACATGGGAACCACCCTGTGTGTATGACATGGGAGCTTAGGGGTATATGACGGTTTAATCTGTTTGTAAGGTACATAAGAATTCACTCTTTAAGGTTTAATGTGGAAACAAACTATAAAACAAAAAAGGAGGGTCAACAAGATTGTAGTACAAGCGTAGAAAGATAGACTCTACAAGAAAACCACAAATAGATAAGAGGGTCAGAACATTCATGAAAGGGACTCCTTCCAGAAGTCAAGCCAGCAGGCTCTAGCTGTGAAGTAGAACACTTTTCAGATCCGTTGAGGCAATCAACATGCATTTGCATGCTTGTGCCATTAAAACTAAATACATATAGTTTCTGGAAATAACATTGCTCTTATCATATCACACCTCATATAGTCATATCATCATGCTTCTGTAACTTAATGAATGTAATACAATTTTTTTGTCTAACTATTGTCAAAATGCATGCAGGTTTAGCTCTGATGCAGAAACAACTATGGGACTGGTGCAGCATGAAGGTGGCCCCTGTGGTGTCTTAGCTACAGTGCAGGTACATCTTCCTCGCTTTATCTAATTGTGACTGTCGAATGTTGGTTTGGGCATCGCTACTCGCTAGTAGTGCCTATAGATTATAGAAGTTCTCCAAAAAAAATTCCTATAGCTCAGTATAGTATTGTTCATCATGATTTTACTTTCCATCTTTACTTCTTTCTGCTGGCATTAGTCGCTACATGTATTCTCTATTCTGAAAACAACTTCATTGCTGTAACAAACTGACTTCTCATTCTGCCAACTGGAAGCTACAATAACTGGGCCATTTCAGTTGAACTGCCTGAACATTTTTAACTGTATGAATGATACAACTTGACACAGCCCTATCTAGCAGTCATGATAATAAGAAAACAAATTATCTTGGATCATCGAATGTTGGAACAGACATGTCGAAGTAAGAGATAGGCTGGAGCATTCTGCCTTTCCTTCAAATTTTATACCAAAAAGCTGTTTAAAGCTGAGTAGCTCTACCAATCTACCTTTTTTTTCTACGAGCTCACCTTGTTATGATTTTAAATCCCATTTCCTGATTTGTTACACTAATTTATCCTGATGAGCAAACCCTACCTTTGATGATAACAAGTCTGAACAGACTTATCTTCGCACGAGATAGGTAGTATTGCTGGGGATTGTGCTGTCACAAGTCTTACCTATTTCTTTTGATCTGATGTGGAGTTGTTTATGCTCTCAGCAAGCTGAACATTTCTGCTAACAGCTTCTTTATGATTTGTTTTGCAGGCATATGTCCTGAAATATCTTTTGTTTTTCTCTGATAATTTGGGTAACCCGGAGGTCAGTGATCCGTCATATGCTTCCGGACAAAGACGCTTTTATCAGAGTTCTTTTGCTGCAAGGGATGATTTTTCTTCTCTAACTGAGGATGGAAAGACGAGGTGGTTTCTTTTGCTCCTTAACAACTAAGCTGCTGTCAGTGTTGTCTTGTGACCATTTATCTGTTCAATAATTCTTCAAAACCACTGTTCATATTATGAGACATGAAACTAGCAGCTGACATGAGAGATAAACAATCTGAAACTTAAGCCCGTGATCTTTCTTAAGTATTATTTCATTCATGTGGTTGTGACAGATCGCTTGATTTACGAAACAAAACATTGTATTTCAGTTCACTATTATAATTTTTTCCATTTGTTTATTGGAACAACAGCAATGCTCTAGATATTTATTCGTTAGAGAACCTAAATGCTTCCATACTTGTTATTTCCCCATCATTACTAGTTTAGAATAGATATTGTAAATGTATCCTGAAATATAATATGATACACAGAGTATGCAGCACTGTACTTTCCTAATATTCAAATGACTGTTAATTAATCAATCGATTATTTTTATCAGAGCATTGGTTCATGCGATGGTGGAAATTCTATTTTTATGCGGAACTGGGAAAAGAGCTGTTGTGGCATTGATTGGAGGTGTCAATCGTGGGGTAAGTGGACATGTTAACACTAAGGTGCTTATAAGCTTTGATATGTTTCCAGGTTACAAATGCCGATAATTCTTTATGAAACTTACTTCAGGAAACCGATGCTGCTTTGGAAGGCCTTTCCATTGAATCAGCAATGGATTTCCAGAAAGTTCTTAGAATAAGTACATTTACCTCAAGGAAGGATGCATTCCAGATGCTTCTGGCAAACATTCGTCTGTTTGAAAGTCGACTGGGAGCCATGCTATTTCTTATCTCTTCTCTACTCTCACGTGGATTGGTATGTCTTTGTTAATATTAAGTTCTGTACATTATGTTAAATTTTGTTTGCATGATTAAATACATTGCATATCTAAACGTGGACTTGAACTTTATTTTTTGATTCAGGAATGTATCCAAGCAGACAGGGATGATCCAAGCCAACCATTGGTGACAGCTCCATTTGGGCACGCTTCTCAGGTACAGATACCATTGTCATATACTCCAGTATTTAGCACAACAGGCTTCTGTAACACCCGTCTTTAGTACCACACGGCCAATTTAACATTAGTTACACATGCATATAAACCTTGTTTTGGGCCAATCTGTAGCACTTTAGGGTTAACCCTTTTATACGAAGTGAGGACTAAAGTGGAAGTGGGGTGCTACAAATGTGTGGCATGCGTGTCTGCTCCATCACGAACTGGAACTGGGCTGTTAGCTTCTTTGAGCTACAGGGTGTTACACTTGCCATAACAGTACACATTATGTTAAGTATTGCAATATAGTGCTGAATTCACTTGGACGTTATAATATTGAACCGACATTTAAGTACTGATGACGGTGTCCGTTTAGTATGTGTAATATTTAATACGAGTATTATGCATTAGGTGAAGCCATATGTAACTGGTGCGGTCTTTTGCAGGAAATTGTGAATTTATTGCTTTGTGGAGAGGCTGTCCCAAATGTATTTGATGGCAAGATGGACCTTGGTGGCGGCATGTCCCTGAAAGGCATACCAAATGATGTTGAAGTTGGTTTCCTCACCCTTCTGGAATCACTAAATCTGTGCAAGGTTGGTCAGTTCCTAAAGTGCCCGAAATGGCCTATATGGGTGGTGGGAAGTGAGAGTCACTACACAGTCCTTTTTGCCCTAAATCCCAACGTCCAAGAGGAGAATGAGCTCGAAGAGCGAGAAACCAAAATTAGGAGGGCATTTGATGCGCATGATCAAAGTGGAGGTGGAGGCTTTATTACTGCCGAGGCTTTCCAACAAGTTCTCAGGGACACGGACATAAATTTTCCTTCTGATAAGCTTGAGGATCTATGTAACCCGGGCATTATTGTATGGAGTGAATTCTGGCAGGCACTTCTACAGTTGGATAGAAGGTCTGGAGGCATGAAGGATCCAACTGGCCTTATGGGCAAGAAGCAATTCACTATCTACCACTTCAATGGAATCGCCAAGTCTGTGCAGAATGGGAATGCAAACACAGGAGGCTCGACCCCAATACAAAGACCTAGGATATGTAAGTTAAATGTCAGTGTCCCACCTAGGTGGACTCAGGATGAGTATCTAGCTGATGTTGTAAGCTCATCGACCAGCGGCAGCAAGGATGACAATGTTCTTTCTCTTGCTCCACCAGTTCAGACTTGTCAGCATGCACCATTAGTAGACTGCATTAGAACTCGATGGGCACGAGCAGTTTGCAGCTGGGTTGGAGATGTACCAAGTATTGTCTGATGCTTGGAGCTTTCTGCCATTGATTCCAGCCATGTCGCTTATTGGACTGATTTCGAAGATGGCCCTTGCTTAGCATACTACTTGAGCTCATAAAGAAAATTTTGGAAGGCGCTGCTGGTGTTGTAATTGTTTAGCTTGATGAATATATGTTTTTTTTCCCTTGGACATGAACCTTTTTACCGTGTGATTTTATCAGGGACATGAGTATTCTTTTTTCTTTTAATTGACACTAGATGTATACTCCAGTTATCGATATGCTGTTAAGTCTCGAGGCAACATTCTTTCTTGTACACAGATAATTTTGTTGTAGTTTATTTTACATCTGATACAGGGCTGAGTGACTAGTTTATATCAAATCCGACACAGCTGTAAACGTTTTATGATGATATTTTACTTGTCAACCTCTTGGTTTGTTACTTTCTGGCCTAAAGTTAAGATTTCCTTGCTTCTTATCTCAGTTGAACATGTTCGTGTAGTTCATCTTTGTATACTGGAGTATCTCTCTGTGGATAGTGAGTCAGCTACTCTTCTTTCCATGAGCACACAGCAAAATGGACAACCTAGGAGTGGAAAAGAAAGGGGGAGGAGCTTGTACATTTTGTGTACCAGTACTATCTTGTAAAAAAAAAAGGTTTCGCTAAATCTCAGTCGACTGAGATTTAGCTTAGGGCTCAGTCGACTGATCCACCATTAAATCGTGCGCCACGATTCGTGCAAATTAGGTCGACCTTCTTCCTCGCGAACGACGGCGGCGCCAAGCTGAGCCGGAGCCGCCACAGCTGGCCGCGGCGGGGGCGAGGAGCAACTTAACTTGGGGGGGGGGGGGGGGTTGCGGGTTTGCCGGCGCCGGAGAAGAAGGGGCGGGGTTAGAGGGATGGCCGGGGCGGCGGCGGACCGGCGGAGCAGGAGATCGGGGCAGGGAGGGGCAGCGAGGCGTCGCTGGCAGCACGTCGGCCACGGACGGAGTGGACGGCGGTTTGGCTGGCGGTGGCTGCGGGGGAAACGAGGTCGTCGGAGTTGAGGAAGACGATGACGTCAGCCGACTGAGAACTAAGTTAGTTCTAAGTGACTGCGCCCTAGAGACAACCAAAAAAAAAAGCAGCACGAGGGCAGCAACGTCCCTGCGCAACCCTCTTCCCTCGTTACGCCGGCGATAAGCTCCTCGGCCGCCGACCCCCCTATCTCTGACCACCTTCCCTCTCCTGCTCCTGAGTCCTGACCCTGTATTCCTCAACCCGCCGCCTCAGGCTCTCAGACTTCCCTTGCTCTCTCATCCCCGCCGAAACCTAACCAATCAGTCATCGCCACGCCTATGCCGCCGCCGCCACCGCGGCAACTCTCGGGGGTATCTCTCCCACCGCTGCCACCGTTCCCTGGAGGGCTACAAGCGATGGGTCTGGTCATCTGGAGTTCGAATCCGCGCACGAGGCGTACGAGATTACCTCCGGCAAGGTCTGCAGGGCCAGTGTGAAGCCGGGAAGCCACATGATGGCTTATGTGCCCGCCTCATCACCCGGCTCAAGAAACTGGTGCCAAGCTTGAGGTCTACGCCTTCCAGCCGCGGCACAACCATCCACTCTTCGCCGCATTCTGTATGCCCAATCCTTTGCAGCGGTCGACCTTGCCTGAATGCTGTTGTTGTCCGGCGACCCGACTTTTCGTTGAATGAGGGTGAGCCAGGACTAAGAGGGATTGAGAGGCAGTGGAGATGAAGCACATAAATCTACCTCGGGAATGGGGAATTGCCAAGTATTTGTGAACAGATTCTTTTGGTTCAAGGTGCCAGGTTTTTGAAATGGAGTTAGCACTTTCCTGGTAAGTTTATGGACATTTTCATTTGTTGTTTGCTGAGAATTATATTAAAATGTTAGAGTCAACAGTTTAACATACCTCGTCCACTAGATTGCAGGCAACGGTGATGTTGCTACCAGCCTACCAGAAATTGCGTGCTAGCCTATTTTAGCTGCTTTTTTTCCGTCCTAGTCCAGTCTGTCTTTCCATCGTTTTCTGTTGACACACTTGCTAATTAAACCGAAGAAGAAAAAGGATTCGAATATAAAACATACAACGGGCACTAGTCAAATAGTTACGCTACCTGTGCCTGCATCCATTTTTACAAGGGCATTTAGACAACCAATAACTTGTGTCAAAAATACATGTGCTTCTCCCAATCTTAAAGACCTCGTCGACCTTTTCGTGAGAGTCCAGATGATCGCTATGTATTATACAACAATATGCGCTGAAGTACACAATTTACTTTATCTCAGTTCGTATAGTATCAGGAATGCTAACTCTAACTCGTTGCTGGTATATCAGGGCCTAGACAATCACTGAAGAAACCTCTGCTCCAGTGTTGCAGCAACCTTCTTCATGAAGATCAGCATAGTCTCAGGTATGTTGCAGTTACCTTGCCTCCTGCGAAGCTTGTTCCAGGTGCCCATCAACTACTTGCATACATAGAAGAAGACACAGTTAGAAATGCTACCAGTGAATCTTGATGCTCCATAGGATTTTATCAGTAATACAAAAATTTGCTCGTGACAACAACCGGGTGCTTGGCACGTCTCTGTTTATTTTCTTGATTCCAGCAAGACAACAAATTGTGCTCAAATTAAGATGTCTGCGTAGGTGAAGTTGTGCTTACATGTTGAGTGTTGGCTCCCTGCAATAGCTTGAAGTAGTCTTGGCATTGTGGGTATGCCGACCTCAAGACGACCTTCAAGACATTGAACAACTTCTCCCATTGTCGGTCGATCAAACTCATCATCTTGAATACACACATGCAACCTTCAAAGCTCTTTCCACCTGCTCCAAATGGACATCACCATGTAGATTGTTGTCAACCAAACTCGCCACGTCCCCCTCCAGTAGTTTATTTACCACTTGCAGAGGGTAATAGACATAATCATCACCAGCTGTACACTCTCTACCGGAGGTCCTCTTTCCTGATACAATTTCCAACAAAACCATGCCATAGCTGTAGACATCAACTTTTGCTGTAATAACAGTTCCGCTAATCCATTCAGGTGCAAGATATCCAATTGTTCCTCTCATTGTAGTGAGAACTCGACTAAAATCCCTTCCGAGAAACTTTGCCATCCCGAAATCCGCAATTTTGGGAACAAATAACGCATCAAGAAGTATGTTCTCTGGCTTAATGTCACAATGTATGATGCAATCCTGGCAACTATCATGCAAGTAGACCATCCCTCTAGCAACTCCAAGAGCTATTTGATGCCTAATGCTCCATCTCAAATTTGTAGCATTGCTGTGAAATAAATGAGCATCAAGAGAACTATTTTGCATGTGTTCGTAGACAAGCAACCTACTATCACCCTCAGTACAAAAGCTAATTAGCTTAACTAGATTGATATGCTGAATTATTCCGATTGACCTCACTTCAGCTCTGAATTGCTTCTCTCCTTGACAAACACCATCAAGCCTTTTAACTGCTACGGCAGTAGAGTCATTTAAAAACCCCTTGAATACAGAACCAAAACCACCTTCCCCTAGCTTCTCACAGAAGTTTTTTGTTGCACGTTGCAAATCAATGCATCTAAACGCAATGATGCCTTCACCGCCTTGAAGGTTTTCCATTCTATGAGCAGACAACCTCCTGAGCCTCTTAATCATCAGTAGCAAGAAGAGTGATAATAAACCAAAGAAAGCAACACTCGCAGCAATTGTGATGCCGATGATTATTCGTCTTCTGCTGCTTTCCAACCTTTGTATCTGTGTGTTTGCTAGGCAAAGGTAAAAAGTGGCTCTTTAGTATTAGTAGTATCACCACATTGTTGCTGTTTTGCATTTATTATTTCGCCATTCCAAACAGAACATCCATGATGACCATAGGAATATGCAGTGCAAGTGCAGTTGCCCAAACAAACTTCGGCACATTGATCTGCACTTGTTGCATCTTCTATGCTGTGGCTCTTGTTGGGCAATCCAACACATGGCATAGGGTAGAACCTGTCTTGCGTACTTATGCTTTTGTTGGTACTGCAATCTAATGGAATATTCCTCTCACAGCCACCTGTTCGATCTTCTAGATCCCAGTCATCAGGCGATCTTATGGAGAATCCCTTCATACAGTTGCAGAATGGAAGCGTATTATCATTACAAATTGTGAATGGTCCACAAACATTAAACACATCACATTGAACTCTGGGTTGGGCAAAGGTCATCACCCAGTCTTGTGAGGTTTCAAGCCAAATCATCGTTTTTTCTCGACCGGAGACATCCAAAAGATGATGGAAAATGATCGTCTCGTCTAGTAAGTTATATGTGAAGTACTTCTCTTGGTCATTATTGACAAATGTAAAATTTACAATAAAGGGGCCTGCCATCTCTGGTATCGATAGAAAATATTGGCCGTTCCATACCCCGCTCGACCAATATGGTATGGAAGAGTTCAGTAGTGTCAAGATGTACTGATTGTCACCACTTGGGTCTAGTTCTGTACTGTATCTGCCAGGAGCTAGGTCAATCAAATTCTTCCTAGAAACCAGACGGCGATTCAGACCAGTGACCTTGTTCCAACCAAGTTTTATTCCAGGGAGGAAGGTATCTGTGGGGTAATCAAAGCTCTGCCATAACACGTCTGATGAGTTTGAGGAATTCCATAGGATGAGGTTTCCGCTGTTCAACAGCTTAGCAATGGTATTGTTGCTTATGGCATTTGTGTATGTAGACCAGATAATGGATGTGGTGACTCGGTTTAATATGACAAGGTTGCCATCACTGGATACTGTCAGCTCTGATGTGGTGGTGTCTACGACTGGGTTATGACCGTTTGCGACCCATACCGGTGTGAGCTTGGGGACATTGTTGTACCATATGCCTAGGTATGAGTTCAGGGTGTTGTTAGAGGACTTACTGCCTGTCTGGAAGAAGCCGAGAGCGAACTTGCCATTGCTGGGATGATCCTGTCATTGCCGACAAGTGCTTGGCTGGATGTAATGGAGTCCGTAGCAGCGCAACATGGAGGGAAGTGCAGGGACAATAAAACTCCGAGAAAGATGAGGAAAAGGTGCATTCTGAACAGCTTGTAGAGATACCAGAGTCGAGAAGTATGGAATGGATGCTAAGTTTAGTTAGAACTGGGTACATAAAACACTGGGCAACACCAACCATCGTGGTACAGTCAAGCACTCCCCTTATGACAGTGATAGATATTCCTAATTTACTAATCAAGTGGTGTGATATCTTTGCTAAACCCAGTACCTACAGGCAACATACATGTGTGAAAAGTGGTAGTGTGTATTGTCAATGATTCTGATTGGTGGAATGGTGGCCGTCTGTATGACCACACATGTTCACACTAGATGAAAAAGAATAATGCCTGCTTGTAACAAGATGGCTAACCCATGTACCTTTTTTATTTAGTTGACCTCGTCCAAGATTGTGGTCTTATCCTCTCACGCTCTTGCGTTGGTGACTGTATATGGCCTACGGGAACCAGAGAGGCAGAGACTGACCCTCACCTCCTTGCAAACGTGCAAGCAGAAAGTGGGAAATATAATATGGAAGTGTGGTGGGTGGGAACAAATGTATGTTACAAGACTCAATCAGCTGCAGAAACAACATCGGTGTATAATGAATAATACCACAGCTAGGTTTTTGATGACCTCAATTAGAAAATTCCGGGTTAGTGTGAAACCACGAGTAACACCATTGAATTGCGCTTACCTGTTCATCAGAGGCCATTTCCATGTTAGCAGGGGCATTACGTTTTCAGTATGTCGCCTGATATTTATCTGCCCAATAATAAGGTTGGTAGTCTTTTCGATTTGTGTGCACTTTGCATCTCGCCCAAACATGGCAAATAGAGATGGAGTGGAGAATGTAAGCCACTTGAACGAGTTTATGTGTTATGAGTATGTTGATGTCAGCTAGCTAATATCAGAAGCTGTATTAGATGTTCAGCCTATCTGTATTAGATGTTCAGCCTATCTGTAGAATGTGTATATTCTTTGGCCAGCAGTTAGGCTGCTGCAGCTTTCTTGTCAGGGATCATGTCTGCTCCATATATAAACCATGTTTGCAGCATACCTTGTAAGTTTCATATATTGGATTATTTTCTACATAACCCATGGTTATGGATTGATGTCAACAGGGATAAGATTGGTGAACTGCTTAGGAGAAATGACGAGACAGGAAGCTACTTATGTACAGAACTAAGGGGTGGGAGGAACTTCTATGCATGGCTTAATCATGGATACATGCCATGTTAGTCTCAGGCTTTCAGCAATTGACATCTCAAACTGACAAGTAGATGTCTCAGTAGAAAGAGATCATACATGTTACAAACCGTAAGTTCATTCATAAGATAAGGCCTTCTTCATTTTTATTTCATCCGATATTTTACATGTTAACTTGTGCACAAATTTCTTCTCCACTTCTAGCAGCTTCGTGCTTTGGGTGTTTTCCGGCAACCTAATGTTCATCATGGTATAAACCTACCACTGGACACACATCGTTTTGTTGCTACCATTAACCATGGAAGTCTAACTGGAACCAATAAACAGTCTCTCCGCAGTTGCCCTGTGCACGCCCCTGGGAATGGAAATCACGAGTGACGAGTGAGAGTGGAGTATTATTGCACCACTTTACTCGTGCAGCTGTCCATATCTACATGCGTTGTCAGAGGACTTCCCTGCAAGTCCGGTTTTGTTGTGATGTGGTGATCTAGCTATCACACTATTCCACAAGTATCACGGAGCTACTAGGCCTTTTCTTAGCAGATCTCAACAGAAACTCTAGCCCTGGGGGTTCGTTTCGCCATTCGTGAGTGGTAGGTTTGAAATAGGGACTTGTCCTGGTGGATCTCGATCTCCTGTCCATTGCTCTAGAAAAGCTAATTCTTGAACTTACAAGAGTTTTTGGATATGTTTCCTGTCCACAAATGCTCGGATAGTGCTGATCCACTATTGGGAATTCTGTACCACACCCTTCCGAACTGATAACTACCAACATATGGAGAGATATATGCGAAGGGTTCCATCATGAACAATGACTCTTTGTTGCTCTACAGGTTCTCGATAACCTGCAGTGAAATGCAACCTACATGTCCAACATCTTTGTATGTGAGCATTAAACAAATATGCTCTGCGCTCTGTTGGAGGCCTCCACTCAATCTGAGATCTCATATTTAAGCCTTTCATGTACCTTTTGACATTTATGATTTCCTTCGGGTTATGGTTGAATTATAGTTGACTCTCCCTGGAAACAAAATTCTGCAACCTTCTTGTCGCTGTGCTTAACACTTCACTCGATGGAAGGCATATTTACCTGCATCTGGGATCGTTGTGTATGTGCTGAATAGCTGCTAGATACAATCCACTATAATGTGATTCATCTAATTAATTTCATTAACTTCCCTGTCATCTTAAGACTTTGCAGTATTAGCACATCCTTTTATTTTCTTACATTTTTAGTAGGCGTTAGGCACAACTCTAGATAGCTTATTTGAGTCAACTGCACAAGAACTACCATTTGTGAACTTTGTATGTATCCCATGTTGAGTGGCATTGAAAGTTATATCATATCTTACAAACAGCACTACTAAGAATGAGGCCCAGAACCTAATAGAAATAATCAATACTAGGAAGATGCAAGCTCCTTTTTAGGTTCATACAAAACGATTTAACAAACATGCTAAGTTGGCACTTGTATTTCAGGATTTAGACAATCACTGAAGGACTCTACCCATGACTGCAGCAACCTGTCTTCGTCTCAAAGTTGAGCCACCTGGTGCTGTGTGCTGCCTTCGGCATCTTTCTGTTTCCCCGCCTCTTGTGACGCTTGATCCAGGTACCAATCGGCTGCGTGCACATATAAAAGACAATACAATACAATTAGGCATGTTTGCAATGTATGTTGATGTGCCATAGTGTTTTATCCGTAGTATACAAAATGTACTTGTGACAGAACCTGATAAGCTTATCATGTCAATGCTTATATTCTAGGTTTACAGAAAGTTGTGCTCAAATTAACATGTTTGCGTCAATAAAGTCTTGCTTACATTTTGAGAGTGCATTTGTTGCAATTGCTTGAAGTAGTCTTGACATTGGGGGTATGCCGACTTCAAGCAAACCTTCAAGATATTGAACAACTTGTCCCATTGTGGGTCGATCAAACTCGTCATCTTGAATACACCAACATGCAACCTTGAATGACCTTTCCACCTGCTCCAAATGGACATCACCACATAGATTGTTGTCCACCAAACTCCCCACATCCCCCTCCAGTAGTTTATTTGCAACTTTCACAGGGAAATAGTCATAATCATCACCAGTTGTACATTGTCTACCCGAGTTCCTCTTTCCTGATAAAATTTCCAACAAAACCATGCCATAGCTGTAGACATCAACTTTTGCTGTAATAACAGATCCACTGAGCCATTCAGGTGCAAGGTAGCCTATTGTGCCTCTCATTGTAGTAAGAACATGACTAAAATCCCTTCCAAGAAACTTTGCCATCCCAAAGTCTGCAATTTTTGGAACAAATGACGCATCGAGGAGTATGTTCTCTGGCTTAATATCACAATGTATGATACAATCCCGGCAACTATCATGCAAGTAGTCCAGTCCTCTAGCCACTCCTAGAGCAACTTCATACCTAATGCTCCATTTTAAGCCCGTAGTGTCACTACTACGAAATAAATGGGCATCAAGAGAATGATTTTGCATGTATTCGTAGACAAGCAACCTCCTATCACCCTCAGTACAGAAACCAATTAGCTTAACTAAATTAATATGATGAATAATTCCAATCGATCCCACTTCAGCTCTGAATTGCTTCTCTCCTTGGCATGCACCATCAAGCCTTTTAACTGCTATCACAGAAGAGTCATCAAGAAACCCTTGAATACGGAACCAAAACCACCCGCCCCTAGCTTATCTGAGAAGTTTTTTGTTGCACGTTGCAAATCAGCGTACGCAAACATGATTATGCCACCACCACCTTGAAGATTTTTCATTCTTTGAGCATACAGCCTCCTAATCACCAGTAGCAAGAAGAGTGACAAAAGGATACAACACTAGCACCAATGACAATGCCTTTGATGGTTCTTCTGTTTTTTTGCAACGTTTTCAACTCTCTTGCAGCAAGCCTAATGTAAAGTGTAGCTTGGTTATTATTACCAATATCACTGCATTGTTGCTGTTTCACATTGGTTAACTCATCATCCCAAACAAAGCATCCGTTGTTATCATAGGAATATGCAGTACAATTGCAGTTTCCCAGACAAACTTGTGCACATCCACCTGCACTCATAGCATCTCCGATCTTGTGCCCGCTGCTGGGCAAACTGACACATGTCATGGTGTAGAACCCGTCTTGTATACTTGTGCTGTTGTTGATACCACGATCTAATGGAGTATTCCTGGTGCAGCCGCCTGTTTGATCTTCTAGCTCCCAGTCATCAGGCGATTTTATGGAGAAGCCCTCCATACAGCTGCAGTAAGGAAGCTTGTTCTCTCCGCAGGTTGTGAAAGGTCCACAAATGCCATATACATCACACTGGTCGTTGGGGTTGGCGAAGGCTGGTACCCAGTCCTGTGCACGCTCGACCCACAAGAGTATCTTGACTTGGCCGGAGGCATTCAGGGAAAAACGCATAAGCGTCTCGTCATCTAGCAAGGTATACGTGAAGTACACCTCCTGTTCGTTGTTGACAAATGTAAAATCAATCAACTGGCGACGTGACATCTCTGGTATAGAACCGAAGTACTGTCCATTCCATTCTCCACTGGACCAGTATGGTATGGACGAGTTCAGTGCTGTAAGGCTGAACCGGGCAGAGCCATTCTTCTCGTGTAACTCGTAAGTGTACATGCCCGGAGCAGGGTCTATTGAGTTCTTCCTGGACACAAGACGGCGGTTCAGGCCGGTGACCTTGTCCCGGCCAAGCTTTGCACCGGCTAGATGGGTATCCGTTGGGTAATCAAAGCTTTGCCACAAGATCTGAGAAGAGTTTGAGGTGCTCTGCAGGACGAGGTTGCCGGTTTTCAGTAGCATGGCTCTAGTGCTGTTTGCTGTGGTGTTAGCCTGGGTAGACCAGATGATGGACTTGGTGGTTTGGTCTATGATGACTAGGTTTCCATCACCGGAGATTGCGAGCTCCGGCGAAGCCTGGCTGATGACAGGCTTATCTCCATTGGCGACCCATGCCGGAGTGAACTTTGGGACTGTGTTGAACCATACGCTCAGGTACCAGTTGGAAGCATCGCGTGAGGAGGACTTACTGCCCGGTTGGAAGAAGCCAAGCGCAAACTTGCCGTTGCTGGAGACGAGCGTGTCGTTGCCGGAGAGTCCCTGTCCAGCTGAGATGGTGTCCTCCGCCAAGCAACACGCCGGAATGTGCAGGGAAAAGAGGAGGCCGAAGATGCTGATGACCATGTTCTTCGACATGGTGAGGAACTGGACTTGCTGCTTGCTTTAGTTTTGGAGATGAGGAATTGCTGCTCCAGCGTGAGGACACGAGGAGTGCACAACTACTATATGGGACGAGGAGAGGAAGCATGATGAGGAAGCCAGCTACTGGGCTTGAGCTTGGACACTGAACCCCTGCACCACGAGACAGGCGAGTGACACAGTGCCGGCCGCGGAATCCGCGTCACGGCGTGATGAAGGATCGGAATACGACTGAGATATGTATCGGCGGATATGCTGACTCCGAGGTTGCCTATGTCACTATGTGCAACACCACTTCGACAGCGCACCTATTGTTTGAGATTCACACATCATACTGCCGTGGTCCTGGACTCCTGTGGTCAAGAATGGAGCTGCTCAACGGCTGATTGCTCTCACATGTGGTAAACTGGAGTACGTCAGTCACTATATTAATCACTCATGCGTAAGTGTAGTATCTTGACACTGAAGTCTGGATCGATTGCTGGTCAAATAACTCTCAGCACAAGTGATGCCTCGTCAATATCTCTCGTAAAACAAAGCCACACTCATGATAGTATGAAAATACAAGTTATCCACATCATCCATTATTTGTCATCCAATTGTGCACATCATCCACTAACGTTGCTTATTAATGTAGTCACTCTCGAGCTCATGTGCTCCTGATAGAATAGAAAAAATTAACAAAAAATAGTAAACATTTCAAGAAAATGTGAAAAAAATTGATGATGAACATATACATGTTTTTTAAATACGTGCCAAGTTCCGTGATGAAATTACTGCGTGTTGCTTTGTGCAAAAATAACAATTCAGTGATCTAAAAAACTTTTTTTGAAATCTCATTTCGGCCACTGATTTGTTTTTTTTTTGTTCAGAATAGACCAAATGCCATTTCACCACGAAACTTGACACGTAAATAGAAAATTTATATATGTTCGTCTCCAAAAAAAATTAGAATTTTTTAAATGGTTACTATTTTTTAAAATTTGTTTATTCTATCATCACACCATACCACGCTACACTATGCAATTACACAACTAAATTATATGAAAATAATCTCAGCCCTCGTCCTCTACGGAGGCCAATTAAGGCGGTGGCCAAGGTGACAGCTGACTGTGGTGAACTCAGCAGGCATGGTGCCTCCTAGGGCCGCTGCGGTGCTTGAGGCGGTGGCCACCAGGACTACAACAATGGTGTTAGCCATCACGGCTGCAATGGCGACCGTGACCGCATCGACAACCCAAGAGGATGTGGTGGCCAAGGCGACAGTGCCCCGCAACAAACGAAACTCAGCTATTTCGCGCAGTGAGGCACTGCTTTCCCTACGGCGCGTGCACCATGGGTTCCTCCCAACGCCACCATCAGCAATTTCGTGCACCAGTAACCGGAGTGGTTCATGGACTGGGGGGGGGAGCGGTGCTCACCGCATGTTATAGGTCGGACAGTAACTTGACTACTTCTCATCGCTATTTAGGTCATAGTTCTCGGCATATAATTGTTCGCAAGGGTCTAAGCCTCCAATTCTTGTTATAGAATCCTTTAAATCTCCTATATTCCTTTCCATTTATAGAATGTGTTAGTTTGTGACAGTTATGTATCCGTAGAATTTAACCCATTTGGTCAGATTTAGCCACCAAAACTCTTCTCCTTCGCTCCAATAGGTGATGGCGATCTCTATCCCTTCTTCGGCCCCAAGACTTCAACACCCTTTCTCCACTACCACCGGCGATTTGTGGCACCGGGCGCTTCAGCCATCCATGCAATGCATCCATTTATCATTTATCTTTAGATTTTCTTTCACCATGTAATGATAATAATGATCGCACCACTCGTTGCTCACCTATTTGCGAGGCATGTCAACTTGGTGGCCAAGCTCGCTTTCCCTTCCCCACCTCATCTTTGTATACTACCGTTGTGTTTCAAATCATCCATTGCTACTTTTGGATGTCACTTGTTGTTAGTTTTTCTGGTTACAAATACTATCTTGTTGTACTAGATGACTTAATTCATTCTCGACCTTTCCATTGAGAAATAAATTCCATACTTGTGTCGCCCTACAACGTTTCTTTCGCTTTGTGCTCACCCAGTTTCATGTGACTGTTTGTTGTTTGCAATGTGATACTGGAGGGGAATTTCTCACTAGCTCGTTACGTGCTTTCTTTCTCGACATTTCCTTTCACCTCTCATGCCCGCCGCCCCAAAATGGCAAAACCGAACGTCTCATATGTACTACGAAAGAAAAGGGGCCCTGCCTGATTGAGAGGGGGGGGGGGGGGGGGGGGGGGGGGAGTTTGCTCTGGGAGGGGCCGGTAGGAGTATGACTCCTACTTGGAGTCCAACACAAGTGGGTGGCCGGCCAGATCTTGCCCCTATTTAAAGGGAGAGGTGGCGCACATGGGGAGGCACCCAAGACCTCCACCCTGGCTACATTCCTCTGTCTTACCATAGAAAAGGGCGGCACCCCCGTCGTCATAGAGCTAAAACAGGAGCCCCTGCCACCTAAAATGAACACACGACGATGTCCTTCCTTGTTGTGCGAAGCTCCTTCCTCTCTCGCTCTCTCCCTCCTTGTTGTCCTCCACACCGACAAGCGCTCAACCCCTCTCCCTAACCCCACCGATGGCGGTGATGTCGCCGATGGGGAGCGTATCGGTGGAGCCGAGCTGTGGGGGTCTCTGTTGGCGGCGGCGCCCTTGGTGTCGTTTCCGGAGTTACGAGAGCTAATAGGTTGAAGTGAGTCTCCCACGATGCCAAGGCTGCTTCAAGCTATCACTAGAATCGGAAGCTGGCATTCGACTTGTTCTTAATGTTCACTATTCCAACTTATGACTACCTATATCGGAAATTCACAATGGAGTCCAGGCTCATATGCTCCTGTTATTTTCGGGAGCATAATTTTTTTGAAAACTTTTCAAAAAATTCCAAAAAAATCATGCACGTACCTGACTATGGTACGCAAGATAGTGTGAAATTTCGCACCGAAATGACATCGTGGCCGCCCTGTACAAAAATGACAAATTTCTGACAGAAAATTCAAAATTTTGGATCTCATTTTCTGTCAGAAATTTGTCATTTTTGTACAGGGCGGCCACGATGTCATTTCGGCGCGAAATTTTACACGATCGTGCATACCATAGTCAGGTACGTGCATGATTTTTTTCGGATTTTTTTTGACAAGTTTTCAATTTGTTCTATTTTTTCGAAAATACCGGGAGCATATGCTCCCGGGTGCCAAAACGCCGCTCTACCTATATTTCTTTTTCTTTTCTTTTGCAAGGCGACCACTTGTATTTCCTTGTTTCTCCATTGAACTTGTTTTTGTTAAAGAGATAATTGTGAGAATAGCATTGCAAACATTCATTGCTATTAAAGTTCTCAAATCTGTTTCCAAAATAAGTTCTCTATTCAATGTGCTTGCATTTTGTATAACACTAATCCATGGTTAGTAGGTTAAGTGCTAGAGTGGAGAAATGATTGGGGAAGCTCGATTTAAAGAAGAAAATGGTTAGGAGATTAGGTGTATGCTGAATACGATCTTCCAGCGATAGCTTCAAGTAGCCTCGGCATCGGAGGGGTCTCGACTTCAACAAGACCCTCAAGAATCTGGACCACCTTGCCCATCGTGGGCCGTTCAAACTCCCTGTCTTGAATGCACCAACAGGCCACCTTGCAGGCCCTTTCAACCTCCTCGGTGACAACATCGCCGTTTAACTGTTATCCACGAAGTTCATGACATCTCCCACGAGAAGCTTGCGCGCCACCTGGATGGGGAAATAAACAATGTCATCGCCATCGCTGCTGCATACTTCGTGAGTGTTCATCCTCCCAGATATGATCTCCAATAGCACCATCCCATAGCCATACACATCTACTTTCGGCGTGATAGCCACTCCACTAATCCATTCAGGAGCAAGGTACCCAACAGTACCCCTCGTTGTGGTTATGACCGGCTAAAATCCCTTGTGAGAAGCTTTGCCATCCCGAAGTCGGCAATCTTAGGAACGAACAATGCGTCAAGAAGTATGTTTTGCGGCTTGATATCGCAGTGTATGATGTGGTCGAGGCAATTCTCATGAAGGTATGCTAGCCCCCTAGCAACTCCAAGAGCTATTTGGTATCTGGTTCTCCAATTCAGAGTTTTGGCATTGCTCCGGAACAGATGAACATCAAGGGAAATATTAGGCATGTGTTCGTAGACAAGCAGCCTCTTGTCACCCTCGCAACTTTGTGTTCGTAGACAAGCAGCCTCTTGTTCGTGGACTGAACTTCAACCCAAGCAACTTTGTCATACTCCCTCCGATCCATAATATGTGTCACAGACGGTGACATTATGAATCGGAGGGTGTATTTTTTTGGTAACTCCGCAGCCAAAGTTTGTTCAAAAAATCAAGCTATACGAAAAATCTTGAAAAAAAAGAAAATCCGGCATTTTGAGACAAATTCATCAGTGGGAATAGCTACTGTAACTTTCCTAGATTTACTGAAAAATCAATTTTAAATTGAATTTAACTGATTTTTTGTCAAATTTACAAAAACTGTGCAAACTTCAAACATCTAGGCAAAATGAGCTCAAAATATCCCAGTTTACCCATTACTCGTACTTTGAATCTTGAGTTTTTTTGGATTGTCTTTAATCTAACAAAACTGGTCAAAATTTACGGAAAACGAGAACAAATTAGCTTACACTTTCCCATCACTAAATTACCTGATTGTTTTGGACCTTTTAGAAAGTCTGATTTAAAAAAATATTTTTGGTGAATTTGAAAATATAGAAACTTCCGGGTTTGGTTCAAGTCCGGTCCAGGTCTGGTCTGTGTGGAAAAAAACAGAGACAACCGCCTCCTCTACCACATGGCACCTGACTAAGTGTGCTCAGATTGTCGGAAACAATGTCAAACTGACTAAAAAATGAGATTTGGTTCTCTGAAGCAACTTACCCCAAAAGTGGTGATTTTTATGAATTTTTGTCGATTATGGTTTTGTGAAACCCTAGCCTCAGAAGTTATGGTTTTGTAATATTTGCTCATAACTTTTTGTATTGCTGAGAACTCCCTGCAAATGTTGCACTGAATTCTCAAGGTTTTTGTTTCTTCCATACCTATCTTCCATAGTATCGCAATACTATTGTGAACATAGCGCACAAACTCCCTGAATTACCACTGTGCCATATAGTGGAACAAGGAGATGCAAAGGCATCATTTTATGAAAACTACTAAAATAAAGAAAACCAATTTTTGCGCAATCTATAAGGAAAAAACAAGGTTCCCTTAGAAATGCATGATGAGATACGGCTGCACGCCTGGTACTGACTGCTAGTAGTACTAGCTTACTTTCTTCAGTACTATAGATGTTTGTTTCACATGTACACCATGCCACAGCCTCATTATTCCCGTTGATTACAGAAGTAGGAGGATGCTGGGTGTGAGATCGTTGTAATTGCCTCAAGTAGCCTTGGCACCGGGGGCACTTGAAGGTCAAGTAGACCCTCTAGAATACGAACAACTTCGCCCATTGTCGGTCGATCAAACTCGTCATCCTGAATGCACCAACAAGCAACCTTGCATAGTCGTTCAGCCTCCTCTAGATTTACATCACCGGATAACTTTTCATCCACCAAGCTTGCCACGTCTGCCTTGAGAAGCATATGCGCCGCACGCACAGGGAAGAAAACTGTAGGATCACCGCCTGCCGTGTCTTGTTCAAGTGCGTTCTGTCTTCCTGATATAATTTCCATTAACACCATCCCATAGCTATATACATCAACTTTTGCTGTGATAGCAACCCCGCTTATCCATTCAGGTGCAAGATATCCTGCAGTTCCTCTTGCTGTGGTCAGAACCCGGCTAAAATCCCTCCCCATTAACTTGGCCATACCAAAGTCAGCAATTTTAGCAACAAATGATGCATCCAGAAGGATATTTTGTGGCTTGATGTCACAGTGTATGATCAAGTCTTGGCACCTCTCATGCAGGTAGGCCAGTCCTCTAGCAACTTCCAGAGCTACTTTATATCTAGTACTCCAGTTTAAAACTCTGTTGTTGCTCTGAAATAGATGGATGTCAAGAGAACGATATGGCATGTGCTCATATGCAAGCAACCTACGTTCACCCTCGCAGCAGAAACCAATCAGTCTAACTAAATTTATATGGTGTATAACTCCGATTGAAGCCACCTCAGCCCTGAATTGTTTTTCTCCTTGACAAGCACCATCAATTGTAGCAGAGTCAGTTAGATATCCCTTGAACACAGAACCAAATCCACCTGCACCAAGCTTCTCGAGAAGTTTCTTGTTGCCCGCTGTAAGTCATTGAATCGAAATGCAATAATACCACCACCATCTTGGAGATTTTTCAGTATGCCACCAGACAGCCCCCTATTGTTTCTCCAAATCATCAGTAGGATAGCTAGCAATATAAGTGCCAGTAAACCCAATGCAGTGAGAATGGTAATTGCGGCAGCTCTGATTGTCACTCTTTTGTCAGATTTCCGAGTTTGCATCTCATTTGCAGCAAGGCGAAGATAAAGAACTGCACCATTGGTGTCCATAGTGTCAGTATGCTGTTGTTTTGCATTGAGTTCCTCATGCCAAATAGAGCATTTACCATCGATGCAAGAATATGCAGTGCAAGAGCAATACCTCAGGCAAACATCTGCACATTCTCTAGCACTAGTAGCAGCACCTATGTTGTGGGCATCATGAGGCAGTTCAACATTATACATGGAGTAGAATTCATCAGTCATTCCTGCAGTACTCTTGTTATTGTTACAATTTAAAGGAGTATTTCTCACACATCCACCGCTTCTGTCATTTAGCTCCCAATCCTCTTGTGATCTTATGGAGAAGCCCTTCGTACAGCTACAATATGGATCTGAGTTGTCGCTGCACAAGGTAAACGGTCCACACAGAGCATAGACATCGCACTGAGCTTTGGGGTTGGAGTAGGAACCTAGCCAACCCTATGAGACATCATCCCATATTAATGTCTTCATTTGACCAGAGACGTCGAGTCGATGATGCATGATCATTGTGTCATTCAGTAAGCTGAATGTGAAGTATTCTTCATGTTCGTTGTTGACAAACTTGAAGTCGATCAAGCTGTGGCTTACCATCTCTGGTATCGCGCTAAAGTACTGTCCATTCAATTCCCCGCTAGACCAGTACACTATGGATGAGTTCAAAAGTGTAAGTATCAACCCTTTAGGCTCTAACTCATAGCAGTAACGGCCATGAGCTGGGTCAATCGAATTCTTTCTTGAAACAAGACGGCGGGTTAAACCAGTGTCCTTGTCTTGGCCAATCTTTGCACTGGGGAGGAAAGTATCTGTCGAGTGGTCAAAACTTTGCCACAAAATGTCAGATGGGCTTGAGGTATTTTGTAAGACAAGGTTTCCATTGTTGATGAGTACGGCAATGGCGGTGTTGGTTCTGATACTAACTTGGCTAGACCATATCATTGAATTGTTAGCCTCATGTAAGACGACAATATTGCCATCCTGGGAGATTGTGAACCTAACTAAGGCAGGTTCTTTGATTGGATCATCATGGTTTGCAACCCATACCGAAGTTATCGTGGGCACTCTATTGAGCCAAATGCCAAGGTACCAGTTCAAGGTGTTGTGGGACTTACTGCCTGTTTCGAAGAAGCCAAGCGCGAACTTGCCATTCAAGGATGTAAGCTTGTCACCGTAAGCAAGTTCTTGGCCAGGTGAAATGGAGTTGATGGTAGCAGAGGATGCAGGAATGTGTAGGGTGAACATATGTCCAAGAAGTAATAGGAGAAGAAGCATATTGAAGTTGAGAAGATGGGGAACCAACCTGCCACTGATAAGAAGCATAGAATGGGCTGTGCTGCCTTAATATTAGGAAACAGAGAAAACATAGTACGGCACAGAACAAGATTTAGGCGTGGTGGAGACTGGAGAACGTGACAGGTTCCCTTGCCGCTGGGGCACGGCTGAAATGGTAACCACAAAACTGTTGAGTGAAACATCCTCACAAAAACATACTCCCTCCGTTTTTGTATACAAGGCCACTATTAAAAATACGTTTTTCTTCTATACAAGGCCACAAACAGTAATCGAGGCAAAATTAATGACCTTTTCCTATGCTCGACACTGTTAACGATGAATATTAATTGCCCAAATCCAAACAAACCTTGCATGCATGAGGTGCATTGGTGGAGAAAAGCAAAAACAATTATTAACCCGTGAAACGAGGAGCTTGCAACGTTAGTTGCCAATAATTTAAGTAGGTATTAATCACTTCAAAGCTTTATCTTTGTATCCGATATTTGAGTTTGTGTCCTTGTATACAAAAACGGAAGGAGTAAGATCTTTGGGTGATCACAACAACCATAAAGTGGTCAGGTTCTATCAGCATCAAGGAAGCTGGGACACCTGAACAACATAACAACAGTTAACTGCTAACTTACAAATGCTTTTTCAGCTGCCGATAAAACTTGTTTTTTCTTGGTTTAGAGTCTGCCACCGGTCTTTGGAGTCTGTAATAAGTACTCCGATTTATAGTCACCATCAAATTACTGTTTGCCTTGCCTTCACAGAATTACATCGTCCATAAAGCTGCAGATTTCTTTATCCAAATCGTGAAAACAAATTGTGCTGATCCCAGCCCAGCTTAACAGAACAATTCAAACAAAAAGAACGGATCAGATATACTCCCTAAACAAAATCTCGCATTCAATCCTAGGGGCAATAAATCTACCTGAAACTAGTAAAATACAATAAGTGGGCTATGTTGAATCTGAAGTCCACGCAGAAGGCATTTGCAGCAATTCCGTTACCAGATAATCTATAACAAGAACCCTAGGTTTTTGAGATTATATGGGCACGCCTCTTCCAGAAATTTAGGCCTTAGGTACAAACTAGTTATTTATATAAAAATTTCAGATTCGGCTTCAAAATACCTCACCGGGCGATAGGTTGTGACCTATGCTGTGCCACAACGAACGAGCTCAGTCCGCCGCCATCTCACCGTGCCGAGCACTGCGGAGCCATCCTTGCGAGAGGCGGACCTGCGGAGACGATGTGAAAGCAATTGCAAATTCAGCTGAAGTGCTCGGGAGCGCCTAGTTCACGCAATGCGCTCCACCCGCTCTGGATACTTCATGGGCCGCTCCAATCGCGGCCCAGTAACAGTTACTGTTTTTTTTCTTTTCTTCATTTTTCTTTTCTGTTAATTTTCTCTGATTTTTCTTTTTAATAAAAAACGAATAATTTCCAAAAGTTGAACATTTTTCAAATTTCAACATTTTTTGAAACCTAGGCATTTTTAATTCTGAACAAAAATTGAACATTTTTTAAATTTGAACAATTTTCAAATTTGTACATTTTTTGAAAACTGAACATTTTTTAATTTTGAACATTTTTAAATTTATACATTTTTCAAAAATAGGACAGTTTTTAAATTTGAACACTTTCAAAATTTAAACAAATTTAGTTCTGAACATTTTAAAAAATTCAACGTTTTTTAAAAAATGAACATTTTTTAGTTTGAACATTTTTTTAAAACTGAACAATTTTAGTTTGAACATTTTTAAAAATTAAAACATTTTTCAAGTTTGAACATTTTTTTTAAAACTGAACAATTTTTAATTTTGAACATTTCTGAAGAACTTAAAATTTTCAAATTCTGAAACATTGTTTTCAATAGACACACAAAGAAGCAGAAAAAAGAAAAGCGAAAAAAAAAAACCACAAAAAATCCTGCTGGATGACCTCCTATTGGGCCGGCCCATGGCGCGACGGGGTGTGCGCGGAGCGGAAAGCGCTCCGCATTACGCGTCAAATAGGTTTTCCCGAAGTGCTCGATGTTTGGTGTTTCAGGGGCGGATGCTTGGGTCTCCAAAGGGCCTGGGCCTGCTAATTAGGCCGTTGCGGCGAGAAAGAGGCCCAAAACAAGGCCGAGAACTAGATTCTACATCATTTGGCGATTGACCACCAAACTGCAATCCTTCCTCAAAAAGAAAATTACAACTTCCACATCGACAGTTACAATTCGAAACAGAATTAGCATCTCCAGATTCAGTAGGACAACGAGATAATATTTCAAGAATTTGAATTTCTGTCAGCTGCTCGTGCTGCTAAACTGCCAGCGCATCGTATGACTTTCAATGCGTGAAGAAAAATGAGACAATCTCACATAAATACAGAAATGGGGATAATCATCATAATAGAAGAACAACGACATTCACATAGCGGTGGAGCACTGATAACTTTCCATTGAGACAATTTCACGAGATAAACCATCACTACAGAAAGCAAAGCATCGGGCTGAGGAGCCACCACATCTAGGTTCTCCTATTCCCTACACACTGAACCCATCAGATCAGAGAGCTGGTCGATCAGGCCCTCTCGCCCCTAATGCGTCGGGCGAGCTGGATGTCCTTGGACATGATGGTCACCCTCTTGGCGTGGATGGCACAGAGGTTGGTGTCCTCGAAGAGCCCCACGAGGTAGGCCTCGGCGGCCTCCTGCAGCGGACACGGCGGAGGACTAGAACCGGAGGTCGGTCTTGAAGTCCTGGGCGATCTCCCGCACCAGACGCTGGAACGGGAGCTTCCGGATGAGCAGCTCCGTGCTCTTCTGGTACTTGCGGATCTCGCGCAGCGCCACGGTGCTAGGGCGGAACCTGTGCGGCTTCTTCACGCCGCCATGGCCGGCGCCGACTTGCGCGCCGCCTTCGTCGCCAGCTGCTTCCGCGGCGCCTTGCCGCCGGTAGACTTGCGCGCCGTCTGCTTTGTGCGGGCCATCGGAGGTCGAGGAAGGAGCGGGAGGATTTGGAGGATTCGAGATTGGATTTGGCGCTGTGGAGTTGGTTGCTGTGTGAGGATTTGGATTTGGGGGAGGGAGTATTTGTAGCGGCTGGGATGGCGGGAATCGCGAAATATTTCGGGCGGTGAGGGCGGGTTTGGTGTTTCCGCGTCTGGGTGATTTGAGGCGTAGATGTAATCGAACGGCCGGGAGAACGACTCTACTGCTGGCGATCCGCGAGAGCAACGATGCTGCGATTCTATTGGCTGCTATATGGTGTCGGGGAGGATCGACAGTCCTGGGAGATGCTGGGGGTTATGCTGGATCTTATTTTTAGGGGTTATATGCTGGATCTTCCTCGCTTGTTCTTAGCCGTACGTTTTTGCCAGCCTACAAGGGCGAATCACCGCAACGGCATGCTGCGGTCCCATCAGCTTTCGGCTACGGCCAGCAATCCTCATTTGATGCCTTTTGGGTCGCGGAGCATCTCGCCGGAGAGGGGGGCAACGTGGTGCCGCGGCGTCACCCGAGGAGGTGAGACCGAAACTTAGTGCGGGCAGGGTCAGGTGCAGGGAGCTTGCATGCGACTTAGGGCTTAGGGTGCGAGGGAAGGGGTAGAGAGAGGTCAGGGGCAGTGAGGCGTCGTGGAAGCGGAGCCGGCTGCGGGTGGCGGCAGCAGGTGGTCTGGCCGCCGGCGACGGGGGGGGGGGGGGGGGGGGGGGGGGTATTGAGCTGCTACGTGAGGAAGAAGAATACCGTGAGGAGCGAGGAAGAAGAGGACCGCGGTGATGACGTTGATGACTACGACAGTCGCGATGTGGTAGGCGAAGATGGTAGGCCGGTCCAATACGCACCTTCCTTCAGGTGTCGACGCGTTTAGCAACGCTAAATGCGCTGAATATGAGCACCGGCCCTTGTAGGGTTTATGGCTCATTTATCCAAATTGGAGAGTTATTACGAAAGTACAAATCGAGCCCGAGCTCTAGGAAAACCTTTTTTAAGTAAAAATAAAGGGTTTTTGGTAATTTCAAAAAATAAAAAATCTATATAATGTTGAACTCTACTAGTTTGCAAAATCTTGATGAAAAATCGTTATATTCTAGGAATAAAAAATGACAAATTAGACAAAATTTTGAGTTTTGGAAATGTGCACCGTTGACCACTCCCAAATCCACACATTTATTATTTTGCTCAGCCTAATAAAATATAATGGATCTTTTAGATTAATTTGTGTACAATGGTAGAGTTAATCATTATCTACAAGCAGGGTTTTCCCGTATTTTTTGAAACTTTGAGATGGCGATTTTAAACTTTTCAAAAAAGAGCTTTGTGGAGCCTTGCCTCCAAAACGATACACTCAAATTATGCTGGATCTTCCTGTGTTGTTCTTAGCTCCACGTTTTTGCCAGCCTACAAGGCGACTCACGCAACGGCGTGTTGCGGTCCCATCAGCTTTCGGCTACGGACAATCCCCATTTGATGCCTTTTGGGTCCCGGAGCACCTCGCCGGAGAGGGGGACAACGCGGCGTCACCCGAGGAGGTGAGGCCGAAAATTAGGCGGGCAGGATCAGTGCGGGGTGCTCGCAGGCGATGATTTTTAGGGCTTAGGGTGCGGGGGAGGGGGTAGAGAGGGGTCGGGGGCGGTGATGCATCGTGGGAGCGGAGCCGGCCGTGGGTGGCGGCAGCCGGCCGTCTGGCCGCCGGCGACGTGGGAGGAGGGGGTATTGAGCTGCTCCGTGAGGAAGAAGAATACCGTGAGGAGTGAGGAAGAAGACGACCGCGACGATGACGTTGCTGACTACGATAGTCGCGATGTGGTAGGCGAAGAAGAAGGTGTGTCGACACGTTTAGCAACGCTAAATGCGCTGGATAGGAGCACCCTCTACGGCCCTTGTAGCGTTTATGGCTCATTTATCCAAGCTGGAGAGTTATTAGGAAAGTACAAATGGAGCCTGAGCTCTAGGAAAACCTTTTTTAATAAAAAATGGGTTTTTGGTAATTTCAAAAAATAAAAAACCTAGATAACGTTGAACTCTACTAGTGTGCTAAATCTTGATGAAAAATCTTTATATTCTAGCAACATAAAATTCTAGATTAGAAAAAAAAATCGAGTTTTCAAAATGGCACTGTTGACACCTCTAAAATCCACACGTTTATCATTTTTCTCAGCCTAAATATAACTGATCTTTTAGATTAATTTTTGTACAATGGTAGAGTTTATCATTATCTACAATGGTATAATATATCTTTATTTTGGGTCTTCCCAGTCACATTGTTGAGACAACAATGTGCTCTCATTAATAATGACACATACTTGTATCCATGACCGGAAAGTAAGGTCATCTAGTATTAACGAGTTTGTCAGAGACATGACAAAGGGTAAAAGGGTTGATTATGTTTCTACACGTGAGTATGAGCTTCCATATAAATCACATATTTATAGATCATAGCAGTTATGGCATAAAAGCATAATACATTAATCATGTAACAGATGTATATTTATTCTCTCGGGCATACATCCAACACTACCACCCTGCACCATAAGGGCACGATCGCATCACTTTCCGAGGCCGCCACCTCGATGAACGTCAACCTCCGGACCGCCGTCCCTATTCCACCAACCCTGGCGCAAGAGGGGTGCCACAGCCATCCACAATCAACTCTCCAAGACGACACCCCCAAGAGGGAAGTGACGAAGACGCCACCGTCGCCCACTCTGGACAACCAGACTTTAGGCTTTCACCCGGATAGTGCTCCAAGCTGATCTCGTGAGAGAGGAAGAGGAGCTCTCCGATGACACCTCCAAGAAGGAAAACCATGCCGTAAGGCGTCGTTTGTCGCCGGACTGAACAAGTTTAGCAATAGACTTTCGTCCGACTCTTCTCCTGTGCACGGAAAAAACTTGCGTATCTAGAGAAAAGAGCATCCAGATCATGGAAATTTGCACGCCGTGACGCCGTCTCCGGCAACAACAAAGCAGCAGCCGGTGGTATCCCAACACGACACCACACGCCGTGAAGAGATCACGTCCACGAAAGAAGGGTCTAGATCCCCGTGACCAACACGCCCTTGAGGGTCAGGTGATCGCCAACCTTAATCCCCTCGAAAGAACAAAGTGTCATCTTCCATATGTGTTGAATCGAACATTGTAAACAAACGAAGAAACAGATGTCATAATCATATTCACCCATTTCTCTATGCAAAACCAATCTCCAACATAAATGTTCTAGATTGAGCCGTTTAAATCGCGCATATCTAGTTACACATCACATAACCTTCTTTCCATTTTTCCTTTTTATGGCATGTGGTCCTTATATGCTAGCAGAATGTTGTTTGTTATAATCCTCCCGGCAAGAAACGTGCTATGATGGTCACTATAATCTCTGAAAAATACTACCAGGTTAGCATCAAGAAAGCTATCGATAGCGGGGTGATACACAGCCAAGCCAGCGACGAGGTCAGCGTGAACGACACCTTTGTCGTCCTTTCCTGCGAGAGCTTCGACGCGAAGTCTAGAGCTGGCTCACCAGCGAGCAAGTAGATGAAGCCGGAGATGGAGAGTACCAAGGAGGACCACACGATCAATCATCTAAAGATATAAACGGTGAGACATATTTAGCGCACCACAGCGATTTGAGCTTTCTGGCCGTCCGACCCTTTCCGCTCCGCACCTCCACACCCTCGATCGTGGCCTGCTAATCGAGTCGGCATGAACAGGGATTCGCAAAGTCGCTAATCGTATCAACCTTCGTGCACCCACTCTCGCTGACGCGCTCCCCCACATCCCACCTGGAGCCAGAGGGCCCACCCGTCAGCCTCACGCTGCGTGTTTAATCGGTGTGGCGGAGGGGCCAGATTTGCACTGCGTTCTTCCCATTGGTTGAATTTGTTCATTTACCGTTCTAGGTTTTTCGCCGATCTCTCCCGTGCGTGTGCGGGTGCTTCGTATTTTCTACAGTATGTTGGGGTAGGCTTGGTATTTCGCGTCGTCGTCGGGTACATTTCGCTGTTCGTGTTGTCAGGTGAGGTTCGGGCCCGCTTTCACCGTCCGAGCTGGCGTCTCGCCATTGGTCCATGAAGCCGGAACCGACCTAATGGGTTGCCACGTGTACTGTGCTGTGGGGAGGGGGTATATAGGCCGTGTTCTCGATCGGATAGTTACTGCAGCTCTTATTTTCCCTCTTTTCTTCTCCTCGCTGTTCTTACTCCACCGTGCTTTTCTCGAGCTCTGCCGTGTTTCCATGGAATCCGTTTGCTGTTCATCTGGCCACGTTTGTTCCCGGTGATATCAGGTTGGGTTTTCGTACCGTTGTCTCCTCTCTCTTTTTTTGGTCGTTCTTTGTTCATGTCGTTCACCGTGCGGTAGATCCGTGTGTTTTTGTAGTTTTTTGCTTACGCAGTTTGTTCTTCTTTGTTTTGTGGTTTTCTCACCCCTATTTTTTGTTTGTTGTTCTGTGTTTTTGCAGGTCGCCGGTTAACTGGTTCCCCCCTCGTCCGGTTAAGGTCTGTTCTATCCTACTGTTTATATGGTCGATCTACGTTTTGTTTTTTGTTTGTTGTTTGCTATCGTGTCGTTCCTGGGGTTTTGTTGGTTTATTTGTTCCCGGTGAGATCAAGTTGGTCTTCGTACAGTCGTCTCCTTTCTTTTATTTTGGTCGTTCTTTGTTCGTTTCGTTCACCATGCGGTAGATTCGTGTGTTTTTGTTGTTTTTTGCTTATGTGGTTTGTTCTTCTTTGTTTTGTGGGTTTCTCACCCCTATTTTGTTTGTCGTCTGTGTTTTTGCAGGTCGCCGGTTAACTGGTTTTATGTTTGTCCGATTAAGGTCTATTCTGTCATACTATTTTTATGGTCCATCTGCGTTTTGTTGTTTGTTTGTTGTTTGCTATCGTGTCGTTCTGACTCCGCCGTTCCGGCCGACTCCGTCCGATCAGTCCGACTCTTTCCGATCCGGCCGACTCCACCCGATCCGGTCGACTGCACCCGATTCGGCCGACTCCACCCGATCCGGCCGACTGGTTTCTCGTTCGTCCGGTTCAGGTCAGTTCTGTTGAGTTGCTTCCGTCTATGCTTATTTTGTTTCGCTTGCACAGTTTTTTCTTATTATTTTGTGTGTTTCTGTGTTTCCTCTCGCTTGGAGGAGCTGTTGTTTAGTTTCGTTTCGATTGCGTAATTATTTAGTTGTTTTACGTCCGACTTTTTGCCTATTTAGACAGTATGCGGGCTGGATCCGGGTTCATGCTGCAAACTGACTCAAGTGTAGGTTCCCTTCTTGGTGCACCACTCGACACGGCCTACTCCAGGTCCCTCCATAATAGGTGTTTCTTCTAGCCGGATGTGTGACGTTTGTGCGTTTGTTTGTTTGTTTGTTTGTTTCAAGTTGTGTCTACGAAAACGTTCTGTAATTTATGATGTTTTCGTGCGTGACTATGTATTGAATTCTGTTACAGGAATCTTATATTGGTGACACCGTACAAGATATAACGGGCTTTTAGCTACAACGGATGTGCGGGATGGCACAAGACTGGAAAGTCTTATTTCAGCTCGTCGCAGTTGTCGTTCCTATGCTCAGGGGACATTTCCTTGCAAGTCCATAATTGCTCAGGGGACATTTTCCCAGCTCTTATGTGCTAATCAGAAGTTCGAAGTGTTTTTGGTTTGAAGGTAATGACATTATCGCTTTAGCATACAAGTACTGGTTTTCCTTATTTTTGTTAACATTCTGCCTTTTTTCCTTCAGTGAAGGATATGTTGTCTATGTGCTGTTATGTGGTTCCTTCCCCCTCCCCATCTTAATGTACCACCCGATCCGGCCGACTCCAGTTGATCCAGCCGACTCCACCCGATCCGACGGACAAATCCACCTGATGCGGCCGACTCCACCCAATGCGATACCCGATGCGGCCGACTCCGCGGCGATGGGTTAATGACTCCACCTGAGCCAGCCGACTCCACCCGAGCCGGCCGACTCTACCCGAACAGGCCGACTCCACCTGAACAACCGACTCCACCCGAACAGGCCGACTCCACCCGAACCGGTTTGTTGAAAGAGATGCCTACATTCCGCTCAACCACAACGCGTTCCCATCTTTTGTCCGAGGATATGTAATTTAGCATTTGTTTGTTTTTTCTATTTAGTACTACCAATAGTTGATCGAAACCTTACGAAAGGAGTAGCTTGCTTCGAAGGCTTCTTAGGTATGGATCGTGGCTACCAATTTAGCCAAGAAATCCCGATGGGGAACACCATCCGGCTTAACCATATGTACTTCCCGTGCTGTCGCTGGAGTGTACTGTCGTTATAATCGTCTCCGGGGTTAGTTTCTTTTGTTTTATCTACTGTGTTCCTTTTCTTGTCTGTTTGGTTTATTTCGTGTTATTCTTCAAATCGTTGTGGTGCGCAGGAGAATAGAAAAACCAGTAAACACATATGCACAGAGCCGGCTTCACAACATAAAAAGGCGCGGCTGAAGTTGCCTCCATGACTATCGAATAAAACTCTTTTAAGTACGTTGTAGGACGGTATATGTTTTGTTCTCTCGCTGGAGATCATCTCATAGGTTCGAATGTGCGATATTTAAGGTTTGCTGTTTGTCCTTGTGTCTAAATCATTCTAATAAAATAGTTGCACGAGTTTAATATTAGCTGTTTTTAGATACTTTTAGTTTGATGCTTTCATGATGTTCTCGCGAGTTCGTCCTCACTCTTTAATTTTGTTAATTTTTTTGTCTGGAACACGTTGTCTAAACAGCCGGTATTAAACCGGCTCAAGATACCTTCGACTTATTGAGTGTACCAACGACACCACGACCTCCCACACGTCAAGTACAGAGGGTACAACATTAAACAAAGCGTCAGTCGGCTCTAGAAACCCTTCGATAACTTCCCGAGGCATGTGCCGACGTTTTTTTTTCATTTACTTTGCCCTTCCTGTACAGTAGTTTGACTTTGAGGTAGCTCCATGTTTCCGACTCCACGTTGTGGACTCCACGTTGTGGACTCGACGTTTCTGACTTGAAGTTCCGACTTCACGTTCCGGCTCAACGTTTCCGACACCACGTTGCGTATTTGCACGTTGTGAACATGTTGCGCTGGGGCTTTGTTTGGCGTACTATATACGTGCCGGCTTAACGATTTTTGTGTGTATGTGTTAGACTATATCTGTGTTTTTCATGTTCGTGTGTGATGTCTACGCACGCTTCTATTTTGTAGACAGTGTTGGGCCTCCAAGTGCAGAGGTTTGTAGAACAGCAGCAAGTTTCCCTTAAGTGAATCACCCAAGGTTTATCGAACTCAGTGAGGTAGAGGTCAAAGATATCCCTCTCAAGCAACCCTGCAATTAAGATACAAGAAGTCTCTTGTGTCCCCAACACACCTAATACACTTGTCAGATGTATAGGTGCACTAGTTCGGCGAAGAGATATTAAAATACAAGTGATATGGATGATTATAAGTGGTAATTGCAATCTGAAATAAAAATGGCAGCAAGCAAACATGTAGCAGAACTGGTTGTAAACGGTGTTTCAATGCTTAGAAACAAGGCCTAGGGATCATACTTTCACTAGTGGACACTCTCAACAATAATAATATAATTGAATACATAGATATTTCCTCTTCACTATGCTACTCTGAACTATTCTCCGTTGGATAACGAACACCAATCACTGTGTAGGGCTATAAAAGCACACCTTAAAGTCGCATTCCACATCTAGGGAACCCCACACTGTCAACTTGAGCGCCCTAAATAGTACTAGACAAACACCACAATTTCATAGAGACATCCAACACAAATAATAACTCATGATAAGTATTCCTGTAATCTTTAGCCTAAGAGCCACACACGGTGCGCACACTGTCAACTTCGCACCGTGGGACAAAGGTGACTCCGGAGTTTACATTAATAAAACCACTCAAGTAGCATATAAGATAATGAAGAGTAACATCTATGGATTCAACTAGATTACAAAGCTCATGATCACATAAAGATCACACCATGGGAGAGAGAGATAAACCACATAGCTACCGGTAGAGCCCTCAGCCCCGATGAAGAACTACTCCCTCCTCATCATGGGAGGCAGCAACGGCGATGATGATGGCGGTGGCGTCGATGGAGATGGCTCCGGGGGCAATTCCCCGTCCCGGCAAGGTGCCGAAACAGAGACTTCTGTCCCCCGAATTAGGGTTTTTGGTGGCGGCGGAGCTACGGAACTCTTCTGGAGAAATCGTCGATTCTTTTAGGGTTTTCACCGCGGAGGCAATATATAGTCCAAAGGGCGTCGCGAGAGGTGACCGAGGCGGCCACACCACCCACGGCCGGCCGGCCCCGCGCGGGCATGGTGTGGGGCTGTGGGCCTCCCCCAGACTTGTCCTTCTGGCTCCCGGAGTCTTCTGGCGTTTTAGAATTTCTGTAATTTTTTCAGATTTTTCTGAGCACTTTCATTTTTGGACCTTTTCTGCAATGCACAGACATAATAAACAGAAACTGGCACTGTGGCATCTTGTTAATAGGTTAGTCCAATAAATGCATAAAAATGCTATGAAGTGTATATAAAACATGTAACAATTGGTATAATATCAACATGGAACATCAGAAATTATAGATACGTTTGAGACGTATCAAGCATCCCCAAGCTTAGTTCTACTCGTCCTCGAGTAGGTAAAACGATAAAAACAAAATAATTTCTGAGTGACATGCTACCATCATAATCTTGATCAAATAGTATTGTAAAGCACATGTTATGAATGAAGTGATCCAGGTCAATGGTCTATAGTTTGCTAGCAAGTAGATAATGAGCAAACAACTGAATCATATAAGCAAAAACTTTTCATGAATAGTACTTTCGAGACAAGCATCAAAGAGTTTTGCATAAGAGTTAACTCATAAAGCAATAGATTCTAAGTAAAAGGTATTTAACCAACACAAAGGAAGATTTAAGCTTCAGCAATTGCTTTCAACTTTCAACATATATATCTCATGGATATTTGTCAACACAAAGCAATATAATAAGTGCAATATACAAGCATATAAAAATTGTTGCACCAAAGTTGACACTAGTGTTTGCTTCTGAGATAGAAAGAAGTAGGAAAACTGACTCAACATAAAAGTAAAAGAAAGGCCCTTCGCAGAGGGAAGCAGGGATTAAATCATGTGCTAGAGCTTTTTAAGTTTTTGAAATCATATAGAGAGTAAAAATAAGTTTTGGGAGGTGTTTGTTAATTGTCAACGAATCAGAAAATGGAAAGTACAATATGACCCCTGCCAACCAGACTTTTAAGAGCGGCTCCCATGAAGGACGTTATTTCTACCAGCAAGGCAGATCATCCCTCTTCTCTTTTGTTTACACATGCAGATATTTCACTGTTTGTCATTGCTTGACTGATAAATCAGGGCAAAAATGTGAAGAGAATTAAGCGGTTAAAGTTGTAATTAATTGGGACTGGGCACCCCATTTGCCAGCTCTTTTTGCAAAATTAATGGATAAGCGGATGTATATGCCGCTAGTCCGGTGGTAAAGTCTGTTTGACAGTTGACATAAAGACATCCACCCCGTCCTCATGAGCTTGGTAAACATTGACACAAAAAGGAGTAATAATTTTTGAATAGTTTAAAGGTAGCACATGAAAAATTTACTTGGAATGGCAAGGAAATACCACATATAGGTAGTTATGGTGGACACAATGGCATGGATTTTGGCTCAAGGTTTTGGATGCACGAGAAGCATTCCCTCTCAGTACAGAGTTTAGGCTAGCAAGGTTATTTGAAGCAAACACAGGATATCAACCGACACAGCAAGACTTATATGAAAACATATTGCAAGCATTATAAGACTCTACACTGTCTTCCTTGTTAACCAAACCCTTTTACTAGAAAATATCTAGACCTTAGAGATACCAATCATGCAAACCAAATTTCAACGAGCTTTACGGTAGTTCTTCATTAATAGGTTTTAACTACATGATACAAAAGCTTAAACATGAACTACTTGATAACTCAAAACAATTGACAAGTATCAAATTATCCAATACAGTGATCTACAAGAATATGTAAGCTTTTTCCATTATACCATCTACCACATGCAACATTTTCTGTTCCAACCAAACACCAATCAATTTATTTCAACATAAACTCTCCAAACAATTATAAGTGAAGCAAGAGAGTACTTTCTTTAAAAGAACTAACAGCTCTGAATAAGAGATGCATGCAAAACAGGAGCTAAAAGCATAGCAATAGCTAGATAAGAATACTCAACAAGTATAAGTGAAGAATAGGAGTATTCATATGAAAAAGCGGAGCGTGTCTCTCTCCCAATCAAGAATGCTAGGGTCCAATCAAGTTGACCATAAGAAAAATAAAATACTGAAAATAAAAGCACACAGACGCTCCAAGTAAAGCACATATGATGTGAAAGAATTAAAATATAGTTTCACTAGAGATGACCTGATAAGTTGCTGATGAAGAAGGGGATGCCTTGGGCATCCCCAAGCTTAGACGCTTGAGTCTTCTTGAAATATGCTGGGGTGATCCATGGGAGCATCCCCAAGCTTAAGCTCTTCACTCTTCTTGATCACATTATATCATCCTTCTCTCTTGACCCTTGAAAACTTCCGCCACACCAAACTCAAGTAATTCTCATTAGAGGGTTAGTGCACAATCAAAAACTCACATGTTCTATAAGGACACAAACATGACCGTTACTTTTAACATTAACTACTGCCACTGATGTTATGTGAAGCTCTTCACCCTAAAAAAGAATTCCACTCAACACTAGTAAAAGAGAGAATGCGAAAAATAAAAGACAGAATCTGTCTAAACAGAACAGTCCGTAAAGACGAATTTTTTCGAGGCACTTACGTTGCTCAGATCGAAAAACTCAACTAACAAAAGATGCGTACATATCTGAGGATCACGCACAAAAATTTCAGATTTAAATAATTTTTCTGTGATTTTACAGAAGCAAAACGGTGAACAGCAGAAATCTGTTCCTGCGCAGAAATCCAAATCTAGCATCATCTTCCTATTAGAGGCTACTTGGCACAACAATGCAAGAAAATAAAGATACAAAGGCATTGTTACAGAAGTAAAAGCACCTTGACTCAAAAAAAAAATTCAGAAATAAAAACAATGGGTTGTCTCCCACAAGCGCTTTTCTTTAAAGCCTTTTAGCTAGGCATGATAATTTTATGATGCTCTCATATGTATAAGAGTTGAACATATAAGAATGCATCAAGAAGCAAATATAAACACATTTAAGTCTAACACACTTCCTATGCAAGGAATCTTGTAAGAAAATAAATCAATAAAGCACAAAGTGACTAGCATAGGAAGGCAAAACAAGTGCAACTTCAAAAATTTCAACATAAAGAGAGAAGACTTAATATTATTGAGATATATGAAACCGTGTCTCCCTCTCTCATAAGGACCAGTAGGTCTTAAAGTACCCAGCAAATAAAAGCAAATCAAGAGAAAGCTCAAAACCTTCATCATAAAGAGAAGAAATTTAGTAACATGAAGATTTCTATAACCATACTTTCCTCTCTCAAAATAATTTTCAGTGGCATCATGAATAAACTCAACAATATAGCTATCACATAAAGCATTCTTATCATGATCCACATGCATATAAGTATCATTACTCTCCACATAAGCATAAACAGTTTCATTAGTAATAGTGGGAGTAAAAGTATCACATCCATCATTGTAATCATCATAAATTGGAGGCATAGAATAATCATAATGAATTTTATCCTCAATAGTAGATGGACTGAAAATATCATATTCATCATTGTAAACATCATATATAGGAGGCATATCATAATCAACATAAACTATATCCTCAATAGTAGGTGGAGTGAAAATATCACAATCATTATAAACATCATATATTGGAGGCAAAGTATCATCAAAGCAAATTTTCTCCTCCAAAACCGGGGAACTAAAAAGATCATTTTCATCAAAACCGACCTCCCCAAGCTTAAATTCTTCCATAGCATTAGCAATAATGGTGTTCAAAGAATTTATAGTAATAACATTGCTACCATCATGCAAATAATTTTCCATAGGTTTTTTAATTTTCTCTTCAAACACGTCATGTCCTAACTCAAGATAAATTTTATAGAGCTCTCTAATTTTTTGTTGTTTTCCATTAAGCCTAACTAGTGAAATAAAAAACAAGAAACAAAAAGATATAACTGCAGAATCTAAAGGAATACCTTCGAGCACTCACACGCCGGCAACAGTGCTAGAAAATAGCTTAGTAGACGGAGGATGTGAGTACCTTTTACCTTACCTCCCCGGCAACGGCGCCAGAAAATAGCTTGATGTCTACGCACGCTTCTATTCTTGTAGACAGTGTTGGGCCTCCAAGTGCAGAGGTTTGTAGAACAGCAGCAAGTTTCCCTTAAGTGAATCACCCAAGGTTTATCGAACTCAGGAGGTAGAGGTCAAAGATATCCCTCTCAAGCAACCCTGCAATTAAGATACAAGAAGTCTCTTGTGTCCCCAACACACCTAATACACTTGTCAGATGTATAGGTGCACTAGTTCGGCGAAGAGATATTAAAATACAAGTGATATGGATGATTATAAGTGGTAATTGCAATCTGAAATAAAAATGGCAGCAAGCAAACATGTAGCAGAACTGGTTGTAAACGGTGTTTCAATGCTTAGAAACAAGGCCTAGGGATCATACTTTCACTAGTGGACACTCTCAACAATAATAATATAATTGAATACATAGATATTTCCTCTTCACTATGCTACTCTGAATTATTCTCTGTTGGATAACGAACACCAATCCACTGTGTAGGGCTATAAAAGCACACCTTAAAGTCGCATTCCACATCTAGGGAACCCCACACTGTCAACTTGAGCGCCCTAAATAGTACTAGACAAACACCACAATTTCATAGAGACATCCAACACAAATAATAACTCATGATAAGTATTCCTGTAATCTTTAGCCTAAGAGCCACACACGGTGCGCACACTGTCAACTTCGCACCGTGGGACAAAGGTGACTCCGGAGTTTACATTAATAAAACCACTCAAGTAGCATATAAGATAATGAAGAGTAACATCTATGGATTCAACTAGATTACAAAGCTCATGATCACATAAAGATCACACCATGGGAGAGAGAGATAAACCACATAGCTACCGGTAGAGCCCTCAGCCCCGATGAAGAACTACTCCCTCCTCATCATGGGAGGCAGCAACGGCGATGATGGAGGCGGTGGCGTCGATGGAGATGGCTCCGGGGCAATTCCCCGTCCCGGCAAGGTGCCGAAACAGAGACTTCTGTCCCCGAATTAGGGTTTTTGGTGGCGGCGGAGCTACGGAACTCTTCTGGAGAAATCGTCGATCTTTAGGGTTTTCACCGCGGAGGAAATATATAGTCCAAAGGGCGTCGCGAGAAGGTGACCGAGGCGGCCACACCACCCCACGGCGCGGCCCAGGCCAAACCGCGCGGGGGCATGGTGTGGGGCTGTGGGCCTCCCTCAGACTTGTCCTTCTGGCTCCTGGAGTCTTCTGGCGTTTTAGAATTTCTGTAAAATTTTTAGATTTTTCTGAGCACTTTCATTTTTGGACCTTTTCTGCAATGCACAGACAAAATAAACAGAAACTGGCACTGTGGCATCTTGTTAATAGGTTAGTCCAATAAATGCATAAAAATGCTATGAAGTGTATATAAAACATGTAACAATTGGTATAATATCAACATGGAACATCAAAATTATAGATACGTTTGAGACGTATCAGTGTGTCGTTTGAAGTACGCCAGGTGGTTGACTGTGTTAGGTCTCATGTTCTGAGGCTTCAGACTATAAAGATTGAGCATCTCCAGGAATAAAGACGAATACGGTATCCACTCATCCAACTGATGAGATAATACGCAGACTCTTGCCGACCTGCCTCGAGAAGGAACGAACATCATCACGACATCACGGCCTCCCATGCGCCCAGTACAGATGGTGCAGTATTAAATAAAGTGTGAACAGGATGCAGAAACTGTTTCAAGAGAGCGAATTTATTAGTACTACACACACAAGAGGTCCGTACACACGTCGCGCCGGCTGGCTCAACAGTAACATCATTTTCACCCTTATCCCCTCCGGCTTCATCGTCCTCACCCCAACCCTATGGATCCAGAAAAAACCAAAAGCTACAGGTGTCGTAGCTGGAGAGGATACAATATATTGTAGCCTTTAATTATTAGCCTTCTTTGTGACGTGTTGTCAAAACATTGTTCGCACGTCTCTGTACGCGCCAACTCCCTGGGGTCGGCGTCACCCGTCCAGAATAATGCACCATTGGTCTTAACTTGGCCCATTCTCCGACTTACTAATCTGTCCAAGTGTAAAGTCTGTCGTGGTTGCCAACCTGTCTGTGTTGTCGCGTGACTGCTTTCTGCTTGACTGATATAGCTTCTCCGCCTTAATGCAGCATCCGATCTCGTCGACTTGACACCAGCGATAACACACATAACGTGAAGCGTGGAGTCGGCAGCATGGAGTCAACATGGTGGACTCAACACTCTGTGTTAATTGGTGCGCCTTCTGTGGACGCACTTGTCGTTCAGGACTGTCCCCAGTTTTTCTCCCGGCTCATCCCTTATTGATATTCGGTAAGTCCAGTCATACCACCGTTTAATTGAATTATAGGGCTTTGCATTTAGTCTAAGAATCAATATTATTTCTAAGTAAAGATGATAACCATTTTTTAGCACGTCCTCTTAAGGATAAAGGAAAAAAAGTTTTTGTTTTATGGTGTCAACCTCTACTTCTTTATATTTTTGCGGATTGCGGCGACATCGTCATTGCTAGCACCAGATAATTGTTCCTAAATTGGACCCAGGGTAAGCCCAGGATTGGCTTGAGGGACACGTGGATACGTTGTCACACCGGAGCTTCTACTTCATTTCCTGCTTCCGCCATGAGTCGTGTTTATGTTTAACTACACGTGCTATGTCATCTTAGTTGCCGATCCGGCCAGGAAGCAGCACGTGGCCGACTCCACCTTCTCGCCTGCACGTGGCCGACTCCACCTTGCCGACTGCACGTGGCCGACTCCATGAGTCGGCAGGATATTGTTTATTTTCACCGAGCAGTGGTAGGTCGCTCTTCTGAGTGTTTTCAATTTCTTGGTGACTTTTGATTGACACTTCTGGTAAAGCTGTGTCTCTATCGAATCTAACCATTGTTTTGACTAGACGGTTCTTGGATTGTGCGCTAGACGTGTCTTTAAACTGCTAGCCGTTGGTGTCGGATGGATGGGCCAGATTGCAAGTCGTTTAGCTTTACGGCAGTTCATCGCTTTCTTTTGCACTCGCTCGCTCAAGACTTTTGTGTCACCGTCACACGCCGCCATGAGTCGTGTTTATGTTTAACTACACGTGCTATGTCATCTCAGTTGCCGATCCGGCCAGGAAGCAGCACGTGGCCGACTCCACGTTGCCGCCTGCACGTGGCCGACTCCACCTTGGCGCCTGCACGTGGCCGACTCCACGAGTCGGCATGATATTGTTTATTTTCACCGAGCAGTGGTAGGTCGCTCTTCTGAGTGCTTTCAATTTCTTGGTGACTTTGATTGACACTTCTGGTAAAGCTGTGTCTCTATCGAATCTAACCATTGGTTTGACGAGACGGTTCTTGGATTGTGCGCTAGACGTGTCTTTAAACTGCTAGCCGTTGGTGTAGGATGGATGGGCCAGATTGCAAGTCGTTTAACTTTACGGTTGTTCATCGCTTTCTTTTGCACTCGCTCCCACAAGACTTTTGTGTCACCGTCACACGCAGGCCCCTGTTTGTTCCGGTTTCCTCTTCCTCCCTACTCCAGAGATCGATCATGTCTGATGGCGGAACATGAGGATCAGATCGCGGTAGAGCTCGCCGAGGACAGTAGTAGTGCGGTGACCCAGCACACCACTGCATGTTGTAGTGTACAAGTCGTTGATGTAACACGCACGGAAGGACCTCTCCGCAAATATTACATCCCTCAGAGTAGTACAACAGAAACATAGCCGGTCCAAGGTAACACTATAGGATTACAACACTATTCAATACAAATCCTGAGACCCTTCTTTTATATTGAATCAAGTCTCCTGCAAATGAAATACAGAAAGATCCAAATCGTAACTCTAAGCTGGATATCAGCTCTAGCCCTAATTCCTCATCCACTACTGCTGTTGTCACAGCCCTAATCTATTCCATCTGGAATTTCTTTATCCAGGGTTGATGTAGAAAATTGTGATTCTGTCCATAACTAAACTAGAGCATGATCTAGTGATGATGTAGAAATTGTTTAGGCATGTTTTAGACATGTTTTGCTTGCTGTGATGCCTCCTTGTAGAGTTACACAGTAGCTTTCTTGTTTAAAAATTCCTTTTTATGTTTTCCTGTGCTTCTTCCATGTGTACAGATGTGCATAGCACAGCTAATCCAGCTCTACTGGTTCACTGCCTTGTGTAATTTTTGATATATCAAAATAAGAACAGATACTACACCGCTGCTAATTTCCCTTCCCCCTTTATGCTCAAACAATTGCTAAAACCAAGCAACTGCGCTCCCTTTCTTTTCTCTCCTACATCATACACCTTGATTAACAAGGTTCTGTTAAGAACAGATGCTGCATCCACTCTTTAGCTTGATTCTGTCATTTACAGAACCTGCTACAGCTCTCTCTAGCATTTCTGAATCAACCTGCTGTTGTTGAGCAGCTTGTGCTTCTGAAATATGATGATAACCTGCGTCTTGTGGTTTTGCCTGCTCCTCCTCACTGCTTCAATTTTCCTAGGGTGTATTTCACTAGCTGAAATGGCTTGTGGTGAATGGTTCAGGTTACTTGCATGATGTGCTTGCGGTTTGTGGTTGTTCTTGGTGAAGAACAGATGGAAATGGTGTGTTCGGTGATCTGGTGGATGTGAAATGTGTGTGTTGTGTTTGCTGTGAGTTTGTGTGTGCTGTTGGCTGAGATCTGGCCAAGTATTTATACAAATTTGGTGAGTTCTGTGCTTGTGACACCAGGATAACTCGGCTGTGGTGATTCACCTGCTTACAGTGGCCCTCCTCACCTCGAGCTGCCTTATTTGACTCCTTTTAGCTCTTCTTTTAACCCTGGAGATAGGCTCCTGCTGCTGCTGCGCAGTTCATCACCCCTTGGTGATAAACTCTGAGTCATTGTTCTTATCTTGCTTCATATATTTGTGATAGAAGGCTTGGCTGTGAAGGAATGATTTGCAATGTCGGTTTGATTGGATTTCACTCAAGTGTAAGTGTCATTAAGCTATTTATTAGCTTAATAAGTGGGATTAGGATCCATTTGCCTAATCCATTGGCAAATGTGATACCAATTTATAATCTGTTGCTTGTGTTGTGGTTTTAAATTCTCGCATGATTTGGAATTGGAATGTTGCTGCCTTTGCTGCCTATTTTGATGATCAGATCAAGAAATCCAGTCAGGTTGCCTTGTTGCCATTTGGGAGTTGATTGAACTGGATAAGCCTTTGCCCTTGTGTTGTTTTGCTCGAGTTAAATCTGAAATGTCCCTTGTTGCCTCTTAGCATTCCAATTATGTGGTTTTTAGTGCTGGATCAAACCACTGTTTTGATTTGAGCAATGCTAGATGTTTATACATCAAAAGTCAGCACCAATTGGTGTTGACAACATTTTAACATTAACCCCCATTTTCTCTTATTTGTGATGTTTGTTTTGCCGGTTTGAAGATCTCCAAGAAACATAAGAAGAACCAGTCTTAGGAATTTTATTACTCTCTTTTGTATTTTTTTCAAATTGTTGTAAATAATGCACTGTAATAAACCTTTGTAATCAATTTGAGTTGTGATCAAATGGAGGGATTTGAATTCAGATGTTTCATATATCTTGTGTTTATAAATATAATTGAATTCTTGTGTATGAACTTTTAGAACTTCTTTTGTAAAAGATTTGTGAATATGCTTGTGATAATTATGTAATGGAATGATTCTATTATTTGAAATGAATCCATCACAAGTTTGTGATATATATTTGGTTATTTCTTTGGTTTGTGGGTGTTGAAAGACTTTGAGAAGTATAAAGTTGATTTGAATTTATTCATATTTGAACTCCCTTTTGAGTTCACAAACTTGTTTCGAGAAAGTAATTGGTTTGGAATATAACTTCAGGGTTTATCGACACCTCTTGACTAACTATCAATATCTGACTCCCAGATCATTGACACTCGTCGGGTATCGACCCTAACTCTTTTTAACACAAAAGCGCGAATTTTTTCCAGATTTCACCAAAACATGCATGTATGCACAAATGCAATTTCTAATTCTACCCTCTCGAGTCCTATAACTGCAGGGTATTACAATGGTGGGGAGGATAGGAGATGCTGATGGATTAGCAGAGCGAAACTGCGAACGTGTGGAGACGAAGAAGAGGACAGTAAACATAACGGAGTGGTGGTTTTTATAGCCAATTCTTCGTTCTTTCGTCTGCATAAATTAATTCAATCCGTCCGTTGAAGCTAGACAGGCGGCATTATGAACCAATGAACCGAAAATACGATAGCAGCATACGAGGGGAAATAATGGTTTGACCGATCGTGTCCTTGACTGTTCGAAAGAGCACTACAAAACAAAAGGCACGTAGAGACGTTGAATTTAGGTGTAAGCACGCTTTATTTCGCCTCTAGGTGGTTGTAGAGTCGTTTCCAGAAAGCGTCGGATGAACGTCTCCTTATCCACCGTCTCAAAATTTGTAGGGACCTATTGAAAGCGTGTATAGGAAAATTGAGACGCTCCAGAAAGCATGTCTACGAGTTTTGAGACGTAGTAGGAGCTGACTAGATGCTGCGCTTAGATGATGTCTTTACCAATTGTTGAGACGCTTTGAGGCGTGCTAATGGAGATCGTAATTTTTGTTTTGTTTTTGAAATGACCAAATTATCGAATCATCTGGTGAAAGGAGAAAATACGTACATCTTGCAAATCAGTAAACTTGTGTAGTGAATTGTAGGGAAATAAATATATTAGCCAATGAATATTGTATTTTACAACTGAACTGTAGGTACATATGAAAGAGGGAAAAAATAAAACAAAACAAAAAAACTTGGAAGAACTTGTGTATTTCTAACTAGCTGGAGTCTATCTAAACTTTTGCATGTACTTCAACACCAACGGGTCTTCAGTCTTCACTGCTTAATGTAGATTTTTCAGTGAGGTCTTTTAGTTTCATTCATTAAAAATTGGCAATACAGCTTTCTGCAAAAAATAAAATATTACTGACATCTATTCAGAAAAGATTATTCGTTTAGTTAGTCTTACAAAGTGAAAGTGAACAGAAAACCATTTGCATCACGGTCGGGAATTGTTCAACATTGGCCAAAATATGAACCTTCTAAGCATCAGGGATTCAGGGTAACTCGAAATAATCTTAAATCTGCAGAGAACAATCGAACTTAGGTCAGAAAAAAAGGAATAAAAATAAATATGGAAAACATTATTTTGTAATATTTACAGAACTTGTACCTCGCTAATATTTAAAATGGTAGCTGGCATATCTGAATTTATTCTAAGTTTAAAATTGCATATTTACATTACTTATTAGCTATAAGAAATAAGTAATACCAGACTGATCCAGCAACATCGATCCTTGTGATGCACGCACAAAACCTTATCAATTCGCTTCTGAGCAACACAGCTTGAAGCTTTGATGCATTTTAATTAAAGCCTATCAGGAAAGAAGGGTTAGTGACATTGACTGGAGACAATTTAGGGAAACGGTGCTGAAAAGTATCAAAGAACTTGAACTACATAATATATCCATAACCCTTACACATGGTCTCGATTATTTAAGCGATGCAACAACATCGATTTCTTATTAAGTCATGCAGCATTATCAATTCTTATTAGCTTTAAGAAATAAAGAACAGCCAAGCCTGATGCAGCAACATCCGTATGCTGCATCTTCAGAACCTTGTCAATTCGGTTCTGGGCAGTACAACTTGGAACTTTGATGTATTTAAGTTGAAGCCATTCCAAGGAAACAAGGGTTAAGGGAATTGACTGTATAAAAAAACAATGTTGAAAGGTACTGAAGAACCTGAGCTAATATATCCATAAGCCATACGCATTCGTCCCAATTACTTACGCGATGTAATTACATCTCTAATGAGACGTGAAGTAATCAAGCAAGATCAGGGATAAATTAACCCAAAAATACTAGCTGGAGACATGGCCCTCAGTTCGCTGCTTCAGTAGACTGTACTTGTAGTCAACTTCTGCGTGTTGTTCTTGGAAGGCTCCACAAATTTCATATAGGTGTTCCTTTAAATACACAAGCAGTTCCAGGTTAGTAAATTACCGTCCACTTGGTATTAACCAAATCACATGCAATGAACGATTTCTATAGAATAGACAAGAATGACATGCATACTTAAAAAAACTCATCGCTGCAAGTTCAAGTTCATATATTCAGCACTAGGTTGATTGATGCTAATATCACAATTTTGTTTGTTTGAGTTCAGACCATATGAAAAACATTATTCGGTAGATCGAGTGACGAAAAAAAGAATGATTTTCCTGGCATCAGGCAATCTTTAATGGAGAGACTGCACATACGTACCAATCAAATAGATACAGGCAAAAAATGATGCAAGCTAAGATTAAATTAGTATAAGAGCGTACCTGTGGAGCCTCGACTACATAGACTGGGCTGGCTGCGAGCACCACTGGGCGGCTGACGAACGGTGGAGGAAGTAAGAGAAAATCACAACAGAGAGAGCACCGAGCGCACCGAGTCCGGCTGGATCGGGATTCTCTTAGCGCGATACAGCGTTCTGCAACGGACAAAGAACCTGTACCAGCATGGCGGAGAGAGTTGCCAGTCGTCGCGCACAGATGGCCGGCGATGCGCCGCCGCCTGGGATCTGAAGGGGCGGCGCTCTGGCGGCGGCCATATGTTAGCACAAATGACAGATCTGTTTGTGCCTATGAGATGCGTAGGTTACGGGAAAGATAAATTGGGGGAGTTATGAGAATTCAGCGTTTTTTTAGATTACATCGGGTGGGAAATCGTAGCAGGAAGGGTGAATATTTTCACGGCGAGACGACATGTAAAACGTCTTAAAAGTCGTCTTTATTTATGGGGTGGATTAGCACGTAGAGACGAATATAAAAGCGTCAAAATTATGACGTCTCTAGGTGTCATTTTTGTTGTAGTGGAGGAGCATGTAGTCAAGCGGATTAATGACCTTCCCTGTTTTACGAGACTATTTGCAACTTTTCCGCGCGCCGTCGTGTTGTCGTCTCGAAGCGTTGTTGCTATTTATTGCGAAGGCACACCGTTCGCAGACGATCGCTCTCCAACTCGCAATCGCTCCGGCCTTCTTCCCCTTCCAAACCATTCGGATGGCGTATAGTGACAATGACGGCCACAACCTTCCCACCGTCGAGGCATGGCTGTTCGAGCGGTACGACCTGTACGTGCCGGTCGACTACAGCCTCTCGAACCATTGGCAGCTGAGACCCGCTGGTCGTGCTGTCCCGCCGCTGCCATGCGTTGGCGACTGGGAGTTAACCCACCGCATTTTGGAGCGGCGGTTGAAGATGACGTCCGTGGAGCGGCGCCATCCAGACAACGCCGCCAAGAACTACGACTCATGGTTCAGCCGGTTCAGGCGAGAGAGGAAGGCCCCTCTCGACCGCTGGGACGGCACGGAGCGGTACGCGATAGAGCGTCAGAAGGAATGGTGGCGCGGACGGACGTTGGAGGGCGTTCTTGCTTGGGCACGTTTGTATGACGCGGGTGCGCCGGCCTGCCGCCGGAGCCACCGTGTCAGGGTGACAAACAGGCTGGTCCGCTCAGTGCCGGGTTGCGGACATCCGAAGCGATCCCCGTCGAATGGCCTGTCCTCTCACCCCTCCGAGACGCCATCGGTGATGGGGACAAGGCCGCCAGCAGAGCGTCCTTTCTCCTTTCCGTAAGCCATCCCGTAACGGCGCCACGATATCCACTCGCGTTGCGCGCGTCACTGGAGCAGCATTGGCTGACGCCTGTGGCATCACAGTGGCCTTTCGTGGTGGAGGAGAAGGAGGTGGGACCGTCGCAGTAGACGTCTCCCGAACGTGGCGGCGTCATCTACGTCTTCAACGACGTGTATTGGCCGAGCACGGTTCGTAGTATGGGTATTTTGTTTAGGCTTGCATAAAGCCTTTGGACTACAATAATAGTTTTCATTTAGTGCTGTATCTTCGTTTCAGTTTAATCGCTGTGCTCATATGTTTTGGAATGTGGATAGCCCGTTTGTTGTGTACCCGTGTGTGTTGAACAGAGTAATAGATCTGTTTGTTGGAAGTGTTTGCCAAGCCGGCTGACATTTTGTTTGACGATTTGATGCCTTGCCCTCTGTAATCGACGTGTCGGTGGTCGGGGTGTCCTGATGATCCTGGTTCCTTTTCGAGGTGGCGAGGTTTAAAGAGAGATGTAGTATCCATTTGATCGTACGACGCATCATCACGAGTTCGTATGTGTTTGCATGCCGCTTAGTTGCACGAATTGATTTTGTGTTTATTATTTGTCTAATTTGGTCACCGACCTTACATAAGGATATAATTATTTCTACCGTTGATTATTAGCATCATGTATTGCGTATTGTTAAAACATGACTCAGGTGTCATGTGCCAAGGCGCACCCCTAAATCTAGTGATCATAAAGGTGGCGTCTCCTCTTCCTGCTTTGATTTGAACCTCGACATAGAGATTGAGCCTGCGGATGAGCACAACTTCGGTGATGTCTGCTTGCTCACGGCGGTCGACCGGACTCTATGTTTCAGAAGACAGGAGGACTTGTGATTGAAGGACCATGTGTTCGGCAGGGGTTTTCTGATAAAAAAAGCTAGATTAACTGCATGTATGATTAGCACTTCTTTGCGTTTATTTCTTTGTTTCATTTGATTTGGTTTTTGGGATACTAAGGCATCTAAGGATTGGATCAATGGCGTATGGAATGGAGAGCCGCTGTAAATTTGTTGACGAAATAGGCCGTAGCCTCGCTATATAAATATAGCAACAACCCGATACAACCAACAGTCACGAAATGCTGGGGCGGCAGCAAACATACACCCAAAGCAAGGGGAAGAGAAGAAAAGAAGAGAAACAAAATGGAGACATAGGCGGATCGACTAAGCGACGGTGACCCGCAACCGCTGCGCCCACTCCGGAGAAGTACCACCACGCTCCTAGCACCGAATCGACGAGTACCAAGCAGCACCTTCAAGAAGGAAAGCCACGCTACTGCCCGGACCAGCGCACTGGTCCTAGGGTTTCCCCCGGCACAGAGGGAAATGGATGAAAGGTAGCCACGACGCCCTTCAGGAAGGAAAGATGCCACCCCGGAGGCGGCACCGCGTCGGTGTCGAACAAACCGACAAGGATTTCTCCCGAAACCCCTTCCACAACCCCGGACGATCGGTAACACAGGAGCCCCGCGAGGACGAGCCTCGAAACCACCAGACTAGCCGCCCACCACCATGCGCCAACGAAACCGAAGTCACCACCAACGTCGTCTCACCGAAGTAGCCGTCACGAGGTCTGCAAGACGGAGGTGAGGTGTATGAACCGGGGGCAGCAGTACCGCAGCCGAGCGGGAGGGAACAACCTCCTCCGCCAAAGACGGTAGTCGACCGGACGCGACAGCAGAGCACACCAGTCTCCGTCAGGTCCGGCCGCAGATCCGGGGGGATCCGGGCCCGTGAAGCTCGCCGTCACGCTGCAACAAGGTCGGCCGCAGTTGCCGCTGCACCTGCATCCTCCACCTCCCTACATCTGCAAAACGCACCGCATGTCAAGCCGGCCCGCCCTGACCCAGATGGGCCCGACGGGCCCAGATCTAGGCTGCATGGGCCGGCCGGCGAACCCCGCTGCACGTCGTCGCCTGCAGCAACTCGCCGCCCCGCAGCAGGCTATCGCCGTCGATCTGCTACCTCCGGCCGGAGCCGGGCCGCCGCCGCCCGAGGTGCACCGCCGCCGTAGAGGAGCCGCCCCGCGAGGCCTCCTACGACGCGGGGAGAGGAGAGACGCCGCCGGCCCCAGCCCGAGCTGCGCTCGGCCGGCGCACCGACGGCGGCGACAGGGGAGCGGCTGCGAGTGCGGACGGGAGAAGAGGAGCTCGAGCCGCGCCGGCCGCCGCGGGGGCGGCGCGGACGCGACGGGGGGGGTGGGGGGGAGGGAGGGAGGGAGGGCGGAGGGAGCCGCCGGAGGCGAGGTCGGTGGCGGCGGCGCCCTAGGGGACGGGGTCGGGGGAGCTAGGGTTGGGAGCTAGGGGTCGGGAGAGGAGCTACCCACACTTTCCAGCACCGGGGAAGATGGCTATTAATCTTTTTGTTCTGGTGATATCAATGTATTTTCATCCACTCTACGGTTTGGATCACAGACACACACTGGCACTTTGGCACGTGTAAGCTGTATTTTTTGGTAACATACCTATGGATTTGAATTTCAGTGTGCCTATCTTGTTTAATTATGTATCGACCGGGAAAGGGTTCCGTCCGATTTATGGTGGAAATGGGTAGGTCCGCGTTGTCTGCGTCCATGGGGCGGGCGCGTCCGTGCGCGTCCGGGCGGCCCCAAACCCGCCCCACATATGGGCTGGCTTTGGGGTGTGCCGGACAACCCAGACGTTTGGACTGAGTTTGGGGGAAGCCGTTGGGTGCTGGTTTTCAGCCCAAACCCTGTCCGGGCTGTCCGCCCGGGCGTATAGGGCGGCTTTGGGGGCTCCGATTGGAGATGCTCTAATGACTCTCAATACCCGCGCACCTTATATAAGCAAAAAAATAGAAAATTTTAAAAAAGAACCAAAACTTTTGAATATTGTTTTGTGCTCAGAGATGATTAATTATTGTAGGCGTTAAAATTTTTGGTCAGGAAATGATTCACATTAAATTCAGTGGAAAAAACACAAATCTATGAGGAATATAGTGCGTACATAATATTTTTTTTGGCAAATATTTGTCCCATGGTGTAATTAAAATTATTCTCTGGCGAAATTTTTATACGGGTACAATACTTGATAAGTTTGCCCGACTGAAAGTTTCGAAGTTTTTTGAACTTTTTTGAAATACTAATACTTGATGAGTTTGCCCTGACCCATGTACACCAACCTATTTTCATAGTTCATATGGGCTATAACATAATAAAAAGACCGAAGAAAGGAAATGGGGAACACTGCATATGGGGATTTCTTTTCATGTGCTACTTGCGACAGAGACGAATGGGTGTCAATTAGATCCCAATGCATCATAGTATCTTAAACTGTATCTTAAGGCATTAAATATAAATTCTATATTTTTTAAGGATACGTCCAAGCGGACGCATCAGTTTCAAGAAGGAGAGGCCAAGCGGCCTTTACAACGCGTTTAGGCACATGCGCCAAAAAACGCCAATCCACCAAAAAAGAAAGCGGATCACTCGCCAACCCTCCACTTATCTACGGGCCTAGGCTACCCCTGAACATCCTCGCTGCCCGCCAAAGGTCAGCCTCGGCTCCCACCATACTAATGGCTGTCTGTGCTGAAGGCATGTGACCTTCGAAGACCACGCCGTTCCTATGCCTCCACAAGGTCCAGCAGATCAAGTTGATCGCTGTCCACAGGTCCTTCTCATCTCGGCCTCCCGGAGCCTTGGCTGGTAGCCAATCCACAAGACGGTCGTCATGGGTAGGGACCCAGTCCACCCTATCCCACCTGCTCAAGAAGGAGTGCCAAACCTCTCTGGAGAGGACACACCCGAGAAGAAGGTGGTCAATGTCCTCTCCCACTTGGTCGCACAGCGGGCAGGCGGTCGGCCTAGGGAGCCCTCTCCGCCCTAATCGGTCTGCAGTCCAACATCTGTTCTTCAATGCCAGCCAAAGGAAGAACTTGCACTTGTTGGGCGCTCGGGAGCACCAGATCTGTTGCGCGCCTGCCAACCCAACCTTGCCCTCAAATAGGGCTCTGTAAGCCGATCGCGATGAGTACTTGTAGTTGCCCTCCCAATTCCACCTGAACTCATCCTCGACCCCTTCAGTTAGGGGGAAATCTGCCACACTGTCCGCTAGGGACAGCAATTCGCGTAACTCACGCGCGTCCAGGTCTAGCGGAATGTCGTCTAGCCATCCACCTGCAAGCCCCTCTCTAACTCGGCGGGAGCAGAGCGCCCCCTTGGGCACTTTCATGAAGAGGTGCGGGGCCACATCCTTAACACGCCCATCAGGCAACCACCTGTCTGTCCAGAAGAAAGTGGAGGCTCCATCTCCCACAACTGAAGTGGTGGCTGTTTCGAACAACTCTCGTACCAGGCGGGGGACTTGGATGTCGAACTCGCTCCAAGGCTTGGAGTCATCCATCCTCGCAAGCCAAAGCCATCTAGCCCTGAGAGCGCGGTTCATAAACCGCAGGTTGGGAATTCCAAGACCCCCCAAATGCTTGGGCATGCAAACCCTCTCCCACGCCACCCGACAGTGACCCCCACGGGCGTCCTTGCGCCCTGCCCAGAGAAAGCTGCGAATGATCTTCTCAATCGCCACCAGGGTCTCCACTGACAGGTCAAGCGACATCATAGCGAAGATGGATACCGCAGAGAGAGTGGTCTTCACGATCTCAAGACGCCCTCCACGGTTAAGCAACCCGGCACGCCACCTAGGGAGGTGGTTTGCCACACTATCCACCAAATACTGGAGCTGGGCAGCTGTCAGCTTCCTGAGGGAGAGTGGAAGCCCCAAATAGCGTAGCGGGAACGGTAGAATCGGACATTGTAACTCGTGGGCCACCAATGTCGCCTCAGCCTCTCCACAACGGATCAGATGCGCGGAGCATTTCTGAAGATTTGCCCTAAGGCCGGACACCAACCCAAAGTCGTCGAGTAGCTGAGCGAAAACCCTGAGGTCCCGTCCCAGGGGGCGAAGAAAGGTCACCACATCGTCCGCATAGATCGATGTGCGGTGCCTGAGACCCGTGACAGACAGGGGTGTCAGTAATCCACAGGCAGTAGCCCTCTCAATCAACAAATGAAGAACCTCCATGACCAGGATGAACAGCTGAGGCGAGAGAGGGTCTCCTTGTCGCAGTCCACGCCTATTGAAGATCTTTCCACCAGGATGACCATTGAGAAGCACCCTAGTAGAGGCCGACGAAAGCAGGGCGCAGATGCTCGCGATCAAGAGGTCACCAAAGCCCATCTTCCTCAACACCTCCAGGAGGAAGGCCCAACTGACGGTATCAAAGGCCTTCGTGATGTCAAGCTTCAGGAGGACGGCTGGGGTGTTCGACCTATGAAGCTTGCGCGCCGTACACTGGACCATCATGAAGTTGTCGTGGAGGCACCGTCCACGCACAAAGGCACTCTGATGTGTCCCCACTAGCTGCGGAATGGAGGGGGTCACCCTGCATGCCACCACCTTTGCCACCAGCTTGGCGAAGCCATGAATTAAGCTGATGGGGCGGAAGTCCTGAACTTCTTCCGCCCCCGCCTTCTTGGGCAGCAACGTGATCAATGCCTGGTTGACAGAGCTGAATCCACGGGCGTCACGCCGAGACAAGGAGTTGAAAGCCTCCATGACATCCGCTTTTATGATCCCCCAACATGCGACGTAGAACCTGTTGGAGAAACCGTCCGGCCCCGGGCATTTGTCAAGTGGCATGCTCCTAATGGCATTCCACACCTCCTCCTCAAAAAGGCCGTCTCCAGGTGGGAGAGGTCCACCGTGGGCAGCTGAAGGTAGTCCAGGTCGAAGGAGAAAGGCCGGTCTACCTCCGTTCCGAGGAGGTCGTCAAAGAACCCGTCCACGGCCTCAGCCTTATCCACATGCTCGGTCTTCCTAACCCCATCGACCATGAGGTGGCCAATGAAGTTTTGACGCCGTCTATGGCTCGCATGCATGTGAAAGAACCTCGTGCATGCATCTCCCTCCCGCAGCCAGAGCACCCTCGCTCGTTGCCTTGCCATGGAGCGCTCAAGAGATGCCAAGCCAAGAAGCTTCCCCTTTAGGGCTTTCCTAAGACCCCTCTCTGCCGGCGAGAGTGGTCGGGACTCCATGGCCACGTCGAGACGCAGTATGATCTCGTTGGCGAGCAAGATCTGCATCTTAATGTTGCCAATGAACTTGCTGCTCCACTTGGCCAAGCTCTTGGCCGTCGCTCTAAGCTTGAGGTCAAGCCTTTTGAAGGGGTTGATCTCCTGCTCCACAGACGACCACGCGTCCTGAACCACGTCCAGAAAACCTTCCGCCTTCGTCCAGAAGGACTGAAATTGGAATCTACGCCCCATCTGCAGATCAGGGGCTAAGCTCAGAACCAAGGGGCAATGGTCAGAAGGACCGGAGGAGTTTGCCGAGAGAAGAGCGTCCGGAAAACGCTCCTCCCAGTCCACTGTCGAGAACACTCTGTCCAGCTTCTCCATGGTTGGCTGCTGACGCTCATTGGACCAAGTGAATCTCCGTCCATTGAGATAGACCTCCTTCAGTTCCAACAGCGACAAAGTGCGCCGAAATCTGCCCATCATCGAGTGGTGGAGGACACCCTGGTTTTTGTCCTCCGGGTCAATGATGAGATTGAAGTCTCCTGCAACCATCCACGGCCCTGCATGAAGGTCCCGTATGTCGCGGAGCTCCTGAAGGAAAGCTCGTTTCGCAACCACGCCCTGAGGGCCATATACCCCGGTGAACCACCACGCTTGGCCATCGCCGATCGAGATGCTAGCGGTCAACGCATTAGCGGACAAGTGAGGGTTAGAGACCGTGACGTATTCGGACTGCCACGCCAGCAAGATGCCGCCACGTGTTCCTACCGCCGGCAGAAACAAGAACCCGTCAAAGGCCACCCCGAGGCATTCCCGGACGATCTGAGTCGTAATGATCTCCATCTTTGTCTCTTGAAGACAGACTATCTTGGCGCCAGAAGTAGCCATAGCCTGGAAAATCACAGCTCTACGCGCCAGAGAGTTTAGTCCACGCGCATTCCAAATGGCAATCACAAGATCCATATCCAACATAGTTCTGAGAAGATCCACTAACGGGGTACAATGTTGAAAAGATAAAAAGTACAAGATCCACGCCTAAACTAGGCACTCCACTGGAACGTCCTCAGACGGCGGCAACGCCTCAGGTAGCCACCCAAAAAGGCCCAGGATCACGTCAATGTGCCTCTGCGGTAGCGGCTGGCGGAAGAGGTCCAGGTACGCGTTCAGCGCCTCGTCACCAATGGTCTCTCCTTCCCTCGCAATCTGTAGCCGCGTGATCAACTCACGCTGCTGACGCTTCACCGGTGTTCCCGCAGCGAACTTCCCCCGGTTCCTGCTGCTACGCCTCACTGGGCCTGAGTGGATCCGCTTGGTACGGCTACGTTTCATGGGCTTGTGAAGAATCGGTGCCACAGGCCGAGTGTAGGCCTCGCGGAGCTGCTCAAGGTTCTGTACCTGAGATCCACCACCCAAAGGTGGCCCATCCACAGCCTCCTCAGCCTCATGGGCCAGCTCTATCTGCTGGGCCAGCCCTCCACCAGAACAATCAGCAGAGAGGGACACAGTAAAACAGTCCAGCACAGATTTTGGAGAGCTTCCACGCCGGTCCAGCCAGCTGTTGCTTGGGGTCCAAGGCGAAGCGGACCCACCGCTGGCAGGGGAAAGCAATCCGGCTGAGGAAAGTAGCAAATCATCTCCCCCACCGCGGTTGCCTTTTGCCCCATAGCCTACCAATTCCCGCACAGTCTCGTTCAAATTTTGGAGGGAGCAGTTGGCCTCTAGTAGCAGCTTTGCAGGCTGTTCCACTGATTTTTCGCCACGCGTCAGCTCGTTCTCGGCCGGTCCAAGCACCAGCCCCTGGCCCTGATCAGCAACCAGCGCAGCAGCGCCACGCGTCGCCTCCCCAGTGGCTAGGCTGGCCTCTAGGAGCATCGGATCCCAAGCCTCAACCGCCTCCACCACGTGTTGGCCCCATGTCCTGTTCTGGATTGGGTCAAACTGCCCAGGCAGCCCAGCTTTTCCTTTGGCAGCTTCCGCATCATCTGCTGCGGCCGACCCCGGGCCCAGAAGAGGGTCAAGCCCGGTCAAGGACTCCACCTCAGCAACAACTGGCCCACCACCACGAACGCCAGAGCAATCACGTGCCCTGTATCGTCCGTCTGAACGGCGGCGATCACCGCCGGCAGCCGCGCCGCGGCTTCGACTGACGGTCGTAGGGAGCAGGTCGTTCGCCACCTCGCGGTCCACGAGCATCGGGGCATCGCGGCCACCCCGTCGATCCCTTCCACGATCGCCTTCGCCTTCATCCCCTCTGACGCCGGCGCCCGGAGAACGCGACCTCGCCGCGGGCCGTCGCTCCGCCTCGCAAACCAGCCGGAAAGTGATCACATATTTCAGCATGTTCTTTCCAGCGGCATCGGCTCTTCTCCCGGCAGCACGAGCGCGTCGTCTTCATCAAGGAGATCACCGGGTTCCTCTATCCACAGTTCCTTCTCCGCCGGAATTCTCGCCGTGTCGTCGACCCACGCCGTGACGCAGAAGGTGCGCAGGTCCTCACCGCTTGCAGACGCAATGCCAAACCCTTCAATCCAGGCCGTGGTGCCGAGGATGGCGCCGGCCGTCGTGCGGTTCCAGGCATGCGCAGGGACTCCGGTGAGCTCAAGCTGCACACGGCGGCGCAAGGTGGTAAGCACGGACTGGAGCAGCCTGTTCCACGGCGAGAAGCGGAGCGTGAAACCGCGTCCATCCACGACACCGGCGGTGGCCGCCTCGTCCCTCATCCTCCTGCTTGAAAACTTGAACAAGAAATTCCGCCGGCCAATGCCGGTGAACAGAGAAGTTGTCCTTCGTCCTGGCAGCTGCGTCACGACGGCGCGCTCCGCCTCCTCCGGCGAGATATTCGCGCGGCCACCAGAGACGAAGGCCACCAGAGCCCACTGAAGCGCGGCCTCGTCCCGGTCAATCTCCGCAGTGCGAGGGAGGAAGACGACCTCCCGCTGCGGCCGGTCCAGCACAGGCTGCTTGCCGCGCTGCTTCTCCCCAACTGGCGGTCGCGGCGGAGAGCGAGACCTGCGCCCGTCTCTCCCTCCACGCAGGGTGGGAAGTCCTCTTCCGCCGGCGCCCAGCGGCCGCCCGGCTCCACGCGGGAGCGTGACCAAGAGCGTCACGTCGCCGGCTTCCACGATCCTCACGATCTTCCCGCTCGTGCGTGCCCCGGCGTGCTGCATCCACAACACGGCGAGGTGACTGGGAGCGGCTGCCCACTTCGACGCGGCTTGGCGCGGAGTGCGACGCCGCGGACTCGATCACACCAGGCGGCGGCGAGCTGGGACCCCGGCCTCCCACGCGCTCATGCACCGGCGTTCGTCGCTGCACCACGAAGCCCTGCGGCGGCGACTCCGGAACACGCATGCCGAGACGCTCCCTTGCCGGGGTGAGCCGCTGATCCACGAAACCCACCGGCTTCATGCCGATGTGTCCCGCGCCGGGACGCGCCTCTGGTCCACGAGTCCTGGCGTCGGCGCGCCCGCATGCTCCTGCGCCGGGGGGCGGCGCCAGTCTCCATCCACACCACGCGGGCCACGACGGACATCGGAGTCGCGCGCTCCCGGCGGCGGAGCTCGCCCTTGCGGGCACTCCCGCGCGTGGTGGCCGTCCTCCTTACACTTCAAGCACTTCGTGTCATTTGGACACTCACGCGAGATGTGCCCCGGCTGCGTGCAATTGAAGCAGCAGCCGGCGAGGTCCGGCGGCAGGTCGTCCCTGATGACCAGGGCCGGGAGCTGCGGTCCACGCCGGCGCTTCGGCCAGCCACTTCCTCCACCATGGAGCCAAGGCCGAGGCTCGCCCGCCTGCGGAGCGGGGGCCGGCGGCGAGCGAGCGCGACGCAGGGGCGCCATCCGTGGCGGAGAGGCAGGCCTGGAGTTGACCGCCACCGGAGAAGGCGCCGGGGAGCGACCGCCGGCGGGGTGCCGCTGCGGAGCACCTCGCAGTAGGAGCGCGGCGAGAAGTCCACTTCTTCGTCGTCGGAGTAGTCCGCCCACCGACGAGACTGCGAGGACTCGGGAGGCGAGCCCATGGCGGAGCGCGGCCGCGGCGAGGGGCGAGGCGGCGGGGGCGAGGCGGCTGAGATGGCCGCCGGGTCCTGAAGCGGCGCGGCGGCGCGCGGTGGCTCCCTAGCACCTCCTGCTTCTCCAATATGTTAATTTGGATGTGATAAATTCTATATTGATATCACAGTGCACGTATCCTAAACTGTATCTTAGTGCATTAAATATAAAGTTCGATAGTGATATGACAGTGTGCACTGTATTGTACTCGTGTATCTAAAGAATTTATTACGCACATGTTTTCGGATCAAATATAACGTCTTAATTTTGTAGCCCACGTATCACAGGAATCAGTACTACAGAGAATGTGGAGCACGGGATCCGCTGCGCCTTTAATTTACGTCGGTTACTGTGATAAAAGTCGTATCAAGAATATGATCTGGCACTGTAATTAGCTAAGGTGTCATTTGCCTTGCTGTATGCTCGATAAGACCTTAATCAACCTAATGCCGCTCTATATATATATGCCATCTCGCCACTGCCTGGAGCAGTAAGGCTACGAATTTCGCAAAAGAGAGCGTACATGCATCTTTCATCCAGAGGCGCAATGCTCGCAGTGTTGACATTTATCCTCTTCCTCCATGTCAGCATCACATCGGCAGCCACCCGCAGCGACGCGCAGAAGTTTGTGCTCCACGAACAGGTCTGATATTCCAAAATTTTATTAATTCAGCATTTTATAGCTGTCGTATATATCATAATTACTGAATTTTCTACAATAAGCGTCGAACCCGAATCCAGATCAAGTGAGTGTGGTAAGGATTCAAATTCCCTTTGATATATCTCGGTGTTTTTATTTTTCCTAAGAAGTTAGGCGAACACAAAAATGAAAAACATATGGAACAGTGTATATCAAGAGAAATGGAGCAATTAAGTCCGGCATTTCCTGTTCACCCGCACAGCCCTTCATTTAATACCCGTGGAGTCGTTGTCGTAAGACTACCGTCGAGTGGGATTAGAGACTACCGTCGAGTGGGATTAGAGCCAGTGGCACCCTACGAGACGGAGTTCGCTTCGCCATGGAGGAAAGGAGGTGGCGACGCTAGTTGAAAAAGGGATATAGGGGCAGTGCTAGCTTGCGGGCACCCATTCCCTTGGTCGATTCCGAGTTTCCGACAAAGTGCCGCAGAAGTTTTCCTGTTGAGACACCGGAGATGAGGGAAAGGAGAGCGCCACCGATTGCCGGCGGGTAGGGGAACACCGCAAGACTCTAGAATATCTGTCCACCCCGCAACCACGGCCGGCCGCACCGCCTGCTTCCACAGTCCGTGGACAGCGGCGCCTACTCGCCACATCGCCGCATAGCCCTTCTCGACGGACCTCCTCCGCCGGTCCGCAGCTGTCCCCGTCCTTTACTTGAACGTCCGTCGCCACTGGTTCGTCTCGCAGGCCAGCAGTATCCCACTCCTCCCATACCCAAGTACCTTACTCTCCGCCGGATCTTTCATAGCCCCCAACACCTTCTCCGCGACTCCCCGGGGGTCGTCAGGTAGTGGACGACGTTGGCTTGTTTGGTGGGTGATGGTCGCCGAGGTCCGAGGGAGAGCAGTAGAGAGGTAAGAGTTCCATGGCGCCGCCGCATCAGGTTAGGAAAATGAGGAAATAAGATGAGAAAGAACGGCCAAAATTCTCTGACTTAAACATCATAACTTTCCCCTGACTTTGATGCGGGCCAGCAAACCTCTCCTCTCGCCTCTCTCTCTCTCTCCTTCCGCCCCCGCTGAAAGTCGCCGTCGTGCTTCCGGCCCTCTCCTCTCTCTCTCTCCGGCGGCTCTGTCGGCCGGAGTAGACGGTGGAGAGGGTGCCTGTCCTTGTATTTAGTAGTTATAGGTTTAGTTTTTTTTCCCGTGTGGCGGTTTGGCGTGATGCCGTGTCGATCTACAACCTCGCCGGCGTGCGGCGGTGGCTCGCGGACAGGCCTGGCGGTTGGTGACTCTCCGAGGCGGAGATGGAAGCTGGCAGCTGGATCTGGTGAGGCTCCCTCGAATAAGCGCGGTGAGGATTGGATTTGGGCTCCTCCCGTTCGATCTGGTTACCTCGGTAGCGACGGGCGTTGGGGGATGGGCAGATCTGTTTCCTTGCAAGGTCGGGTCTTGAATTCCAGGCTGCTCCCGGCGGTTCCCAGCGCTGCTGCGAGAGTGGTCTTGTTTTGGATGTGCAGCAGTCCAGAGAGGGATCTCTGTACTCTTGGAGCATGCCTGACTCGGTCAAATCAAGCCGCTGGGATCGGCGTCTTGCCGTGTTGAAGATACATGTAAATGTGCCATGTGGGTACATCTAACACAGGTTTTGAAGGGGTGCATGGGTGCTTTGGCTATGGCATCAGGAACCAAGAAGGGGAGGATGTCTTAAGCTTCGCCCTAGCCTACGACATGGTCGTAGCTAACACCCTCTTTAGAAAGGGAGAATCCCACCTAGTGACTTTCAGTAGTGGCCAACACTCTAGCCAGATTGATTTTGTCCTCTCTCGAAGAGAAGATAGACGCGCTTGCCTTGATTGTAAGGCGATACCTGGAGAGAGTGTTGTCCATCAAGATAAGCTGGTGGTGGCTGACTTCCGTTTTCGGATTCGTGTCCAGCGGGATAAGCGCCCAAAAGTTGTTAGAACAAAGTGGTGAAAGTTAAAGGGAGAGACAGCTCAATCTTTTAAGGAGAGGGTTTTTAAGGAGGGCCCTTGGGAGGAAGGAGGCGATGCAAACAGTATGTGGATGAGGATGGCGACTTGCATTCGGAAGATTGCTTCAGAGGAGTTTGGGGTGACCAGGGGAAGTAGAAGGGATGCTAAGGATACCTGGTGGTGGAACGTTGAGGTCCAGAAGGCTATTAAGGAGAAGATGGACTGTTTCAGACGCCTATACCTGGACATGAGCGCAACCAACATGGAGATATACAAGGGGGGTAAAGAAGGCCGCAAAGCGAGCGGTGAGCGTGGCAAGGGGTCGGGCGTATGAGGACCTCTACCAGCGTCTAAAAACGAAGGAAGGCGAAAGAGACATCTATAAGATAGCGAAGACGAGAGAAAGGAAGACGAGGGATGTCAACAAAGTCAAATGCATAAAGGACGGAGCGGATCAACTCCTCCGAAGGACGAAGAGATCAAGCGTAGATGGCGAGAGTACTTTGACGACCTGTTCAATGGAGAGAATGAGAGCTCTACCATTGAGCTAGACGATTCCTTCAATGATACCAGCCGACGCTTTGTGCGGCGTATCCAGAAGGCTGAGGTTATGGAGACTTTGAAGAGGATGAAAGGAGGCAAGGCAATGGGCCCTGATGGTATCCCCATCGAGGTGTGGAGAGGCCTTGGAGACATAGCGATAGTATGGCTAACTAAACTTTTCAACCTCATTTTTCGGTCAAACAAGATGCCCGAAGAATGGAGGCAGAGTACATTAGTGCCTATCTTCAAGAACAAGGGGGATGTTTAAAGTTGCACTAATTACCGTGGAATCAAGTTGATGAGCCATACAATGAAGCTATGGGAGAGAGTCATTGAGCACCGTTTAAAAAGATTGACAAGCATGACCAAAAATCAATTTGGTTTCATGCCTGGGAGGTCTACCATGGAAGCCATCTTCTTGGTACGACAACTTATGGAGAGATACATGGAGAAGAAGAAGGATCTTCATATGGTGTTCATTGACTTGGAGAAGGCGTATGATAAGATACCACGGAATGTCATGTGGTGGGCCTTGGAGAAACACAAAGTTCCAACAAAAGTACATTACCCTCATTAAGGATATGTATGATAATGTTGTGACAAGTGTTCGAACAAGTGATGGCGACACCGATGACTTTCCAATTAAAATAGGACTGCACCAGGGGTCAGCTTTGAGCCCTTATCTCTTTACTTTGGTGATGGATGAGGTCACAGGGGATATACAAGGAGATATCCCATGGTGTATGCTCTTTGCGGATGATGTGGTGCTAATTGACGATAGTCGGGCGGGGGTTAATAGAAAGTTAGAGCTGTGGAGACGGACTCTTGAATCGAAAGGTTTTAGGCTTAGTAGAACCAAAACTGAGTACATGAGGTGCAGTTTCAGTACTACTAGGCACGAAGAGGAAGATGTTAGGCTTGATGGACAGGTGGTACCTGAGAAAGACACCTTTCGATATTTGGGGTCTATGCTCCAGAAGGATGGTGATATCGATGAAGATGTGAGTCATCGAATCAAAGCTGGTTGGATAAAGTGGCGCCAAGCTTCTGGCGTCCTCTGTGATAGGAAAGTACCACAAAAGGTAAAAGGCAAGTTCTATAGGACGGCGATTTGACCTGCGATGTTGTATGGCGCAGAATGTTGGCCGACCAAGAGACGACATATCCAACAGTTAGGTGTAGCGGAGATGCGCATGTTGATATGGATATGTGGCCACACAAGAAAGGACCGGGTTAGGAATGATGATATACGTGAGAGAGTTAGGGTAGCACCAATTGAAGAGAAGGTTGTCCAACACCGTCTAAGATGGTTTGGTCATATAGAATGTAGGCCTCTGGAAGCGCCACTGCATACCAGACGGATAAAGCGGGATGAGAATGTTAAGAGGGGTCATGGTAGGCAAAACTTGACATGGGAGGAGTCTGTTAAGAGAGATCTGAAGGATTGGAATATCACCAAAGAACTAGCCATGGATAGGGCTGCGTGGAAGTTAGCTATCCATGTGCCAGAACCATGACCTGGTTTCGAGATCTTATGGGTTTCAACTCTAGCCTACCCCAACTTGTTTGAAAAAAAAGGCTTTGTTGTTGTTGTTGTTGTTGTTGTTGTTGTATACATGTAAATGTGGTAAAGAGCTAAAATGTCTTATATTAAAAAAACAGAGGGAGTAGTCGTTAAGTGCTCCAGACCTAAGAAGTTGTGGTATTTGTCACTAATGCCCCAATGTGTGGGATGTTGTGAAATTCAAACTGTGTGTAATTTTTCTACTGTCTCACTTGTGTCAACTACCAAAACAGAGTCACATAATACAATTGATGTCACAAATTGATGTAGTGAGACACTTCCATGGCATGACCTTTGTTTAGAGACTGATTATATGTCATAAACTAAAAAACCTACCTCTGTTTTAAGCAAGTAAAAGTACTGGTGCAATCATCACAAGATAAAAAGTGACAAACAATAGTTTGATTTCATCATCCAAGGTTTAGAATAAACATGTTAGTTTGTTGTGATAGTCCTTATGTTCTTTTGTTGAGGCGTCAATGCATTTCCAACTCTGGATTCACAGAATTTTACCTGAAAGTTATCGAAAGAATAGGACAATAGTTACTAGATTAAAGCGCTATTTATTGTGGATCTTGAGAAAATCAGACATACAAATTTGTTTTTATTTACTGTCCATTTATGTGAATCACTATACATGTATTTCGTCACATTTTTCATGTTTAAAAGTTTATGGATCTATATGCGCCTAAATTGCTTGTTTTAGCACCAATGGTCCAATTTAGTCGAAACATTGTTCCTAATAAACACTAGCATATAACTCTTTCATCACATCATTCTTTACAAGATCTTATAAACACCTTGGGCTTTTTGGGATGGAAAGTCACACGTAGCATTTCGCTATGCCCAACAACCAAAACTTGAAAACATAATACCGATGAAAATTTGACATATTTTTCTCATCGTCTTAGAAATAGGCTTTGCTCACCAAATGACATTCATAAAATCCATATATTATATCGTGCTACCAAACATGGTATCCCAAAATCGATGAAATAGAGCCAAGAATGCAGATGTTGAAAATATTGTAATTATCTTTACTATTAAATGATAGAGCGTCGTTGGTGTCACACATCTAGATAATTACAGAAAGTTGCCACCGCACCCCTCTCTCCTGTTTCACCGCACGAAAAAGAATAGGCTCCTTAATTTTTGGATCTCTTGTTCACGGGATCACGACCCTTTTAGCTTTCACGGTATATTCGATCAGGATGTTGAGATGGGACCATCTCAAACAAACTTACGTGATTTACTGCCTCGTTCCTAGCTTCTTTTTCATCGTTGGATCTCTGCCCTTCTCTCCGCACCTAGCAGCCTTCTTGATCCGATACGGTGCCACAGAGAAGGTCCGCCCAACCCGATGATACCCAGCGCTCAGCGCTGCAGCCGCCGGTATGCCGCTTCTCCCGCAGCTTCATCTCCCGACTCGTCCTGCCCAAGACAAAGGCCAAAAGGGCAACGGCGGTGGTCCAGAAGAAACGAGGTCCACTAGACGACGGATCACTGGCCATGGAATCCCTGCCATGAAGGAGCTTAATGGGACTCTCACTGGCCATGGAATCCCTGCCATGAAGGATCGGCCGTGGCTCCGGCAGGTTTATCAACTACACCGACGGTGGGTTCCTGTCCAGGACAAGCTCGTGCTTGATCTCTCATGACGAGCATCATAGCAGAACATCAGGGTGAAGCAGAACTGCTGCAAACTTTTTTGAAGATCTAGATCACATATGAAAGCCTTTATATTTTCTTCCGTAGGCCATCAGTTTGAAAACTGGCACTTAATGTTTGGTATTTTAGGCTCTTAGACTGAAAACTTCATTGGCCGTGGACTACGAATTGTTTCTCATGATTCATGAGTACATTTACGAAAATATAGTGATACTCAACCTACATCATACCGTACAAAAGTTTTAGTGTTGTGTGGACCTTCTTGATTAATAGAGCAGGGACGCTGGGGGATCAAGAAGGCATATATTAGTGTGTGTTCTGAATTTAGCTTCTAGAAAGGAACGGTGAGCTGTTATATTCTACGGCATTTATTTCTTGAGCAGTCACATGTGTTTTTATTTTATTAACATAAAATGCAGTTGTATTTGTGAAAGTATTGAAAAATACAGATAATCTATGTTACTTTGGAGCATAATTCACATTTAATTATTTCTGTTTTTTATTGTTGATTCTCAAGTGAAGATGAGTTGGTCTCTAAAATCATGGTAACAAGGCATTCGATTGATTCTCCCAAAAGGGTGTGCACATTTGGGAGACAATGTCCTTTTGTAAACTAGAAGGATTCCAGGCGCATTACCGTTTAATCGCTTTAAAAACCCCTTTTGAAATAAAAGGGTATAAAATGCACAACAATAGTCGACATGGTAAATTTACTCTAGGTGAAATAGTTGTGAACAGGAATATGCAAGGTTTCTCGAATGTACACGATCGCCGTTGCATGCAAATTATTTAAAACCATAGATAAACTGAAATGAATTTAGTCAAAGATAAATCAACAACCGAACTAAGATGATGAGGTGGATATCTTACATGGAGAGATGTACTGCTCGTTGCCACAAAGCTTTTTGCAAAATGACTTGAGCATCTAACTAAAAAATGCCTCGTAATCGCAAAGAGAGTGCGACGGACATAAAACAATTCGCAGACGAACATATGGTTACCTTAAGGAGAAAACTATTTGGAGAGCGACGGTTCACATGATTTAGGTATTTAGTTGCAAAAACACTTAAGTAGTTTGTATAATGACATAATATTATCGACATAATGGCATAGCCACAGAGAAAGGAAGAATGACACATTGATCATTGGACAAAGAAGAAAAAGAAGGAAGAACAAGAAGTTCAAAATTAAGTTCCATGGAGGTCACTATTAATGCACGTGTTCGCAACAATTTCCTCAATGATTCTAAATATCGCTGCTATCCCGTTGCAACGCACGGGCATTTAGCTAGTACAAGTAATAGCGTACATTATTAAGTATTAACAGAGGTAAATAATAAAGATTCTTATAAACAGAAGATATTAAATTTTCACCACAATTTTTTAGCCTAAACCGCTCTTTTCATTTGAACTGCTGTTTAATGTGGTATTCCTTGATGACTTGTCTTTTTACGTTTAATTTCTTACCCCCCTTGCATTTGTTTTTTCTCCCCTTGTGTATCCAGGGAGATAATTTCGAAGAATCTCCTTGTGTGCCTATGCTCGTCTCAATACCCAAGCCGGCAATTATAGCCCAATCACCCGACGAGTTCCGGAACAAGCTGCGACTGCCGCGCTTTGCTAAGCCAAGCCACTATCAGCTCCATTTCCACCCTGACCTCGTCTCCTTCACCTTCTCTGGTGTGGTTGTAATCAATGTAGACATCTTAGAGCCCACTCGTTTCCTTGTGCTAAATGTTGTGGATCTCACCGTCGACCATGCTTCCATCCACTTCAAGGTATAAAATGTTGCATTGACATGTAAAGAAATGAGAAGCTCTCAAGAGTTTATTCCTTCATCAAATTACATAATAAACCTCATCTTGATTGGTGTCAAGGTACCTTGTTATTGCAGTGTTTGGCGCCCACCGAGGTGGTGTTCTTCAAGGATGACCAAATTATGGTGTTGGGGTTCGCTAAAGAGCTTCCACTAGGTAATGGTTTGCTCAGGATGCACTTCAACGGCACCTTCAATGATGACATGAGGGGATTTTACAAGAGGTATAAGTTCTTTCTTTCATTTTTTATATTTCTAATATTATTTGAATCATGCATGTGCTAAAGCGTAATACATACCAAATTATATTAAAAAAATGACTACACCTACTAATCATTGTGAGTCACTCTCACAACTGTTGTGTGTACACTGAAATTCTACTCCTATGAGTAGAATATCAATTCTACAGACAAGACACAAACAAGTAAATCATGTGGCAATATAGCAAGATATGTAGACAAATAGTATATGTCATGCATGTAAAATAAATATTTAGACATGTATAAAAACTTTCATACAAATGGTAAGATTAATCAAAAACAGTAAAACTAGTACGATGTAGAAAAAAGTAGGCATACTAGAAAAAGTAGTAAGACATTCTTAGTATTTATTGGTGTCCTTAATACTTTTTCAACAGTCGTTAGTGTTATTTTGACCATAGAGTCCAATAAGCTATTTTAATCATAGAAACAAATAGCATCATTATGTCAATGTGCATATATTTCGTGTACATTTATCTCAAATCATACCATCGAGCGAATTAGGTGAAACACGTTATAAATGGTGAGCAGATCACAAAGTACATGCACTGACACAGCGACATGAAACAGGGGTTCGCTCCCTTTGCACGCCCAGAGGCTGGCCCTGAAAAAAGACCATCTCTTAGCGTTCCTTGTGGGCTAAATAGAGCAATGTTTTGGGTTGGTTTAAGTTCCAGGCGCACTTCATAGAGCATCTCTAGCAGAACCCACAAAAGGCGAAACCGCAAAAGCATTTTGCAGGTCACGTTTTTCGTGTTTTTGCTCTAGTTTTCGTGCAGCGAAGAACAGAACCCGCAAACGCAAACTGCAATTCCGCGATTTAGACATTTCAGATTTCGCGGGAACAAAGAGTTCATATTTCGACAGTACCAGCAGATGATTTCTACACAAAATAATATAGGCGATCTAACCCTATATCACTACACTAGCCTAGGTCGCCGACGATCAAACCCTAGTGGGCAAAATGAGGCTCCTCACCGGAGCCATGGGCGCGGCGGCGACGCAGCTGCGGAGGAGCTTCATTCCTCGTCGGAGTCGGTGACGAGGTCGATGGTGGGCGAGAGCATGCTGATGACCAGCGCCTGCTGCAGGAGCCCCTCGTTGACCACCGCGTTGAGCTTGGCGGTGGCGGCCTTTTCCTCCGCTTCGTATTGGGACCGCAGCAACGCCGCGGCCATCATGTGCTCCATCTGCTCGTCGGAGACGAAGTCCTCCGGCCCGAGCGTGACCCCGAAATGCTCGGGGTTGTAGCCCTCCGGCGGCGGAGCACCTGGAGCGGCGGAGGAGCTGCTGGCGCCCGCGGAGGAGCTGCCCTCGCCGTGGAGGCGCAGCTGCTAGCGGCGGCGGATCTCGTGCTCGCGCTCGCGCCGGAGCTGGTCGAACTCCGGCAAATCGCGGCGGTGCCACGCGGCCGGCACGGCTCCCCGTGCTTGTACTTGAGGGAGCCGCGCTTCCGTGCGCCGTCGCTGCGGGAGACCTGGCGCCGCTTTTCGTCGGAGTAGTCTCCGCCGAATTTGTCGTCGCCGGGGAGCGGCTCCGCTTCCCTCTTCGGCGCCATGGCGGCTCGGAGTCGCTGGATCTGCGGTAGGGGTGGCGAGATTGCTCGTCGGAGATAGCGGAGTGGGGGGTGGATTGCTCACCGGAGCGGCGGAGCGTGCGAGAAGAAGTGGGGGTTTCGACCTGCATCCGCGGTCGCAATCCGGCTAAATAGAGGCTCGCCGCTTCGTTTCACGGGCCCCCGCAAAACGTTTGCGGGCTGGGCTAATTTTGCAGGCTCTGTTTTGGCCCAAAAACAGCACCAACCCGTAAACTCGCCGGAGTTTTGCAGGTTTGAGTCTTTTACGGGTTCTGCTAGAGATGCTCATAGGATCCCGTCAACCAAATGGACAAAATTTACATCCACAAAGTACAAGGCATGCAACAGGAAAAAAAATCGCTTGTCCAACTTCAGTATCTTGGTCGCAACAGAGTTCACTTCACACGTAAAAGAACTTCACTTATTTGTGAGAGAGTATGAGATTAGCATAAATTCTTAGACATACCAGTTCCTTCGTCCCGTGGAAGGAAGAGAGGCAAGCGTGCACAGGGAGACGGAAGAGCATGATAATGAGGTAGGTGTCATGTCCGACAGCGAAAGTGGAGATTCGCCAACGGTGATGACCTCAAGTGATGCAATGGCGGCCCGGGATATGCTTGGTGTACACATGCGCGATTTTGGTTTTTTTTTTTTTTTTTGAACAGGGGTGGTCCCAGAGGGACCTAGAACCTCGTATTCATAGCAGTGGCAAAGTACACGGAGGACCGAAAGAAAATAGAAATTACAACCCAGTCCTTACAATTTGCATCAAGGACCCTAGAACTATTTTGAGAAACGCAATTGGGTCCGGCTCCATCACCACCACATCGGAAAAGCTCAGCACAGCCAAGCACACCACCACCGGAGACGAACCACTTGGAGATGGGCACCGGGAGCCAGCTGCACCAGAGCCAAAGGGCCTCCGCAATGGCACAACGGCCTGGAGGTTGAAATATATCTTTTGTCGCCAGCCGGAGGATACCGTAGCCGACGAAGAAGGGATGGAGGGGTTTCCTTTCAACCATCAGAGATGGCGGCCGACGAAGTACCACCATGGATGACCTCCAAGGAGCAGCTTCTGTGCTCCCCTGGTGCAGACCTAACTGCAAACAAACAAGAGCTTGGGGACTCCCTATTCCACCGTCACCGAGACGAGTAACAGGGGAATCACCCAGGTCGTGGCTGCCGCCGCTGGATCCACGATTACCGAGCTTTATGAAAGAGGTCGCCGAAGAAACGAAACCAGCCGCCGCCTCCAGCCACTGGAGCATGACAGACTGCCTCACCTCCACCGCCGTACGCCAGAAGCCGCTCGTAAGCTCCGGCGACAGAAACCCCACCACGCCATCCTCAGATCTGCCAACGCAGTAACCGCTCCATCTCCTCCCCTTGCCTCCACGGCCGGCCAGAGAAGAATCAGCAGCACCACATCTGAGATCCAACTGAGGTCTTCCTCTAGCTCCGCACACCGCACTGCTTTTCTCCTCCCCCTCACCACCATGGCAGGCCAGGAGAAGAACCACCGAGACGGGGCTCAAGAACAAGAGGGATATGACCATGGCCTTATTAACGGAGCCCCAGATGGAGAGTTTCCCCGTCGCCTCCGCCTCCAATCGATGGAGCACCACAGCAAGGAACTTCACCACCGAGTAGCACCAGATCTTGCCAAAAGAGACTGGTGCTTTACTCCAAACTAAGGGCATATAGCCCACTACCGGCATACAGCCGAAAGCCCTAATCCTACTCTATACAGGCCGCCTCGTCCACCCATGTCCATGCCGGACAGCAGTGCCGCCGGGGGAGCAGGGGGAGAGAAGCGGAGGCCTGGAGACGACTCTCAAAGAAGATAAGGAGGAGAGAGAAAAGGGGGGGGGGGGAATGAGCCGCCGCGATTTCGGTTGACTAGACTGATGGGGGCGCACATGGGAGTTGATGGCTATGTTTTCACTGTTGTGTCGGTCAATGATAGCAAAGTTGATTGAATCTGGTGGCGAGGTGCGGATGGACCAGCTGGAGACGGCGCCAGAAGGCGTTTGTTTGGGAGCCACGCGATAGTGTTGTTTGTATGGTTATTGACAAGGAGTTACCGTTGTAGATTAGACATAGATGTAGTATTAGAAGAGCGCGTAGATGATGGATTGTGGACGGCGCAATCCGATTTATGACCAGTGACAAAAAACAAGAAGTTGGTCAAGTGACCGCTAGAGAGTAATATCGATCCGGATATTGAATAAAAAGATTCTCCATTGCATCTGGTCACATATCGACGGACAAGGCTTACCTAGGGTTTGTGTAACCCCAGCGGAAATCATAAATATCGACGTCCACTGGGTCGGGCACCGTGGAAGCGTGTTTAAGGCTAGTTCTAGAATCTTGTGACAAATATGATGAAATATTATGTAACTGATGTAGTATATCTGATGTATAATCGAGCCTCTCATGCAAGTATATACAGATGTATAGCCAATCATATTTAATTTGAGTACAATTCAAGTTAGAATTGAAGGGAAACGGCTGCAAACTGTATCATAAACTACAATAATAATAACCATATATTCCTAATAATGTAACACTCCTTCACAATAGTAGCAGTAGCGTCGTGAATAACATGGCGTCGTAGATAGTTAGACCGAGAAGTTAAAACCAGTGGGCTGACATGAAACTATAAATGTTACTCTCAAAAGAAAATTAAGAATTCATTCTATGGATCTAGACTGAAGTTGACTTTGTAAAAAAATCAAAATAAAAGTTCATGCGCATGAAAAATGCAGCACCCCACATTGAAGAATAGATGAAATTTCTTTGTAAAATATAAACAGTCGAATGTATAACACTCTTTGAACTTCAGCAACTCGTTATAAAAAGCGAAGTCCAATTTGCAAAATTAATACTCCTCCGTTTCGATAAATAAGGCGCATAAAATAGTCAAAATCAATGTCTTATAACCAATCTTATAGACAAAACTATGAACTACTACAATCAACCATAAAATATTTTCTATTTATTTAATATTATAGATGTTGATATTTTATTCTATACCTGATTAAACTTAGTAAGATTTTGCATTTGACTAAATTTTTACTCCTCATTTTATTTGTTTTAGGGATTCTACTACTTATTCATTGTAACGGAGATAGTACAACTATTCACTCTGTCATGAAACACAACAAAGGGTTAATTGTATGTATATTTTGATGAGAGGACATTTACTAGTCGCGGTGGTACCTACACACAATAGCATTATACAGCGATGTATGCTATATATACCCGTATTAGCTTGGTTTCCTAGTAGAGAACTCTTTTTTATGAACAAAACCGCTTTCACAATTTTAAAAATAATAATTTTTGGCCGTCACTTGTTAGAGTTGAGTTTTTTGTTGACTTTTGCCGTTGACTTTAAAAATAATCATAGCGGTCGGGATATGAGTCGGATTTTTTTCAAAACTTTTGAATAATGCAATCAACAGTAATGTTGACATCCCCCTGTCCCCTTGAGTATTTTCATTTTTCGTTGCGTATACGAGTCGGTCAACGCAAGGTGTGTAGGTAGCCATGCGAACAACAACTTTCATCTGTTTTGTTTTGTATTTTCAAGTATAACTTTTTACCATTAAAAATACTTCATTCGGTGCTCTTCTCATATTTTTTCTGAGGGGCGCAATTTAGCAATGCTCTTATGTATTATCTCTTGAAATGTAATAAAAGATAAGGAATATATATTTTCATAGTTGTCCTCCCAATAAACAAGTATTGTTGTAATAAGTACCGTTCCTGCTAATAATTATAGTGAGATTGTCCTCGACCTAATCCTGCTAGAAAGAAAGATGATAATGTATTAAGATAAACAACAGATGAAGGGGGAAACCAAGGAAGATGGCATATCTCCAAAAAGTCACATTGTAGCCTGGTGTTCGATTTTTGTAAACCATTTTAAAGAGTCATAAAATTCTGGAAATACTCCTAGATGTTAAAAACGACATATTCTACGCTTCTGCAAATTTTCAACTTGAAATAAGTTGTATTCTGACCTACACTAAAATGACAAATACTGACAATTTTTGGAGATTCTGAATTTATCACTGTTAACCAACCCATTTACAATTTCTCATTTTTACACATCATAAAATGCAGGTTTTTTGCTTTTGTTTTTGCACACTGGAAGAAATCATCCACATCTAGAATTATTTTCACAAGAAGGGCTCACTTGGTTAGGGGAGTGGATGTACAACCCAGCCACACATGTTCAAGTCCTCATGGACGCAGATTTGGGTTCTTATTATTTCAAAAACAAAACCATTGTAGGAGCTTCCCATACCGCATTCCTTAAAAAAAGAATTATTTTCACAATTTTTGGAAACTTAAACCTTACATTTTGAATTTTCAGAATACCGGGCAACACGTAGCCCGGAGCTAAAACATCGCGCACTCACATATATCTCCTTATGATAGGATGAGTAACAATGCAGTCTATATTAATGCTATATCGATCGCCCAACACACTCCTTTCATCCCTACAAACTCTTGTTTCCCAAATCGTCCATCTCTATGCCATTGGAAACAAATAATTTCATTCCAACATGCTCCGTGCCCCCACATGAACTCCCTAGCAGTGCCTTCAAACCGTTACTGGCCCAGCGATAACCAACTCCCTGTTACTGGTTATTTACATTACTCATAATTAAGCCACGTGAAAGTAGAAAAATTCTCTATACGAAAATTTTCATACTTTTAATACCAATTTTAGTGTTATATCATTTGACTTTATAGTTTGAAAATTATGTCCAAAACATTAAAACAAAAATTGAAAAGTATGACGGTACAAAATTTATTGTCCTAGAAACTTCTCCAAAATTGTAAGCTATTTTGGAAACTATACTATATAGAAAATATGTTCATAATTGTTTCCCACGGTGTATGATTTGTAACATTCATGTAAGCGGCATGAAAATTAACTCTAAAAGAATAAAAAATAGAAAATACAAAAGACAATTTCCAATGCTATATAATTTTCATAATTCCTACTAACCGTACAAAAATTAAGGCCAAACACAATACAAAAAACAAAGAAGATTTCACGCAGAGCACACGAGGTTCGCATGTATGTTATTAAAAGTCCGGAAATGGTTTCCAAATAGTTATCCTACAACTGGTTTGTCATTCATAACCGCGTCTAGTTGTAGTAGTTTATCATGTAGAATACATGCCATGTCGTGTGTAACCACATATAGCTTAGGCATGAAAAAGTATCATAGTACACACCAACGTCTATAAATCTAATAAATATAGCTATGTCTATTTGATCTAAGGTACTATATACAAAAGAAGAGAGAACAAATCAAATACTAGTTTCAATATGATCAAAACTTGGTAGGACACCCAAATAAGTGGTTCTACTACTGGCAAAACTACAGAATGCCCTTGCATTTGGGAAATATGTTGCACTACTAATACTATTGTCTTTCATATTTCATTCTATTTTATGTATTTTATTTTCAGTCAGTACAAGTATAACAGGAAAATGGCAAACATGGCAGTGACACAGTTTGAGGCTGTGGATGCGCGGCGGTGCTTTCCATGCTGGGATGAGCCCGCTTTCAAGGTATATAGATAGGTTAATAAGATATGTATGTTCTGTAGATAGCTTAAGAGAATTTTTTTTGTTCCTCGAGCATCATTGGTCTTGCACTCATTAACCTACCATACATTTTTTTGACGGTATTTCAAACCTTTAGGCTAAATTCAAGCTAACATTAGAAATTCCATCCGAGTTATTAGCATTGTCCAACATGCCTGTGTCTAGTGAGATGGTGGCTGGTCCAATCAAGACTGTCCATTTCGAGGAATCACCTCTTATGTCAACTTATTTAGTTGCGATGGTTGTCGGTATTTTTGACTTTGTAGAGGGAGTGACATCACAAGGTACCATCTCCATTATTCCTATTCCATTGATGTCGTTCATTCGAGTGTCATTGGATTGATTATTTCTTTAACTCCAATTGTATTATTTTATCCAATTGTATTATTTTACTTAGGCACCAAAATCCGTGTGTACACTGAAGTTGGAAAGAGTGAACAAGGGAAGTTTGCATTGGATTTTGGGGTCAAGTTGTTGGATCTCTATAATGAGTAAGACCATAACCTACCCTTTTGACTAATTAAACTGGTTACACAAGAAGAACATAATGACTGCAGCTCTAGATATGTATGTTATTTGATAGAATCACTAATCATGTGTCTATTTCCTCAATGTCTTAGTTACTTTGGCACTCCCTATGCACTCCCAAAGTTGGACATGATTGGTATCAACAACTTTTCTTCCGCGCCATGGAGAACTATGGCTTGGTAACTTTCCAAGTTACAGGTTTGCTTTTTGATGAGTCGTCTTCAGCACCCACCAAACGACAGGAAGTATAGACCATAACTCATAAAGTTATTTTTCTACATTTAACTAATTCATTTATCTTGTGACTTAAAAACTTATGCGCCATTGACAACCTAACCAATGTATGATAGAATTACTCATAAATTGTTATTAATTTGCAATCTTACCTATCTTATTTGTGATGACTGAAGTGCTTTAGAGACACCCTTTGTTTATTGATGTCAACATGTATTATGTTCAGATCGCAGTTAATGTGGCACATGAATTGGCTCATCAATGGTGTGGCAACCTTGTAACTATAGAGTGGTGGAATCACTTATGGCTAAGTGAGGGATTGGCTACATGGGTAATTTGACGACTCAAAATTTCAGGAATTAAATACCAAGCTATTGTATATCTATTCTGAATGCACTCGTCTTTACAGATGAGTTATCACGCTATAGATATTTTTTTCCTCAATGGAATATTTGGATGGAGTTTCTTGAGAACACACTTTTTGCTCTTAGATCTGATTCATTAGCTGGGTCTCATCCTATCGAGGTAATCGCCCATTCTTTCTTTTTGTGATATGGCATGATAACCTGCTTGGAATTTTTATTCACTTCAGAACATGCATTGATTTGTATATGCATAGAATATATGGACAAACTAATGTTTTTGAAATACCAAATTTTCTGGTATTTGTTTTGACAATACTAGACGATGATAAAAAAAATTATATGTATGTACTACGTTATATCAAATATCTAGGATGTCATGACTCCGACAAGTCCACGAGAAAATAAAAAACTTTCATAGAAAAAATATTGGAAAAAGAGTATTGAACTTCTCATTTGAGAGAGGTGCAAATTGAATGTCAATATTCCTTCAAATATTGTGTGAATTGTATTTACTAAAAGGGACACGTCCACCAATATGGTTATACATAATTCATGCACCCAGATCGCCATGTATTCATCCAAACTTAAGCCAATGTGGAAGAACACAACCAGTCTAGATTCCACATCTCGTGTGGTAGGTTATATAATGAGCATATCATTGTGTGTTGGAAATAGTGGTGGGTGCCTTATGTGTATGAAAATAGGAAGGAATCGTCTATCCATCTACTCAATCCAACTGATTAAGGGATACTATGAGGGAGCATGATCACAAGCTCTTTGAATCCAATTTTTCTACTTAAACTTGCTAGCCTAGGTTGCACTATGGGTATATTCTCAGCAGTCAAGGTGCTCGTCCCAGTATTGCCCTTCTTATGTGCACCTCATTCATCCACACACAGTTCACATTTGGATCTACTAGGGGATTATGACATAGAGAAGACACTTGTTAATGATTCACAATACTACTATAGACTGTTATGTCCTAAATAGTTGATAAACCCTTGCAACAATGGTTTTCTAATCCATCTAATTTGGATAATCACTGATGTGGCATCATTCTACACACTTCTTCTTCCATCTAAGATAGGTAAATATTGTATATGTTCTTATTCCAACAACCTTATATTGATGTTTTCGGAGTTTGAGCATTGGGTGGAGTCATATATTGCATTAAGATCTTCCTTGATGTAGCATCAGTGATAAGTTGGGAAAGGATCCAAGGCCATGTTTGTCCTAGCCCCATGTATCAAAGAATAACATAATGGGGGAACTTATGATCATGATGGTACCAAGTTAGTATAGAATTTATTAGGTCATCAAGACGCAAAAATCATCACTTACTACGGAGTACTCAATTTAAAGTTGTTGAGGCATGTTTCTAGTAAAATCCCTACACATTTATTATTATATTGTATTATATTTGGATATGTGTAAAAAGAGGAGGTATGAGTATGAATTCAACGGGTTTTTTTGGTGATCGGAATAAACACACATTATCCTAGATCATCTTGGTTGTTGGATGAATATGGAGATGATCGCAATGTGTCCTTATATAGATATGAATTTCATGGTTTGTGGAGGTCCATAGGTCCTCTTTATATTGTTCTAGATAGGACGATGCACACCTTACAAGTGGTCGGATTCCATGAATCACATGAATGGAAGTCCCATGTGTACACGTGGAGGACTCCCGCGGGTTCCTTTTTAAGACCTTGGGATTAATCTTCGAGTCTTGTATATCATGTTTTTTAGGCTCACAAAGCCAACATTGAGTAAAAATGTCGGGCTACGAGGTGGCATGTGGTTTGGGTGGCTTTGAAAGAATGGTATAATGGCGCGCAAGAGATCTTGAGGTTTATACGTAAAAGAGGTTTTTTTTATGAAGAAGTACCTTTGACGCAGTGACAAGATTTTAAACTCTCATCTCCGGTGTAACTGGTTGATTCTTAAGACACTCCAAAGGAATGCACTTTCTTAATAAATACTTCCCAAATAGTTGTATCAATGTAGGATTTTGTAAGATGTCTAAACTTGTTGCCTAGGATGTCGTTGTTCGTACAAGTGAGATTTTTCCGTGCAAAAGTAAACAGATACGGGCCAACATGTTGCAAGGGGGTGGGTGGACTTAGTTTTATCTCTCGGTATGTGTTATAATTTTCTTTTGTATGTTTATGAATTCTTATGAAATTTACTTTAGTATGGAATATTATGATGAAATACTTTTAGCCTTATACATTATGTTCGCTATCAAATTTGGTAAACTATGGACTTGTGATTTTGTAATAGTTTTTCTTTTTGCTTGTCAACATTCTCAGGTTGAAATACACCATACCCATGAAATTGATGGGATTTTTGATGACATCATATATGATAAAGGTGCTTCTATTTTTGGCATGCTACAAAGTTACCTTGGGGCTGAACGTTTTCAGGTCTTAAATTTTTTTTTTTCATTATTTATATGTTACATTTCATAGTACTAAACATTACATGGACCACTCTTAACTATTCCTTTCACTCGTGTGGACCATGGAGTTCTCATTCCATTTTTCATATTCATTTAGTGGAAACAATAAGAGTTGATATAAGATAAATTAATTTACAAACACTGTATAGTTCTATTTGTACTTCATTGGTATCATGGAGTGGAGGTGAAAATGTTGTATAGGAACATACTTGATGTTGAAAATGCAAATCCAACATTTTTCTAGGTATTTTTGCCAGCAAGTATGCATATGAAGTATCACTTGCAAGAGAATTAAGTACATTAATTATTAGTTACCAAAGAATAAATATTGCATAACACAATGTGTGAGTGTGTTTAGCATATTTTGATCTATGGAACTTTCACCTAGAGCATCATTTTTTACTCAACATGTGAAATTCTTTCAGAAAGTATTGGCTTCATGCCTACTCAAATGCAAATACTGAGGACCTATGGGCTGTGCTTGAAGCGGAAACTGGAGAACCCTTCGGGATTTGATGAGTGTCTGGACGAAGCAACCAGGATATCCTCTTATTGAGGTAAAATATGATGGAAAAGGCATAAAACTTGAACAGGTAAATTATTTTCATATGCATTGTGATGTGCTTACCAAATTTGACCACAAAGTACATGCGTATATGCATGTACTTATATATTTCCTTATTTCTTTTGTTGATGTATTTTTTGGGTTGTTCTTCTAAGAATCCTTTTGCGTCCACACACGCGTAATGACAAAAGGTGGATTAGCCATGTGTTTTGGTGCTTATTTCTGAATGTCCTTTGGTAAAATTTCTCTAAAAAGGATCTTTGCATGCATCAGAAGAATAGAAATATATGTGATTCCAGTCTTTTCACGCTTCCTTTTTGTGGGATCGTTCCCGCATTAGAGACAGTTAGAAACATGGTTAATATTTATTTTAATTTGGTAGAAAAGAAGTGAAATGGAAATGTTGACACCTTTCCTTAATTGTCTATTGCAATCACTATTGATATGTTACTTTGCTTCACATACGCACTTTTTTTCTGTTGCAGGTCCAACTTTTATTAGATGGGCCCTCTCGATCTAGCTTGTGGGATGTGCCAATAACTATAAGTTGTGCTTCGACAAAAAAATGTTCCTTTTGAAACATAAGTATGATAAGTTGGATGTATGTGGTAAACAACTGAAGGATGAAACATTTATGATTAAGTTGAATGCAAATGAAATGGGCTTTTATCGTGTGAAGTATGATAGAGAAATTGCAGCTAAAATTCAGAATGCACTAGAGGCCAACATGCTCTCTTCAATGGAAAAAATTGGTAAGCAGAACATCTTTGATTGTGAAGTTCTTTTTGCAATATGTTTTTAAATGTATTATAACATAAGGTTTCCAGGAATTGTGGAGAACTCACTTGTGTTTTCCATGGCCCGCAAAGACACACTTGCGTCACTTCTATATATGTTGTATGCTTGTCGTGAAGAAGCAAACTACAATGTTCTCAAGCACATAAATGATGTATGTACATCTTGTTTGTCCAAATAATTCTATTATAGTTGAAAAATATTGAGTATCAATTTCAATGTGTATTAATATTTGGCTTTATAGGTAATTTTAATTGTTTCCCAAATATCGACGGATGCTATGCCTAACTTGGCTGGTGACATAAACCAACTTCTCATTAAAGTTCTTATTTCACCTGCAATGTATGCCATGTCAACTTTTAACTCTTTATGTTTAGTATCAAATGTTTATTGAAATATACTTATTTCATGTCAAATTTGTGTCAATCAAACATAAGTTTTTTATTTATTACTATATATTTTTGTGAACCTCCATTATATTCTCTAATTTTGCAGAAAGTTGGGTTGGGACCCAATTAATGGCGAGGACGACCAAGATGTAATTCTTAGAAAATGCTCTTGGTTTCTCTTGTCATGCTTGGACATGATAAGACTATTAATGAAGGTGTTAGGCGCTTTGACGTCTTAATCCATAATCATGACACTTCAATCCTTTCTTCGCACACTAGAACGGTCTATTCTTTTCCCTTACTTCACATGGTGCTCCTATGATTGTTTCTACCATTTTGTGACAAGCAATGTACTACAGGCTGCATACCTCTCTGTGATGCAAACAACTAGTAGTACAAATAGATCTCGTTATGATGCTCTTCGACAAATCTATAAGGGATCAACTACAAAGGAGGATAAGTTGCGGGTCTTAGGTGTGTTGGCTATTTAGCCGGCTTAAATGAACACAACTTCTTGTTGATGCTTTTTGTTTGGTTTCTGAAAGCATTTTCTACTTTTTTCTAGGTGTATTGTCTTATTGCCCAGATAAAGATATTGTTCTGGAGTCACTGAATTCGATTTTCACCAATGAGGTAGCTTATAAAATTGTTTCCCCTGGATTATAGTGCAAATTAAAATTATGCATGAAATGTAAGTTGCATTCATGAGTCCCCGGTGTCACTCCTTGCAGGTCCCTAATCAAGATGCAGTTCATGTTCTTGAATTTATAAGTATAGATACACGTGAAACAGCATGGAGCTGGTTTAAGGTACGTTCTCGTGTAATGGGGATGGAGATCGTACGAGTTTGCTAGAAAACTGAGACTTTTGATTATGCTAGGAAAATCTGATTCTTACAGGATTTTATACTTAATGAAATATGTAGCTAGAGTATTCTCATGTTCATCAATAAGTGCTCATCTCAAACGGCATTGTCTCAACACAGTTCATTTCTAGTAGTCAATTTAAAAATTTAGAGGTCGGACGAGTTTATATGAAGCTAGCTATTATTCAACTAAGATTAATTATTTGTATTATAACCTAATCAATGCATAAATTTGGATGATATCAACACATATAGTTAAGTCACACGTTAAAAACGTAGTTTTAAGTTCATTGTGTTTAAGCAGCACATCTTTAGACACCGCGTTTTAAGAGGCACAATCATATACGTACTGAAATCTACATGTTTTCACCAAATCCGCATGGTAAGTTGCTTATTACCATTTATAAGAATGTGTAGCACTTATGGAAATTTAAAAATACTACCCATGAGGTGCACGACGAGAAATATACTCTACTAAAAACCTCCAACCATATTTTGAAATTTCTTTTTGGAGTCTCTTTATATCTTCTGCTTTAACGGAAGTGTGATCCTGACTTCCAAAACCCCTATTTTGATGACTGGCATTAACTCACTCCTATAATTTTCGGAGTGTGGAGAATGCTTCATGTTAAAGTCAGTAGGCCATCAGATATTTGAAAACACCATGCCTACGTCATTATATCTGTCTCATTCCTCCTTCTATTCGCAGGAAAACTGGGATCACATCTTGAAGGTAGTTCCTGAGAGTGACCTATTATGGTGTATTGTCAACAACATTGTTCCATTGGTACATTCACATGACCTTCATATGCGCTATTTTGGCAACTTTGTTATTTCCGTTACTCACTTTCTCAGTCGATTTGTGCATTAGACCATTTCTAATGTGCATTGTCTATTTCCTATGTCAGTTCACCTCCAATGAAAAGGCAGAAGAGTTCTCGAAGTTCTTTACAAACTACACAGAGCCGACACTTCAGACTGCACTAAGAGCAAAGCTCATACGGTGCACATAAATATGAGATGGATTGAGGGTATCCGCAGTGAGCCAAAACTTGTACAAACAGTGCATGAACTGCTTCACAAGAGTTAACGTATTTTGTGCTGCCAGTGTTATGATTCAAACGCTGCAATGTTGAGAGGGGGGCCTGAAGCTGCTTATTGGTTGTACTATTTAACTATGATAATAACATGGGCCGCTACCTGACCATGTCTAGAAAATGCCTCTTTTTGGCATGAAAGGGTGATTTAATATATATCACTACTGTGTTAACAAAGTGTAACGTGAAATGTGTAGGCTTGAAGTAAAAACTGTAGGGATAAATAATTAGACTGCTTAAGCGAAATACTTTTCAGATCAGATAGAAACAAATTCATGCATTCAAATCTGAAGAAATCATTTTAAAATCTCGAAGGAAAATTAAACACCCATTTATCACCACTAATATAAAAAGCCACAGAGTGTGGGGATCCAACCAATACGCACCCTCAGATCGTCTCACGCACGGTGCAGATTAGTCCCGTCTTTAGCGCTAAAACACATTGTCGGACACGCCACGCCCTCGCTAATCCTTCCGCTAAAACACTGACCCCATTGCCGTTACCGCACGCCGCCGCCAGGCAACCCCACCCTGCCCACCACCGACCTCCACCGCACGCACGCGGCACGCCCCCTCCACTGAACGCCCAAGACCTCGCCCTACCCAACGCCGCACTGGACTGCCGCCATGCTGCTGGACGTACGCCGCCGCGCTGCCCACCGCCGCTGCAAGCGTCAAACTGCAGTGGATCGACACCACCGCCGCCGATCACTGACCGTCTGCACCCATCTGGAACGCCTCTTGCTTCTGAATTTGATTGGTTTTCAAATTCTGAAGGTGTCTCTGAACTATACTGCCACTGTTAACACCGACAGAATTTTACTGTAAGAACCATTGGTTTGATGTGATAAAGTGACATCTAATAAATTTAGTTCTTCGATCATTCACTTAGGTAGTTTTCTGCAACCAATTTGGGATCTGCTGATCACGTGAGGGGCAAAATAATGTAGAGTCCATATAGATAGAGATAGCTTTTCAAAAAGGTTCTGGAAGTACAAAGAAGATTGTTTACAGAGATGTCTTGGAGGGATGAACAGGTTTGTTCTTACTTCAGGCTGGTATTTCCGTATTATTTAATGTTCTTCGTGCTCATATCCGATTGATATGCTCCTTTCTCAGTGTTCTAATTTATGTATATTCATGTTATGCAGCAGCTTCAGTAGTTCTGTGACCCAGTTATGAAATAGGATTTTTCCCACATATCTCTTGATGATATGTGCAGTTTCTTGCAACCTATATGAATTTTGGATTTTGTTTTTTCTAGAGTATTTTTTCTGTTATATATTGTTCCATCAATGAAATTTTATAGAGAATACAAGTGTAAAACATACATGTGTATATGTCTCCTCTCTGGTTTTGAATCTGAAAACTGCTCTCTGTTTTGAACTTATTTGGTAACCAAACGAGCTCAGAAGAATTTGAAAATTTTACACAATAAATTTCTAACTATTATTGGCATACTGTAAAATTTCAGATTAATCGGAGTTGACTTGAATTGTTGATAATTTCGACAACAGTGCTGGCACAATTTTGACAAAACCTGAAAACTGAAAACTGAACCATATGTAGCATTTGAGTAGAATTTTACAGCAATAAATATTTTTCAAGTCACTTGCAGTATCATAAAAGTTCAATGGTAAGTATCTAAGCTGTAGATGATTACGGTGGGACACTCGGCACTCCAGACAGCTTTAGTTTTCTGCAGGAGCCAGACCCAAAATACAACAGGAGGCAGACCATAAGTATTTAAGCTGTCCATCACCATACTCAAATATACTGCAGGAGGCAGAACCAAAATAAAACAGTGCATCATGTGGAGGTTAGATAACTCTTGACTGCATGTCAATTGCCTTGCTGCTTCAAGATGACCTGTTAATTGATAGTATTTGCCTTTTGACGTGAAGATAAACACAGCTATGTACTTGATAAATTAGTGATGTACGTCAATGAAATGGATCTCTCTCTCTCGCTTTCTTCATATATAAATATATAGCTCTTTTTCCATTGCAAGATACTCCTGATCTTGATACTTAAATTTACTATAGCCTGCTTGTAGTTCTTGCTTTTGACTCTTGATGTTCAGTTTGTCGGCACTTGGGTCAATATCCTTGGCAACAAACTCTTTATGCACCTTGCAGGTGTTAAGCCAATATGAGACACCCTTCTTGATTTTTTCCTTTTACTACAGAGGAACGGATCGTCAAGTTTCCCTTTTGTGGCAATTTTTTAGGTGCGCTATAAATCAGCATCCTTGATTGAATACTTGTTTTCTTTTACTAAAGATGGGGATCACAGGTACGTATCATGCAATTAATTTTCTTATCAGCTTCCATGTTTAAGGATGTTTTCCTCTTTTACTAGAGAGTAACGGATCCTCAGGTTTCCGTTTTGTGGCGTTTTTAGGTGCGGTATAAATCAGTATCCATGATTGAGTATTTGTTTCCTTTTACTAGAGATGGGATCCTCAAGATTCCTCTTGCTTATACAATTTAGTTCTCCGGCACACATAGTAGCTTATAAGCACCATTCACCCTTTCGGTTTCAGAAGTACTTCTTGAGCTCCTCCACCACGACTACCCGATTCAGGTCGAGCGGCTCTATCTCAGGCGGAACGTTCCAAAGGTTTGACGTATATCAAATCCATCATCTGCTTACTTTAAATTTCATTAGAACTGTAAAATATGGATGCATATTTTACTTTTTTGCTTCATGACGACAGATTAATTGAATTGGTTAATCGTTTTTCATGAGTTAAATAATGTTGCCTTAATAATAAAATAAATTGGGCAATAAAGGGGTTTGACTTTTACTCACCCAAATTTTAATTTTGATATGTCCTAAGGTTACACGTGCATTGCACGTGCACAATTACTAGTTCTAATAAATGAGTAGGTCCTAACTTTACATATACTAGTAAAATGCCCGTGCGTTGCAACGGGGATATGCTATAATTGTCATATGAATGTCATTTCTTGTACCAGTAAATCATCCAACGAATGGCAAAAATATAGCTCTATGTGTCTAACTTGCAAGACTACATTACTACAACATGCATAATCTGAATACGTTCATCTCCAACTCAAAATATGTACACTTGCAATTTCTGAAAATTGGAAACAAAAAATACAGAGCAAACATATGTACATGATTTGACACCTCAAATAAAAAGAGCACCCTTGCGTTGCTACGGCTGGAGTGAATAACAAACAACTATTGGTTGAAATTTATCGCATATTATCTGTTGATATACATCGAAGATCTACATCTACTAACTTCCTCTTTTGATTCGACATATGCAGGGTTCACCATTGCAATTGATTCTTTGCATGTTGTGTTGCGTCTAAACTCACGATTAGCTCTAATTTGCTCTATTCTGGCCTTTTTTCTACTAACTTCCTCTTCTGATTCGACATATGCAGGGTTCACCATCGCAATTGATTCTTTGCATGGTGTGTTGCGTTTAAACTCACGATTAGCTATAATTTGCTCTATTCTAGCTTTTTTTTTGTTCTGGCTGCATATTTGCATATTTCTGCTTTTCTCGCACGCATTTTTTGTCTTTTGTTCAGGCTTTAAATTTGCATATTTCTTCCTCCCCCGTGTGCATTTTTTGTGCAACTGGGTTAAATCCTTGCTTTGCTGATAAGCTTCACGGCGCCTTTTCAATTTTTCTTGTTTTTCTTCGTTGGTCATCCGTGCATACCTATCTCTATCTTTTTTTCTTCTTTGCTCCTTGACATCTATGATTGGAGATTGGGCCCCAAATTCCTCGTCTGCATTGTTTTCCATACTGCATAAATCTGTCATCAATTAAAAAGATGAACTTGATTAGATCTTACAGCACACGCCAGTTCAACCGAACGAGTCTTCCTCACATTGGCCATCGGCGTCACTGCCAAGGTGAGACACGACGGTGGCGGTTGCCTCGCCGGTACCAAAATTTCCCAAAAAATAGCGTCTTTGGTCTCGTCGCCACTCCACGACGCGAGGTTCAGCCACTAAAAAGAAGTGGGATAGAGATCGAGATCTAGATGGAAGAGAAGATCTGACCTGGTCGATACCTCTTCCTGTGCGTACCCTACCGTCGGAAGTTTCAGCGTTATGGTATTGCCCAAGATCGCGGCGAGTTGCGACTTGTGTTGTGGACAGGAGAGTTGTGTTTCGATCGTTTGTTGGCGGCATCCGTTGGCTTGATTTGCTCTGTTTCCTTTTCTTGTACGTAGCTGAAATAGTATCCTTTAGAGTCGAACACGACTTTGCTTTCTCTTCGGCTGTTGTTTCCTTTTCGCGAGCCAGGTTGGAACCTGACCCGGACTCGTACGTCCGCTCGACGATCCAGCTAACGACTCGAATCAGAGAATTGATCGATCTAACGGCGACGTACCAAGGAAGACGTACGACCGGCACGTACGACGTACCACGGACGGACGAAATTTTTGGAGGAAGAAACTTTACTGATATTATATAGTAGAGAAAAGTATAAACGGTGAGTGACCACGGGAGTTTCTCAGCGATTTGAGCATTTTGTCCGTCCGATAAGCGCATGTGCGCCCTTCCGCACCGTCCCATCGCCGGCATGAACAGCGATTTGATATAATCCTACGCGTACCAAGTTTTATGCACCCAGTCTCGCTGACGCCCTCCCCGCACCATTATTTCCGCCCGAGGGCCCACCCATCGGTCTCACGGTACGTGTTTAATCAGTGTGACGGACGGGAGAGATTCAAAGCGGAGGCCTCGCATTGGCTGATTTTGTTCTTTTACCATTCTGAGTTTTAGCTTCTTTCATGCGTGCCCCTCTGGGATATATATTGACGTACCCTATTCCTCGCTCCCTTCTCTCGCTGTCGATGGGCCCCATCTCTTCCCCGGTCCACATGTCACGTTGCGTGGCCGTTGTTTGCCCTTCCTGCGTACCTACAGTAGCTCGCCATGCTTTGTTGCCGCTGCTTATTTTCTACAGCAGATCGGGGGCACGGTGGGGATTTCACATTGCACCGGGGGTAAAGACTTCGGCCCTTCTTCCTCTCGCCTGGCTGGCGTCTCGCCAATGGTCGAAGGGTACGTTCCACTTGCTATGTCGGTTCGCCGTTAGTGTGTGTTCCACTATTTGCCATGCCCCTTCTTCCTTCGCCTAGCTGGCGTCTCGCCATTGGTCGATAGTTCGGCCCGATCTTGCTGTCATTTCTTTATTCGTTGCCGGATATGTTCTATTGTGTTGTGTGTGTGCGTGTGGGGGGGGGGGGGGGATATATATTCCGCGTTCTGGATCTGATGGCTACGATATGCTTCATTTTCCCTGGCCCGTTTCTTCTTTCTTGCTATTCTTGCTCCTTCGGCTTGTTAGCTCCGCGCTGGGTTTGTTGTTTGCCGGCCTCTCCATTCATCGTCCTCCTCTCCTTCGTCGTTTCTGCTAAACCTTCTGATGGTGTATTGACCCCTTGCTGGGTAAGTTGGGTGCCACACGCGTCCTCTTATTCGTTGCATGCTTATGCAGGGCCAAGCTTGGTGGGGGCCCACGGGATGGTTGTCGAGCAGTCGTTGGCTGTTGTTGTGGAGTTGGTGGCAGAAAGCCATGCGGCACGATGGGAAATCACTAGAAAAAGGGTTCCCTTTGCAAAGGGAACCCTATCATCGTTCTAATCGTGATAAGTGTCAGATTCTCCTCACATGCTACAATTTTGGTTGTCTGCAAGTATGAGAGAGAAAGGGGGCATGCATGCACATACCCTGGCCATGCAGTTTTCCCTTTTTGCCTTTTATTTTTCAAATCCGAAATTTGAAAACAAAATATCCTGAGAACCGTTTATCCAAATTATGAACCGTTTTCACTTTTGAGTTTCTCGCGTCGAGATCTTCAAAACTAAATCCTATGTCGATAGGTTTCGACGAACTTGTTTTTATACTCCCGGTTATGCATAGTATGTACATCCTGTTTTGTGTACTTTGTACTCCCTCTTCTGTGTAATTTTGTAAATTCTGTTCTGTGAACTTTGTACTTTGTTTTCTGTGTAGTTGTACAACCTGTGTCTGTGTATTTCGTACTTCGTGTTCTGTGTAGTTTGTTCTCCCTATCATGTGTAGTTTGTACAACCTGTTAGTTGTACAACATGTTTCTGTGTAGTTGTACATTGTACAATCTGTGTACGTATAGTTGTACAACATGTGTCTATATAGTTGTATAGCATGTGTGTAGTTGTACGCCGTAAGCGTTTAGACCTCTCCAAAGCAGAGCCGCCGAGGCGAAGCCGAGTCGTAGCACACGGAACAACCAATGCGCGCAATGACGAATACGCTCAACGACCAATGTACCCCTTTCAAGATATTATTAAAATTTATCGAGGCGAAGCCGAGCCGTAGCACACGGAACGACCAATGCGCGCAACGACGGATACGCGCAATGACCAATGTACCCCATTCAATATATTATTAAAATTTATCGAGTCGAAGCCGAGCTGTAATATTAAATCGACATACCGTATTTCCTGCTTTTATTAAAATTTATCGAGTCGAAGCCGAGTTGTAATATTAAATCGACATACCATATTTCCTGCTTTTCTTTGTAGTTGTACATTATTCTGTACATAGTCCGTTTACTTTTTTCCCCCTTTTCTCTACATCGGAAGAGTCGGACGGGAAGCTAGCTTCTGTACATCCAGGGCAAAGCCCACGTACAGGAACGATCGGAGAACGCGGGACGCTCATGTACATCCAATCACGGGGCTTGGCTTCCGCTCGCTTCACGCGTACGCAAGGCTTCGTCCATGCCGTGTCGAAGTTGGCTTTGGCTGCCTCCAGCGTGCTGCCACGTGGTGTCCTACCATGCCCGCAGTGCCCTTCCCAAAGGTACCCTTTTACTAGTTCGTGGCCGTCTAGTGGGGATAGATGGGACAACTTGGGTGGATCGGGAAAAGCATTGTTATCATCCGGGTGATCCATCGTCCTGCATCCTCCGCCTTCTCGGAGCGACACGTGTCCGTCCGCGTGGCAGGAAAATAAGAAGCCGACCCACCACTAACCTTATCCCTTCCGTGTCGTCTCCTATGCCCAGTTTTCCCCAATCTCTCCCATCTCTACTCAGAGCACAGCCATGCCCGGCCTTGATAACACCATGACGCACGCTGCCACAGCCTAAATCCGCCGCCGTCAGGGCCGCGCCACCACAGCCTAACTCGCCGCCGTCGAGGCCGCGCCGCCACAGCCTACTTTCCCCTCGTTTTGTTGCTGCATGGGGTCGTGCATGCCGCCTCTGATGCTACACGGGCGTCAGGGCTTTCTGCTACTGGGAGCGTACAGGAGCTGCAAGGCAGCCATGCTATCGCTCATGCTGGGAGCATGGACGAGCGACGACGATGTGGCGAGGCCGAATTCGGATGCTCCAAGGGCGGGGTTGGTGGTGCACCGGTGCTGCACGCCGTGGGCAGCGCTGCTACCAGCGGTGGTTGCGGCTGCTACTACCAGTCGGGGGTGGCGATGCCGCCGTAGGTGGGGAATGGTGCTGCATTAGGTGGAGGGCGCTGCTACCGGTCATGGGCGGCGGTGCTGCCGTAGGTAGGGGGCACTGCTACCGGCCGAGGGCGGCGGTGTTGCCGTAAGTAAGGGATGGTGCTGCCGTAGGTGGAGGGCGCTGCTACCGGTCGGGGGCGACGGTGCTGCCGTAGGTGGGGGGCGCTGCTACCGGTCGGGGGCGACGGTGCTGCCGTAGGTGGGGGGCGCTGCTACTGGCCGAGGGCGGTGGTGCTGCCATATGTGGGGCATGGTGCTGCCATAGGCGGAGGGCGCTGCTACCGGCCGGGGCGGCGATGGGTGGGCAGGGTTGCTGCCATCGGCGAGCGGCGTTGCTACGAGGATGGAGTAGCGACGTTGTGAGCAGCATCCGATCATGCTGCTGGCTATGGTCGCCAGAGCTATGCACGAAACCCCATGTTGCTACAAGGGCGTTGCTACCCGGCGGTGGACGGTGATGCTTCCCACGGCGCACGGCGATGCTCCCAACGACGCGCGGTGGTGCTGCCATAGGAGGCCGGCGATGCACCCAACGGCGTGCGGCGTTGCTACCCGACGGTGGCCGGTGATGCTCCTGACGGCGCGCGTTGGTGCTGCCATAGGGGGCCGGCGATGCTCCCGACGGCGCGCGGAGGCGTTGCTCCTGACGGCGCACGGGAGCAGCGACGGCGCACGGCGGCGATGCACCCGATGCCCCACGGCGACGCTACGAACGGCGCACGGTGTTGCTGCAAGGGGACAACGAGGACGGCCGGCGAAACGGAGTCTTCTCGGTGTCTTCTCCCGTTCTCCGGCGACGGCCGCAGAATATGGCGGAGCGGCGAGGACGGAATCGGCGGAGCGACACGAACGGAATCGGTTCTGCCTGCGGCGGCGGAGCTCATCGATTCGGATCCCTTCCTGACATCAGGTCCAGGATTGGAGCTGGAGGGGGAGTCAACTATGGGCGGGGGACCAGATGGTGAGGATGGCCTGCGGGCGGGGAGCAGATGGAGCGCGTGAGGTGTGCCATGGCCGGCGGCGGCCGTCGATGCGGTGCTGCCGTGTTGCGAGCCTGTCGCTGCTTTTTTTCTCTGTGAGGAACGAGAGGTGTGCGTGATTGTTTCTTGTTGACCACTAAAGGGACACGTGTCGGTAGGAGGACCCGGGTGATCTTTCCCGGGTGAGGCTCAGCACGACCCGGGGGTTCGGCGTCTTCCCCTGTGGTGGGCCAAATCTCTAGTGGAATGCGGCGTGGCCCAATCATGCTGCGACGTGCTCCTCCCTGGCGCCCGCGCGATTCCCTCCTCTCCTTTCGCTCAAGGATATAGTTAGGTTGGGCCGTCGGGTGCCGCAGGCCCATCCTGGGTCGTCAAATTAAGGAGTGGGCTTGTGCATTGTGAAAGTTGAGAACGAACCGGCGAGAACTTCATATCCGCTCTCTGCCTCAGGGCTATTTCAATCGGTGATTCTCTTGCTCGCGCGGCGATGTGGGACTAAAAGTGAACCCGACCTCGCCGATGCGTCTCTGCGCTGCAAAGTCGAGTCTGTTTTTTTTCTCTGACGAGTGTGCGGTGTCGTGTCGTTGCTTCATGCTACCTAGCTGGCTCCCTGCTGCATGGTGCGTGTGTGCCATCGAGTCATGGAAACAAAGGAATAGAAAAAGGACGCGGCTACACAGTGCCCGGGCACCATTTTGCGCTACACGGTGCCCCCTCCATCAGAATCAGTCAGCAATCGGAAATGGGTTGTGGTCCTAGCCCAGGCCAGAAATGGAAAGGGACCTCCAGCTAGGAACGCACCGACGCGCGCACGCACGTGGACTAACTACGTACGTACGGAGTACATCCGTGCGGAACTCTCCCGCTTGGATGGAACTTTCATCAGGAACATAGAACGAGAAATCCATGACAAAAAATGTTAAAAAAAATCTATGACAAGAACATAAATTCGTTGTGGGCTAGCAGAATCAGTTGCAGATATACAGCCGCACGCCCCCAGAACTGTCATGTGTTGAATCCCCAAAAAGAAAGTAGAAATTGGAAAGAAAAACATCGCCAAGAATTCCAGGAAAACTCCAGGTAAACAAACATTGTAGTTTTCTCAAGTGTTCACATGTAAGAAAACATCACAAACTCGAACAGCAAAAGAAACATTGCAGCGGAACAGTACATGAAGTTCTGAGATGTAAGAAAGTTCAGGTTACCACATGTACTGAACAAAATTACAGCTTGAACCATTGCTTTCTGAGTTCTTCTTGATGACGTTGTAGTTTTCTCCCAAGAAAAACAAACAAGAGAGTTGAAGTTTTCTCCCAGATTTTCATGGAAGTTATAGCAGTTGAAACCTGATGCTTGTTTAGCTCTGTTGAAGTTGAGAACTTCTCCATGTAGTTTTGCCTGTAAACAAGGGAAAAGATCATCAATTAAATCATGTTATAGCTCTAAAGATTGAAGGAAGCATGTAAGAAAATATGCATAAAGTACAAGTATGGATAGTAGAAAAAATACAAGTGAAAAGAAGGAGGATGCATAACCGATTGAAAACATGTTGATGCTGTTTGAACTCACCCCAATTATCAGCGGCATCACCCATTTCTTCTGTTTAGCCATTTCTTTAGAAAGAACATGCAAGGATGTTGAGTTACTGAGCCAACCACTAGGCTTGATGGAGTGTGCGAAATCTTTCGTTGGCTTTCAGTTGTCATTGCTTCATTCTTTTGAATATCGATTGCTTCGGCAAACTCTTAGGTGTCCGAGAATGTTTCTGAAAGAACATAACATATAACCAAAAATTCTTCCATCAATTGAAGACAACGCAACAAATGAAAAACATCAATTGGATGCATGCAAAACAAAGGTTGAAAAAACATGAATATACCTTGGGTATGATTGGCAACATCATAGCAAAAACACATATACCTTAGGTATGACTGCTAAAACTGAATGGTAAGAAGATAATCATGTTATACCACTTCCAATGACTTTGTTTGAAAAATGCATATTCCTTGAAAATTTTAAAAAATGCATCTAAAATACAACTGAAAATTACATCCGAGTTACCCGAAAATCTACATGTATAGACAAGAAAAAAATCAAGAACTATCTGTAAAACCTACATATGGATACGGTGTGTCAGTAATGTTAACGTCAAAAAAGTACATCTAAGTGCCCTTTAAAAGTATATGCAAGATACCTACTTATGGAACCTGACATGGAGTTTTCATCTAATTTATGCAAACAATTTACAAAAAAATACATCCACATGCCATGGCAAAAATACATTGCACGAATAAAAAAATACCTGTGTGCACTGCAAATGCAATAGAAATATTGCTAGCTCGACTGGAGAAATTTATAGACACTTCTTCATAGACCTAGCACGGGTAAAAAGTGTTCTAGTGATGCCAACCGGCGCGCGAGAGCAGCAGGGTGAATATTTGGTCTAGATGCCATGGCAAAATCATCTCTCTATGGGAACTACATGTAATACATCTCTAGACTATTGACATCTTGTGAAAAAATAATTAAGTAACCGTAGAACTAAACGTAGTTTTATTGCCAATTCACATCTACTGAATGCACTTTTCATCTAATATATGCAGAAAAATCAATGGACTCGAAAAAAAATACACTCTACATGGAAATATACACAAGGAAAAACATCTGTGCAAAAAATGCTAGGAAACTACATATGTATATGCAAAAATCAACACGCGGCGAAAAATACATTACATACAACCAGAACTACAAATAGTTCTACTGATCTTGAGAACATGGATGTAAATACCAGTCTACTAACAAATTTAACATCATGTAAACTACATCGTAATTTGTATCTTCAGATTTAGATGTCATCTACAATAAAGCAGCAAAAAACTCTCTTCTTATGTGATTCAATCTGCATTCTCAACAGAAATCTACCATGAAATTTATCACTCCCAATTTCCCAATTTCTCAACAGCAAATACATCTCAGATTTAACCAAATCTAATTAGCTAGCATACAAAATTCATCACTCAAGCTGTCTAGGATACAAATTCATCACTGGAGCATACAAATTGGCAGATCAGAGCAAGGAGGATCGTACAAATTCACCACTCCAAAGAGCAGATCAGAACAAAGTAAGGAGAAGGCAGGGAAGATTCTTACATTGCGTTGGAAGGAACTTCGCTTGACTCGCCCGTCGCCAGTGGCGTGGTGTCGGGATCAGGGGCCTCAGGGAAGCGACGCCGTGTCTTGTGGCCTTGAGGGCTTGCGGCTGCCGGCGCACATGGTCGGAGATGCAGCGGGGTCTGCCAGGTGGTTGGCGCCGAGGTGATGTGGCGGCGCGGAGGTTGCATCTGCTGGCGCCCTGGGATGGAGATGTGGAGGCGCGACGCTGGGTCTTGTGGGCTTGCAGCCGCTGACGGCCGGGGTCGTACATGCAGCGGGGTCGGCCGGTGGGTGGTGCCAGCGCCCGAGGTTGGAGTTAAGCGGTGATGATGAGATGCGAGAGCGGGAGGAGCTGCGGCTTGGTGTCATGGCGGAGAGAGGTCTGGAGGAGGAGGATGACGAGGTGCGAGAGCAGTGAACTCGATGGGGACGGGAGAGAGCGGTGAACTCGATGGGGACGGGAGACCAGAGAGTCGGGGGAAGCAACACGTGATGGTTGAGTAGATAAGGCTGTATTGTATTGCTCGTCAAATGCAATCGAACGGTGTAAGTTCACGCTGGGCGTTCGAGTTTACCCAAAATTTCGGGTCGGGTTGTTCGGGTTTTTTGAAATTCGGGTTTTGAAAACTGACACCCGAATTTGGACTGAAAAAAATGAAACCCGATAATTCAGGTGCTCGAAATTTTGGGTTCGGGCTCGGGTTCTCCCGATTTACTCGAACAAACATGTGCCGGCCTGGTCCTCGTCAACTCAGATGCAAGAAATTGATGTCCTGGCGGCTTGCGCTCCTCCCGCGAGAGCGTCTTGGCCGAGCGCAAACATGCGGAAGATGCTGAGTAGTGCAGCCGGCGAACGCAGGTGAGGTTGAGCACTGGAGGCGTGAGCAAACGCGGGAAGGAGTCGAAGAAGATGGGAACCCGGGTGATTTGGGAGGGGAATGAAGAGCGAAGAGAGGAGCAGCTGGGAAAGATGGATGCAAGCCATCGAGCACCATGGACTACGGAGGAGCGGACGAGCATGTGTCCGTGGCGGCGGCTTGGGAGTCGTTCTGGGAAGTGGGAACGAGAGAAAAGAAGCATCGCTAGGTTTCACACATGTGGTGTATGTATACTTGGGCTATTGGGCCTGAACGTGGGAGTTTTTCTACTGGGCTGTTCGCTTTCCTACTCAAGACGTTGGACTGCATGTATATTTCGGGTTTTTCGGGCAATTCGGGTGCCGTGACTAGGAACCTGAACTTTTCAACTAAAATTCGGGTTTTTCAAACTGCTACCCGATGAAGTGATCAGGTTTGTCAGGTTCGGGTTATACGGGTACGGGTTCGGGGTTTTCGGGTTCGGTCTTCGGGTATCGGGTTTTATGCCCAGCGTGAGTGTAAGTTGTGAGCACTCCGTAAGAGCAGGATCGTGTGCAGGCACTAATTAGATTTTGCGATAGAAAAAACTAGCACCAGCATGTTTGTGCGCATATACTGAGCACTGTATATATACTCTAAAATCCCTAACTTCTAAACTGGTTGCCCAAGGATAGTTAAAATGAAAAAAATAAAGAGAACCGAAACACAATGGTATATTTGTTATAATAAATTAACAAAATTGGAACAAATCCAATTTATGTAAAGAAAAATAACGCACGTGGAACAAAATATATAGTGTCTGAGTAACAAATCATGTCTAATCAAGTAACAAAACATGGTGTTTGTGGAACAAATCATGTCTACACCAGGAACAAAAAGATGACCGAGAAACAAATCATGTGTATATACATGAGAATCAAACAATAGTATCCGAGAAAACACGGGGAACAAAAAATAATGTCTGAGGAACAAATCATGTCTACACGGGAACCCAAAAAATGTCGGAGGAGAGATTATGTCTAGACGGGAAAAAATTGTTGAAAGGAAAAAATCATGTCTACAGGGTGTGTGAGGAATAAATCATGTCTACTCAAGGAACAAAACATAGTGTCTGAGGAACAAATCATGTCTACACCAGGAACAAAAAGATGTCTGAGGAACAAATCATGTCTACATGAGAACAAAAAATAGTGTCCGAGGAACAAATCATGTCTTTACGGGGAACAAAAAAAATGTTCTAGGAACAAATCATGTCTACACGAGAAACAAAACATAGTGTATGAGGAACAAATCATATCTACTCTAGGAACAAAATATAGTGTCTGAGAAATAAATCATGTCTACACTAGGAACAAAAAGATGTCCGAGTAACAAATCATGTCTACATGGGTAACAAACTTCCGAGAAACAAATCATGTGTGAATGAGGAACAAAAAATAGTGTATGGGGAACAAATCATGTCTACACAGGGAACAAAATATAGTGTCTGACGAACAAATCATGTCTACCCAAGGAACAAAACATAGTGTCTGAGGAACAAATCATGTCTACACCGGGAACAAAAAGATATCCAAGGAACAAATCATGTCTATATGGGGAACACACAATTATATCCGAGAAAAAAATCATGTCTACACGGGGAACAATAAATATTGTCCAAGTAACAAATCATGTCTACACGAGGAACAAAAATAAGTGTCTGAGGAACAAATCATGACGGCAACAAAACATAGTGGGTGAGGAAAAAATCATATATATATATTCTAGGAACAAAATATAGTGTCTGAAGAACAAATCAGGTCTAGACTAGGAACAAAAAGATGTCCGAGGAACAAATCATGTCTACATGGGAACAAACTTGCGAGGAACAAATAATGTCTAAACGAGGAACAAAAAATAGTGTCTGGGGAACAAATCATGTCTACACGAAAAAAAAGTGTCCGGGTAACAAATCATGTCTACACATGGAACAACAATGTAGAGGCCATGGAACAAAACTCATTTACATAAGGAACACAAAAGCATATGAGGAACAAATCTCGTATATCGTGTCTGTGGAACAAATCTCATCTACACGAGAAACAAAAATGGAGCCCCCGTGGAAGAAATATCGTATGCACGCATGGAAGAATAACATAGTGCTCGTGTAACATATCTCATCTACATAAGGAATATAAAAAATGTCAGAGTAATAAATCTCGTCTAGAGGGAACAAAAATGTAGTGTTCGTGAACAAATCACATATACATGATGGGAACAAAATGCAGTGTCCGTTGAAAAAAAATTGTGAAGGAAACATGTGAAAGAAACGAGGAAAGGAAAAGGAAAGAAAAAATGTGCAAGAAACATATGAACGAAAAACAAAAACAAAAAAAATCTGGCAAGACACGTGCAATGGTGCACGTAAACACTAATAGGGAACGAAAACAGGCACGTACGACCAACGATAGATCTTATTTTATACAAAAACAGTGCAAGAACGCGACATGGGCCGGCCCAGTGTGCTCCCAGCTGCGGGCGAAACGGTGGCACTGAATTGCTCGGGAGATACCGAGTGTTTCCCTTCGTGGATAGGCCGCTCTCTTCGGAGGAGGAGCGGTGGGCCCACCACGCTTCACAGGCCGATCCGGTCGATCCCCAAGCTGTTGGGCTGGCCCAGGTGGAATCCTCCGTTGTTAGGCTGGCTCAAGTGGAGGAGATCAAACCCCTCGCTGTTCAGTGGCCTAAGTGGAATCCTCCGTTGATGAGCTGGCTCAAGTGGAGGAGTTTAGCGCTACTGCTGCTCGTTCTCCCTGTACGTCGCTGCTGACTGTCAGTGCGTGTACGCGTGGACACAACCTGCAAGCGAGGCCGCCCAACTTCAAGCCGAGGAGAAGCTCGCGTCTGGCTTTGGAAAAGCGTTCGGGGTCCTCGGCCCTCCAAAAGGCGCAAGGAAACCTAATAAAAAATGGGCATGGTTGAGGAAGAAGGGGAGGTTTCGTGCGATGATTTGCAACACTACATTGACGTGTTCAACACTCCCCTGATGGATTCCGAGATGGGTGCACTCGCCTTGCTGTTCAACATCTGTGTGGCGTGGCGGAGGAACAAGCATTTGTCTAGTTCGTTGATGTTTTGGATCTATAGGCCTGTCTCAATGTCAGGTCTTGTCTTAGTTTGGAATTGTCATGGATCGAACTCCCATGTGAGGCGAGACTTGGTTCACGAGTTTGTGGCGGATTTGGGAGCCGTGTTGGGGGCCCTTACCAAAACAAAACTAGACTTTGTATCCGCATTTGATGTGATGGCTATTTTAGGGAGAACTCCTTTGCGCTCGTTAGCGCCACATAGGAATAGCGACGCCTACGTTCTTCCACAAGTGGGCCGGCCCAGCGCGCAAAAACGTTTCGCTCAGTTCACTGTTTGTATGTTCGCACTCCATACGCTGGATGCATGCGAATCAACCTTGAGCTAGCTAGCTGGCTTATACGATTGCTCAGCTCGCTCCCACCATCGCTCGAGAAGCATGGTCCGTTTTTATTTTCTGGTAGGTTCGACATGTAGCAGAGTACACACACGTAAAGAAGATAAAAAGTACGCATAGATGTTTGTAAGAAAACATTTTTAGAAATAGAAACCATTATAAAATTCGGAACAATTTTAAAAAATGAAACATTTGCAAATTTTATAATTCGGAACCATTTTTAAAAATGAAACATTTGCAAATTTAGGATCATTTTCAAATTTGGAATCATTTTCAATTAGGAATCATTTTCAAAAATTGGAACCATTTTTAAATTTGGAACCATTTTAAAAAATTGGAACCATTTTCAATTTTGAAACCATTTTATAAATTTGGAACCATTTTTAAATTCAGAACCATTTTCGAAATTGGAACCATTTTAAAATTAGGAACCATTTTCAATTTCGGAATCATTTTAAATTCTGAACCATTTTAAAAATTGGAACACTTTCAAAATAAAAACATTTTAAAATTTTATGGTGGTTGACATTTTTAATAACCGTTAATCCACCTGATCTCGCAGTGTTAAAATAGATGGTACTAGACTAACGGTACCGATGGTACCGCGGTACCAAAACATCTGTGGGACCGGTACCGAAACTATGTGGGACCGGAACCAAAATTACGTGGACCATTATTAGTAATTGTTTTTTACTTATTTAAAGGGTAAATTTGTCATCTTCTCGCCGCCACTTTCTTCCACGACACCCTAATTTCCTCCAAACACGATCCTCTACCACCGAATCATCGACCGACCGCCGACGCTCTCTCACCAATCCTTTCTCCACCTCCCATCCAGCAGCACGCGGGCCCCGTCGCCGGCCTCCTCCACCTCCCCTCCAGTAGCAGGAATCGGGCGCGTGCGCGGCCCCGTCGCCGGCCTCCTCCACCTCCATCCAGCAGCAAGAGCTGGGCGCGGGCGCCGTCTTCGACCTCCTGCACCTTCCCTGCTGGGCGCGGGCAACGTCGCCGGCATCCTCTACCTCCCCTCCAGCACCAGGAGCCGGGCGCGGGCAACATCGTCGGCCTTTCCCTCCCCCACGTCCCGACGAGTAGCAGCAACCGGCGACTGCGGCGGCAGCGAGCGCGCTAGAAGGAGCAGAAGGCGTACGGGGTCGCATGGAATGGCAGCTACCCGGACTTGAAGAGGCTTTTCGCTTCCGTCGAGGACGCCATCACCCAGCGCGTTGATCTCGTTCTTCTGACTGTCTTGCCGTCGTGGTTCATCCAACTGCGATTGAACCATGTCAAACTGTGAGCTAGTAGGTGCTGCCCTCTTTAGATTAAGTGTGAATGTAGTTCTTGGCATGTTCTGAACGTGCTCCACAAGGTCAGGCTTAGTTTCAGTGTGGGTGTTTGTACAGCTATGACTGAGTTGTGATCCTGAAAAACGAGTACTCTTCTGATTGATACCACTGAATTTGCAAGTTGTAATTGCGCTGTGTTTCAGCGTGGGAAAACCCTGCTTCATTTTATACTCAAGTACTCTTCTGATTGATACCAACGAGGATGATGCACATATGCATGGTTTTTTTAGCAATTGAAAATTGCTGCATTTTTATATTTCTGAAAGTGTTGCTGTTCTTCTGGCCATAACGTTCAGAACTAAACCTTCTGATGGATATGTATACTAAAGGTTTGTATATTAATGCTAGCTATCATAGTCAGTGACAAGTTAAGGTCCAATTCAACTCTCAAAAGCTTCTCTAGTACTTGTTCTTTGTATTCCAGCTACCTCTGAGTCTGAGATGTGATGTTACTGTTCTTTATTTATGGTAGCATGCATTCAGATAGTCATGTTACTCTGCTCCTAACATGATCCACTACACACTAATTGATCAGGCTACAAGGTAGAAAATACTGATCAACCGGATAGTTTATTTAGTTGGCAACATCTCAGACAAGCCATACTGATACGCTGGTACAACATCATAATGGTGGTGCAGCTTGCATCAAGCAAGAAACGGTTTCAATGGCGACAATAGCCTTATGCCTTCAATAGAGAGAAGAAATATATAGTAAGTATCACACGTTCAAGCTTCGAGGCTTCCAGTATCTATCTGCTAGCACACGATATGTGATATTTTGCACAATCATTTGTAAGCAGCTTAGAAGCCGTGGATCTTGATGAGCTCCTTCTTCACAATCCTCTTGGTAGTCAGACTCTTCCTGGCGTTGCGCTCCTGGATGCGCACATGCACAAAATCTTCTGCTCCTGGGCCTGCAACAGCATCCTCAGCATTTGCCTCAGCAAACAGGTCTGCAAAGCAAGACACCACATCAGAAAACCTGTTTAGAGCTCATGTACATCAAAGGGCACAATAAACAACACCATGTATCCAGTATCATGTAGGAACATGCTCTAGTAAAAACCTGAAGGTTGTAAACTTTGGAAAACAATCGGCACTATCCGGTATCATGTTCTTTTGCAGTCTCCACAAACTTCCACGAATAATCTGATTACAGTAGAGAATTAATCAAGACAATATACAAAACCTGGACTACATAGCACCAGTCAGGTAAAGTGAAAGCTAACTATTAGTTCACATCCAGATCTGAGACTGAATTATGCTTAATTTAACTCATAGATTTTTCACTCGACTCAAACATGAGCAGGATGTGATGCCCATGATGCAAAAATAGTAGCATTATTTAATTGGAAAACTTAGAAATATGCTACTATAGTTTCGGAGATAAGGTGAAGTATACAACAATCAAGTAGATAGATACACAAGTAATTCTATAGCTTCCAGCAATCATGTATGTACTAGTACGACCGTGCTTATGCCGCAGTTTGAGCACGACTACGAACCATTGCCTAGAAAGCAAACAAAAGCAAATTATAACAGAAGCTCACCATGCCTGAAGCCACCAAAATCCCCAACACGATACTGATGCCTTTCGGGCTGGTTTTCTCTTATTTCTTAACAAAAAAACAAATACAACAGAAGCCAGTAGCAGTGTAATGGCTAAAATATTAGCAGGCCCCATTCCTTGTGCTTCCTGAAAACGAAAGGCGCCAGTCAGTACAAGATACACTGAAGAGATTGCTACAAGATTTTAAAGAAGATGATGAATCTGCCTTTTATAAACATTTTTACATAGTGAAGCTCCCATGCGGATAAATTCAAAAGGACCACTATGAGAAAATTACTATCTTTGATGTTCATAGTGCCGAAAGCTGTATGTCTTGACATGGAGATATGTAGCAAGTTTGAACATGTTATTTCGCCTGAGTTCCAATTCCAAAGAATATATTCCTGTGGAAAACAATAACAGTTGCGCTTTTAGTTGTCACTTGTTTTATGAACCCAACTAGCCCACAAAGAATGGAACCATGTTATTTGCCCTGACTACAAAGGGAAAAAAAAACAGCATACTCATGTACACACACCAGCAGACAAAGATATTTTGTTTGTGAATTTGTTCCTGCTTAGACCAAATCATGGAAGAGTGCTCTGAATTTACTACGCACCCTTTGCAGGAGAGTTTCTATGGCTAGAAATCACAGCCAGGATATGCACAACCGGCCGGTTCGTCAGAAGACTCAGATCCATGTTGTAAGCACTTACACGATACTGATTCTTCTCCACCTGCCAACCACGCCGCCACCAAAATCCCCAACAGGCCGTGGGCTGCTCCGGCCCTATCGCCGTGTGCTTGGTGAAGGAGGGAGGTGGGCGTAGTGCTGCCCCCAGCTGCCGGCGTCATCGTCGGCGGCTTCGCTAGTCGCGGCGTCGTCGGTGGCGGCTGCCCTAGTCGCGGCGCCGGAGTAGACGCGGTTTCATTAGATGAATGTCTTTTTTTACAGGGATTAGATGAGTATGATGCATTGCCCCCGCAAGAAAGAATTGTCTGGGAACGGTGGACTGCGTGTTTTAATCTACGGCTAAAATAAATCGGGTCATTATCAACGGCCAAGAAAATACGTACTCGACGGTACCCGCGGTACCACGGGTACCGTCCCAATCACCGTAAAAGAGCTCTTTCAAAAATGAAACCGTTTTAAAAATGAACAATTTTTAAATTTGGAACCATTTTTAAATTCGGAACCATTTTAAAATTTGGAACCATTTTCAAAATAGAACCATTTTTAAATTTGAAACCATTTTAAAAAATGAACAATTTTTAAATTTGGAACCATTTTTTAAATTTGAAACCATTTTCAAAATAGAACCATTTTCAATTTTTTTTGAAAAAGGACAAAAAATAAATAAGAAAACGAAAACAAAATAGAAAAATAAAAAGAAACGAAAAAGAAAATCAGAAAACAGAAACGAAAAAGAAAAAGAAAAATTAAAAAAAGAAAGAAAAAAGGGGAGGTCCTCTCCGTCGCTCATTAGCGTCCATTCTGTCCTGCACCGCCTACAGGGTTCCTTCCGTGGGTCGGCCCAGTGTTGTTCGCTATCGCTGATTCCACTATTTCGCTTTCTCTGCTTCGATTGTTAAATTCAATAGAAGTTTAAATGGATCCAAATTTTGAACCATTTTTAAATTCGGAACCATTTTTAAATATGTAACAATTTTAAAAAATGAACCATTTTTTAATTTGGAACCATTTTTAGTTTGGAACCATTTTCAAAATGAACAATTTTCAAATTTGGAACCATTTTTAAATTCGGAACCATTTTCAAAATGGCAAAAATGGTTCATTTAAAAAATGATCCATTTCATTTTTAAATTTGGAACCATTTTAAATTTGGTACCATTTTCCAAATGGAACCGTTTTCAAAAATGAACAATTTAAAATTTGGAACCATTTTAAATTTGGAACCATTTTTAAATTTGGAACCATTTTAAATTCGGAACCATTTTTAAATTTGGAACCATTTTCAAAGTGGAACCATTTTTAAATGTGTAACCATTTTCAAAATAGATCATTTTCAAAAATGAACAATTTTAAAATTTGGAACCATTTTAACTTTGGAACCATTTTTTAATTTGGAATCATTTTTAAATTTGGAACCATTTTCAAAAATGAACAATTTTAAAATTTGGAACCATTTTTAATTTGGAACCATTTTCAAAATGGAACCATTTTTAAATTTGGAACCGTTTCAAAAAATGAATAATTTTTTAATTTGGAACCATTTTAAAAAATTCAAATTTCAAATTTGAAAATCATTTTTAAATTTGGAACCATTTTAAATTTGAACCATTTTCAAAATGGAACCGTTTTAAAAAATGAACAATTTAAAATTTGGAACCATTTTAAATTTGGAACCTTTTTAAAATTGTAACCATTTTTAAATTTTAAACCATTTTTAAATTTGTAACCATTTTCAAAATAAAACCATTTTAAAAAATGAATAATTTTAAAATTTTAACCATTTTAAATTTGGAACCATTTTTTAATTTGGAACCATTTTTTAATTTGGAACCGTTTTAAATTTGGAACCATTTTCAAAAATGAACAATTTTAAATTTGGAACCATTTTCAAATTTAGAACCATTTTCAAAAACAATTTAAAAAGAACAAAAAAATAATATGAAAAGAAAAAAGAAAACAGTAAATAAAAGAAAACGAAATACGAATAACAGAAACAGGAAAAAAGAAAAAAGAAAATGGAAAGCGAAGAAAAAAGAAGCATGATCCTTCGCTCTTCACGATCTGAACGCTACGTGTGGTAATAGTGGGCCGGCCCAGAAAACGCTTCGCCAGGGGTTCTCTACAGGCGGCGCGCGTCTTAAGCGGCGCCAACGGGCGCCGCATAGGGTTTGCGTATTTTAGGCTTCCGCTTCAACGGAGTTGAGTACTTGCCGGCTGTGGGAACTTGTGGTGGAATTCTTGTGGCATGGCAGTCCAGTAGGCTGTTGGGCCTTTGACCAATACAATCACGGTTCAGATCATGCCTCCGGTTCGGTTTGTGATCACTGGTGTTCACGACTGTTCGTGCGCCGCATATTCCTTTCATACTTTGGTATTGGTGGTTCCTCTATTTGGCACAATGATCTGCTTAACTTCAGGCAACAAGAATGCAATGACATTTCCAGCAGAGATGGAGAAACTATTTACCTACGCCTTTCCACCAAAGAATTGCTCGGTCAGAAAGACAGCAGAAGAGGATTGATTGCTGGTACAAATTTCGTTGTTGTTGTTTTAGGTTTGGTAGCACTGATTCTACTACTTGTGATGTGGAAGAATAAAACCGTGTTCTCTGGTGGTATATTGAACAATGGTCAAAGTTTTGATGGTTTCACCGTGTCTGTGTTTCTGTATAGCGACTTGAAATGGACAACTAAAATTTCTATGACAAGCTCGGGGAAGGCAGCTTTGGTTGTGTGTTCAAGGGGTCTTTAAGTGACTTAACAACCTTTGCATTGAAAAGCTCGACCATGCCTATCAAGGAGAGAAGCAATTCAAGGTAGAGGGGAGCTCGATTGGAATCGCTCACCATAGCAATTTAGTGACTCATTGATTTTTGCTGCGTTGGCAGTAGGAGATTGCTTGTTTATGAGCACATGCGAAATCGGTCACTTGGATCTCCATTTATTCAGGAGCAGTACCACGATACCATGGCATACCAGGTGCCAAATAGTCTTAGGGGTTTCTAGAGGATTAGCCTACTTGCACAAGAGCTGTCAAGACTGGATCATGCACTAAGACATCAATCGGAGAACATCCTTCTTGATGCTTCATTTGCTCCGAAAATTGCAGACTTCGGGATGGCCAAACTTCTGGGAAGGGATTTTAGCCTACTGACTATGCATGGCGACAGGAACCGCTGGGTACCTTGCGCACGAGTGGATTCGTGGCGTCGCGATCACACCAAAAGATGACGTTTATGGCTACAGGATGGTTTTTATTGAGATCATATCCCAACTCACACCCACCATGTGCTTGTGATGGTTACCATTATGACTACTTCCCTGTGCATGCTGCACGCTCTTCTTGAAGGAGACACCTGGAGTTTGGTAGATCACAGGGTAAGTGGTGATGTCAATCTTGATGAGGCTCAAATAGCTTGCAGGGTTGCTTGTTGGTGCATACAAGATAATGAGTTTAATCGTCCAACAATGGGTCGGGTGGTGCAAATTTTGGAGGGGCTGATTGAAGTCAGTGTTCCCACGATGCAAAGGCTACTTCAAGCTATCACTAGAACTGGAAGCTCACATTCAATGTGCTCTTAATGTTCACTATTCCAAATCACGACTACTTGTATTTCCTTTTCTTTTTTGGCGAGGCTACTACTTGTATTTCCTTGTGTCTCTAATGAACATGTTTTTGTTAAAGTGATAATTGAAAGTATAACATAGCAAACAGTCGTGGCTATTGAAGTTCTCAAATTCCCTCTCGAAATAAGTTCTAAAGTCAAAGTGCTTGTATTTTGTATCACTTCAAACCATGGTGGTGCCAGAGCCATTAGAAAATCTTAGTTTAGTGGTTGGGGGTTGCAGTGGCACCCCTGGCGACCCGGGTTCGAGTCCCGTCGGGACCGAATTCCGGGAATTCTCACCCGGGCGGGATTCCATCTTAATGACATGGCACGGGGCTCCTCCCCCGTCGGTCTTAATTAGTTTAAGAAGAAGAAATGGCTAGCAGGTTAGGTGCATGCTGAGTGCGATCTTCCAGCGATAGCTTCAAGTAGCCTTGGCATCGGAGGGGTCTATACTTCAACAAGACTCTCAAGAATCTGGACCACCTTACCCATTGTCGGTCGTTGAAACTCCCTGTCTTGAATGCACCAACAGGCCACCTTGCATGCCCTTTCAACCTCCTCAACGACAACATCGTCGTTTAACCTGTCATCGACGAAGCTCATGATATCTCCAATGGGGAGCGTGCGCGCCACCTGGATGGGGAAATAAACGATGCCGTCTCCATCGCTGCTACATTCTTCGTGAGCATTCATCCTCCCAGATATGATCTCCAGTAGCACCATCCCATATCCATACACATCTACTTTCGGCATGATAGCCACTCCACTGATCCATTCTGGGGCAAGATACCCAACAGTGCCCCTCGTTGTAGTTATTGTTAGATGTGTATAGGTTTACTGTTCATGTTTACTGTTCATCACACATGTATAAGTACTGGCCTTTGGCCCCCTGGGAATATTAGTTGCTCATTCATAACATGGTATCAGAGCTCACGTTTGCTCTCCCCTGCACGTTGCAACTCCGTGCCTAGTACACCGTCGCCGTAGCTTCTCCGGCCAGCTGGCCTGCCTTCTTCTTCCTCTCCTTGCACTTCCTGCTCCACTCGGAATCGAGCCGAAGCTGCTGCTCCGCTCCACAGTTCGGCCGCCGCCGGACGCCCTTCTTCTGCTGCCTCGCCAAATCGAGCGTCCCGAGCTTGCCCATGGCCGCTCCTCTGGTCAGACCCACCGCCGCCGTGCGTGGCCGGCCGCCGCCGCCCCGGGCCGCTCCCATCTTGGCCGCTACCGGCCGCCGGCGCCTCCGGCGAGCTCTTCCCCGCCGCCGCTGCTCCGGGAACCTCCGTCCCGGCTACTGCCCGCCTCTGCCTTGGTCGCGGCATCTCCGGCCACCTCGGCCTCGTCCGCTGCCGGCCGCCGGCGCCTCCGGCGAGCTCTTCCCCGGCCGCCGCTGCTCCGGGAACCTCCGTCCCGGCGAGCTCTTCCTTGGCCGCTGCCGTCCCTGGCTGACGAGCCCGCACCAGATCGAGCAGAAGGAGCTCGGCTCAGATCCATTTTCTCTCTCCTAGTTTGACTTTCAAAAAAAAAATCCCGAGAGCCCGCGATGTCTTCTTCAGGCTATGTTGCTGTTCCTCGGTGCACTGTGATCTTTCATGGCACCAACTATGCCGAGTTTGTGGGCTTTATGCGTATCCACATGTGCGGCCTTCTGCTTTGGGGTGTTCTCTCTGGCGAGGTCTCTTGTCCGCCGTGCCCCGTTGCTCCTGTGGCTCCTACTCCACCGGTGCCCCCGTTCTTACCGCTGATGCCTCTGAGGCTGATCGGGCTGCCGCGAAGGATGCTGATGATCTTGCAGTTGAAGCCTATGACCAGCAGGTATCGGATTACTCGGAGTCTCTCTCTATTTATCGGGATGCTTTGTCTGTTTACACTCAGTGGTGCAATGATGATGCTCGTGCTGCTGCTGTCCTCACTGCTAGTGTTCTACCCCAGTTTGCTTCTGAGTTTATGGGATTGGGCACTGCTGCTGCGATGTGGACTTATCTGTGTCAGCGCTATCAGCCCTCTGGTGATGCTCTCTACCTATCTGTAGTGCGTCAGGAGCATGATCTTCAGCAGGGAGATTCTACTGTTGATGAGTTCTACACACAGTGCTCTGCCATCTGGCGTCAGCTTGACTCTCTGAGGACTGTTGTTTGTGGTACTTGTCGCTGCTGTCAGACAGTGAGGTCCGATTTGGAGTTTCAGCGTGTTCATGAGTTCCTGTCTCGCCTCCGTCCCGAGTTTGAGCCTCGGCGTGCTCACCTGCTTGCCCGTGGTCGTGTTCCTATATCAGAGGTGCTTGCAGAGGTCCGAGCTGAGGAGACACGCCTCCGTTCTGCTGGTTTGCTTGCGGTTCCCACTGTGCTAGCTGCCCGAGCCTTGTGTCGTCTGCTCCACCGCTGCTACCCACTCCTTCAGGGGGGGGGCGTCCTCCTTCTTCAGGTGGGCGTCCTCCTTCTTCAGGAGCGGGCCGGCCTCGCATCTTCTGTGGCTACTGTAAGAAGCCCGGTCACCCAGAGTCAGATTGCTTCAAGAAGCAGCGCGACCTGAGTCGCTCCTCTCCTGTGGCTCGTGTGCCCTCAGCGACTCCGTCACTCACTGACCAGGATATTGTGCGGCTCAAGCGTATACTGGCTTCATCGGGCTCTTCCTCGACGGGCACCGTTGCCTCGCTGACTGCTTCCACTACTGCTACTCCGCCACCGCCGCCTACACAGTCAGGTACATCTCCGTGGGTTCTGGATTCTGGAGCTTCCTTTCACATGTCTTCTGATGCTTCCGCTCTGTCTTCTCTTCGACCTCTTGATTCTCCTGTCAATGTTCTTACTGCCGATGGCACACCTCTTCCTGTTGCTAGTCGTGGCATTCTTTCTACTCCATCTTTTCTGTTCCTAGTGTTTCTCATGTTCCCCGTCTTACCATGAATCTCTTTTCCGCTGCTCAACTTACTGATTCTGGCTGTCGTGTCATTCTTGATACCGACTCTTGCTCTGTTCAGGATCGTCGCACCCAGGTTCTAGTTGGAGCTGGCCCTCGGCGCCGTGAGGCTCAGGGCCTTTGGGAGGTTGACTGGCTTTGTGTTCCTTCCGCTGCCACCACACCCGCCAGCTCGCATGCTCTTGCTGCCTCCTCCTCTGCGTCCTTCCAACAGTGGCATCATCGACTTGGTCATATATGTGGCTCTCGCTTGTCCTCGCTAGTGCATCAAGGTGTCTTAGGGTCTGTCTCTGGCGATGTATCTTTACATTGTAATGGTTGTAGACTTGGCAAACAGACTCAATTACCTTATCCTACGAGTGAGTCAGTCTCTCAGCGTCCTTTCGACTTAGTTCATTCTGATGTATGGGGTCCTGCTCCCTTCGATTCGAAAGGTGGTCATCGCTACTATGTTCTATTTATTGATGACTTCTCTCGCTACACTTGGCTCTATTTTATGAAATCTCGCAGCGAGGTTCTCCCTATATACAAGCGATTTGCTGCCATGGTACACACCCAGTTTTCCACGCCCATTCGTGTCTTTCGTGCTGACTCGGCTGGTGAGTATATCTCCCAGATGTTGCGTGGTTTTCTTGCCGAACAGGGTACTCTCGCCCAGTTCTCTTGTCCTGGTGCTCACGCTCAGAATGGCGTTGCTGAGCGCAAGCATCGCCACCTTCTTGAGACGGCTCGTGCGATGATGATCGCCGCCTCTCTTCCACCCCACTTTTGGGCTGAGGCTGTCTCCGCATCCACCTATCTCATCAATATCCAGCCTTCGGCTGCTTTGCAGGGTGGTATTCCTATGGAGCGTCTCTCTGGTCGTTCTCCTGACTACTCCGCTCTTCGCATGTTTGGGTGCGTGTGCTATGTTCTCCTTGCTCCCCGCGAACGCACCAAATTGACCGCTCAGTCGGTGGAGTGTGTTTTTCTTGGCTACAGTGATGAGCACAAGGGCTATCGATGTTGGGATCCTGTTAGTCGTCGGCTACGTATTTCCCGTGATGTGACTTTTGATGAGTCTCGTTCGTACTATCCGCGTCCTACTGCCTCGACCTTTTCGGTTGAGGATATCTCCTTCCTTATTCTTCCCGACACCTCCCTCTGTGCCTCATGTTCCTCCTCCTCCACCTCCTCCTCCGATGAGTCCCACTATTCCTGATACACCACCGACGCCACCCTCCTCACCTTCCTCCTCCCTTCCTGTCATCCACCTCTCCACCTTCCTCTCCGATACATCGTCCCCTCTCTCCCTTTCCTCTCCACTACACTCGTCGCCCTCGTGTGTGGATGATCCTTCTGACGTGCCCTCCACTTCCGGTGCCTCCTTCCCCGTGTACACCGGTTCATAACCTTCGTACTCGGCCTCATTACGGTCTCCTGATCGCTATTCTCCTTCCCAGTACGGTCTTTCTGCTGTTGCTGAGCCTACTTCCTATCGGGATGCCATGGCTCAGCCTGAATGGCAGCTTGCGATGGCTGAGGAGATTGCTGCCTTGAGCGCACTGGCACGTGGGATCTTGTTTCCCCTCCTCCTGGTATTCGTCCCATCACGTGCAAGTGGGTCTACAAAGTTAAGACTCGCTCCGATGGTTCTCTCGAGCGTTACAAAGCTCGTCTTGTGGCTCGTGGCTTTCAGTAGGAGCAGGGACGCGACTATGATGAGACATTCGCTCCTATGGCCCACATGACCACTGTTCGCACCCTTCTCGCTGTGGCTTCTGTTCGTCATTGGTCTGTGTCTCAGCTTGATATCCAGAATGCTTTTCTCAATGGTGAGTTGTGTGAGGAGGTTTATATGCAGCCACCACCGGGGTACTCTGTTCCTGATGGTATGGTCTGCCATCTTGCCGCTCCCTCTATGGCCTTAAACAAGCCCCTCGCGCCTGGTTTGAGCGTTTCGCCTCTGTGGTGACTGCCGCTGGTTTCTCGCCTAGCGACCATGACCCCGCGTTGTTTGTCCACACCTCACCTCGTGGTCGGACGCTCCTCCTCTTATATGTTGATGACATGATCATTACTGGCGACGACCTGAGTATATTGTCTTTGTTAAGGCCCGCCTCCGTGAGCAGTTCCTGATGTCTGATCTTGGTCCACTTCACTATTTTCTCGGGATTGAGGTCTCTTCGACTTCTGATGGCTTCTTCATCTCCCAAGAAAAATATATTCAGGATCTGCTCGCTCATGCCGCTCTTGGTGATGAGCACACTGCTGAGACTCCTATGGAGCTCAATGTTCAGCTTCGTGCTACTGATGGTGATCCCCTCACAGACCCCACTCGCTATCGCCACCTTGTTGGGAGCCTTGTCTACCTAGCTGTCACTCGTTCAGATATATCATATCCTGTCCACATTCTGAGTCAGTTCGTTTCAGCTCCCAGCTCTGTCCACTATAGTCACCTCTTTCGTGTTCTACGATATCTTCGTGGCATGAACTTCCGTTGCCTTTTCTTTCCTCGCTCCAGCTCTCTCCAGCTCCAGGCCTACTCTGATGCTACGTGGGCTAGTGATTCTTCTGATCGCCGCTCGCTGTCTGCCTATTGTGTTTTCTTGGAGGATCTCTCATTGCCTGGAAGACGAAGAAACAGACTGCAGTTTCCCGCTCTAGTGCAGAGGCTGAGTTGCGAGCGATGGCTATGTTGACGGCTGAGGTGACCTGGTTGCGATGGTTACTAGAGGATTTTGGTGTTACTGCTGCTGCACCGACTCCTCTATTGTCAGACAGTACATGTGCTATCAGCATTGCGCGTGACCCGGTGAAGCATGACCTCACCAAGCACATCGGTGTAGATGCCTCCTTTGTGCGTGCTGCTGTGCAGGACCAGCTTCTTGCTCTTCACTATGTGCCCTCTGAGTTACAGCTGGCAGATTTGTTCACGAAGGCACAGACTCGAGCGCAGCATGGGTTCTTTCTCTCCAAACTCAGTGTTGTTGAACCACCATGAGTTTAAGGGGGGGTGTTAGATGTGTATAGGTTACTGTTCATGTTTACTGTTCATCACACATGTATAAGTACTGGCCTTTGGCCCCCTGGGAATATTAGTTGCTCATTCATAACAGTTATGACCCGGCTAAAATCCCTTGTGAGAAGCTTTGCCATCCCAAAGTCGGCAATCTTAGGAACAAACAATGCGTCAAGAAGTATGTTTTGTGGCTTGATATCGCAGTGTATGATGTGGTCGAGGCAACTATCATGAAGGTATGCTAGCCCCCGGGCAACTCCAAGAGCTATTTGGTATCTGGTTCTCCATTTCAGAGTTTCGGCATTGCTCCGGAACAGATGAACATCAAGGGAAATATTAGGCATGTGTTCGTAGACAAGCAGCCTCTTGTCACCCTCGCAACAGAAACCAACCATTTTGACCAAATTGGTATGTTGCAGGATCCCAATTGAACTCACCTCAGCACTGAACTGCCTCTCTTGTTGGTAGCAACTATGAAGCCTTTTCACTGCTATAGTGGTCGACTCATTTAACGAGCCCTTGAACACAGAACCAAAACCACCTGACCCAATCTTCTCTGAGAAATTTCTAGTTGAACGCCGCAGTTCAGCATATGTGAATGGAACAAGTCCTCTGCCACCATGGATGTTGTCCAATGTGTGACTGTATCTTTTGTTTCTCCTGGTCGTCCGTAGCACTATGATGAGCACCAAGACTACCAAAGCAATGCTGCTTGCACCAATGACACCTAAAATGAAAGGTATCTTGTTTTTTCGAGTCTTGAACTCCTTTGCGGTGAGGCGAATGTGAAGAATCTCGCTGCTACCACCGGAACCATCATCAGTCTGTTGTTGTTTTACATTGAGCAATCCACCATGCCACACAGAACAACCATCAGTACTAAAGGAATATGCAGTGCAAGAGCAGTTACTCAGACAAACCTGCTCGCAGTCGCTTGCACCTGCCACATGCGGCCCCACTATGCTGAGGGGATCATAGGGTAATCCGGTGGCTGGCAACGCGTAGAATTTGTCAGTCAGGCCAACCATACTGTTTTTTCCAATGCCAGCAGAGTTCAATGGAGTGTTCCTCCTGCACCCGGTCGTGCTTCGATCGTCGAGGTCCCAGTCCTCAGGAGAATCCACTGAGAATCCCTTGATGCAGCTGCATGGCGGAGGCGCGTTGTCGGCGCAGACCGTGAAAGGCCCGCAGACGGCATGGACGTCGCACTCAGTGGTGTAGTGAATGTAGACCGTCGTCCAGTCCTGCGTGGCGTCCTGCCACACCTGCATCTTCCTCTGCCCGGACACGTCCAGGAAGCTGTACATGGCGATCGTTTCGTCGACTAGGTGGTAATCGAAGGACACCTCCTGGTCGTCGTCGACAAACGTGTAGACAAACAGGTGGCGGGCGGTCATCTCCGGCACCGCGCTGAAGTACTGTCCGTTCCACTCTTTGTTTAAAATAGCGGGCTATTGTGTTTAGCGCCGGTGATTTTAGAAGCTACGAAAGGCTATAGCCGGGCTATAGCGCGGCTAAGGCCTTATAGCCGTTTTGCTCAATAATTGAACAAAACAATATGTGGGCAACATATATTTGTATATACATATCAATAATTCACCCATGCCATGGCGGCCAACCCTCTTGGTTCTATTTTCGGGAGAGAGAGGAGAGAACAAGAAGAATTTAGGGCTATGGTTGACATTTGGTCCCCAAAATTGGGCCGAGTGGGAAAATTTTGGCCTGAGCCGGACAAATTTGATCCAAATTCTTTGGATCCATGAGCGGGAATATAGCGGCTAAAGGCTAAACTGGGGCTAAATTCATTTAGCCAGACTATTAGCGGCTATTACCCTTATAGCCTACAAAGACCTTTTCTATAGCGCGGACCATCTAGCGAGGCTATAGGCTATAGCCGGGTGATAGCCGGCTTTTTAAAACAGAGTTCCACTCCCCGCTGGACCAGTACGGCACGGACGAGTCCCACAGCATCTGGACGACGCCGGCGCGGCCAAGCTCCATGGTGTACGCGCCCGGCGCCAGGTCGACCCGGTTCTTCCTGGAGACGAGGCGGCGGCTCCGGCCGGTGACCTTGTCCATCCCGATCGTCGCGCCGGGGAGCAGCGTGTCCGTCGGGTGGTCGAAGCTCTGCCAGTACAACACGTTGGACTTGGACGTGTTGGCGGCGCTGCGCAGGACGAGGTTCCCGGTGTCCAGGAGAACAAGGACGACAGTCTTATTGGCTGTGACAACGTTGGCTTGGGTGGACCAGGAGATGCTGCCGGAGTCCAAGATGACGAGGTTGCCGTCGCTGGAGAACGTGAGCTCCGGCGAGGCGGCGCCTGCTGCAGGCATGCCTCCTCTGTTGGCCATCCACACCGTGGTCAGCTTGGGAACCCGGTTGAACCATATGCCTAGGTAGGACTTGGGGCTTGTTTGGTTGGCATTATCTGGGATCTGGAAGAAGCCGAGCGCGAACTTGCCGCTGCTGGAGACGAGCTTTCCGTCGCCGGCGAGCGACTGGCCTGGCGACAGGGAGTGCGTCTCCGTGGAAGCGGAGCTCGCTGGAGCGTGTAGGCTGCAGATGAGGTGGAGCACCAGGAGGAGGAGAGGCATGGCGAGGACGAGAGCTGTTAAGGTGACGACGGTCGTGGAATCCTCTGGGCTGGTTAGGAACTTGCCAACTTGGGATGCCGGAATCTGGGAGCTAGCTCTGCTCCGGTTGGACGGGTGCTCACGAGACATCGTAGAATAGTTGTACCTCGGATCATTATCGAAACGAGCATGATTGCAGTTGTTGACTTCCCGGTGAAAACGAGCATGATTGCAACTTGGTTACCCAGACACTTCGCGTGTACTCCCTCCGTCCACAAAAGAGTATGTCCCCGGCGACAGTTCTTCCGCGACGAATGATCTCTACTTGTTCTCCGCGTTCCCAGAAAAATATGTGATGTAATGTAACAGTGGCTCTTTCCTAGAAGAAACTTAGCACTGCCTCAGAAAATGTAATAACGCGTCAACGTCGTGGAATCAAACAGGAATTTGTATTCCTCCCAGGTACCCCAGTCATCTGCTATGGAGCAGAACAGTTTTAACGTGAACAAATCAGGTGCGCCCTGGCAGACGAGGCGGTCCTCTCCGTTTTTTGCCTGCAGATCGAACTAGAAATTGACTGAACCTGAACCAGCATTTTGAGACAAGTTCATCAGTGGGAATAGCTACTGTAACTTTCCTAGATTTACTGAAAAATCAATTTTGAATTGAATTGATTTTTTGTCAAATTTACCAAAACTGTGAAAACTTCAAACATCTAGGCAAAATGAGTTCAAAATTTCCCAGTTTACTCACTACTCGTATTTTGAATCTTGAGTTTTTATTGGATTGTCTTTAATTCAACAAAACTGGTCAAAATTAACAAAAAAAGATCCCATCACTGCATTACTGGAATGTTTTGGACCTTTTAGAAAGTCTGATTTTTAAAAATATTTTTGGAAAATTCTGAAAATACAGAAACTTCTGAGTTCTGTTCAAGTCCGGTCCAGGTCTGGTCTGTGTGGAAAAAAAACAGAGACAACCGCCTCCTCTACCACATGGCACCTGACTAGTGTGCTGATTGTCGGAAACAATGCCAAACTGACTGAAAAATCTGAAACATCTTACCCCAAAAGTGGTGATTTATTTATGAAGTTTTCGTCGATTATGGTTTTGTGAAACCCTAGCGTTATGGTTTTGTGATATTTGCTCATAACCTTTGTATTGCTGAGAACTCCCTGCAAATATTGCACTGAATTCTCAAGGTTTTTGTTTCTTCCATACCTATCTTCCATAGCAACGCAATATATACTATTGTGAACATAGCGCACAAACTCCCTGAAATAGCACTGTGCCATATAGTGGAACAAGGAGATGCAAACGCAGCATTTTATGAAAACTACTAAAATAAAGCAAAACAATTTGTTGCACAATCTATAAGAAAAAAACAAGGTTCTCATAGAGATGCATAATGATATACCTGCACGGCTGCACGCCTAACTGCTAGTAGTATTAGCTTACTTTCTTCAATACTATAGATGTTTGCTTCACATGTACACCATGCCACAACCTCATTATTACCGTGGATTACAGAAGTAGGGAGGATGCTGGGTGTGAGATCGTTGTAATCGCCTCAAGTAGCCTTGGCACCGGGGGCACTTCAAGGTCAAGTAGACCCTCTAGAATACGAACAACTTCGCCCATTGTCGGTCGATCAAACTCGTCATCCTGAATGCACCAACAAGCAACCTTGCATAGTCGTTCAGCCTCTTCTAGATTTACATCACCGGATAATTTTTCATCCACCAAGCTTGCCACGTCTCCCTTGAGAAGCACATGCGCTGCACGCACAGGGAAGAAAACAGTAGGATCACCGCCTGCCGTGTCTTGTTCAAGTGAGTTCTGTCTTCCTGATATGAGTTCCATTAACACCATCCCATAGCTATAAACATCAACTTTTGCTGTGATAGCAACCCCGCTTATCCATTCGGGTGCAAGGTATCCTGCAGTTCCTCTTGCTGTGGTCAGAACCCGGCTAAAATCCCTCCCCATTAACTTGGCCATGCCAAAGTCAGCAATTTTAGCAACAAATGATGCATCCAGAAGGATATTTTGTGGCTTGATGTCACAGTGTATGATCAAGTCTTGGCACCTCTCATGCAGGTAGGCCAGTCCTCTAGCAACTTCCAGAGCTATTTTATACCTAGTACTCCAGTTTAAAACTGTGTTGTTGCTCTGAAATAGATGGATGTCAAGAGAACGATATGGCATGTGCTCATATGCAAGCAACCTCCGTTCACCCTCGCAGCAGAAACCAATCAGTCTAACTAAATTTATATGGTGTATAACTCCGATTGAAGCCACCTCAGCCCTAAATTGTTTTTCTCCTTGACAAGCACCATCAAGCCTTTTCACTGCTATTGTAACAGAGTCAGTTAGATATCCCTTGAACACAGAACCAAATCCACCTGCACCAAGCTTCTCCGAGAAGTTTCTTGTTGCCCGCTGTAAGTCATTGAAACGAAATGCAATAATACCACCACCATCTTGGAGATTTTTCAGTATGCCTCCAGACCGCCCCCTATTGTTTCTCCTAATCATCAGTAGAATAAGTAGCAATATAAGTGCCAGTAAACCCAATGCAGTGAGAATGGTAATTGAGGCAGCCCTGATTGTCGCTCTTTTGCCAGATTTCCGAGTTTGCATCTCATTTGCAGCAAGGCGAAGATAAAGAACTGCACCATTTGTGTCCATAGTGTCAGTATGCTGTTGTTTTACATTGAGGAGTTCCTCATGCCAAATAGAGCATTTACCATCGATGCAAGAATATGCAGTGCAAGAGCAATACCTCAGGCAAACATCTGCACATTCTCTAGCACTAGTAGCAGCACCTATGTTGTGGCCATCATGAGGCAGTTCAACATTATACATGGAGTAGAATTCATCAGTCATTTCTGCAGTACTCTTGTTATTGTTACAATTTAAAGGAGTATTTCTCACACATCCACCGCTTCTGTCATTTAGCTCCCAATCCTCTTGTGATCTTATGGAGAAGCCCTTCATACAGCTACAATATGGAGCTGGGTTGTCGCTGCACACGGTAAATGGTCCACACAGAGCATAGACATCGCACTGAGCTTTGGGGTTGGAGTAGGAACCTAGCCAACCCTGTGAGACCTCATCCCATATTAATGTCTTCATTTGACCAGAGACGTCGAGTCGATGATGCATGATCATCGTGTCATTCAGTAAGCTGAATGTGAAGTATTCTTCATGTTCGTTGTTGACAAACTTGAAGTCGATCAAGCTGTGGCTTACCATCTCTGGTATCGAGCTAAAGTACTGTCCATTCCATTCCCCGCTAGACCAGTACACTATGGATGAGTTCAAAAGTGTAAGTATCAACCCTTTAGGCTCTAACTCATAACAGTAACGGCCATGAGCTGGGTCAATCGAATTCTTTCTTGAAACAAGACGGCGGGTCAAACCAGTGTCCTTGTCTCGGCCAATCTTTGCACCGGGGAGGAAAGTATCTGTCGGGTGGTCAAAACTTTGCCATAAAATGTCAGATGGGCTTGAGGTATTTTGTAAGACAAGGTTTCCATTGTTCATGAGTACGGCAATGGTGGTGTTGGTTCTGATACTAACTTGGCTAGACCATATCATGGAATTGTTAGCCTCAAGTAAGACGACAATATTGCCATCCTGGGAGATTGTGAACCTAACTAAGGCAGGTTCTTTGATTGGATCATCACGGTTTGCAACCCATACCGGAGTTATCGTGGGCACTTTATTGAACCAAATGCCAAGGTACCAGTTCAAGGTGTTGTGGGACTTACTGCCTGTTTCGAAGAAGCCAAGCGCGAACTTGTCGTTCAAGGATGTAAGCTTGTCACCGTAAACAAGTTCTTGGCCAGGTGAAATGGAGTTGATGGTAGCAGAGGATGCAGGAATGTGTAGGGACATATGTCCAAGAAGTAATAGGAGAAGAAGCATATTGAGGTTGAGAAGATGGGGAACCAACCTGCCACTGATAAGAAGCATAGAATGGGCTGTGCTGCCTTAATATTAGGAAGCAGAGAAAACATAGTACAGCATAGGACAAGATTTAGGCGTGGTGGAGACTGGAGAACGTGACAGGTTCCCTTGCCGCTGGGGCACGGCTGAAATGGTAACCACAAAACTGTTGAGTGAAACATCCTCACAACAACATAAGATCTTTGGGTGATCGCAACAACCATAAAGTGGTCAGGTTCTATCAGCATCAAGGAAGCTGAGACACCGGAACAACATAACAACAGCTAACTGCTAAATTACAAATGCTTTTTCAGCTGCCGATAAAACTTGTTTTTTCTTGGTTTAGAGTCTGCCACCGTCTGTAATAAGTACTCCGATTTACAGTCACCATCAAATTACTGTTTGCCTTCGCCTTCACAGAATTGCATCGTCCATAAAGCTGCAGATTTCTGATGAAAACTACCTTGCACAAAAATGCATTGACCTCTCCTGGGTCCTGGCTGGCAGCATGTCTATTTCTTTATTCAAATCGTGAAAACAAAATTGTGCTGATCCCAGCCCAGCTTAACAGAACAATTCAAACAAAAAGAACGGATCAGATATACTCCCTAAACAAAATCTCGCATTCAATCCTCGGGGCAATAAATCAACCTGAAACTAGTAAATACGATAGGTGGCTATGTTGATTTGGCAGTCTACGCAGAAGGCATTCAAAGCAATTCAGTTATTCAGCTACCAGCGAATCCATAATAAGAACCACAAGCTTAGATAGAAACTACTAGGTATCTATTAAAAAAACTACAGATTCGGCTTGAAAAATCCTCACCGAGCGACAGTCTGTGACCTGCGCTGTGACATAACGAACGAGCTCAGTCCGCCGCCGGCTAGCCATCGCGAGCACAAGGGCAAAGCAGCTGCAAATCCGCCCGGACCTGCAAGGTACCTGGGTGGCTGGGCCTGCAAATTAGGCCGTCACGACCATGCGAGGCCCAAGCAAGGCCTCGAACAATGTTGTACCCAATTGGCCACATCCCCAGATTCAATCTTAAAAACAGCGTCTGAAGCATTTGCAGCGGAATTTTGCTACCTACTCGTGCGGTCAGACTTACATATTCCGGTAGATTCGATGATGAAGCTTACATACAAAAACAAAACGAGGTGGTCCAACTTGCGCACAGAATGAACAAATCGAAGAACAACAACCAACATTCAGATAGCAGGTGTACCGCTGGTAACATTTCCATTGAAACAGATCCAAATAGGCTAAGCCATCAGTACAGAAAGCAAAGCAACAGACTGCGGAGACACCACATCTAGTTTCTACCATTCCCTACACACACCGAGTGACCGAACCCAGTTCTGATCTGAGTGCTCATGAAATCAGGCCCTCTCGCCCCTGATGCGTCGCGCGAGCTGGATGTCCTTGGGCATGATGGTGACCCTCTTGGCGTGGATGGCGCAGAGGTTGGTGTCCTCGAAGAGGCCCACCAGGTACGCCTCGGCAGCCTCCTGCAGCGCGGACACGGCGGAGGACTGGAACCGGAGGTCAGTCTTGAAGTCCTGGGCGATCTCCCGCACCAAGCGCTGGAAGGGCAGCTTCCGGATCAGCAGCTCCGTGCTCTTCTGGTACTTGTGGATCTCGCGCAGCGCCACGGTGCCCGGGCGGAACCTGTGCGGCTTCTTCACACCGCCGGTGGCCGGCGCCGACTTGCGCGCCGCCTTCGTCGCCAGCTGCTTCCGCGGAGCCTTGCCGCCGGTGGACTTGCGCGCCGTCTGCTTGGTGCAGGCCATGGGAGGTCGAGGAAGGAGCGGGAGGATTTTTGGAGGATGACTGGATGAGAGATTGGATTGGCGCTGTGGAGTTGTTGTGTGAGGTTTGGATTTGGGGATGGAGTATTTGTAGCGGCTGGGAAGGCGGGAACGCGAAATATTTCGGGCGGTGAGGGCGGGTTCGAGTTGCCGCGTCGAGGAGATTTGGAGCGTAGATGTAATCGGACGGCCGGGAGGACGACTTTACGACACGCGATCCGCGAGAGCATCGATGAGGTGATTCTACTGGCTGTGATGGTGTCCGGGAGGATCGATGGTCCCACTACTGGAGGATGTTGGATCTTCCTCTCTTGTTTTTATAGAAAGCAGATGCGTGTATTCAAACAGAAGAACAAGATACAAGCCCCGAACACACGCACGCTACAGAGGAACAAGAAGGAGCACAGAACACGGACGAACACCTCGAAGAAACTGCAGACGCACCAGCACACCACAAACCAGGAAGAGAAGGCACCTCCAACCATTGTTGTCGACTGCAGAGCACACCCGCCGCAAGCGCCGGGATGAAAAACGATGAACGGGCACAGCCAGGCCGCTTTCTCCTCCAACTCCAGCTCCGGACACGACCAGCAGCCCAGCTGCGCCGGAACCAGCATCCATCTTCCTCCCAGGCCCTGCAGCTTCCTCGAACAAGCACCGCCGCAGAACCAGCTCCATCTTCACCCTTACCTCCCACACACCCGCACTTCACAAGCCCAGCAGCGTTGCTGGAGGAAACAACACCGCTACGACGGCAGGGCCGGAAGAGAGGATCTCCAGCACGCGCGGTCGACGCCATCGTCCCGTCGGCCACCCGCAGAGAAGCAGAGCATCCAAGATCCGCAGATCTCAGAGCACAAAAAGGCCCACCGAATCGGCCGATTCGGAAGCCACCACCGCCGGAATCTTCACGCCGCAGCCACGCATGACTCCGCCATGATGGGGAAGAAGATCCGGAATCCTTATTCCACACCGCCGCCGCCACCACCACCCTGGCCGCGCCGCCGGGAAGCCTAACCCTACTATATACACGCCTCAAGCACAGATCGGAGGTCCCTCCACTCTCCCACCGCCACACGGGCGGCCGGAGAGGGAGGGGACCGGCGATCCGGCCGTCGGCGGAGCAGGGAGCCTGGTCGCCGCCTTCCTCTTCGCCTCTCACGGGTACTGTTACGAGAGGGGAACGGGGGGCAGCTGTCAAACAAGCACCGTTTTTCCTCTCTTGTTTTTGCGAGCGACCCACTGGACAACCCAATGGCGTGCTGCGGCCCATTGGCTATGGCCCTCGTGGCGTATATGCCTCGTTCTGGAGCACTTTATCACCCTAAAAAAACAAAAACTAAGGTGTCATTTCTTTGTGTATAAAAAATGGAGGGTTTAGTCATCTTTACATGAAAAAATACCACTTCTACGAGGAGATCGATGGATGATGACTTGGTGAGTAGAAAGTCGGATACATTGCCATGATACACACTCTATAATTTTTGTAGTGGTTTAGTTCAAATCGAATTAAAACTACGACAAGAATTATGCAACAGAGGTAGTATCGTATAAACCTTCCACTTACCTGCTGAGCTTATATTTTGTACTCTCTCCGCTCCGATTTATAAGACGTTTAAGATTTTATAGGCAAACTTTCGTCACGTTACCAATTTCTTGTAGTTTCCAAAAATACCCCTCCGTTCTCGCCCCACCTTCTCTCGTTCCCCTCCACTCTCTCGTTCCCACCTAATGTCGCTGGCGAGACACCTTGGTGGCCTCGCCATGTCCATCCACCTCCATGCCCTCCGCCGACGCTGCCTCGAAGCCCTCCGCTCCCTCCTCGACGGCGTTGCCGCCGCCCACAACCACCTCTCCAAGGTCCTCCCGTTCCGCCGCGGTCGCCCCCACACGCGCTCCCCGGACCCTCCTGCTCCCTCGCCCTCCCCCTCCTCCTCCTCCTCCTACACCGCGCCTCCGCCGACCTGGCTCCTCGCGTGGCCCCCGCCCTCGCGCGTCCCCGGCGTTCCCAAGATTCGAGGACATATTTTTCTGTCCAAGGCGGCGGATCTGTGAGCCGCGGTGCTGGATCCTTTGACGCCAGAGGAGAAGAATCTGACCTCCACGAGGATGCCGCCGCCTACGCCTGTGATCTTGTTGTTTCAGAAGATTGAAGGCATTTTTCATGAGGAGCTTGGGAGCGGAGGAGCACATCGAGGTGCTGGGGGTAGAGGGGACGGAGGAGCACGGCCAGGTGGTGCTGGGGGTGGAGGAGGCGGAGGAGCATCGCCAGGTCTGGGCGGAGGAGCAAGAACGGACAGATCTTGGGCGGAGGAGCAAGCACGGCCAGCCGGACGCCCGGACAGGTGCTGGGGACAGGTGCCTCGGGCGGAGGCAGCGACTAAGGAGATTGATTCTTGTCGTTTAGCGAAGGCTAGATTAGGAAGTTAACTCGTTTTTGGCCTTGTCGGAAATTTCCAGAACGTCTTATAAATCAAAACGGAGGGAGTACATGAACTGAAACCCTTCGATCTTGATTTTAACTACCACGATGTTAACGTTCCACGAGGAAAATGCAGCACGGAACATGATTGGCTTCCTGAATGTGGTTTCAACTTATAGAAATTTCATCGCTTGGAGGGCGCCATGGAGAAGTATTTCATCTACTACTGCCACTGTCGTTAATCACAGCCGTCTTGATCGCTCGTCGTACTGTGTCGTCCACCAAAAAGGCCCTAATAGCACCTGAAGAGCCGCCCGATGGCTCTCTCCCGTTTTCACACGCGCGCGGCCGCGTCAAATCGAAAGCCATAGATAAGCGCTGCTGCTCAGCGAGCATTAAACTGATCGCCACTCGCTACATGATACTCCAAACTAATCTATCAAATAGGAATCATTGTAGCTTTGAATCATTTGTCTCTATTGGCCAGATCCGCTTTAAACTTGCCACCTGTGGACTAGGTTATCTCTCTGTATGTGCTGATCAACCGCGCCAATCATATGATAGAGATATCTTTGCGGTTTGTGGTGGAAGGACCTGTTAGAATAATTGCGCACCTTACTGATTCGTTCAATCCACAAGATAGTGATTAGCTTGCATGGAACACATTTATAAAAGAGCTAAGAGTAGCAACCATGGGTCCATCAGTCGCATCAAGGTTCATGCAGCTTTTCATGGGTTTTGGGTGAAGTTAGATTTTTTTTCTTCTGTTGTTCTACTAGCTCTCGGTTGACCAAGAACTAAGTGAGAGCTCGGTTGACTCCAGAGCCGTTAGATTTGAATTATGATCCGTGCGTCCTTTGAGTTGCAAGTGACTTGCAACTAAAAAAATGTTCTCTAGTCGTTGGATTTGCGTCATGGTTCGTGTTGGTTTTGAGTTGCATATGGGTTACAACTAACAAACAATTAAGCTAATTTCACATCGATCGAGAATTACTATTTCCCATTTTTCTATGTTATCTAAACTTTTGAGAAATCATAGCACCAACCCGTCCACTCCTTAGATCCGCCTCAGGCCCATCTCCTACGGATCATTCATCGACACGATGGCATAGATGAATCGGTTTGTACGATGGCTATGGAAGGATTTTGCGGGAGTCTCTGACTCCCTCCGACTCAATCAATATCAAGAACGTGACGTGAGCATGGGGGTTTGGCCGAATACTAAAGTAGACCCCACACCACCAACAGCGGTACATGTGCAGTAGGTGAGGGACGGCGCGGCTAGGCTCAACTCAACCATGTTCCTCTGTGCAGAGCCAGCGTGGTGTGTTGAGGATACACTAGTAGGGAAGTGCCTTTCTGTGGCGCACCAAAAACTGTTTCTGTGGCGCATGGTTATTTCTGTGGCGCACGGAACCATGCGCCACAGAAAGTATACAAATCTGTGGCGCACCTCCAGAGTACGCCACTAAATTATTTTTATGCGTCACAGAAAGAATTTCGATTATTTACTGTATTTGACAATAATGTATCTGTGGCGCACTTTGTTCGTGCGCCACAGAATATGGTGCGCCACAAAATTATTTACCGTGCGCCACTAAATTATTTGCCATATATTATTTGCTATATTATCGATTATTTGTTGTATTTGACAATAATACAGGTATATTACAGAATTTTTACAGAAAATAATAGAAACAGTAATATATTTTGACACAGTATTAAAACAGACAGATAAATATGTACATCACCACTTAGAGCCCGAGATACATACATATATAGTGACAATTAAGTGTCAAATTAATTGTACAAAAGTTCATCTCATGTCACATAAGTCATAGTACAAATAAAGTTGTCATCGATTTCCCTCTGATGCAACCCTGGAGATGGATACAACGATGTGCCATTTCACCGTCTCTTCTTGAGTCGCCGCTGGAGTCTCTTCTTCTTGAGTCGCCGCTGGGGTCTCTTGCTGGGTCGCTGACGGAGAACACGTCTAGCTCCACTGGTAGGATTGAGCCTTCTGGTGTATCGGCTCTGGGAACGGTTTATATCAGTCTTTCGTCATCCACGTCCTCATGTCATTTTGCTTGTCTAGGCGTTCTTCGATCTCCCACTTAGACAACCCTGGAGATGAATTGGAATATATATTTGATTAATAATATAAATAGAGTATGATTTATTCATCTAATTAAGTGGATAAGTCTATAATAAAGAAAATAAAGAAGCACTTCTATCGAGTGAGGCAAGGCTTTTCTTTTACAATACATCCTACCTCTGGCGTTGTGTAAGGACCCCCATTCTTCCATGACATCTTCCAAAATGATTAGCGATAACTGCCTCTGGATGCGATGGAAGTCTTCTCTAAGCTCAGAATCGGTGATTTTCCCCGCATTTGTGCTCCATTCTTGGAGACTAGATGGCCACCTCGTTGTCTCTACATCCCGGACAAGCCCTTTAATGTGATGGAGGACGTAGTAGGCATCCTTCACGCTGCCAGACGCATGCTTGATGCAATGGAACCCGGTCCCATGCCAGAAAATGTGTTTGTTGTCCTTCGTTAAACGTTCCCCATTCTTTTCTTTGTGGAAGTGGCCTCCCTTTTGGGCATAGCCCTCGAGAGTCTCATCGAGAGCACCCTTTATTCTGGTGTAGTCTTTAAGACTCCCCGAGTCGAAATAAGTGGCAACGGACCACCTCGGGCTTACGACGATGAGTACTGCGTACTCGTCACTGCTCAACACAATTGAAACGGAATGTTGGAAAGGATCAACAACGGAAGAAATCTATAAGAAAGCATAAGATACGACGGCGGCGACCGGATGTGTACTTACTCGGAAAAGAAAGGAATAAGAAAGCTGTTCTTATCCTTGTTGTTCAGCATGATTCTCTGGAGGAACTTCGTGGCCTTGGCCCGTGTCGTTGATCCTTCCACCAGCAGGCTGTCACGCATGTAGTAGGGATCCACTACCTTGATGTACGGGGTATTATCTCTCATGATCCTCATCGCTTGGTTGAGCGCGTATAGGCGGACCAAGTTATAGTCCAGCCGTCTAAAGTGAAACAGCTTGAAGACGTCCTCGTACGATATGAAAAACAGATCCGCGGGGGTTTCATGGACGAACTCGGCCAAGTCTTTTGGCACCTTGACAGTGAACACCGGGTAATTTGGATTATCTTCTTTAAGAAGGTTGCTCTCTCGCGTCAAGATAGCATTTTGCAAAGAGAGCATGCATCCGTCTGCGAGGTGGAGCAGCTCCCGAGACAGGATCGGTTGACCAGCTTCATGAACTCGGCTCAAGCCATCCGCACGGGGTGATACCATGTCTTCATACCCCCGGATAGTCGTCTTAGGAGCTGGCTTACTTCTCTTCCTGTGCTTCTTCTTCTTTACCTCTGGGGATGCTGGGGGTGCATCTTCTGTAGTAGGCACATTGATTGAGTACTTGTTGGAGCCGAAGCTGATCACTGGGGGAGGCCCTTTTCTCCCTCCCTCAATCCAAACTCTGACATACTCACAGACGGTAGTAAAGATCGACGTGAACGTCGTTGTCACTGCCTGTGCGATGACCGTCTGAATCATACTATTTTCCTCTCTCGGTTCCTCGCCTCCTGTTCGAGAACCCCCGGCCTCGTTATTGTCAGCCATGTTCGTCTCACCTATAAGAAAAAAATGTCGAAGTTAGTGCACCAAATATAAGAAAAAAATCACTTAATTAAGTACTAAGATACCCGGCCCATGCATTAGTCGCAATACCCCATATGTCTTGTTTTTAGCAAAGCCATGCCAAAATTCACGAAAAATTTCGGCATGACCTTTGCTAAAAAAGGGACATATGGAGTACCGAATTTGCCGGAACGGAAGTTAATCGACGTTCCGGCAAACTCAAGGGCCTCATGGGTACCTGCAGACATTTCACAAATCATGTTGCCGGCATCTCCGGCCGGACAACAACAAACACATATCCACATCTGCCGGCCGACAACAAACACAATACCACATCCACATCTCCACGTGTCCTATTTTTAGCAAAGTCATGCCAAAATTCACGAAAAATTTCGGCATGACCTTTGCTAAAAAAGGGACATATGGAGTACCCGAATTTGCCGGAACGGAAGTTAATCGACGTTCCGGCAAACTCAAGGGCCTCATGGTTACCTGCATAGATTTCACAAATCATGTTGCCGGTATCTACGGCCGGCAACATCCACATACACAACAGGTATCTACGGCCGGCAACATCCACATACACGACACGCTGGTCGGAACACAAACAACCACGACACGATGGTCGTGGTAGCACAGAACACATGGTCACCGGGTTAACCAATAGCTCACCAAAGGGGAACTGTAGTTGAGGAGATAGTTGATGTAGTCGAAGCCGGTGGTCTGCACAAGAAAAAAAAAATTCACATCCATATATATCTTCATTTCCTTTAAAAAGTACCAACTTTGGAGCATTTCTAAAGCATCAAATCTTGATCCTATTTCACATTAACCCTCATGGATCTCTTGTACTAAGTTAGTACTTCATAATTAACCCCAGAAATAATTTTTTGAATACATCTAGAACCTTAATTGAAGGCATTTTTGTAGGTATGTTTAAACAGTGACCATATTTAACTTAGCAAAATTTTAAATTTTTTTGGTCTCCAAAATTTTCCTAACACCACTAGCACCAACTAGAAGCATTAGCAACTACTTGCAGCAAGCACTCAACAACCAAATGAATCAAATTCTGTAAAAATATGGGTTTGGCATTTGACCAAACACCTTGTGTGCCGGTGTGGAAGGGAGGGAGAGGGGATGGAAGGAGCAGCACCTCGGGGAGGGGATGGTGGAGGGGAGGGAGAGGGGATGTCGAGGGCGTCGGCGGCGTCGGCGTCGAGGTGGCGGGCCGGTGGCGAGGACGCGGTGGAGTGGCGGCGAGGACGCGGTGGAGTGGCGGCGCGCGGGCGGGAGCTGCCGCCGGCGAGGGCGCGGCCGGTGGTCGTCGAGCGCGCGCGCAGTTAATAATTTGGGACTTGCGAATTTTGGATGAAGAGGCGCAGCGCGATGGCGGGTCCACATGTAAGTGGGCACAAAAGATTTTTGTGGCGCACCGTTGGATTGGTGCGCCACAGAAAGGCAGGATTCTGTGGCGCACCAATCCAACGGTGCGCCACAGAATTGTCTAGTACAAAATTTAAAAAGCTGTGCTGCTGTTTGATGACACAAACAGCAACACAGCCCAGTGGTTTCCAACAGTCCGAATTAACCCTGATAGCCAGGTTCGAATCCTGGCAAACTCACTTTTTTTTAACTTTTTTTCTTTAAAATTTGGTTCAAAAACTTGCATTGTCTCACACACAATGTATATTCAATTCATACACATATTCAATTCATTGACTCATACATATTCAAAAACTTGCATTGTCTAGTACATATTCATGATCATACATATATATGCTTCCATTGTCTCACACACACACACACAAATTAAATACACCAAAAAAGTATTCTTCGTCTTGTTGGTTCCGCGAGCTAGCTTCTCTTCTTTCCCTTCTTCGCGGCTGAAAACTTTAGGCCGGTCACCTTGAGATTTCTTCGCGTGAACGGACAACCTTTAGTAGGTAGGGAGGTCTTCCTTCTTTGTGTACTAGTAGTAGGCATGTCGAAGAACTTGTCGAATTCCTCCTCGATCTTTGGCTCGTTGTCCAAGTCTTCCTCGGTGGCGTCTCCTTCCATTCCGATGATGCTCCTCTTGCCCCTCCTCATGACAACACGGCTAGGCTTTGACGGGTCGGTAATGAAGAAGCATTGCTCAACTTGGCTAGCGAGTACCCATGGCTCATTTTTTGCGGAGGCGTTCTTCGATTTGGCATCGGGTATAACCATGGTGGTAAAATACCGGTCTTCTTTGACGACGTCCTTGGCCCATACGGAACATTGGCACCAACTCTCCACGGTAGTTGAGCTCCCATATCTCCTCGATCCTTCCGAAGAATCTTTCCTTGACAGTAGCCTCGTCATCGGCGTAGGATAGCATAGTTACTCCTGAGTTTTGATATTCGCTATACCTGTCCTTTTCCTCGGTGCAGAATCTGAAACCGCCGATGTCGTATGACTGATAGGTCTTTACGTTCTGCCCGGGGCCCTGTGATAAGGAGAATATGAGTTTTTCCTCTTCCGTAGATGGCTTCCTGCTCTCTGCTTCAAGCAGTTGCCTTTTCTTGAACCAACGCGTCAAGCTGGAGTTGTGCTCTCTGATTACGTCTCCCTTCTTCCTCTGCCGTCTCATGTCGACGTAATTCTGCTCGATTAAGATTTTGTGCTCTTCCACAAAATATTCGGTCACTTTTAAGTGTTGTAGCGCGACCCGGTGAGCCCTGTCGAGGTCGTCTTTTTTACCATGAATGCCAACAAAGATTGAGCGGTAGCCGTCGTGGTGACCAACTCCATCGAGCCTGCCGAGGTGTGTCCTGGTGGGCAGACCGACATCCTCGTTCTCGGTCCTTAGATAATTCTGGCAGAAGGAGATGCACTCGTAGGTTAAAAATCCCTTGGCCATGCTTGCGTCTGGACGGGCCCTGTTGCGAACGTATCCTTTCATGACACCGTTCTGCCTTTCGAACGGCATCATGTAGTGCAGGAACGTATCCTCTTCTTTGTTGCATCCAGATATCTGCTTATCTTCCCCGAGTAACCGTGAGGAACTTTGACTCCTAGAAGGCACCTGAAAAACTGCTCGAGCTCCTCCGGACTCATACTGAAGCAGACAGCGGGAAGCATCACCGTGTTCTTCTTTGCCCTTTTGCGGCGACCTTGAGTCCCTTCTGTCTGATCATCATCATCATCGTCGTCATCACTATCGGGGGCCTGAAGTTCTGTCCTGATGCCAAGCCATTTCAGATCGTATCTTGCTTTCGTCCCATCCTTGGTCTTATCCGACATGTGGCAAAGTGTGCCAAGCAGACTCTCGGTAACATTCTTCATAATGTGCATCATATCGAGGCTATGTGGCGTCTTGAGGACCTTCCAGTACTCCAAGTCGTGGAAAATAGACCTCGCTTTCCATACACCCAGCAGTGGATCTACCTTCGGTCGCTTCTTTCCCGGCGCTGGGCACTCCTTCCAGTTTTTCAAAAGCTCGTCGATTTCTGTGTCGCTCCTCGGGCACGGGGCTCTTTCGGGCTCGTCTTTACCATTGAACAAATCACCGCGTTTTCTCCACGGGCGATCCATGCGAAGCCACCTTCGAGCCCCTGGGAACACGGTTTTCGAAGACCCGGGATCCCTTGGTAGCTGGAGATGCGGGGTCTTATCCATACACTTGACACATGCGCAAAATCCGTGACCTACCTGGGCCGATACATATGAGCAACCAGGATAGTCCTGCACCATCGTGAACAACGCGGCTCTCATATCAAAATAATCAGCTGTGTAGGCGTCCCACGTACGGGCTGGCGTCTCCCACAACGTGGCTAACTCCTCTTTCAACAGCCCGAGATACAGATGTATGTCGATACCTGGTTGTTTCGGCCCCTGAATGAGAATACTCATGTGTATGTACCTTTGCTTCATGCACAACCACGGGGGAAGGTTGTAAGGCCATACAAATACGGGCCAGGTGCTATGGGTGCTACTCTGGTTGCCGAACGGATTGAGTCCATCGGTGCTCATACTCAGCCTGACGTTCCTTGCGTCGCCCCCAAAATTTTCGAAGGCCATGTCCAATTCTTCCCACTGGCGAGCATCTGAAGGGTGTGTCAGGATCTTTCCCTTCTCCGGATCTTCTTGGGGCTTCTCCCTTTCCGCATGCCATTGCATGAGCTTTGCTTCCTTAGGGTCTACGAAATACCGCTGCAGACGGGGAGTGATAGGAAAGTACCATACCACTTTTCGAGGAACTTTCTTGTCCTTCCCACTCTTGTACCGTCCTTGGCCGCACACCGGACATGTGTATCTGTCCTTGTACTCGCCCCGATAAATTGCGCAATCATTGATGCAGGCGTGGTATTTAACGTGCGGTAGGTCAAGAGGGCACACGACTTTCTTGGCATCCTCGATACTAGTTGGCAATGTGTTCCCCTCGGGAAGACGATCGTGGAAGAATTTCATGTTCTTGTTGAAGCTCACGTCGGTCCATTTGTTTTCCGTCTTCATCTCCAGAGTATCAAGCGTTACTTGCAAGCGCGTATCCTGTGGCCGGCACCCAGGATACAACGGAGTCTTCCCGTCTATCTCCATTTGCGCCAGCTTGGCTTTCTCTCTGGCTGCAGCTCTGTCGTTGCTCGTCTCCTTGAGTAGCAGTTCTTGAACATGAGGGTCCTGCAAGGCCGAAATTAGCGAGTTCTGCGTGTTCGCGTCTTCTCCACCACCATCTACTCCTTCATCATGACCGTGTCCGCCGGCATCTCCTTCGTCACCATGATGATCTTGTTCGCCGACATATCCTTCGTCATGATGATCTTGTCCGCCGTCATCTCCTTCGTCATGATCATGATGATCTTGTCCGCCGACATCTCCTTCGTCATGGTTGAAGCCTAACATGAAACCGCGCCTGAGCAGGTGATCCTCCAATTGTCCGGAATCAGGGTCGATCCAGCTCACGAGTTTACATTTTCGACACGGACATCTTATCTGGCGCCTGTTGCACCGAATCATGTCCGCCTTCGCTTTTTCCTTGTATCTACTGATTCGACCGGAACTCATCCTGACGACCATGGTTACGGCCTACGCGGTATACATAGAGCACAAACAAGAGTATGTTAGTTAGAACCGCAACATGCATGCACACACATTAGTTGGCCCATGCATTAGTCGCAATACCCCATATGTCCTATTTTTAGCAAAGTCTCATGCCAAAATTCACAAAAAAAATCGGCATGACCTCTCCTAAAAGTAGGACATATGGAGTACCCGAATTTGCCGGAACGGAAGTTAATCGACGTTCCCACAAACTCAAGGGCCTCATGGGTACCTGCAGACATTTCACAAATCATGCTGCCGGCAACATCCACATACACGACACCATGGTCGGAACACAAACAACCACGACACACATCCGGCCATACACACACCGTCGGCGCCACCAAACATGCATATGCATGTTCATCATCCATGTAGATCCATGTTTCACCTAGTAGATTCGGTGCCGAGACGTGACCGTGATCGATGAGAGAGCATGTGATGTTGGAGAGAAACTAGTGGACAAAAAAAGATGTATTGGAGGCTCTCCTAAACCCTCACCAATAATCTATCAAACAAAATAGGTTTTACTAAAAAAAATGGAGAAAACTATGGGCAAAATAGGAGGGGAGGGAAGAGAAATACGAGCTAGGTGGAGGTGGAGGAGGAAGAAGAGAAGAAGTAAATGGTGGTAGGTAGAGGGGTTGCCACCTTTTTGTAGATCTGGAGGCAACATTCTGTGGCGCATGCATCACGGTGCGCCACAGAAACATGTCTTTCTGTGGCGCACCACCATGCATGCGCCACAGAATGTTGCCCACTTAAATTATTGGTGGGGCCGCACCATGTTTTCTGTGGCGCACAATTCTGCATGCGCCACAGATAAATTACCAATGCAATCATTGGAGGGGGCCCCACCGAATTTTTGTGGCGCATCTGGATGGATGCGCCACAGAAAGGTCACCAGATATTTGTGGTGGTGGGACCCACCATTTTTCTGTGGCGCACGCATGCACGTATGCGCCACAGTATTTTGTGGCGCATTAGGAGTGGTGCGCCACAGAACATTTTTTGTGGCGCATGGTAGGTTTGGTGCGCCACAGATAGGGAATCCACAGAAAGGAACTTCCCTATTAGTGATAGATGCATGATGCGAGGAGCACAGTTCCAATGGAGCTTGACATGCTAAATCTAAAGACCCTTTTTCATGCGAGAAGAGGAGCTCGAGGCGAAAGCCCCGCACCGATGCGGCAACATTGACAGCAGTCTTTCCTCACTCTGGAAGCGCCGCTTAGACTCGGTTTCCTCCGCTGCAAGAGTGATTTTGGTTCAATACATTGAAAGCGTATTTTTTTTCTTTTCAAATTTTGTTCGAAAGACAGTTTCGCCCGAAAACAAAATTCTTCATCGCAGGAAATGATATTTTTGTATAGCAATATACCTCTGTATTGAACGATATAACGGAGGAAAAAAGATCCAACTTTCAAATACAAGGACGCATAATCTTTTTGTTTCGAAGCATGACATGCTTAGTGTTGGAAGAACTAGCAAGAACTAATACACTATCAACGTTGGCTCCAACACGAGTAATTCAACTACTCTGTTTCATTCTTGTAATCAATAACAAATCATCAAAGCATGCAAATCCTCAGAAAGAAGAATGGTAGTAAACGATTTTGTTTTGTTGAGAATTTGTAGTAAACGATTAGTACATTCTTCATAATACCATTTACAACAATCTCATAATCATTGTGAAACTGAAGTGTCTGGTCCAACGGAACCGCATAATTAAGCTCTAGAAAGATCTCACCTTTCCATTCAGTGGGCATCCAGGCGGTTTTCGTTTTCAGTGAGCACAATCCAATGTTCTTGCGAGGCACAGCCAAGTTCGCGCGGATTCTCACTGAAAGGCGTCAACCTGCGTTAGAGGAACAGAAGAAAAAGCAGGTATGCAGTAGCATTTCGACACATAACGTGAGGTTTAGCATTTCACAACTACCTCGTGATCTTCACACAAATAGCCGAAGCGGGCATGCTGTTTGGAGTGTGGACCCAGCTGTCAATTCTGGGGGCATAAACCTGATCGCTAAGGCTTAGCCACCAAGCAGATTACAAGACCTGATCTCTTGGTAATGGCTGGAGAATATGCTGCCCCCACTGACTGAAACTTGAACCTTAGCAACTACTTGAAAGTTTGATCTCCAATTACAATCCTGATGGTGCAGCACTGCCATATGATTAGACCTGCAATCTTTTCTTTTTTTCCTTTCCAAAGTGGTCTTCAAATGTGACCCGCAAAAACCCTTTTGCTACCGAAAAGGATCCTTCTGATTCTCAAAGAATGGGGGGTTGAGTTAGAGCTAGTCGACCTTTTAACCGTTGATTTTGCTTCGTGATTCGTGCAATTGAGAGTTGCAATTGCAGATGATTTTTTTTTTGCAGTTGCATATGCAATTGGGTGACCGAGAATTAACTTAATTGTCGGTTAACCCAGAATTAGCCGCGTCCCTGCAAAAACCCATCGCACCTATATCCCAGGACACAATTTCCAGAAATAATCAGTAAGTACCAACACATGAACTAAAACACCCGAGGAAATGTACAACTTCTTCCACTATAGACTACACAATGTACAGGAGTAACAGGACTACAGGCCAGTTTGGCAGTTACAGCTAGTGAACACAACCTTCTATTGTTCTATACCCCACCCTTCTATCCTCCATCCATGTATCAACTGGAAGAAACTGACGACTCTAAAAATCATACGTAGTGATTAAACCTTCAGGCCTGAGTGGCACAAGGACTGTGTGGACCCGTGCTGGGTCGGCCTGGCTCGCCTCGGAGCAGCCAGACGTCTTCTGTGGCTCCCCGAACAAGCACTGCCGGCATGTTGGGCACGTCGACCTTGCCAGGAGCCACCGATCAATGCATCTGACATGGAAGCCATGGTTGCACCTGGGCAGGACCTTTACATGCTCTCCGGCCTCAAAGTCCGAGAGGCAAATCGCGCACATCGGGCAGGCAGTATTGAGCTTCAATCCAGAGGAGTAGACCAGGATCGGCATGGCTCGGAGGGCCTTCCTCCTCAGCCCACCCTTAGCCAGTCGTGTGACTGGGTTTGGCTCGGCATCTACGACCATCCGGCTCGAGCACCGCAGCGCGCACCGAACTATCGAGTTAATCCCAATTACGCAAATCAATGCACAGAGAAGAACAGCTAGGATCATGACGACGTTTGCATCGAAGCTGCTTCCAGTGGCCGTGGTTCCAGCCACCGGCTGGCTTGGACCAGACGGTTGGCCAGGCAATGGAGTGTGAAGCAGTGTCCTTCTTGAATACATGTTCACAGTTGGTATCTGGCTAAATCTTTCTTCAGAATCCTGCAACCTGCAAATACGTGATCAATCCAATTTTGTAGGTTTGTATTGCTATGTGATTTGCCTCAGGTAGAATCATAAGCTGGGGCTATGTTGAAGTATTTATAGAGCTGCAACAATATGGCATAGATTATTTTATTCGGTACGGCAGGCTGACCCTTTTGGTCCTTACCAGCCAATAGAGACAAATGCTGTGCACAACTGGAAGTTTCTTTGCTTGTTGCAAGTGGGCTGCACTTCAGTGCGTTTTCTGGGAATCACTGGGCCATACGGACCACCATCTCTTGTCTGCCTAATAATGCTACAAAGAAGTACATATGCAAGCAAGGACATTGGAATTTTATAAAATAAAATGAGAGTATGTCTGCTTCGGGAACAAGCAAAGAGATTTGAAAAGAAAAGAAAAATATAGAGTTTATTTGCGTAGTTGCATCCTTTTAAAACCAGCTCTAAGGAGTAAGGACATCAAAGGTACTTCACCAAATACAGAGTTATTTGAACAGGAAAAAATACAGAGTTATTTGCGTGGTTTTGAACATTCTGACTGGAAGGTGCTCTATCTATTTGACCTTTATGGCTGGGTTAATGACGTTGCTAAACCTGAGTCAAACAATGCATGTAAAACACACAGTAGGAACTAGGGACTACTTACTCAATTTTCCGTGACTTTTGAGAAGTCCCTCTAGATCACACAGTTAGGAGTTAGGACTATACCAGTGCGAGAACAACAGGAAGCGTGTCAAGACGTAAATTTACTGCCGTTCCTTGCAAGTTCATGAAACAACAGTCCTAACTGCAGGACAAGTATATGTTGGATAAGTTAGTCAATGTAATTAACCCTATGGATCGTGAGACTGCGCTATTTTGGCATGAACAGATCCAAGGAGAACCGATTGCAACTTGCTATAAATTATATAGCTCAGGGACGATAAGGACTTCACCAAATATTAAGAAGGAAAGAAAAAAAGAGAATCGTCGTTCATTTTTATTTGTTACCTCATTTTGACCACACCGCCCCTCCACTTTGAGTGCACCAGAATCAGCCAGCTAACGAACTGGAGGGTGATTTGTGACATAAGAGCTACTTGAGCCATCAACAGAAATCCTAGTGGATAAAGCACTGATAAATGAGTGATTAGTCAACAACAAAGCAATGTTGGCACAAAAAATGCAAAGTTAAATATGTTGTTTTATGAAGCAGTGTACAACTCGTGAGTCGTGAGTGCTGCTTCCTCCATAAAGCTGTATGTTTCTTTCACACGTTGCTGACAGTTACAAGCTGAATGGTAATATTTTCTCTGTTATATAATTCAGCCACATACAGTATCTTTTTATATAATTGTAGTATGAAAAGAACTAATTTAGTAATACTACTAGACATACTTCAGAGTTCCTGCTTGTGATGATTACCAATGAAGGCATGAAGAAGGATGTATCATGAATATGGATTCGTTGGTAAGAACTAAAACAATTATCCATCTCAAATACATAGTAATCACGTGACTAAAGGACTTACGTCCCTTTAGAATATCCCATAGGATTACAAAAAATCCGATGTTTGATTGTGGTAATTGGGTCAGGCAATTCCAGATGAGATAATGTACAAAATCATAAAACAGTGAACATATTTAGGGAAATGGCATCTAACAAAAATAGATCAGGCAACAGCATTAACAAAGACATCATGCAGGTCAGCAGGATTACCTCAGTACCAACAGGACGGTGTTTTTAGTTTCTAATTATGCATATCTGCAAAGAGCAAAGGTCTCCTGTGAGACTTGTAAAATGTCAACAACACAGAACACACACACAAATGGTTCCAAGCTTTTGATTTCTAAGATACGCAGAAATTGCGTGCCACAAGCTCTAACCAATGCACTAACACCTTCAGTGACGATGTTGTAGACATCTACGTGTAAATCATGTGATCTTTCCAAGCTGTCCCTAATTTAACCATATCTTATGTCACTTAGTGCCTTTTAGTCTTAGTTTATGTAACCAGTCAAGTTACAAGAAGAGCACAATGCCTCAAATCTATAGGTTACTCAGCAGGAGAAATAGCCTCCATCCAGGTACAGCAAAAAGAACAAAAGTTAACCCAGGATAAGAAAGGAAATTTAAATAAAAGTAAGAAATAATGATGAATGGTAGTACATCAAGATAACTCCAGGAAAGCCCATGTCACAGCTTCCTGAATGCGGTGAGCCCTTGCCCACACTCTTGTACAGCATCAGGTTAGCAGATAGATAAGGAATAGGGTTAGTCAACTGTGTTAGATTAGGCATAGGATGCATAAAGCCACAAAGTTTGAGTAACTTGTCCATATTTTGCTTTATATATGTATTAGCATGCAACAAAGATTTCCGAAAAATAATATAAAACATAAAAGGCCAGTAAGATCATATATATAAATGGTTTGATAGAAAAGTGAAGATTCATTTATTTACTTATTGTAACTCAGCATCTTTCCTGCTGCAGCAACAGGGAGAGGCAGCCGCACTAGACAAAGATGGAGAGGAAAGACCCAGATGATTGGGTTAACAGCAACATCGTTCAGAACAGATAGGATGAGAACGGGATGACGAGGAGCGTGTGCGATATAAAAGGGAATCTATCCTTCTGCAATTAAACTGCTTCAACCCCAAATCTTGCAACCCATACATACTTAGAACACTGCTACCGCCACCCACGGTGAGCATATCCACCAGATCTTATTCAGCCATTGTAGAAATATAGTAAAAACAGGAATGGTAAAATGGTCTTTATGTGCATTGTTGCGCCTTCCTTTTTCCATTTGGTAAATTTAAAATAAGGCTTACACTGATAATAGATCTAGATGTTACTATATCATCCATTGTTTTTAGTTCACTCCATAAAAAGTCTGAATTTCTGAAGATAAGACTCTAGATAGGAAATAAAAACAGGATCAAGAAACATAAGAATCAGAGTGCCTAGAAATTCCCTTCCCCAGACCCACAATGTGTGGGAGCTTTTGGCACTGGGCACGCCCATTTTTAAAAAGACATAAGAATCAATGCCATCGTTATCTACTCCGTAACAAATATCACACCAGCAAAAGCGTCAGCCATAGAAGAGCTAAAGCGTATAATTTAAACAATCAGGTGAGGCTAACAGTCAATAGGGGAACAAAGTACAATAGGTTCAGCACAATTTACAGTGAAAGCTGATCCACAAGTTTATCACCTCGGCTAAGATGAGCACGAAATCGGTATACGCAGCAAAAAAATAAATAACAGACTATCAGCATAAGAGAGATCCATCAATTGAATTGAAGAGGCACTTACATAGTACGTCCCTACTAAGGCAGAATGTCGTCACTTACAGGTGAATTCAGAGCTTAACTGTTGTGAAGATTCAAATATTTAGCCACTGCTTTCAGACTTTTACGACAGGGATTCAAAGTTTTAGCACAGAGCACAGATAGTTAACTTATCTTCCTAAATTTCAGGCCCATATCAGCTGTAAATTCAATGTCGGCTGTAAACTAGAAAAAACACCCCTAAAGGTAGTCTACTTAATGTTACTTTCTGGACTCCCTATCAGTTAACTTATCGTCCTAAATCTCAGGTCCATATCAGCTGTATATTCAATATCGTCTGTCTAGAAAAAACACCCCTAAAGGTAGTCTACTTAATGTTACTTTTTGGACTCCCTATCGTGGAAAGCAGCAGTGATGCAATTAGATGGTCCAAAGAGTTGAATAGTTTGTTGGAAGCTAATCACTTAGCTCCCTTCTAACAAGGTTGTGCTTCACACACACTAACACATATGCATATATGACAGACATATATGCTCTATATTTCATAGATATGCATGAGGCTACATCTTGGCTTACAAACTTCTTCTACTTAGCTCTAGCTTTACAAGTGATAGTCATGTCCTTATATAGGACTTACAAACCGACTCCTACTCAAACCGACCTAAAAACTACAGCACATTTCTCCTATAAGACAAAACCGAATTTGCTTACTCTTCTAGCTAGCACATGTACTACAACAGCCTGGATCCAGCTAGCTACTTGCTTAACCACTAAGAAATAGTAGAGAAAACCAAGTTCTCTTTTACTATGTGATAGATATTTCTAGAACTGTGCTGACATGCACATGATGTAGAGGGTGATGTCATCCTGATGCATAGGATTACTCCAACAATCTCCCCCTAATCCTGATACGTTCACTTGGGAAGTCTAGCGGTCACGGACTCGACCTGGCGCACACGCCGGTCACCACCGCCACAGGCACAACCTGGCGCTCACATACGCCGGTCGCCACCGCCACGGACACAACCTGGCGCTCTACACCGGTCGCCACCCGCCACGTACACAACCTGGCGCTCTACACCGGTCGCCACCGCCACGGACACAACCTGGCACTCACAAACGCCGGTCGCCACCGCCACGGACACAACCTGGCGCTCACATACGCCGGTCGCCACCGCCAAGCTTGACGTGGACTCCATCTTCTTCTTTGGCGACAAACGCCAATCTCCGGCGATACACGCCGCAGCTTCTCTTTTCGGCGCACTGACGCCTTTCTTTCACCCGAGCTCAACCTCGTGGTGCTTCAACTGAGTTACAGGGGTGGGGATATAGCCGTGGCTCGCACAATACGTCGCCACGGTCGCGACCACGACGCGCACTCACGCGTCAACGCACCCACTACGCCATGATCGGCATGCCCTCAGCTCACGCACATGCCGCGCACTGACGCAGGCAACGCGGCCGTCTCGAGCAGCTCGATCTGGTCCTCCCCCTAACCTCGCTCATCGCCACGCTCCACACGCCCCAGCTCGTGACCATGACCGCGCGCTGACGCGATCAACACGGTCGGCCCTGCGTGCCCAAGACGCGGTCTTCTTCCTCGGCGACACACGCCGAGCTTCTTCTCCGCCGGTGACACACGGAACAACCGGAACACACACACGCCGGTTGTCACCGTGCTCATGCCGGTCGCCGCTTTCATGGCCGTCGCATGGCGCCGCTACAGCCTCCATGGCCGCGCAGCACCTCCACGCCGCCGCCATGCCGCGCCACCGCGGCTCCTGCGCCACAACACAGGACCTCCGCGGCCTTCTCGCCGCGCCGCCGTGGCCGCTGCGCCACCACGCAGCGCCTCCGCAGCCTCCGTCCGCCGCGCACCACGGCCTGAACCTTGCGGCTCTGATACCAATTGTTGGAAGCTCAATCACTTAGCTCCCTTCTAACAAGGTTGTGCTTCACACACACTAACACATATGCATATATGACACACATATATGCTCTATATTTCATAGATATGCATGAGGCTACATCTTGGCTTACAAACTTCTTCTACTTAGCTCTAGCTTTACAAGTGATAGTCATGTCCTTATATAGGACTTACAAACCGACTCCTACTCAAACCGACCTAAAAACTACAGCACATTTGTCCTATAAGACAAAACCGAATTTGCTTACTCTTCTAGCTAGCAAATGTACTACAACAGCCTGGATCCAGCTAGCTACTTGCTTAACCACTAAGAAATAGTAGAGAAAACCAAGTTCTCTTTTACTATGTGATAGATATTTCTAGAACTGTGCTGACATGCACATGATGTAGAGGGTGATGTCATCCTGATGCATAGGATTACTCCAACATAGTTATTAGCACAGTTTACGGTTTGAGAAAAGAATAGAGTTCAGATGTTAGTTTATCCAGAAAAGGGAAAGATATAGAATAGGAGTGAGTTAGTTTCCAAGTCAAGAGTATAGGTCTTAGGGAAAGATAGAAATCATGTCTCACCCCCCTCTGCAACACTCTTATCCCTTTCAACTTCAACCATGAAGTTCGGCAATCCTCTACACGGTAATTATCCCAGGTGAACCAACATTCAAATCATCACCATATCAACGAATCACTTGCTTTGCTGATCCGTTAGCATCTGACACAAATACGCTGAATCCAGAAAAAGATGAATGAATGCGGTATTTAGTCGACCAAGAGGTTCTGACCTTATCTGAGTATCTAGCAGATAGATCACCCTTTTGCTGCTAGTGGTAGGCCATTTAGGCCTAAAAGTAGCATGTGTACTTATCACCTGCATCTACACTACAATTTGCCAGAACGAACATGTAAAAATTAAAAGGAGTCTCAAGTTAGTGCTAGAATAAATGCGCTTTAGATAACTAAGTTCTATTATAGTATGTGCAAAGATGTTTCTGTTAAGATTCTTTTGGTTTTACATGTACATATATCTTCATCAGTATATTGACTCTAGTTCTAATCATATGTTAACCAGTTCATGCTGGCAAAAGGAACGATGAGATCAATTCTGTTTTTTGATGAGAAATATGTCTACCAAATAAGTTGCTATTTTTTTAAAACAAAACAAGATCTGTTATGGATATGGCAGGCTGATACAGCACCAGTCACGTCGTTTGCATATGTCATTTTGATATAACTATATTTCAAGAATTGACGAAAAAAGACGAGAAATTCACTTTGGCTCCCGGGTGCATATGCTCCTGTTATTTTGTTCAAAATTTTTAAAAAAAAGAAAACACTTCGAAAAAATCTGAAAAAAATTGGGCACAAACATATACAAGTATGCAACATGCGTGCAAAATTGCGGAAGGAAATGACACTTTCTGTGTTCTGTGCAAAAAAGACAAAATCTATGATCAAAATGAGATTTGAAAATACATTTTTCAGGGCACAGATTTTGTCTTTTTTGCACAGACCACAAAAAGTGCTATTTCAGTCCGCCATTTTACACGAATGTTGAAAACTTGTATATGTTTGTGCCCAAATTTTTTCAGATTTTTTCAAAGCGTTTTCATATTTTTAAATTTTGAAACACATAACAGGAGCATATGCACCCGGGAGCCAAAACGCCTCTCACAAGACAAAAAAGACGATCAATGCATATCCGACCATATAAATTTCAGCATGCTACTCTGCTAAAACCTGGCTTGTAAATATAGAGGACGAAGAATTGAGGTAACACAAGCTTGATACATTGACTTAATCAAAATTGCCGAATGACAACAAGGAACAATAAAGGACGCAAAGGTGATAAATACAACACAAAACAATGTAAATACTCAAGTATTCGACATTTGAATTCAAAGAGTGTCTCCCAACAAACTCACATACTTGTGCAGAGAACATAAACAGTTCTCCTGGCCTACATCTCCTGCAATGCAAGGAGATTGGCATATTCCTTCCTGGTACCAGGTTGACCTCTTCTCCACCAACTCATTTAAGAAACTATCCAGCTTACTGATGGTTACACTGGGCATTACCACGACATGAGATATATTCCCCTCACAAGCAAGCTGCCACCGTCGAACAAACTCTTCGTCCTTTGGCCTCTCGAATACTACTGTACTGCTGAGCTCATTAAGCATCGCACTAATTCCAGCATCCTTGAGCCGATCTTTCAGGTAGTGTGCATTTCTTAAGCACTTCTGAACTTCCTTCTGAAAGCCTCTATAGCCTTTCCTGTTAAGCGTGTACCAGAGGAAGATGGGAGCATGACCATTCCTGCTTCCCATGATTGTAACATCTCTTGAAGCTAGATACTCAACATTGCTAGCAAGGGCATCTATGTGCTTCAACCTTGTTATCTGGATCCCACAGGGCATGGGGCATCCAACAAACTTGTGACCAGACACACTGACACTCCCAATGGGCTTCTTAAAGGACACCTTAGGTGCCTAATGACAACGATAAAGAAAATTAATCAAGAACGATAAAGTAGTTTCTAAAAGAGCAATTAATACGGCATTAAGCGAAACGAGAAAGGGAAAAAATAGAGATACCAGCTTAACAAACGGCATCATCAGCCCAAATAGAGCACCATCACAGTGTATGTAAAACCGATTCTTGAAACCATTTTTTTCAAGTGTTTCGATTACCAAGTCAAGATCATCAACTGCTCCCTTGACAGTTGTTCCTACATGAAGGAACAGTTGAATTTACAGCACGCTCAATGAAGATGTAGAATTGCAAGTGGAATAATGAGTGTAGCTCACCAATGTTGACATTAATAATTGCCGGTTTATCTTTATTTTCAAATAGCCTTCTTCCAAAATCTGCACAATCTATTTCTCCAGAGACAAGAGTCTCCACTTTAATGCAATCCATCCTGTACATTCTTGCTGCTTTGAATACTGAGTAGTGGGACTCACGCGAGGCATATAAGATCCCATCAGGGAAAACTTCTCTTCTGTAAAACAGTTTGTAGATGTAAACACAATTTCACAAAGAAGAGTGATTCCTCTATATGCACTGCAAGTACTGACCCGGTGAGAATGCCATGCAGATTTCCTTCAGTACCACAGTTGGTAATGTATCCCCAATATTCGTCCTTTTCCAGGTCCCACAAACGCGCAAACCAATCCAACACACCCACTTCAAACTGCCTCGAGTGGACACCGTAGTTGCTCTCAATGAATGGGTCACCTAGGTTGTTAATGGAGAAGTGCTGCAGCTGGGCAAGAGCACCGTAATCAAAGTCCAGATTGTATGGATAGCCTGCAAGCAAACAAATGAGTGTTGTGAGAGTGAATGTAGATGGCTGTAGAAAATCAGTTGCAGTAGCAGAGCCACACTCAACTGGAGTTAATTGATAAATTGGCACCCTTTTTTAAACGTTGATGAATTGGCACCTACAGGAACTAGATCGACTCTACACAATAATGGTTGGCACACTAATTTAACAACTAGAAAGATTGTTTACTGATTTTTATAAGTGATGTCAGATATATAGAGTAGAAACAACAGTCAACCGTTCGCATATACTCCCTCCGTTCACAAAAGGATGTCTCAACCTATCTCAAATGTGTATGTATGTACACACTAAATCATGTCTAGATACATGCAATTTTGAGATAGGTTGAGACATCCTTTTGTGAACGGAGGGAGTATAAAAAAAGGTTGCACCTGCTGTCTAAGATTGACTATATTCAGAAGGGCTTTGACTATCCTCAAAGTATCGGCCCATTGGGTCAGTGGTACTTGGTAAAGACTCATTATTTTTCATGATAATAACTTAGTCAACAACTATTACCACTTATTAATCATAGTTAGACAGCGAAAATTACATGCGGACATTTAAAAAGAACAGAGGATGCTATGCTGATGCTAGTACATTTATTCAGTTCATGTTCATAACGAGTGCGCAAAACCGCATATGCCCACTAACCCTGGCAAAATTTAGGTGCCAAAATGATAAGGGGTGACAAAACTGAACTGTAACAGACAACAGCAACAAATCTTTCACTACTTGTCTTCCTCCCGCAGTTCGTTTGTCCGGCAGATCATAACAATGCTATGTAAGCAATCCCGATCGGAGACCGTACAATTACTTTGAATATTTGATGACTGAACGCACGGTCAGAGGCGCGAGGGGGGCCGCCTTACCGAGGTGGTGTTTGGTGCGCTCGGTGAGGGAGCGGCGGTACCGCGCGAGGACGGCGGCCATGGTGGCCTCGCGCTCGCCGGTATCCTCGTCGTCGGCGTCGGGCTCCTTCACCGCGAAGCAGGACGCGTGCACCGGTGCACGTTCCTGCCCAGAACGATCTCCCTCACCCCCTCCGCCACCTCCGGCACCAGCTCCTCGGGCAGCGGCTCCGCGGCCTCTTCGTGGAGCCCCGGCTCGCCTAGCTCCGCCAGGCGATTGCCGACCCTGCCCGCCATCGCCGCCGAACTGCCTGCGTCGGCCTCAGCGAAATCCGCGCGGGGCGATCGAAACGGGAGAGAGAGTGGGATTGTGGACTCATTCTCAAGGAAGGAGGCTTTGGAGGCCAGAGATTCCAGGATCCGTGGAGATGCCTGGTTGATTCGGTTTGGCCTAGTTTTTTTTCTTCTTGTTCGAAGGGAAGGGAAGATGATGGCCTGGTAGGTCGGGCCATGACCCAGATCTCCAAAGCCCAACAAGACTCGCAAGCCCAACAGGACAATAGCGCTATGCAAGAAACAATGCTCTGATTCATGGTAGATGTATGCCTTCTCTTAATTTGTAACTTGATTACTTTTGTGTTACGCCTTTCTATCTACGTTCTTATCAGTAAAGTCTTACTTTTGACAACACTTGTACTAAGGTTGTTGGTATGTTATTTTATGAACTATTTTTTTTGCAAAATATATGTCATGAGCTCAGAAGGTTCTACCATTTAAGGACATCATCTGTCTTTTGACTGGTTATTTTCTGTTACATATTTTTGCAGATTTAGCCATCGAAGCTTTCTGAATTATCTGCTAATGCAATCTTCCATTTCCTGGCTAGTATGATATATTCTGTTATGTGATTTGTTAATGCATCGATGTTATTATACCTTCTCTCTTCCTAGTGCTTAATAGGATCTGCCGATTAACACTTATGATTTTTATCAGAAAAGGCTGACTTATATATGAAGAGATGGAAAACATAAATCAGAGGTATGGCGGACGACCGGGAAGAATGTCCGATGATTGCATTCTCCTCCTCTAGATGAGTGACTTATTGGCCAACAATGTGTGCCCACAGTCGCTTGGACGAAGAAAACACATGATGACAGGTTGATGCTTGATTGCTACAGGTAATCGAATACTTTTGTTTTCCTTGGATTTTTTTTAGAAATAGACTGATAGAAGATTTTTAGATTGAAAGATCGGTAGATAAGACAACTCAAATGCTCAAGGATATATCTTTCTTTTAATAAATTCATACTCCAAACCAACAGAACAAGGATAATCGGACACGAAATATTCAAACTAAATGATTAGTTCCCTGACTTTGATCACCAGGTCGAGTATATCCAGTATCTATGAGTTTCTAGACCCATTTGTTCTAGATGGGTGTAACTACAACTGATTGTTGTTTGTAATTTAGTCCTATTGTAACCTTTAATCCTTTCAATATTATATAATATAACTAGGAGGTGTATTATCAAGATTTTCATTTATTCTTTAGACCGGTTTAATGTGTTGTGCGATCCTATGCCACCTCCATTGTAACTTCATTTGTTCCTCCAAGCTAACATTATTTGTATAAATTATGGTTTATCCTACACGGTTCATAACATTTTTCTTGCAAGGAGCTCTAGTTTCCTACCATGCAGGTTTATTAGTGTTTGTCTTATCATCACTAAAGACGAAGTTGTAATTTGACAGACTGGTAGAAATATATGTTCTGTATGTAAACCTCAGTAATCATCAATGAACTAATAGAGATGTAAGTTTATGTTTTGAGAAAACATAAGGAAATCTGCAAGGAGCATACCAAGGCCAAAGCATAGCACACTCATGGCTCATCTTCTCACAAACAAACATTTTTCCATCATTCAAATAAGGCAAATATTAGAATAAATATATGATTTTCGGAAATACATGCTTTATTGGGCAACTTTCTCTTTGGAGCTTGGAAAAGAAAGTATTAGGAAAAGCAAGGACGCCCTTTGAAGGCTTCTGATCGCTGGCACAACAGTTTAATGATCTCGAGAAACTTAGGAAATTATGAGTTTATATTATCCTTGCCACTATAGATACCATGGTGGCGACCCCGATCCTCTGTTTGGACGTGGCTTATGAGCACATTGAGGAACACCTTGTCATCAAAGCTTGGCAGCTTGATTAATTAGATGGCGCGTCCGCACTGTTGTAAGATGGCGATGGTGCTACTATGGAATATCCTGATTGAGGTGGTGGCGGGAATTTTCTGTGGCCCCGCGGTAGTGGTGGTGTGACGAGGTGTGGACTCGGCAAATCCCTGGGTTGTGCACCCCGGGTTGATTGAAGGGGAGAGAGTTGAGCGCTGGTGATCACGACGGCTGACAAGCAAGGCGTTTACCCAGGTTCAGGCTCCCGGAGGATAACACCCTACTTCCTGCTTGTCTGGTATTGAATGGCGAGTTGTGGCTACAATGGCGAGATGGCAATCTCGCTAGGGTTTGTGGTGGCGGCTATGAGCGTACCCTAGACGAAGGACCCTCCTAGCCTTTATATGGTAGGCTAGGTCTCAGGTGAACGGTGCCGATGGCGCTTACAAGCATGGCTGGGGTCGCATGACCTACGTCGACTATCTTGGGCCGCACGTCGTCCTCCTTGGGCCTTCCTTGGGCCCTCGTCATAAGGCTGATGGGCTTGGCGTGACCCAGGTATCCCCACCGTGGGAGTCGAAGAGTGACCCCACGACAGGAGCCCCCGAGTGCTTAGTCGAATCGTAGAGTCGGGTAAAGGACTCCTTCCTCCTGGGCACGCCGCGGGTTCCTGAAAGGAACAAGTAAATTAGTCGACTCCGGCCGTTCAGGGCTTGGAGGATTCCTTAGTCGAACGTCGACTGCTGGGTAAAATACTGTGAGTACAGCCTTAGTCGGTGATTTTTCGACTGCTATTGTTCTGAGTCACTCGGGAGCGCGAACAGCGCTCCCGATGGGAGTAGCCCCCGAGATTAAGCTGAATTGCTTGCAATTGAGGTTAAACTCAATTTTTCTTCAGTCGAAAAGCCCGCTCCCGATGGGAGTAAAGAAGGGACTCGACTGTTGGAGTCGCGACTGGCTTTGCGTGACTTACTGTTATTCGGCCGGTTTGGCTTACTGCACAAGTTTTTCAGCTCTTGGAGCTTACTGAATCTTCTTGCACTCGAATGAACTGTTCGAGTTTATTCAGCTCTTAGAGCTTACTGAATCTTTTTGCACTCGAATGAATGTTCGAGTTCTCGATCAGCCCATTGGCTTACTTGCTACGCCTGCGCGTTGACGTCAGCGCTGACGTTTTTTGGCTCACTCTGTGTCCGATGGGACGTGACAGTGCGGTCCCACTGTCAGTATTGACTGGAGACAGCGGTTGCCGCTTTATACTGACCGTTGGGCGCGAAAATTTCGCGGTGTGATGATGGCGCCTTGATTCCCGCGCAGTGGGCGGCGTGGCCGGCGACGGTTGCTATCTCCGCGCGACACGTGGACGGCCAGATGATGTTGTGGAGTGCGGTTTCGCTGAGGACGGCCTGGATTAACTGGCCACGCGGTATATATTTTTTACCGCGGCGGCGAACAGTTCATTCCATCCCCATTCTGCCATCGTCTCCGCTGCTCTCTCCGCCATTGTTGCTCTCTGCCAGTTTCTTTTCTCCGCCCTCCATGAGCAAGGCCGCGATGAAGAGGGGGAAGCCTGCTGCTGGCGCCGTCGCCGCCGCCGAGGCGAGCGTGATGAAGAAGCCCGACGGCGACTGGGTCAAATCGTCGGTGAAGAAGGCCGACCTCGAGGCCCTCCGCGCGCAGGGGCTGCTGCCGCCGGCAGATCAGGCGACGGTGCGCGCTCCGGGAAAGAGGTATTCCCCGCTCCTCGCGAGGGGGAACGCGTTTGCTTCGTGGATTTCCTTCCGCGGGGTTTCGGGTTCCCCCTCCACGATTTCGTCCGTGGTCTCTTGTACGCTTATGGGATTCAGATCCACGATCTGACTCCCAATAGCGTCTTGAGCATCGCGAGCTATTTCGTGCTCTGCGAGTGCTTCCTGGGAATCGCACCCAACTGGCTGCTGTGGAAGTCGCTATTCCTCGTGAGGAGGAACGTGGGGAAGAGCAAGCAGGTGTATCCAGTCGGCGGCTTCGGCATCCAGGTGCGTGGCGACACCTCCTACTTTCAGATGAAGAAGTCCGACTCCGTCCAGGGCTGGCGGAAGAAGTGGTTCTACATCAGGTGCGACCAGGAAGGGCTTCCCGACTTCGCGGCTGATCGCGAGTTGCGGAAGACGAACGCGTGGGCGCACCCGCTGTCGAAGGAGGACAGGGAGGCGACTCAGCCCTTGCTGACGCTTCTTCGTGGCCTTCTGAAAAGTCTGGGCGCGAGACAGGTGGAATTCACCTCATCGCCACCTTCTTCAGGCTTCGGGTGCAGCCGCTCCGCACTCGCGTCCACCCAATGTGGGCGCGTGAGGATGCTGGCGATGAGCTCGATGATGACGCAGTCGAGTCGAAGGTGAGGAGCATCACTAGTCTCCGAGCCGCTGACCCGTGCAATGTCAAGTGCCCAGTCGAGCCGTATGGGCCTAATAACCCTGTGCCTGAGGTGAGCTTCGTTTGCTTTGTCTTGTATCTTCTTCTGTCGAATCTTTTTGCCTGACTCGAATGCTTCATTTGCTGACAGGGTCGTTCGAGCTATGTCAGTCTTCCTCCGTTGATGGAGAATGGACCTCATGAAGAGGCAGAGTTCCCTGAGGACGAGGTTGATGACGATGAAGTTCCCTCCGCCACCTCTCCGAGTGAAGAGTTGGAGGAGGATGATGAAGATGAGGAGCCGCTGCGGAAGCGGCAGAGGCGAAAGAGTGGCGACTCTGGTTCTGCTTCGTCGCCCGTGAAGGAGGCGGGTGTGAACGAGGAGGAGAGCGAGTCGTCTTCGGGCGCTAGGCACACGAGTGACCTGGCTGAGCCTTTGGTCGTGCCTCCCTCGGCTCTGCACCGCCGACTGAGTTTGCGAGGATGGCCTCCGTCTCCCTGGGAAGTGAAGATGATGTGATGTCGCCAGGTTAGTCGCGTAACCATTGCCTTGTTTTGTCGAGTGTGCTTTTTCACTTGCGAGTCCTTGAATTGAGTTATCTTGTCACAGCGACCGTACTGGCGCTGTTTTCTTCCCCTCGTGAGATGGAGCACACTTCTGCTCCCATGATCGAGCAGACTGCGAAGACGACCGGAGAAGAGGCTCTGGCGGGTGACGCTTTGGCCTTGAAGCTTCGACCTCCTCCGTGCCAGAGAAAGCTGCTGATGCGACTCCGGTTGACGCTGGGCTGCTTGAGCATGTAAGTGTCCTTCGACTCGTTCTGCAAAATCTGTATCGGGTGCGCGAACAGCGCTCCCGATGGGAGTAGCCCCCGAAGATGTGCGTGACTAGAATAGTCGGGCGCAGATTGATGTCTTGTGTTTCCTGCAGCCATTTTATCGCCAGCAGATGGAGGGAGCCGCAGCCTTCGTTCGCATGGAGCAGGAGAGGGATCCTCCGCACTGCTCTGGAGCAGCGAATAGTGAGTGTGAACCCTTGTGTTCGAGGGGTGCTTCGACTGCCTTTATTGCTAACTTTGCTCCGTTGATCCGTAGGCGAAAGGAGAGCATGAAGAAGCGGGTCGCGGAGCTGGAGAAGTGCTGGGTGAAGCCCAAGAGCGTGAACAAGCTCGGGATGATCTGGAGAAGACCCAGGTCGACCGCTTGCTCGCACTCGCAGATGTTGTTGGAAGTAAGTATTTCGCTCAGTGCCTACTTTGTCTTTTGTCGACTTCGGATGTCTTACGGGTGTGGATTTCTGTTGATCAGAGACTTGCGGGGTGCTCCTCCAGAAGGGACTTCCAGCGAGAATGTCGGCTTGGCGAGGCTGTTGGCTTCATGGACCGCGTCTGCGCGTATGCTTCGGCGGCGCTGCAGAAGTCGACAGGCGCCTTGGCGACTGTGCACCAGAGCATCTTCCCCAGCAAGCCACCGCCGTTGCTGTTGACGCGCTTGCGGCTCCGTTCGAAGGCAATGCGACCACCTTGGCGGACTACACGCGTGCGCAGACGGTACGCGGCTCAGCTCACTTTCCAGCTACTTCTTGGTCACCAAGTCGTAGGTGATTTTGAGAAGGTTGTCAGCGACTTCCCTCGGAAGCCTGATGGCAGGACCGCGTCCCTTAGCGGTGTGAAGGCGCAGGCGAGTCAGCTGGCTGCAAAGTTGGTCGCCACCTTCGAGAAGAGGATTGCCAAGGCTGCAGAGTTGGCTGCTAGGAAGAGCCGTTCCCAGTCGGAGTCTGTGATGTAGACTCCGTTCTTTTAGGATTCTTCTGCTTTTGGTTCTTGGTCTGTAATGAACTATATAGTTTGCGGGTCTTCTGGCCGCGAACATGCTGATGTTGAAATGTGAATTTGTGCCTTCGAGTCTTCTTTCATATCTAACTTGAATGAATGTGTTCTTTTCCTTGCTTGACGCTGTCGAACTTGGCAGTCTGAGATGGGCGAAGCTCCTGGGGTCGCTGGAACGACTGGTGCGGGCGACGAGGAGGACACCTCTTCGGCTGCACCCACTCGTCGTCGTCGAGCTCCTCCAGCTCCTGCGCGAAGCGTGAATGATCAACGAGTGATCACCTTCATGAGGAACAAGGTTGTTGAGCTCGAGTCGAAGTTGAAGAGCGCGGAGTTGGAGTTGGAGCGCTTGAGGTCGCGGCCCGTTGCGCCGTTCTCCCAGCGAGAGGAGTTTCTGCTAGGCGAGATGACTTGATCAGTCGGCAGCTGCAAGGTTGGTTTTCTAGCACTGTGCTTCGACTTCTTTATCCTTTTACTGTTCTTAGCTTGGGTCTTGATGCAGATGTGAACTCTGACTGGAAGGCCGAGCAAAGTCGAGTAGACGAGCGGGTGGAGAAAGAAGCCGCCGGTGACTCACCCGAAGCGCGTCAGTTTTGGTCAAATAAATCCAGAGGCAGTGTACTGGCTCGAATGTTGGATCGCACCTGGCGGGCTGCTGTGCTCTTGGAAGGTTGTAGAAAAACCCTCTGGCAGATCAACAGGGTGTACTTTCCGCACAACGAGCAGCCTAATGGACTGGCTGCGCTGCTGGAGAGGTTCCGTGAAGGCAGTGCGTTGAAGGAAGTCGTGCACACTCAACTTGTTGCCGGGGCGAACGTGGCGCTGGCGTACGTTCGAATGCACCGGCCTAATCTTCCACTGTACAAGGTGCTTGACGGCTTGCCTGGAGAGGGTGACTACGCCGATACTCTTGCGGCTGCGCGTCAGATGATTCAGCAGGTCCAGAGCTTTAGTGAGCACCTTGTAGGGCCACTCGATGCGCCAAAGGGCGAGCCTGTAGAATAAGAGTAGTAGACTGCTGTTGTATAGCGTTAGCTTGTAAAAGCAATTTTTCCAAGTGGAAATATGAGTGTATGTATGCCGAGGTGGGGGTAGCCCCCGAGTGAGTAAATTGTATCTTGTAGACTTCTGTAAACCTGTATGGCGCAGCCCCGAGCGAGCGGATCGAGTGCGGCCTAGGATTTTGAATTAGACATGTGCGGCGCAGCCCCCGAGTGCTTCGAGTGCGGCCGAGGTGTGTCGAGTCAGACCTGTGCGGCGCAGCCCCCGAGTGCTTCGGGTGCGGCCTAGGTTTTGACTTGGACCTGTATGGCGCAGCCCCCGAGTGCTCGGGTGCGGCCTAGGTTTGACTTAGACCTGTGCGGCGCAGCCCCCGAGTGCTTCGGGTGCGGCCAGGATTTTCGAGTTGACCTGTATGGCGCAGCCCCCGAGCGTCGGGTGCGGCCTAGGTTTGACTTAGACCTGTGCGGCGCAGCCCCCGAGTGCTTCGGGTGGCGGCCTAGGATTTGACTTGACCTGTATGGCGCAGCCCCCGAGTGCGTCGGGTGACGGCCTAGGTTTATGTTGCTTTTTGACTAAAAAAGTAAAGGGGAGAGCTTGTTCCACAAATCACTTCATTGATTTTTGCGAGCAGGCCGCCTCATTAAAACCCTTCCAGTCCCCTCAGGTACCCTGGTAAGGGAAAGAGTGCGTCTGGAACCTGCCGCCTCTTGACATAGTACACTTTGTTACAAGGGGGAGTCGATTAGGCGTAGAAGCGGCGCAGTTGCGCAACGTTCCACGGGTTGTGCAGACTGTCCCCGTCTTCGAGTCCTTCAGGCGGTAAGCTCCGCCGCCGATTGCCTCTGTCACGATGTATGGACCCTCCCACGGGGAGGCGAGTTTGTGCACCTTCTTCTGTTTGAGGCGGAGGACAAGGTCGCCAGGGACGAACGCTCTGGGCCGCAGTCGCCGCCCGTGGTAGTTGCGTAAGTCTTGCTGATACACGGCTGTGCGGGTAAGGGCGATGTCGCGTGCTTCGTCCAGGGTATCCATGTCGTCCTCGAGTGCTTCTTCTGCGTCGGACTCGTCGTAGGCCACCACTCGGGGCGCGTCGAACTTGATGTCGCACGGCATGATTGCTTCTGCGCCGTAGACCATGAAGAATGGCGTGTACTGAGTGGATCTGTTTGGCGTAGTGCGCAGACTCCACAGCACAGATGGCAGCTCTTCGACCCAGGCGCCTGCAGCGCGCCTCAATGGTACTCGCAGGCGCTTCTTGATGCCCTTGCAGACTAAGCCATTGGCCTTTTCGACTTCCGTTGGACTGCGGGTGCGAGACAGATGCGTAGTTGAGCTTGATGCCTTGCTCGGAGCAGAAGTCCTTGAACTCTTCGGCTGTGAAGTTCGTGCCGTTGTCGGTGATGATGCTGTGTGGCACTCCAAACCTGAAGATGATCGACCTGATGAAGTTAACTGCCGAGGAGGCAGTCGAACTTGTGATAGGCACGGCTTCGATCCACTTCGTGAACTTGTCGACTGCCACCAAGAGATGCGTGTGTCCTCCCGGCGAGGACTTCTTGAGTGGACCCACCATGTCGAGCCCCCATTGAGCGAAGGGCCAGGCGAGTGGATGGTCTTTAGTGCTGATGCTGGTGCGTGCGGCTTGTTGGCGAACTCCTGGCAGCCGAGACATTTCCTCACGAGTTCTTCTGCGTCTTGCATTGCGGTGGGCCAGTAGAACCCGGCTCGTAAGGCTTTGGCCACTAAGGCTCGACTGCTGGCGTGGTGCCCGCAGATGCCAGCGTGGATCTCGAGTAAGATGGCTTGACCGTCGACTGGGTCGATGCACCTTTGGAGGACTCCCGAGATGCTTCGCTTGTAGAGCTCCCCGTTGATGACGGTGAAGCCCTTGGAGCGGCGGATGACGCGCTTGGCTTCGACTGGGTTTGTTGGCACCCTCTGCTGCAGTATGTAAGCCAGGTATGGGCTCGTCCATGTGGGCTCGATCAGCATCACCTCCATAGGCTCCTTCTCCGTGCTGGGCGGGTCGGCGGTGCTCGTTGTCGATGTAGAGGATCCCGGCGCGGGCCGGAGCTTGACGGAGCGTTGCGTGATGCACTCGAGGAAGACTCCGGGTGGCACCGGCGCTTTGTTTGAGCCCAGGTTGGCGAGGGTGTCGGCTTCCTCGTTGCTCTCGCGGCCGATGCCGCAGCTCGCAGCCGTCGAAGGTACCTTCCAGCTGGTTGTACAGGTCCCTGTAGGCGATCATGTTGTCGGCGATGGCGTCACATTGCTTCATGGTTTGTTGCACGACGAGGTAGGAGTCTCCGTAGATCATGAGGTGAGTGGCGCCGCAGTTCTTGGCCATCCGCATGCCGTGGATCAGGGCCTCGTACTCTGCCTCGTTGTTGGAGGGCGTTGGGAAGTTCATCTGCAGCACGTACCTCAGCTTGTCGCCTTTGGGTGAGATGAGGACGACTCCCGCCCCTGCTGATCTGAACTTCTTGGAGCCGTCGAAGTACATTGTCCATGCGTTGGACAGGTCGGGTACGTCTGGTAGCTGGGCCTCTATCCACTCGGTGGTGAACTCTGGAAGCACCTGGGCCTTGATTGACTTCGGGTGCGCGTACTTCAGCCCCCAGGGCCCTAGCTCAACAACCCACTTGGCGACTCGTCCGTCGCGGCTTGGTTGGTGAGGATGTCGGAGAGCCCGGAGGAGCTTACTACCGTGATGGAGTGCTCGGAGAAGTAGTGGACGACCTTCCTTGATGTCATGAAGACTCCGTATGCTAGCTTCTGGTAGTGCGGGTACCGCTGCTTGGACAAGGTTAGCACCTCACTGAGGTAGTAGACGGGTCGCTGAACAGGGTAACTGTGTCCTTCTTCTTCTCGTTCGACTACGAGTACCGTGCTGACCACCCTGTTCGTGGCTGACACGTAGAGGTATAGCGGCTCGTTCTCCAGTGGCGCCACCAGTACTGGGGAAGTCGTGAGTGTTTTCTTGAGTTGGTCGAACGCGACTTGCGCTTCTTCTGTCCACTCGAACTTGTCTGTCTTTTTCATCAGTTGGTAGAAAGGCAGGGCCTTTTCTCCCAACTTACTTATGAACCGGCTGAGAGCTGCGACTCGGCCGGCTAGGCGTTGCACCTCATGAAGCTTGGTCGGTGCTGGCATTGCGAGTATGTTTTGCACCTTCTCGGGTTGGCTTCGATTCCTCTTGCAGAGACGAGGTACCCGAGCAGTTCTCCGGCTGGCACGCCGAAGACACACTTGTCCGGGTTCAGCTTGATCTGATACTCGTTGAGGGCGGCGAAGACCTTGCGGAGGTCGGCGATGAGAGTGTCCTCCGTTCGAGTGGTGACGACTATGTCGTCGACGTAGACTTGGACGATCTCTCCGATTAGCCCCTTTAGGCAGGCTTGCATTGTGCGCTGGTACGTGGCTCCAGCGTTCTTCAACCCGAAGGGCATCGTCTGGTAGCAGAAGACGCCATGGGTGTGATGAATGCAGTCTTCTCTTCATCGTCGACGTTCATCCTGATCTGCTGGTACCCTGAGTAGGCGTCCAGGAAGGATAGGCGTGCGCAGCCTGCAGTCGAGTCGATGATCTGATCTATCCGCGGGAGCGGGAAATGGTCCTTGGGGCAGCATTTGTTGAGGGCGGTGAAGTCGACGCACATGCGGAGTTTCTTCGTCTTCTTCTTCTCCACCAGGACTGGGTTCGCTACCCAGTCCGAGTCCTTGATCTCTCGGATGAATTTAGCGTGGAGCAGTCGATCGATCTCCTTGCTTATTTCATCTCGTTTGGGTCCTGAGAAGCGTCGCATGGTCTGCTTGACGGGTTTGGCGTCCTTGTGGACGCGTAAAGAGTGCTCGGCGAGGTTCCTGGGTATGCCTGGCATGTCAGAAGGTTGCCAGGCGAAGATCTCCCAGTTCTCACGTAGAAACTCGACGAGCGCGCTTTCCTATGCGATAGGCAGCTCGACGACACTTTGACTGTCTTGTTTGCGTCCGTCGGGTGGACCTGATGAGTTGTCGTGTCGTCAGTCGTGTTGAAGGCGGCGTCCTTGGCTTGCTTCTTGCGTGGCGGGAAGATGGTTTTGTCGTTGTCGACTGCCATCGCCTCGAAGTGCTCTTCCATTCCGAAGAACTCGGAGATCTTGCTGAACTCGCGGTCGCAGCTGTTGGAGCGGTCGAAGTCGCCGTGCACCGTGATGACGCCCTTGGGCCCAGGCATCTTGAGCATGAGGTAGGCGTAGTGAGGTACCGCCATGAATCTGGCAAAGGTTGGGCGCCCGAGTATCGCGTGGTACTGCGACTTCCAGTCGACTACCTCGAAGTCGATCGACTCCCTCTTGAAGTTTTCGGGTGTGCCGAAGATGACGTCGAGTGTGATCGTTCCCATGGGCGTGACTGCTTGCCCTGGTACTATGCCATGGAAGGTGGTCTCTGATGCCGCCAAGTTTGTCGTTGGCCTGTTTATCCTTCTGAGGGTGTCGGCAAAGATGATGTTGATGCCGCTGCCTCCGTCCATGAACACCTTTTTCAGGGTGTAATCTCCGATCAGAGCTTCGACTACCAGAGCGGCGTGCCCGGGTCGTGGTACTGCAGGCGGGTGATCTGCTCTGGAGAAAGTGATTGGTGTCTCTGACCCTCTCAGGTAGTCGGGTACTGCAGGTGGACAGGTGATGGCCTGGAAAACTTGGCGAGTGATGATCTTCTGGGTCCTGTTTGAGGGGCGCCCCTTCTGTATCATGTTGAGTTGTCCGCGTGCCGCTGGATATGCGTCCTGGACCACCGGTGGGGCATCTTGCTGCGGCTGCTGCTGCAGAAAGGCTCCCGCCGCCTGTGCTGGATTAGCGACTGCGGGTGCGGGTGCTGCCTGGATGGCCAGCTGCGCGGCTGGCTGCGCTGCGGGTGCTGGAGTGACTATCTTCTGCATGGCTTCGTATATCTTGCGTGCCTTTCGACAGTCCTTCAACAGGTGGTTGGATCCCCACTTGCCCGTTTCCGGGTTCCTGAACATGTGGTGCCTGCAGGGTTGTTCCAGCTCTTCCGCTGGGCTTAGTGTGCGTTTCTGCCACTCGCGTTTATGGCCTCCGTCGCTGCGGTAGCTGCTGCCGCCGCTTCGGTTGTATTGCCCCTGGCTGTATTGGCGACTCTGGTCACCGCCGCTTCGACTGTACTGTACATGGCTGTATTGGCGACTGCTGTCGCGCGCTTCATCCTCACGGGGGGTTTGGAATCCCGCCGCTACTAACTCGATTGAGTCGTTGCCGTTGTAACGCGGCTTCTTCTTGTGGCGTCCTTCTCGCCAGTTGCTTGGTCCGGCTTCGTCCTTCGGGGAGTAGCGTGAACTATCGCGGACCGAGTCCTCTCCGTCTGCCCACTGGTTGCTATCTTCATGACCTCGATCATGTTTTTCGGCCGGAGCCTACCAAACTCCTCGCGGAGGTCGCGGCGGGAGACGCCGTGCATGAAGGCATCCATCACTCGGTCCTCCGAGGCGGTCTCCATGGTGTTGCGGAGCAGGGTCCAACGCTGGATGTACGACCGGAGCGGCTCGTCTCGTCCTTGCTTGCATGCTTGTAGCTCGACGAAAGTCGTCGGTCTCGAGTACGTCCCCAGGAAGCTCTTAACGAAGGCCTCCGCGAACTCGTCCCACGTCCTGAAGGCGTTCTTGGGTTGAGTGTTTAGCCACCCGCGTGCAGAGCCCGTGAGCATCAGCTGGATGTACTGCATGGCCGTAGTCGAAGTACCGCCCTGGCAACTGCAGGCTATGAGGTAGTCTTCTAGCCAGAGTCTCGGGTCCTGCTTCCCGTCGTACTTGACTGCTTCTGCCGTGAGCTTGAAGCCCTTGGGCATTCTTGTGTCGCGGATGTTGAAGCTGAAGCATGCGGCGCCGCATGGCTCGAAGTCGCCATCATTGCGGTCGTCAGTATTGGGCGTGCTGACCGTCCGCTGGGTGCGGCTGCGGTCCACCGTCCTCTGTGTGATGACGTTGCGGAGGTCTCGCCTGGCTGCGGTTGTCGCAGTTGTCTTGCCGCCGGGCCTGCGAGTGCTGCGGGCTCGCGGTCGCGGCGGCCCCGATCTTCTCGCCCCTGTTCTGTCGGCGCCTTGTTCATCAGAGCTTCTTCGACTGCCTTGATAGACATGATCTGCTGCTTGCCATAATGAGCCCTGGGAGGTGGGTGTGTATGTGCTAGAGGTGTTGGAACATGTGGTGGATAATGGGATGGAAGCAACGGTCGCAAGTCGTGAGATGGGGATGGTGGCGAGTCATGAGCAGGGATGGTAAGTGTGGCGTGGTGCGAGGTGAGCCGGAGGTGGTGGTGCTTGATGAACGGGGGACGGAAAGTAAGGTGGTGGCGAACCCTGAGTTGTGGGCGGTGGTGAGTAATGAGCAGGGATGGCAACTGAGGAGGTGGTGTGTGTGAGACGGAGCTGGTGGCACGTGATGAGCGGGGGGCGTTAAGTTAGGCGGTGGTGTGTGTTGAGCCGAAGGTGGTGGTGGGGATGGGAGGTGAGGAGGTGGTGTATGTTGAGCCGAAGGTGGTGGCGGGGACGGAGAGTGAGGCGGTGGTGTGTAGTAAGCTGGGGGTGGTGTTGAGTGGTGAACATGGGGTGGCAAGTGAGGAGGTGGTACGTATTGCGACGAAGGAGGTGGTGTGGGATAAGCAGGGAATGGTAAGTGAGGCGGTGGTGCGTGTTGAGCCGGAGGTGGTGGCGAGCGATGAGCAGAGGGCGGTAGGTGAGGCGGTGTTGCGTGTTGACCCGGAGGTGGTGGAAGGGATGGGAAGTGAGGCGGGTGTGTATTGAGCCGAAGGTGGTGGCGGGAACGAAAGCGGGGCGGTGGTGCGTAGTAAGCTGGGAGTGGTGGTGAATGGTGAGTAGGGGGTGGTAAGTGAGGAGGTGGTGCGTATTGAGATGGAGGAGTTGGTGCGGGGTGAGAAGGAGAAGGTAAGTGAGGCGGTGGTGCATGTTGAGCCGGAGGTGGTGTTGGGGGTGGAAAGTGAGGCGGTGGTGAGCTGTGAGGAGGGGATGGCAAGTGGGGAGGTGGTGTGTGAGGGACGGAGGTGGTGTTGCGTGATGAGCAGGGGATGGTAAGGGAGGCGGTGGTGATTGTTGAGCTGAAGGTGGCGGCGGGGACAAAAATTGAGGCGGTGGTGCGCAATAAGCTGGGGGTGTGGTGAGTTGTGAGCAGGGGATGGCAAATAAGGAGGTGGTATGTGATGAAAGGGAGGTGGTGGCACGTGATGAGCCGGGGATGGTAGGTGAGGCGGTGGTGAGTGTTGAGCAGAATGTGGGACGGTAAGTTAGGCGGTGGTGAGTGTTGAGCAGAAGATGGGGACGGTAAGTGAGGCGGTGGTGTGTGTTGAGCCGGAGGTGGTGGCGGGGAGGGAGAGTGAGGCGGTGGTGCATGTAAGCTGGGGCGGCGATGAGTGGTTAGCAGGGGATGGCAGGTAGGGAGGTGGTGTGTGATGAGATGGAGGTGGTAACACGTGATGACCAGGAGGCAGTGGTGCGTGGTGGGCAGGGATGGCAGGTGAGGAGGTGGTGGTGGCATGTGTTGAGGAGAGGGCGGTAAGTGATACGGTGGTGTGTGCTGACCCGGAAATGGTGTCACGTGATGAGCTGTGGACAGAGTTGGTACAGCTTCATGGCGTTGGTGCCCCGACGTGTTGTGATAGGTCGTTGGCTCGGCCAGCAACAACACATTTTGGTGGTTTTTCCGATGCTCGGGCGCATTGTGCACCACCATTAGTGCCTTGGCGTATGCAGCCGGAGCCTGGGCTGGTGTAGCAACCAGCAGGAAGGTGTCGTAAGGTGGGGTGACACCATCAGCATAGGGAGCCGTGCTGGGTCTGCAACTGACGGTGAGGTGTAGTACGGCGAGGAGGCACTGCAGGAGGACAGCATCACTGCAAGAGCAAGGAGAAGGGCCATGCCCTTCATGTTCATTCTGATGGCCATCTGCTACTCTTAGCTGCTTGGTTTGCACCAATTGCTCCTCCATTTGGTGCCTTATATAGTGGAAAACATTTGAATCAGAGGTCTAGCTTGTTTACTCGTTATCATAACTTACCAAACCCATTATCTTGGTGCTTAGACTTGGACTTAGACCATCCGTAGAATGTGGGAGCACTGTCTGGGCCGTGTTGCACGGGCATCGATTTCCATGTTGTTGGACCTCCAATTCGAATTAGTTACTTAAGAAATTTATAGCTCAACTGCATATAGCAAATTAGCAATTGCTCTATTTTTCCACGTAGCAATTAGTAAGGGTCTTTTGAGAATCAGTTTGTGAGGTTGCCTCTTCTAAATGGCTTACCCAACCTGGCCTTGATACTCTGCCATAGAAAATGTCGTGGAGTTATTATGTACATCATGTGGACCCATTTGGAACGAGAGGATTCAGCCTTTTCCAAAAAAAAAAGACAAATGTACCCCATTCCCATGGAGGTTGCTTTCCGATGGATGGCTTAATTTTTTTTTAGCCTTGGCAAATGTTAGTTCTCGACATTATTTCCAAAAAGGCTCCTAGCTAGTAATTATTTCTTAGTTTAGTAATATTTCTGTTGTGCACTTACCTTTCACTTGCTCTTAGCAAGTGCTCATATAAATAATATTATTTGAACTCTTCTTTCTCTTAACAAATGGGCAGCACTCCTGCCAGTCAACTACTGCGTGACGCTGGCATTCTAATGGGCTTAGACCTTTGAGGACTTCTTGTCTCCGCGACTGTGTGTGCATGGACGAAACTACACAGAGTGGGCTTCGACTTGTTACGTCTTTGGTGCGTAATAAGCTGGGGGTGGTGGTGAGTTGTGAGCAGGGATGGCAAATAAGGAGGTGGTATGTGATGAAACGGAGGTGGTGGCACGTGATGAGCCGGGGATGGTAGGTGAGGCGGTGGCGAGTGTTGAGCAGAAGGTGGGGACGGTAAGTGAGGCGGTGGTGAGTGTTGAGCAGAAGATGGGGACGGTAAGTGAGGCGGTGGTGTGTGTTGAGCCGGAGGTGGTGGCGGGGAGGGAGAGTGAGGCGGTGGTGCATGGTAAGCTGGGGGCGGCGATGAGTGGTTAGCAGGGGATGGCACGTAGGGAGGTGGTGTGTGATGAGATGGAGGTGGTAACACGTGATGACCAGGAGGCAGTGGTGCGTGGTGGGCAGGGGATGGCAGGTGAGGAGTGGTGGTGGTGTGTGTGAGGAGAGGACAGTAAGTGATACGGTGGTGAGTGCTCACCCAGAAATGGTGTCACGTGATGAGCTGTGGACGAGTTGGTACAGCTTCATGGTGTTGGTGCCCCGACGTGTTGTGATAGGTCGTTGGCTCGGCCAGCAACAACACATTTTGGTGGTTTTTTTTATGCTCGGGCGCATTGTGCACCACCATTAGTGCCTTGGCGTATGCAGCCGGAGCCTGGGCTGGTGTAGCAACCAGCAGGAAGGTGTCGTAAGGTGGGGTGACACCATCAGCATAGGGAGCCGGTGCTGGGTCTGCAACTGACGGTGAGGTGTAGTATGGCGAGGAGGCACTGCAGGAGGACAGTATCACTGCAAGAGCAAGGAGAAGGGCCATGCCCTTCATGTTCATTCTGATGGCCATCTGCTACTCTTGGCTACTTGGTATGCACCAATTGCTCCTCCATTTGGCATCTTATATAGGGGTAGGCATTTGAATCAGAGGTCTAGCTTGTTTACTCGTTATCACAACTTACCAAACCCATTATCTTGGTGCTTAGACTTGGACTTGGACCATCCGTAGAATGTGGAAGCACCGTCTGGGCCGTGCTGCACGGCGCTCGGATTTTCCATGTTGTTGGACCGCCAATTCGAATTAGTTACTTTAGAAAATTCTAGCTCAACTGCATATACCAAATTAGCAATTGCTCTATTTTCCATGTAGCAATTAGTAAGGGTCTTTTGAGGATCATTTTGTCAGGTTGGCTCTTCTAAATGGCTTACCCAACCTGGCCTTGATACTCTGCATGCTACTAACTAGTGATAGATTGACAACGAACATGCCTACTTTGTAGCTATGTTTAACTGTCACCTGAAACCAAACCTTTGAAAATCGCATTAGAATCTTAACTAGTACTGGAAATATTTCTTTTTCGGCTATACATTTGTACCCAAGTATGTTTTCTCTCTCATTACGTCAAGTAGTGATGTCCATTGAACCTTGATCCTGCTCCATTGACTTGTGGTGGTGTAGCGCCCCGACCCGACTGCTATACAGTGATACTGTGTCTCCGGTTATCCGATACCAGCAGACACACTATCAAAGCATAATAGAGAGATCAAGACTTGTGAAACAACTGGCACATCACAGACTCTACGACACAAATCATTATAGTTCAACTCTTATAATAGAGAAAGATAGCAAATGACAACCAGAGGTCACAGACCCAACATTACAACAAGCGGAAGCAAAATAAGTTGTTCTAAACAACAAGATCCAAATATGGCCTAAGAGGCCTACAAATAAACATCCAGCGCCAGCTGTTCCGGGATGTCCCAAGCTGCCACCTGGGAACCCCAGACTACTCGTCGACATCCACAAAGAACCCACCTTCGAGGTCGGTGAAGTCCTCCTCTGAAACAAAACAAACGACGTTGAGTTCGACGAACTCGCAAGATTATGTATAGAGCTTTAGCTCGATGAGGCTTTCAAGGTTTTATGGCTGTTTTGCATAATGCTGATTTTATTTATGAAAACATAACTCAAAGGCATCGACTATTCAGAGTATTTTCAAAAGGGGTAAGAAGTGACTCTTTTCTTGAACACTTTCTCAACATCTACCATCATCAACCACTGTACCTGTTCATCAAAGGCACCTCCCCGAACCACCCATCGAGGAAGCTCACCTTGCATTCGTGAGTGGCACCTTTAGTACCCAGTTTTTAATCATTCCGTTCAAGTTATTCTATGATCTTATCGTCCTTTCCCAAGTTGTCCATAACCGTGGACACGGCTTTTCGAAAAGATTTAACCCTGCAGGGGTGCACTGTGTTTACCTTCGGTACCGCCCGGCTCATTGCCTACGCTTAGCTCACTTCCGGGAAAGCCGACTGAGTGGGAACGGTTACAACCTTTACCTTGTTAAGGACTAACCCAGGATCATCAGTGAGGACGGAGCAGCGGATCACAACACCGTGCCCCGTGACCACTCATTTTCCTAACACCACCATCCTCATACCAGTTCATACCACCATCCTCACGCACGCGCAAATGGAAGCCCGAACTAGAGGACCCTGGCTAGTCCCGCTCAAGTTAGTTGGTCGACGGGGGTTCCATATAGCCCACCGAAAGGAAGCGCGCTCACTCTTGGTTCAAGAGGTAAATAACTCGCACCTAGGTGGCGAGAGTGAGACAAAACACCACCATACCAAAGTGGCCTCTCATCCCCACCTTTAAGCATTTTATTACCTGTCACCACAAATTCTCCACCATCATCTGAACACTTCAACAACCTGTTTCCAACATGAAGTATCCATCGGACGGCTAAGCATTTAACTAAGCATGGCTAAGCATCATCATTGCATAGTTAAGTATTTCAGGCCAACAATACAATCCTATGGATAATAGGAGGGAAACAGTTATTGGCAACGGAAACTTAATGCAACTATAGGAAACTCTAATCCAATCAAATTGACATTTGGAACCGCATGCAATATTATAGTGGAGAAAATATTTGCGGAAAATAGGATAAGATATGCTCAGAGGGGGGATTACGCTTGCCTTGTTGAGCGAGTAGTCAAACTTCTCGTCGGGGTAATGATGCTCAACTCCGAACTCGTGATCTACCGAGAGCAAACAACACCGGAAAGTAGAAATAACAATCAACACATGGTAATTGTGCAATGCATACAAAAATGATGATATGACATTTTAATGCAACTAAGGGATCCTAGACAGATTCATCAAGTTAAATGGGGTCCCGAGGTATATTTAGGAGTTATTCGGTTAACCACCCATATTTATCTTAATGCCCAACATGTTGTTCTAGTTATGACCAGTACCATAAAATGAGTGTACATGCATGAGAATGATGTTGTCTGTTAGTATTTAACTTGCTGAACATTGTGATATGTTGTTTGCAATTTTCGGAGCAAATAGGAATATTTGGTGAGTATTTCAAATTTGCATTTGGATCTGCCATTTTGGGGAAATGCAATTACCAATGATATTAGAAGTTCATTATTGTGTAGAACTGCTTGAAAACAATTTGTAAATGTTCCTAAGAACATTTTGTGGTATTACACATAAATTTTGGAATTATTTTGACTTAAACATGAATTCCCAAAAAGGGATTTCATTTCTGCAATTTTAGTATTCCATTTAAACGGAGCAGAAAAATTAATTCAGTTCTGCCCAAATAAAATATGGATGTGTAAAGTTTGTTAAGATAAACATTTTGACATCTTATTTGCTCGATTTGGAATTACAAAACAAAAGTTATGAATTTTCAGAGTCCACAATATTTTTCCTGCCTTTTATTGTTTTTCCAGATGTACTGATTAATTTCGGAATATCCGGTTTTTTTGTAACTCGGATTATCCGATTTTGTACTGGTTTTATTCGGATTAACCGATCATGGTTGAATCGGAATATCCGATTTGGTTCACTGACGAAGTTGGAAACTGCACGCGGTGGCAGTGCCCGACGGAACAACGGCCGGCGACGACCACGCTCTGGGCGCGTCCGCCTGTGCGCGCGGGGTGCGAGGAGAGGGTTCAGCGGAGGGGGTCCAGACGAGCCTAGACGTGGCGGCGGCGCCCGGGTATAGCTACTGGAGCTTGCCCGGCGACGGCGGCGAGCGGCGCTCGACAGACTTCGGCGCGATGGCGCTACGGCGAGAGAGAGAACGGACGGAGGCACGGCGAGGTGCAGCGGCTCACCCTGAGTACGACGACGTGGACGGCGAGGTCGAAGGAGGATTGCCGGCGACGAATTCATCCGCGGCGTCCGCGGCCGGAGGCGAAGAAGAACTTGACGGCGGCGGCGATTCGCGACTCCTGGCACCGATTCCTTCCGCGTGGAGGAGCAGCACGACACGGCGGAGCTTGTGGTGGTCTCGGCTTGCCTCGGGGAGGCCTACAGCGACGGCGCGAAGCTCGGCGGCCATGGCGGTGTCTCGGTCACGGGGAGAACAGAGAAGAGAGCGAGAGGGAGCCGGGCTAGGGTTAGGGTTTGAGGGCTGCGGATGCTCCTCTTATCCAGGTCCAGGTGGCGCGGACGCTCGGCAGCGGGGAAGGGCGCAGCACGGCGATGAGCGGGTGCGACGCGAGCAAGGCTCGGTCGCTACAGAGGAAGAAGACAGCACTTTTGCAAAGAACCCCCTGGACTTATTTTTCCATCACCGTTTGGTCCTTTTCTGTTTTTTATTTTAAAACTTTTTAAATCCAGCACTGTATTTGATTTATTTGGGACACTTAAACATTTTAGAAAAAAATGAAATTATTTGGGTAGCCTCTCCATATCGAGTAGAAGCTACACAAAAATTGGGCCTTCAAAATAAAATGTTTTGGACAACATTTGTTTAGAGAGGTTGGATATGGCTTTTTGCTAAATTTCAAAAGTGTTGCTCCTTTAACAATTTGGAGCAAGTACAAAATATTATTTTGGAGCTCTTGGAACTTCCTTGACAAATATACGATGTCAAAGTATTTTGTTTGCAACCTTGAGTGCTTTCATTGTTTGAGATTGATTTAAGCAAGCTTGGCATTTTATTTTTAGGTGGTGCCAAACCACAATAATTTCCTAGCAACAACAACAATTCCCTAGCACAATTCCCTAGTAACAACATGATGCATGGATGCCATGATGCAAGGAACACAAAAGTGGAAAAATTACACAGGTTTTTAGGTTCTCAAACTTCGGGCTGTTACAATTCTACCCTCCTTACAGGAATCTCGTCCCGAGATTCTTAGAGTAGGAAAAAGGGAAAGGTTTATGAGGTACTCCACGATTCTTCTCGCTTCAGGTGACTTCTTTCTTGAAGAGGTTGACCGAGGGTATCATGGAGCTCTTCATCGACTTCACTCCGAGGTCACTATCAACGTACACCATAGGCGAAGAAGGGAACCTCACCGGAAGGATGGATCTTGGGGAAGATACAACGACCGAGTACCTCCTAGTAGAACCTAGGATGAGACTTCGAGCATTCCTTGAATTGACAGTTAGGGGACACATGCTGGTGATGCACGATTGATTAGAAGTTTCCGGTTGGCAGACCATTTTTTTCTCTCAAAAGGTTGAGAATATGAACTTTGCACAAGGCCTTGAATTTCTGAAAAAGAGTTGAAAGGACATGTCTCTCTCTAAATGTTTTTGGGGTTTTATTACAACAATAAATTGCACACTAATGTGCGTTGAGTGATTTCAGGTTTTATCATCTCTTTGACAGCATGAAAGATTGCATATATATATTGTCTACATAATATCCTGCAATCTGCTTTGATTTCTGAAAATAGCAGTTTCCGGAAGTTCCGGTCGGACTTGCGGAAGTTCCGGGCATCAGAAGTTCATCTGCTTTGTATTCAGAAAGTAACAGTTTCCGGAAGTTCCGGTCAGATTTGCGGAAGTTCCGGGAATCGGAAGTTCCGGACGAACTTCCGCTCCTTGTTCCGCTTAGCAAAATTGCTCTCGGGTGTTTTCACTTTCATAAGCGGAAGTTGGCCCGGAAGTTGGCCCGGAAGTTCCGGTGGTGCGGAACTTCCGCCCCCTGGCTCGGAAGTTCCGGCCCAGCGCGTTTGCGGCCCCGTGCTGAGAAGGCTGGAGTTTTCTTCGGTCCGGAAGTTCCGCCCATCGCTGGGGAAGTTCCGGCCGTGCGCAGAAAGCTCCCCAACGGCCAGAATTTGAAGAGTATAAATAGGGGTCTTCTTCTCTAGAAGACCAAGCTTGATTCCTCTCTCTCTCTTCACCATTGATGCAAGCTTCAATCTACTAGTGCTCCCACTCCAACCACTCAAACACGTTGATACTTTGAGGAGTGAAGGAGGAGCCCTAGATCCACATCCTCACCGAGCCGATTCGTCTACATCGACCTAGTCACTTGTAGATCTTGTGTAACTTGATTCATTGGATACCTAGAAGATACTTGTGATTCTTGTGGCTTTGGTAGCCACAAGGATTAGCCGGGAGCCTCCAATTAAGTTGTGGAGACGCGACCCGGCCTTGTGATTCTTGTGGCTTTGGGAGCCGTGGGAATTTGGTGAGAGCCTCCAATTAGGTTGTGGAGTGTGCCTCATCCTTGTAAAGGTTTGTTGCCGACCTCGAGGGCATCATATAGTGGCTCGTGGAACTCCTCATTGGAGGATAACACGAGGGAGATACGGTGTGCCATATCAAGGCTATTCGGGGCTCACTTGTGACCCCGCACCGCTCCAACGAAGACGTAGCTTCCATTGGGAAGTGAACTTCGGGAATCATCTCCGCGTCACCGTGTGGTTATCTCTTACCCTTCCTTTACTTGTATTGCTAGCTTAACTTGTTTAGTGTATCTTGCTAGCTTGTCTATTGCTCATCATATAGGCTTGTTCACCTAGTTGCATATCTAGAGAACTTATATTTGAGCAATTCCCTAATTTGATTAAAAGAAAAAGAAAATTTGTAGTTGCCTATTCACCCCCCCCTCTAGTCAACCTACTCGATCCTTTCAATTGGTATCAGAGCAAGGTCTCTTTGTTAAGGGCTTAACAGCCTAAAGAGGAGGATGACTACCGAGGAGGACTTAAAACTTGCTAAGGAACTACAAGATAAAAATGATAAAGAACAACTTGAGAAAGAACTAAGTGAAGCGGGGATAACCTTAACCGAGGATGCCCCGGTCACCATGAAAGCCATGATTGAACTCTTTGGGATCATGAAGGGCAAAATGGTGGACGAGGTATTTACTCGGGTCATTAATACTCACAATGCCTCCTCATCAACCGGTGCCACTATCGTTGAGGCCTTGGTTGATAAGGATGACCCAAACAAACCTAAACCTAGTGAGAAGCCCCCTCTTAACTTTGCTCCGCCTACATCATATCTCACTCAAGTTCCACTCACCCAACGTCATGTAACCAACCTTGGTAAACCCCCTCCTAAGCTTGATAATACTCGTTATTTCACTTGGAAGAAATCTATGGAGTCTTATTTTCGCAGCTCTTCGGTGCATCTTTGGAGGGTGGTGCTACATGGTTTCAACCCGGTTGATCCCAACAACTTGACCAGGCAAGAAGAGATTGATGAGCAACTTGATGCAAATGCCAAGTTCATTCTTGAGAGTGCTATGACCGCAAATGATGAAGATCAAGTGCGGAATCTCAAAACTTGCAATGAGGCTTGGCTCCATCTTGAAACCGTGTATGAAGTAAATGAGGGCATTCAACGCTCCAATGCGGCCGTCCTTCAATATCAAGTTGACAACTTCATCATGCTAAACGAAGAGACTCCGACTGACCTTTACCGAAGACTCTACAAGCTTGTGGTGACATGTAGGGAAAATGGAAGAAGGATATGGATGATGAATAGGTCAAGGCCAAGTTCCTTCAAGCAATTATGCCATATAGTGAAACTATGGTGATGAACCTCCATGCAAGAGCGGATTACACAACAATGACTCCAAATGGCATGTTGGCGCAATTTGTCACCTATGACACATTGAAGTCCACATCCAAGTCTTTCAACAATGTCCGTGGCCCAAAGACTCTTGCTTTGAAGGCCCGTGTGGTAGACCAACCAAGATATGAAGATAGCCCGGTCTATGAACAAGAAGAAGACTTGGAGGGTGAGCTCAATGAAGTTCTTGCACTTGCCGCCACCCGGTTTTGGGCCAAGAAGAACAAGAGCTCCGCCCCTCCACCAATAAAAAGAATGTGCTTCAATTGTGGAAAGGACACTCATCTTGTGAAGGATTGCCCCTATGAAAGAAGAGAGGATAATGGTGGTCAACTCATTCTAAAGAAGAACAAGTACCACCCCAAGCCTACCTACATGAAGAGATCACCTCAAAAGGCTCTTGTGGCATCCCATCAAGAGGAATACGAGTCCGGAGGTGAGGAGGATAAAGAACCAAGTGAAGAAGTAGGAATGGCGGCTCTTGCAATGGGCACCCTTCCTCCATCATTGGCCAACCTCTTCTCATCTCCAAACGACGACAAGATCCCCAAGCCCATGTGCCTCATGGCCAAGGAAACAAAGGTGAATTCCCCACCAAAAATTACTATCTCCTCTAACCCATCACTACTAGATTGTGTTGAGGATGTAGAGAAAATTGAAGAAGAGGATAAAATTTCTATCTTCATTAGCAAGCTCCAAGGTCCAACCAAGAAAATGGTTGAGGCCCTTATGTGATCATGCCGACAAAATTGGTGAGCTAGAAGATCAACTTGTTGAGGAACAATTGCTCCGTGAGCAACTTGAGGAGACACATGCCATGGATCTTTCCAAGACAAAAGAAACTCGTGAAACCTCCATTCAAATTGCTATTGATCTAAAAAGTAAAAATGAGGAACTTGTAGAGAGTCATAACAAACTCTTTGAGGGTTTTGAGCAACTTAGGGAAACCCACAAGGTGACCTCAAGTGAGCTCACTACACTCAAGGAGTCATATGCCAAACTACAAGCTCAATTTATCTATGCTAGCTTCACCACTTCTCATAATGATAAAGATGAAAATGCTTGTACCACTAACCCTTTGTGTATCAAGGCATCTCTTATTGAGGAAAACACTAGGTTGAAGGCCCAACTTGAGAAGGGCCTAGCCGCTTGTGTCCAAGGGGAAAAGAACCTCAATGATCTTTTGAGCAATCAAAAGGGAGTGGTTGGCAAAGAAGGAATTGGGTTCACACCTAACTCTAAGAAGTCAACAACAAGAAGAAGAAGGCGACTCCCCCTTCCAAAGATATTGTTTTTGTGAAGGAGGGGGAGTTAGCCAAAGCAAATGACAACTCTATTGGGAGTGGTAATGTCACTAGGGGCAATGCCACTCACAATAACTTTGCGGGAAAATACAACCCCTCATATGTTCTTTTGAAATCTACAAATGGTTGTGTTTTTGCTAAATATGTTGGCTCTTCATATGGAGATGATTATCACTATGCTATTTGGGTTCCAAAGACCCTTGTGACTAACAAAAGAGGACCCATTCCAAAATGGGTACCTAAATCAAAGACTTGATTATTGTAGGGTTTCTCTTCCGGTGGATCTTCATGGCTCATTGATAGTGGATGCTCATCCCATATGACCGGAAGCAAAGAACTAGTAAAGGACTTATTGAAACAACTACTCTCATTCTCTCATGTCACCGTTGGCAACAATGCAAGACTCAAGGTAGTGGGAGTTGGTAAGGTGGTGATCACTCCGGAGTTATCCATTGAGAAGGTCCTTCTTGTTGAATCTCTTTCATACAATTTACTTTCCGTTGGTCAATTATGCAATGCCGGTTACACCGTTATTTTTAATAAATACCACGTGACCATCCTTTTCACTCAAACACTCAATGTCGCCTTTGTTGGATTTCGTGAAAACGGTTTGTATGTGGTTGATTTCTCAAAAGAGACCACTCAAATCGCTACATGTTTAATGGCTAAAGGCGACAAGGGGTGGCTTTGGCATCGCCGACTTGGCCATGTCGGTATGAGAAATTTACAAACTCTTGTAAAGGGTGGACACGTGGTAGGACTAACCGATGTTAATTTTTCCAAAGATCGTCCTTGTAGTGCTTGCATAGCCGGAAAGATGCATGAGAAGAATCACCCCAAGACGACCATTATCTCCACTAAGAGGCCTTTGGAGCTCCTTCATATGGATCTTTTTGGGCCTCCCACATATGATAGTCTTGGTGGCAAGAAATATTGTTTGGTGATTGTGGATGATTATTCAAGATATTGTTGGACTTTCTACATCAAGAAGAAGAGTGAAACTCAAAAGATATTCATTGACTTTGCAACCCTAGTTCAACGCCAATATGACTCCAAGATTTTGGCAATTAGAAGTGACAATGGTACGGAGTTCAAGAATTACACTATGGATGATTTCCTAAGTGGGGAGGGCATTCAACACCAATATTCCGCTGCATATACTCCCCAACAAAATGGTGTTGCCGAAAGGAAGAACCGCACTCTTATTGATATGGCAAGAACTATGATGGCCGAATTTAATTCCCCATACAACTTTTGGGCCGAAGCCATCAACACCGCTTGTCATTACTCAAACCGGCTCTTTTTCCGTCCTCTCAAGAACATGACACCATATGAACTCCTCACCGGTAAAAAGCCAAATGTATCTTACTTTCGAGTCTTTGGATGCAAATGCCATGTTTACATTAAAGGTTGCAAAATTGCTAAATTTGAATCTAGATCTTTTGATGGTATATTTGTTGGATATGCCGCAAAGTCTCATGCTTATAGGGTCTACAACATATCCACCGGGTGTGTTGAAGAATCTATGAACGTGGAGTTTGTCGAGGATAATGGCTCCCAAGCGGAGCATATTGATCATGATGATGTAGGTGATGTTGCTCCATCTCAAGCCATAAGAACTATGGGGATTGGAGAACTAATTCCTATTGAAGGACCTACTCAAGAAGAAGGAACAAGTTCTACCCAAGTTGAGCCATCTACCTCAACAAGTGATCAACAACTATCAATGATCAAGAACAAGAACATGTAGATCAAGAAATGGTCAAGACCCACCCAACTCTAGTGGTGAACAAGAACATAATGAACCCACAACCCCAAGAACTCCACTTCGGGTTGACCATGAGCAAGATGAAGGCAATGATGAAGATATTTGTTTGGTGAAACAATTGGTCAAGCCATGGAACGCCGGGTCATCCGGCGTGCATCAACATTGGATCATCTTTCCCACTTCAAAGAAAATATCCTTGGGAGTATTCGTAGAGGTGTGTCCACACGCAATCAATTATCTAACTTTTGTGGTCATGTCTCTTGTTTGTCTAGCTTAGAACCTCTCAAGGTATATGATGCTCTTGAAGACATGGATTGGGTTGCGGCTATGCATGAAGAGTTGAACAACTTCGAGCGCAACAAAGTATGGTCATTAGTGGAAAGACCCAATGACTCCTCCCATAATGTCATTGGAACCAAGTGGATATTCAAGAACAAGCAAGACTCAATGGTCAAGTCATCCGCAACAAAGCAAGATTGGTTGCACAAGGCTACACCCAAATCGAAGGAGTCGACTACGGTGAAACCTATGCCCCCGTTGCTAGACTTGAATCCATTCGCTTACTTATTGCTATGCATCTACTCATAAATTACTTTATCAAATGGATGTTAAAAGTGCTTTTCTAAATGGTCCACTAAATGAACAAGTATATGTGAAACAACCTCCGGGTTTTGAAGACCCAATTTCCTAACCATGTCTACTTACTACATAAGGCTCTTTATGGGCTCAAGCAAGCTCCACGTGCTTGGTATGATCATCTCAAGGAGTTCTTAGTAGACCGTGGCTTTGCAATTGGGGTAATAGATCCCACCCTTTTCACTAAAAGAATAAATGGAGAATTTTTCGTATGCCAAATATATGTTGATGATATTATCTTTGGTTCCACTAACCATGAATTTAGTGATCAATTCTCCAAGCTAATGACCAAGGAATTTGAGATGTCCATGATGGGAATTGAATTATTTTCTTGGCTTTGAAATCCATCAATTCGAGAAGGAACATTCTTATGTCAAGCCAAGTACATTAAGGACATGCTCAAGAAATTTGATATGAACAATGCCAAGCCATATAAGTTTCCCATGGACTCCAAGGCGGATCTTCACTTAGATCCGGATGGTAAGGAAGTTGATCAAAAGCTTTATCGTTCTATGATTGGATCTTTGCTTTACCTTTGTGCATCTAGACCGGATATTATGTTTAGTGTGGGTATGTGTGCAAGATTCCAATCAAGTCCTAGGGAAAGTCATGAAACCGCGGTCAAAAGGATTCTAAGATATTTGTTGGATACTCCCAACTATGGTCTTTGGTATCCCCATGGTACAAGCTTTGATCTTGTTGGTTATTCGGATGCGGATTGGGCGGGTTGCAAAATGGATAGAAAATCAACTTCGGGTACATGCCAATTCCTTGGTAGGTCCCTTGTGAGTTGGTCTTCCAAGAAGCAAAATTGTGTGGCCTCGTCATCCACCGAAGCCGAATACATCGCCGCCGGTAGTTGTTGTGCACAATTATTATGGATGAGGCAAACTTTAAAGGATTATGGTGTCATTTGTGACAAAGTGCCTCTTTTATGTGACAATGAAAGTGCTATTAAAATTGCACACAACCCGGTTCTTCATGGCAAGACCAAGCACATTGAGATTCGGTATCATTTTATTCGGATCATGTTGAGAAGGGTGATATTGCAATCAAGTATGTCAACACCAAGCATCAACTCGCCGATATGTTCACAAAGCCTCTTGGTGAAGCAAGATTCAAGGAGTTGAGAGGAGAGCTAAATGTGGTGGACATAAGCAATTGGACTTAGTGGACTTCTTGCATACCTACCCATATTAGACATAGTTATTTGGTTTGGATGTAGGCATGGACATAGGGGGAGTGCGGTCCTAATACATTGGACTATCCCTCCCCCCATTATGCCGATAGTAAGAAATCATTTTGTCTCTATATTTTCATTTCATGAATTGTGAGCTTAAATGACGAGTTGTGGCCGTGAACCCAAGATACATCTTCGCGGTGTCACACCACAAACTCATACATGGTGGCCTTGGCCACCGCCCTCTTCTTTATGAAAAGTTGGTTCTTTTCGGATTTAATTGGATTTATTCGGGTATTTATAGAACCTTATGTTAGTTTGGGAGAAACACTTGGAATTGGCATTTATTCTTTGCATCTTGCAATTCCTAAGTGTGTATCCACTCATCAGTGACAATGTTCTGAACCTAAGTGTGCACTCCTTGTCTCATTAAACATGCTATCAATCCATATGCACATACAAAATTTCTAATTTTATTGTCTATTTTTCAAAAATTCTTGCCCTCTCTGGCGGAACTTCCGCTGAGGAGGGCGGAACTTCCGGAGCGCTATCGAAAATTCATTCCGCACGAGCGGAACTTCCGGAGCAATTTGTGACGAAAGAAAAAAATTCCGCACGCTCGGAACTTCCGAGCTTCGGCTCGGAACTTCCGGCCCGTCGGGAGAAATTCACTTCTTATCCCACGGGGGGTAACTTCTTCTTCTCCACTCCACACATTTTCCTCCCGTGCTTTGACCTCCAAGACCGGCGCCGCCCCTGACGATCTCCTCCACCGCTGCGGCCACTCCCGCCGCCACACCTCAGATCTGCTCCGTGGGGTGCTCTCCCCTGTTGATCTCCTCCATGGCCTCTGGTATTTTGCCCTCTCCCTTCTTGTTCTATGGTTTAATCTCAAACCTAGACTCCACTTTGGGCATGAACTAGTTGGCTCATTTTTTTAATCTCTTGAATGGAGAGATCAAATCCACACTTGACACCTTCTTCCATGTAGTGACATTGTACCCTAGTTTTAAAAACATCTAGATTTAGGAATCGATCCGCTCATGTGGTTGGAATGTACCCTAGTTTTGGTCCCGGTTGGAACTTCCAGTTGGTTTTTGACCAAAACTTCCGACCACTTTGTCGGAACTTCCGAAACCTGGGAGTCTATGAATCTATGTTACTATGCTTTGCTATATGGATAATTTTGTTTGTATGTGCATTTACCTCATGCTTTCCTTCTATGCATATCCTATATCTCAGGGTCGAGTTCGCAGGCGGGCCATTCCCGCAAGAAGTCTCGCCCCAATGAGGAGTTTGAGTCAGAGGAGGAAGAAATCCTTCCCACCGCAAGGACAGCTAGGCAGCAGCAGTTGGATAAGCAGAAACTTCCAAAGGGCACAGCAAAGAAAGTGGTCAAGTCAACGGCAAGAAAGCCTCAACCCCGGAAACCACCTCCACCGATAACTTTTGACAAGATGAGGAGTCACCTCTACCGAGAGTATAGAGATCTGAATCCTTATTCAACTCCTCGAAATCCTCATGTGCCAAACCCCTTCTTCTACACCTCGGATCAAGAGAGGGTGTACAATGACATCTATTTAAATCAAAAGACCAAGGTCACAAAGCAACACTCTCTCGACATTGATCACTTGAAGCTTGAGAAACACCATGGGTATTTTGATGAGGCTCTCTCCTTATGTGAAGAATATGGGTTAATTCCTATCATGGTTCTCAACCAACGGTATGATGAGTTCCTTATTGCTCAGTTCTTCTCCACCGTGCATTTTGACAATGATGAAAAGAGAACCCTCCGCTGGATGACAAAGGATACCGTTCTGGAAGCAACACTTGAAGAGTTCGGGAATTCTCTTGGATATACTCTTGGGGGCTGGACATGTCATGGGGGAGGCCGCCCTATGAGCTCTGATGTTCTGGCTCCAATTACTCTGGAGGATGGCATCCCTGGTGAAACTGATGATCTCATTCCCACTTTTGAAATCATGCACCGCATTTTCCGAGAGACCCTTGCTCCCCGTGTGGGTAATACTGATCAGGTCCATGCCTTTGTTATCGATCTGCTGTACTGGACCTATACCAAACACGAATCTCTGGAGAAGATGGATGTGATGAACTTTCTCTACAATGAGCTCCATCTTGCTGTCATTGATAAGCGGGCTCCTGTGTTTGGTCCTTATGTGATGAGGCTGATTCGTGACTGCTGGGCTCGAGCTAAAAATGGTGAACGCATTGACCTTGGTGTTCCACTTACAGATCATCCAGTGAAGCAACTTCGGGTTAAGAAACCGAAGTCACCTAAGAAGAAGAAAACTGCTGCTGCTGGCCCTACTGCTGCTGGCCCTAGTGCACCTATTGAGGAACCCTCTTGGCTTAAGAAGCTCAACATCAAACTCAAGAAGTCTTTTTGCCTCAAAGAGGACATGGAGGAACACATGTATGATGCTCATTGCTATCACAAGAATGCTGCCCGCCGCCAAAAGAAAATGATGGAGCATATGGGGATTGAAGTGTCCTCTGGATCAGAAGGTACTATCACTCCAAAGGAGCAGTGGCTGTCCAAGCATCGCAACTGGGATGATGATGATGAAGCTGGATCTGTTCCTCCGCCGGGCTCCGACACTCATCCTGCCGCCTAGGGACGTTACCATCGCTTTTCTCCCTTTTTGGTGTCTTGGTGCCAAAGGGGGAGAATTGTTCTATTTAGGTTATGCGGGGATTTGCATGGGTTGGAGTCACAAGCTTGCCTTTTCCGATGATTTTTATTGCTTGTACTCCTGGGTTTATAAACTTGTATGAGAACTATGCTTTCTACATGGTGTAAGACATGTGAACCTATCTATCTATCTATCTATCTACTATGTATGCTGTGTGCTAAAACCCTCTAGCTATATTTCATATGTCATGTGCAAGTTATCAATGATATATACTACTTGGTGTATAAAATGTAGGGGGAGCCCCATTGCTATGGATTGTGTGTATTCTCTACATTTTATGCTCATACTCACCGAGATACATCTATATAATTTGGGTTCCGTCTATATTTTATAAACCACCTTGTTGCAAATTATTGTTGTCATCAAACACCAAAAAGGGGGAGATTGAAAGGACATGTCTCTCTCTAAATGTTTTTGGGGTTTTATTACAACAATAAATTGCACACTAATGTGCGTTGAGTGATTTCAGGTTTTATCATCTCTTTGACAGCATGAAAGATTGCATATATATATTGTCTACATAATATCCTGCAATCTGCTTTGATTTCTGAAAATAGCAGTTTCCGGAAGTTCCGGTCGGACTTGCGGAAGTTCCGGGCATCAGAAGTTCATCTGCTCTGTATTCAGAAAGTAACAGTTTCCGGAAGTTCCGGTCAGATTTGCGGAAGTTCCGGGAATCGGAAGTTCCGGACGAACTTCCGCTCCTTGTTCCGCTTAGCAAAATTGCTCTCGGGTGTTTTCACTTTCATAAGCGGAAGTTGGCCCGGAAGTTGGCCCGGAAGTTCCGGTGGTGCGGAACTTCCGCCCCCTGGCTCGGAAGTTCCGGCCCTGCGCGTTTGCGGCCCCGTGCTGAGAAGGCTGGAGTTTTCTTCGGTCCGGAAGTTCCGCCCATCGCTGGGGAAGTTCCGGCCGTGCGCAGAAAGCTCCCCAACGGCCAGAATTTGAAGAGTATAAATAGGGGTCTTCTTCTCTAGAAGACCAAGCTTGATTCCTCTCTCTCTCTTCACCATTGTTGCAAGCTTCAATCTACTAGTGCTCCCACTCCAACCACTCAAACACGTTGATACTTTGAGGAGTGAAGGAGGAGCCCTAGATCCACATCCTCACCGAGCCGATTCGTCTACATCGACCTAGTCACTTGTAGATCTTGTGTAACTTGATTCATTGGATACCTAGAAGATACTTGTGATTCTTGTGGCTTTGGTAGCCACAAGGATTAGCCGGGAGCCTCCAATTAAGTTGTGGAGACGCGACCCGGCCTTGTGATTCTTGTGGCTTTGGGAGCCGTGGGAATTTGGTGAGAGCCTCCAATTAGGTTGTGGAGTGTGCCTCATCCTTGTAAAGGTTTGTTGCCGACCTCGAGGGCATCATATAGTGGCTCGTGGAACTCCTCATTGGAGGATAACACGAGGGAGATACGGTGTGCCATATCAAGGCTATTCGGGGCTCACTTGTGACCCCGCACCGCTCCAACGAAGACGTAGCTTCCATTGGGAAGTGAACTTCGGGAATCATCTCCGCGTCACCGTGTGGTTATCTCTTACCCTTCCTTTACTTGTATTGCTAGCTTAACTTGTTTAGTGTATCTTGCTAGCTTGTCTATTGCTCATCATATAGGCTTGTTCACCTAGTTGCATATCTAGAGAACTTATATTTGAGCAATTCCCTAATTTGATTAAAAGAAAAAGAAAATTTGTAGTTGCCTATTCACCCCCCCCCTCTAGTCAACCTACTCGATCCTTTCAAGAGTGTTAAACAAGATTTCAACAGATGAAGTGCTAACTTCTACCGGACAGCTTGAGTAAAACTTTCCTCACGGAGGAGCATTTCAGATCATAGGAGAAGGGTCGGGAAGATAGACCGAGAGCACTTTAAAAACCCCGGGAACATTAGTATCGGGAAAAACTTCTTGATTTTCTAGACATCGGGAACCAGCTTCTTGAGGATCACCAACTATCGTTTCTGATTGAGATTTAGATCTGGTCAGGTGTAGAGATACTTCAGACTCAGCACCGGTAGGAATAGGAAGCTTTGCAATGCATACCAACGGATTACAATTTCTAGGACCCCAAGAGTTGGACTACAATGTCAAACTCCAAAGGAGGAACGAGATGGCGGAACTCCTGTATTAGCAACTTGTCAGAGGGCATCAGCACCTCCTCGAATTACTTGCGACCATACACCATCGAGTCCTTGTTGGGAAACATCAAAGAAGACAAAAGAAGTTCTCAGACTTCCTCTCTTGCTGGAACAATTCAATCAGTGGCGTGGATGCATAGATGAAATTCTCAAGGAAAGGAGGTAACAACATACCATTCCGAGAATATTCTACACGTGCATGATCGAGTTGAAATGATTCGGAGGGAACCAGACAATTCACTCAGATCCACGGCGACATCTTTCAGCAATTGCACGTGAACCAAGGAAAGTCACTTCTAATCTTCAGAACACATACCTTGTAATGACACAAAGTGAGTTCCGACAATTTTCCAATGCCCACGCCCACCATCCAATATAAATCTCCTCAAACATGGAGAAAATAAGAATGTAGCTGATGGGCTCAACAACAAACTTATCCTGATACTCCACGACGGTAAACTCATATGTCACATGAATGGGGCATAGGTACTTGGTCAGACTAACACATTCAGGTTGGTCGGTCTGAGTTTGATTTGACGATAGCCCAATTCAAATCAAAGATTTGTAGGATAGCATACCCACAAAGGAGATACCACCTAGCTTCAACACGGACAGACTAGACATCCCCTTGAAAAGGAACTATGTCGGGATAGAGCTCTTGTCTTTCAACTCTCCAATTTGTTTAAGCTCAACCGAATAATTCTGGACATCCAGCACGATTTTCCTGGAGGAAGGAGTTGTTCAGAGAACCAGCTTACTCATAAGCTCAACATCACGATCAGGTGACAACCTGGCGATACTTCTGGAAAGACCCCCAGAATATCACGATCCACATATAGGATATCATGACATACCGGTGGATCTTGAGTTCAAGAGAGGATCATGCCTTTCAAGGCACAACGAGGTGGTCTTGGGAGCTTCGGCACGAACCTAGCTCTTTGACCGAGGAAGTGCATCAGAGCCAACTGACTTGGTAGCACTGTCAAACTCAACTTATTGATTGGCTATCCAATCATGCTAAGGAGGACAATAAATGTCCTTGGATTTTTGCACAGTAAGAACTGCTGAGAATATCCGATAGTCACATTATTACTCACGTCTCATCACTCTGGAGTAATAAGTCACTCGGAGATCGGAGAGTAACAAAGTGTAAGAGCATCACTTCATCAAGAGGATCATGATACTTAGCTCGATACCCTGATATCAAAGAGTGTGACACTCTAAGGTGGAGCAGAACAAAAGCTAAACAAGGCCCTTCTTCTGCAGATTACAATACTCTAACCTGGTCCGAGAAGTGGACAAGGTACTAGAGTTATTTCTCCAAACAAGACGAAGGGGAAAATCTTGACGGACCACAAGAGTAACTTGCATCGGAACATACCAACGCACGATAAAACTTTACTGTCCACTGACAGACAGAGGTTGGAAGCAGATCAGAGTAACAAACATGCTCAGGAGAATCCCAAGATGTTGCAGATGCACCGGTTATTACTCAGTTGTGATAACCATGCCCCAAAAGGAGAGATACAGCAGAGTCAAACAAAACTGTAGCAAGATTGTTGTTGATTCGTAGCTCACCCATAAGGACGCCGGGGTCTTCTTTAGCTTCTTCAGCAGAGACGTGGTTCAGGCGACCACGCACAATAGGTCCATTCTTGCCCGCTGGAGTGGCAGGGGCTCGTGCAGGTGTTCCCGTGAGAGGTGCCTTCTGGGGGCACTCCCTGGAGTAATGACCAGCCTGACCACAGGTGTAGCAGATAAGTCCAGGTGGAGCAGGTAGCTGAGGGCAATACCCACTTCCGCTGGGGCACTCCCTGGAGTAGTGACCCGCCTGACCACATGTGTAGCAGGTGAATCTAGGTGGAGCAGGTAGCTGAGGACGATACCCACTTCCGCTCGACCCAAAGGTTGAAGTAGTGGGGCGCGTGGCGGCGTGCTGAGCAATCTTCTCATGGGCATCCTTTACTGCGTCTACTATGAACTCCATAGAACAACTAGCCAGAAAATGGTCATTTCCTTCGCCAGGTAGCAAGTGGCGCTAGCGGTTGGGCACTTGCCAAGTGGATGCTTGTTGAAACAATGCGGGCAACTGCCGGGGCATTGACTCGCCTGATGTCCACCCCTTCCGCACTGACTACATGCCTTTCCTTGTGGTGGTCCCCACTTTCGGGGGTACTTAAGGGGGCACTTCCAGGACGGATGTCCGCGCTCCTTACAAGTGTAACACCTGCGTTTGTCTATAGCTTTCTTGGGCAAAACTTTAGATGTATGAGATTTCTCCCGATCAAAGGGTGTCGAGTGGTTCCTGGGGTGGCTTCGACTTGATGGAGCGGAGGACTTTGTGCCATTCTGTAGATTTGACAAGGACGCAGTTAGTATCCACCTCGGTATGGTTGAGACATTAGCATTAATGTACACAAGTACTCAGACTAGCGACGATAATGCTTTGGGTAACAACTAGCAAGGGATCAACAAGACAGAACTTGGGTCAAAGATTTGCATCATGTGCTACTAGCGGGAGATGCCATGGTTAAGGAACCATATGATTCAACACACGCTAGTTGGCACAATCCGGGACCTTATGTTCAAGTCCTTGGGTTAAAACCCAACAATACTGAGGATGATTTTAGTTTGCAACGCAGCGGGAGCAACTGGACACAAAACACTAAAGGTCGAGCCCAACCCCGTTTCTAATCATTTTGAAGTAACAGATGAGAAGTAAAACCTTTAACTCAAATCGAGGTAAGATTGCTCCGAGATTAGAGTGTAACCAGGTAAGGAGTAAAGAGAATCCTAAGATGGTTTTCACAACTCATTTTTAGGTTGAAATATTTTCACAAACACTAGACTCAACATCGACCAGTAGAAGGGTTTCCTACAGGTAGTCCTGCTCTGATACCAACTTGTAGCGCCCCGACCCGACTGCTATACAGTGATACTGTGTCTCCGGTTATCCGATACCAGCAGACACACTATCAAAGTATAATAGAGAGATCAAGACTTGTGGAACAACTGGCACATCACAGACTCTACGACACAAATCATTATAGTTCAACTCTTATAATAGAGAAAGATAGCAAATGACAACCAGAGGTCACAGACCCAACATTACAACAAGCGGAAGCAAAATAAGTTGTTCTAAACAACAAGATCCAAATATGGCCTAAGAGGCCTACAAATAAACATCCAGCGCCAGCTGTTCCGGGATGTCCCAAGCTGCCACCTGGGAACCCCAGACTACTCGTCGACGTCCACAAAGAACCCACCTTCGAGGTCGGTGAAGTCCTCCTCTGAAACAAAACAAACGACGTTGAGTTCGACGAACTCGCAAGATTATGTATAGAGCTTTAGCTCGATGAGGCTTTCAAGGTTTTATGGCTGTTTTGCATAAAGCTGATTTTATTTATGAAAACATAACTCAAAGGCATCGACTATTCAGAGTATTTTCAAAAGGGGGTAAGAAGTGACTCTTTTCTTGATCACTTTCTCAACATCTACCATCATCAACCACTGTACCTGTTCATCAAAGGCACCTCCCTGAACCACCCATCGAGGAAGCTCACCTTGCATTCGTGAGTGGCACCTTTAGTACCCAGTTTTTAATCATTCCGTTCAAATTATTCTATGATCTTATCGTCCTTTCCCAAGTTGTCCATAACTGTGGACACGACTTTTCGAAAAGATTTAGCCCTGCAGGGGTGCACTGTGTTTACCTTCGGTACCCGCCCGGCTCATTGCCTACGCTTAGCTCTCTTCCGGGGAAAGCCGGCTGAGTGGGAACGGTTACAACCTTTACCTTGTTAAGGACTAACCCAGGATCATCAGTGAGGACGGAGCAGCGGATCACAACACCGTGCCCGTGGCCACTCATTTTCCTAACACCACCATCCTCATCCCAGTTCATACCACCATCCTCACGCACGCGCAAATGGAAGCCCGAACTAGAGGACCCTGGCTAGTCCCGCTCAAGTTAGTTGGTCGACGGGGGTTCCATATAGCCCACCGAAAGGAAGCGCGCTCACTCTTGGTTCAAGAGGTAAAGAACTCGCACCTAGTCGGCGAGAGTGAGACAAAACACCACCATACCAAAGTGGCCTCTCATCCCCACCTTTAAGCATTTTATTACCTGTCACCACAAATTCTCCACCATCATCCGAACACTTCAACAACCTGTTTCCAACATGAAGTATCCATCGGACGGCTAACCATTTAACTAAGCATGGCTAAGCATCATCATTGCATAGTTAAGTATTTCAGGCCAACAATACAATCCTATGGATAATAGGAGGGAAACAGTTATTGGCAACGGAAACTTAATGCAACTATAGGAAACTCTAATCCAATCAAATTGACATTTGGAACCGCATGCAATATTATAGTGGAGAAAATATTTGCGGAAAATAGGATAAGATATGCTCAGAGGGGGATTACGCTTGCCTTGTTGAGTGGAGTAGTCAAACTGCTCGTAGAAGTAATGATGCTCAACTCCGAACTCGTGATCTACCGGAGAGCAAACAACACCGGAAAGTAGAAATAACAATCAACACATGTAATTGTGCAATGCATACAAAAATGATGATATGACATTTTAATGCAACTAAGGGATCCTAGACAGATTCATCAAGTTAAATGGGGTCCCGAGGTATATTTAGGAGTTATTCGGTTAACCACCCATATTTATCTTAATGCCCAACATGTTGTTCTAGTTATGACCAGTACCACAAAATGAGTGTACATGCATGAGAATGATGTTGTCTGTTAGTATTTAACTTGCTGAACATTGTGATATGTTGTTTGCAATTTTCGGAGCAAATAGGAATATTTGGTGAGTATTTCAAATTTGCATTTGGATCTGCCATTTTGGGGAAATGCAATTACCAATGATATTAGAAGTTCATTATTGTGTAGAACTGCTTGAAAACAATTTGTAAATGTTCCTAAGAACATTTTGTGGTATTACACATAAATTTTGGAATTATTTTGACTTAAACATGAATTCCCAAAAAGGGATTTCATTTCACCAATTTTTAGTATTCCATTTAAACGGAGCAGAAAAATTAATTCAGTTCTGCCCAAATAAAATATGGATGTGTAAAGTTTGTTAAGATAAACATTTTGACATCTTATTTGCTCGATTTGGAATTACAAAACAAAAGTTATGAATTTTCAGAGTCCACAATATTTTTCCTGCCTTTTATTGTTTTTCCAGATGTACTGATTAATTTCGGAATATCCGGTTTTTTTGTAACTCGGATTATCCGATTTTGTACTGGTTTTATTTGGATTAACCGATCGTGGTTGAATCGGAATATCCAATTTGGTTCACTGACGAAGTTGGAAACTGCACGCGGTGGCAGTGCCCGACGGAAAAACGGCCGGCGACGACCACGCTCTGGGCGCGTCCGCCTGTGCGCGCGGGGGTGCGAGGAGAGGGTTCAGCGGAGGGGGTCCAGACGAGCCTAGACGTGGCGGCGACGCCCGGGTATAGCTGCTGGAGCTTGCCCGGCGACGGCGGCGAGCGGCGGTCGACAGACTTCGGCGCGATGGCGCTACGGCGAGAGAGAGAACGGACGGAGGGCACGGCGAGGTGCAGCGGCTCACCCTGAGTACGACGACGTGGACGGAGAGGTCGAAGGAGGATTGCCGGCGACGAATTCATCCGCGGCGTCCGCGGCCGGAGGCGAAGAAGAACTTGACGGCGGCGGCGATTCGCGACTCCTGGCTCCGATTCCTTCCGCGTGGAGGAGCAGCACGACATGGCGGAGCTTGTGGTGGTCTCGGCTTGCCACGGGGAGGCCTACAGCGACGGCGCGAAGCTCGGCGGCCATGGCGGCGTCTCGGTCGCGGGAGAACAGAGAAGAGAGCGAGAGGGAGCCAGGCTAGGGTTAGGGTATGAGGGCTGCGGATGCTCCTCTTATCCAGGTCCAGGTGGCGCGGACGCTCGGCAGCGGGGAAGGGCGCAGCACGGCGAGAGCGGGTGCGACGCGAGCAAGGCTCGGTCGCTACAGAGGAAGAAGACATCACTTTTGCAAAGAACCCCCTGGACTTATTTTTCCATCACCGTTTGGTCCTTTTCTGTTTTTAATTTTAAAACCTTTTAAATCCAGCACTGTATTTGATTTATTTGGGACACTTAAACATTTTACAAAAAAATGAAATTATTTGGGTAGCCTCTCCATATCGAGTAGAAGCTACACAAAAATTGGGCCTTCAAAATAAAATGTTTTGGACAACATTTGTTTAGAGAGGTTGGATATGGCAGTTTGCTAAATTTCAAAAGTGTTGCTCCTTTAACAATTTGGAGCAAGTGCAAAATATTATTTTGGAGCTCTTGGAACTTCCTTGACAAATATACGATGTCAAAGTATTTTGTTTGCAACCTTGAGTGCTTTCATTGTTTGAGATTGATTTAAGCAAGCTTGGCATTTTATTTTTAGGTGGTGCCAAACCACAACAATTCCTAGCAACAACAACAATTGCCTAGCACAATTCCCTAGTAACAACATGATGCATGGATGCCATGATGCAAGGAACACAAAAGTGGAAAAATTACACAGGTTTTTAGGTTCTCAAACTTCGGGCTGTTACAGGTGGGAGTCACAAATCAGAGCTATCAAAGAAAACCTCAATTGACTCGTGTGGACCGTTTGGAACGAGAGGATTCAGCCTTTTCCAAAAAAAGACAAATGTATCCCACGGGGGTTGCTTTCCGAGGGATAGCTTAATGTTTTCTTTAGCCTTGGCAACTGTTAGTCCTTGACATTATTTCCAAAAGGCTCCTAGCTGATGACCAAACAGGCCGTAGCCCCGCTTTATAAATAAAGACACAACGGCCGAACCGATACAAATTGATGAGAGGAACCTCTTACAAAGCAGATCAAAGATAGAAAGAGAAAAGCATAAAGAGAACTAAACTTGCCACCGAGGACACCAGAGTGTGCCCGAAGGACACCGACACTCCACAACGACGCCCCCAAGAGGGTAACGACATTATTTCCAAAAGGCTCCTAGCTAGTAATTATTTCCTAGTTTAGTAATATTTTTGTTGTGCACTTATCTTTCACATGCTCTCTCTGCCACTGTGTGTGCATAGACCAAACCACAGAGAGTGGGCTTCGACTTGTTAGGTCTTTTGACTGAAGAGTTCACCGTATGCGGGACAGCAGGAGGCCTTTGTCTGTAGTCCGAGCAAAATCAATCCATGCAAAAGAGATTGACATAAGTTTGAATTTGGCTCGTATAACTTTTCTGCTTTTTTTCCCGTCAGAAACACCTAGGTGGCTCACACGCACACCCTCACACTTTAAATATGATCAAAGGGGTTTTAATGATGAGCCAATGGCTTCTATACCATTGGCGAGCGCTGCAATGGCTCATTTGCCATCAAACAAAGCTACAATGCTCATATACCAGGCACAAACAAGTTTTAGTGTCTATATGCCACTGGTTGTTAGTATACCGTTATCTTACTGTGGTAAGGGGACAAAATGACTGCTTTGCCCTCAATGGCAAATGAGCAACAATTGTAACACGTGTGTAGAAAAAATTTGCAGCATCTTGCCTCTATTTCAGCATTTCAGCAAAACAATAGTGACCACATATAACAATTTCAGCATACTATTCGTCAAACCTGTGCATGCACATGTGCTTGTGAATTTTAATATTTTTAATGCATGCAGAAGTTTGTAGGCATCAAAGCATATGGAAAATTTAGAGGGTGATATTTTAGATCAAGTACTATGAAACACGTAATAACTTTCTGTTTTGGTCAACTATAGAAAAAGAGTTAAACTAGGCCGTTCAATTTGTGCTTCTATTGTCTGCAGGCGTACCACTGTATTGCCATAATACTGTGTGTAAATTGTGTATATATTATTTTTCACGCTCATACAACCTTGGATTTACAGCCGACATTAGGAATTAACTAATTTGTAAAGGTTGCATGTGTATTGTTGTGCTATATAGAGTTGCCAAAGTGGAATTCAGTAAATGTATTATTTACTCTCTTTTGTTTACACAGAAGTATGTACAATGCAAGTTTTATCTTAACATGACAAAGATGTTAAGAGTATAGCATGTGGCAAAATCTTTAACAGCGTGGATAATATAATTTATTTGGACTCAGTAATCAATTATTTTTTCTTGTTGATAAAGAACATGTACATTAAAAATTGCTAGAGGAAAAGGAAAAGGTACACGCAATTTGTTTCCAGCTTTTTTTCCTATTCTAATCCGAGGGTAACACTAGAATTTTTGGATAGATAGGCAGGAAAACGGAGACACACTAGCGTTTGACTAATGACGATGGCAAATAAGCAATAGAATTTGTTTGTCTTTGGTATATATGAATTGAACCTTTGTTGGATGGCATATGAGCCATTGCGGAGGTTGTCAATGGTATAGAAGCAATTTTCTCTTTAGTGATACGTCATTTTTGGTTCTTTCTCAGACTTGTTTTGTTATAAGCTTATGAAATACGGAGTAGCAGACAGTATCTACCTTTTGGCATTTGAGACTATTTTGTTTATTTTTTTCCATGACTGTAACTCTTATGTTTACTGTTGCCGGGTTTCATACGAAGTTGCCGAATCTAGTTACTGTGAGTTTGGATGGAAAATCTTGCTAGCCCTTTTTCCCGTCCTGATTCGAGAGGGGGGAAACAGAACTTCATAGCCCTGGAAATCCACCGACGGCGACAGTTCCTTTACAAGTAATGTTTTCTGCTGTTCTACTTGCAATGGTGTCCATGTCAAAATGTATAATTCTGCATTGTTAGTGGCTGGTATGTTGCAAGGCGTGGTGTTACGGTTTGGCCGCACTGGGCAAACCATCATGAACGGCATTGTCTGCTGGTGTGGCCAGCCTACAATGGTAAACTTAATGAGTGGTGGTTTAGATGGATCTGTCTTCTCACGATAGTGAGATCTGGACGGAACTACGCCAGTGCAAAACATAACAGAACTACGCCAGTGCGTTTCTCCGGTTCCTTCCTAGGAGTGTTCTCCACGTTTAGGCTGATGAGGCGGCCTTCCTATAGCACAATCACCAGCTGAGAGAACAGATATTGCCTTTTTTCAAATCAAGGAAATGATGTTACATAACGCTATGGCTTCAAAGAAAATACACACTTTATTCAGTAAGTTTCTCATTGGAACTTGGAAAACAAAGTATTACGAAGGACACCCTCAGAAGGCTCCTGATCACTTGCACAATAGCTTAACGACCTAGATCTTACTTAGGTAATTTAGGTATTTAACTTGAACCTCCCATCTTATAAATACCACAAAGGCGATCGATACTCAGGTTGGATGTGGCTTAGGAGCATGCAGAGGAACACTTTGTGATACGGAGGCTTGGCCGGGGAGCTTTGCTTAATTAGCTAGTGCATCCGCACCATTGTAAGATGGCGATGGAGATGGCGCTATGGCCGAATACCCTGATCCAACTGGTGGTGGGAATTTACCATGGCGGCGTGGTGGCGGTGCTTTACCATGGTGAGCTGGGGGTGGCGGTGGATTTTTAGGTGCCGTTGGTGGCGCCGGAACATGTGGTGGATAACGGGATGGAGGCGGGGGTGGCAGGTGGTGAGTTGGGGGTGGCGGCGAATGGTGAGCAGGAGGTGTCAAGTGGTGAGCAGGTGGCGCCGGTGTGGGATAAGCAGGAGGTGGCGGTGGGCATGGTGAGCGGGAGGCGGTGGCGCCTGATGAGCAGGATACGGAGTTGGTGGAGCCTCGTGGTGCTGGTGGTGGTGCCCGATGTGACCATGGTGCTTGTGCTCAGACGCATTGCCATGGCCCAGGTGACCATGGTGCTTGTGATGAGATGCATTGTTGTGGTATGACGCTGGAGCCTCCGCCGGCGAGTTCTCATGGTGGTGATCCTTCCCGTGCTCATAACCGTTGCGGTATGCTGGTGGCTCGGCTGGCGACTTGGCATGCTGGTCATGCTTCCCGTGCTCGGGTGCATGGTGCGCCGTCATTGGTGCATGCGCATTGGCAGTCGGAGCTAGCGGGAAGGCGTCGGATGCACCATCGGAGTAGGGAGCCGGTGCCGGAGCGGCTGCAACTGACTGCAGCGAGGAGGCACTGCAGTAGGACTGCAGCATCGCTGCGAGAGCGAGGAGAAGGGCCATGCCCTTCATGTTCGTGCTGGTGGCCATCTTGATCTACTCTTGGTTGGTTGGTTGGTTTGCCTTCAATGCTTCTCCATTTGGCGCCTTATATAGTAGACATTTGAATCGGAAGTCTGGCATGCATGCTCGTTGTCACCACTTTACCCAACCCATTATCTTGGTGCTTGGACTTTGGACAAACTAGAGAGGACCATCCATAGAGTTGGGAACGCCGACTGGGCCGTCTTCCACGGGACCCGATTTCCATGTTGTTGGACCTCGAAATTCCAGTTAGATACTCAGAAATTTCTTACCTGGTTGCGTAGCAATTAGTAAGGTTACCCTGACGGAGACCCAAGATGACCTTCATACTATGTAATTTTCCATTCATATTTCTGCTGAATCATTGCTGATAGCATACCTGCTAGTATTTGAGTATTTTGACAGATGGCGTGACTGATCAGACCTTGTATTGTACAGCATGTTTAGCCGTGACCTCTAATCAAATCTTCGAACATCGCAAAAAAAAACATTCCAAGTAGTAACAGAATCTCAAAAGAAAAAGTTAGTAGTAACAGTTGCACGCTAGTGGGCTTGGACCTTGAAGACGCATTGGTCTTTGCGGCTCCGGGTGCGCTTGGACCAAACCACACACACAAGTTGGGCTTCGATTTCGAAGAATTCTCCGGATGCTGGACAGCAGGAGGCCTTTGTCGGCAGTCTGGCCGAAACCAATCCAAGCAAAACAGTGTTCGGGTGGGCGGACACAACTGTGCATTTGACTACTGTAATCTTGCAGTTTTCCCTTTCGACAAACGGGACAGAGCGCTGCCAATTCATTAAGTCACACTTCAATCGTGTATTGGATCTTGTTCTACCTTTTTCCATTATAGACTTATGAACTAGAGGTACTTTCTGAAATTAAACAGCTGTCGCAATGTTGTGAATTTCTCCTAGATCCGTAGCTCCATTGTTAGGTTTTTTTTCACAAGTCAAATTTTCTACTCTTGCCTTGCGCTTTTCGGATCAATGCTAACTATTGTGGTTCTGAAAGGAATGAGGTGATGTTTTGTCTCGTAGGAGTAGATACTCAGATTATAGGAAATACAATTTAAAATAGTTTAAATAGTAAAAAAACTCTGAAAAAATTCGGGTGTATATCCAAATATTTATGTGCACGCAATTTTTTTGCAAAAAAGAATATTTCTTACTGAGAGTACGTCAAAGGCATACTATACTTATATATATACACTTTTATAGAAGGCAGAAGAATTTGAAATACAACACGATTACAAATTGATGCGAACAAAATGAGCGTAATACGAACTCCACACTGGCTAGATCGAAAACAGCCGCCACCAACATTACGAACTACAACGCAAGAGCCTATCCAAGTTGAGCAACAGAGCCGTGACTTGACCGATGTCAGTCGGCTCGGAAGAACAACACATCCACCTGAACATCCCTTGTCGACGCACCATCCACCCTTTGATGCGAGAAATGAGGTGGCAGTGAAAGGCGGGACTTGGTCGGTCCTGAGAAAGGCAACATCCTGCCGACGGCGTACATTGCGCCTCTGAATAAGGGGGAAATTTTTTTTTATATATCGTGTAAAAAGACAAATTTCAGTACTTCGAAATGACTTTTCATTTGACAATTTTTTGTGTCTTTTTAATACAAGTCAAAAGTAAATGTTCTCTTCCATGAATTTTTGTGTGCAGATATAGAATGTCGGGATGTACACCCGGATTTTTTTATTTTTAAAATTGACATTTCAAAATGTGTTTTCGAACAGTGAAAGCATATGCTCGTACGACCCAAGTTGGATTTCCGTGAAAGGATATGCTTCAGCTACAGTAGCTGTCCGGTTAAAGGTTAGGCAGGCCGAACTGGAAAAACTCCCATGAAAGGAATCGTCTGCTGGTAAGCTGGTTACGGTCAACGGAAAAGAAAAAAAAAGGTAAAACCTCGCTGATGCTTTAGGTAGATCTGGGATTCCCACACCGATGAGATCTGAACCAAACATGAAATATCTAAGCCTTGCATGAGGACGTGTCTTAGCTAGCTAGCTAGACTGATTCCCAACCTATAGCGTCTTTTTAGCATTAGAGTTATCCACGCGGAGTAGAGGAAAGAAATTATTGTCTTCTTTCCGTGTGTGCTCCCGAAACGGCACATAGATGCAAAAAGATCGCACAATGTTGCGTGCCAATCTGTGGAGTGCAATGCCGGATTGAGTGATTCGAGTGGCGACATGAATGCCATTGGCTAGTAGCACTCATGGCACCAAGGTCACGCTACACGGCATGGTTTGTCGCCGTGGCCGGCCGGTGTGTTAGGAAAACTTCCCACAGTACTCATCCGTCCATTGCGCAAACATCGTAGCCCTGTCGGGACCATGATCGATGGGTGGATGGATGCAGCTAGACGCAAATGGCGGAACGTGGAAGGAGTGAACATGGCAAGAAGAAGAAGAAGAAGAAGAAGAAGAAGAAGAAGAAGAAGAAACCAAGGTCGTAGATGGAGGTGGTCGCCGGAAGTCTCCTCGCGGCTTCAGCGTCTTGTGGCCATTTGTTTTGCAGCGTGGAGCCGAGGCACAGTCCTACTAACACTTACTCCCTCCGTTCGGAATTAGTTCTCTCAAAGTTGGATGTATCTAGACACTTATTAGTGTGTAGGTCACTCATTTCAGAGACAAGTAATTCCGAACGGAGGGAGTACATGTTGTCGCCATCTCGCGATCGATCGCCTAATCGACTTGTTTCATTCTCCGCATCGCACTATCCTCTGAATTTTTTTTTAACAGGTCCTCCGAAATTATTAATTGCATCATCTGATCTGCATCTGCCCTATCCGGCTACTCCGGGCTCCCTTTTGGTGTCTTGTGTTGGGCAGAGGCAGCCGGTCTCCGACCCACGTCCCCCGCGTTGTCGGCGAGCCCCCTCTTCCCTGCTGCCGCGTCTCGTCCTTGCCCGCTTGCTTTTCTTTGTCATCATCAACGCCGCCGGTGGTGGACGTGACCCGAATTGATGGATGCTATTCCGATTTGATGGAGTAAATTAAAAAAAAACTACCAAAACTAAGACAAGTTTAACGGGTCAGTACTAACGACAACATATCACACTGATTCTTGTCTAACTATACTTTGACAGCCATGCTGACCGATTGGGCCCACCCATCAGAGCTGACTAGGCAGCACATGTGGACGTAAAGCTGAGCGCTGGACGTGGGGCCCACTTGTCAGCCCCACCTTTTCCCCTCATCTTTCTCTCTCTTCCTCTCGTCCTATCTCCATCGCTGCCTCCTCTGCACCTATGCGCTCGCGACAATGGTCGGCCTCCTTCTCTCGCTCCAGCGTCGCGCCGACGTCGCCGTTGTCTCACCCTCCTCCACCCCGTGCCGGAGTTGGGCGGACACAACTGTGCGTTTGAGTTTTGACTCCTGTAATTTTGCACTTTTTCTTTCAACAAACCAGGCAGAGCACTGTCAATTCATTAAGTCACACTTCAATCGTTTATTGGATATTGCTCTACCTTTTCCATTATAGACTTATGAAATTAGAGATACTATCCGAAATTTAACAATTGTAGCAATTTGTGAATTTCTCATATATCCATAGCTCCATTGTTACACTAGGTTTCTTTCACAAGTCAAATTTTCTAATGTTGCTAGGTATTGTATAGTTCTGAAAGGAAGGATGTGATGTTTTGTCTCGTAGAACTAGATACTCCCATTATGGTAAATACAACAACAATAACAACAAAGTCTTTCATTCTCGGACATGATGTTTTGGCTCATGGGTGCAGATGAACCCGTTGTGCAAAATGCATTTTTAACGCATTTCAAAATGTTAAAAAAATTCAAACAAAAATTTTGGTGTTCATATGAAAAATGTCTATCTATACAAAAAAGTTTCGCATCGAAAAGACATTTTGTGTGACCGGTATAAAAAAGAGAAAAAAATGTTACGTGCAGAAGCATTTTTGAACGCTGGGATTTGTCTTTTTTACACCGGCCGCACAAAATGTCTTTTCATCCCGATTTTTTTTTTGTACGAACATAGAATGTTCGTATGTACATCCGAAATTTTTGTTTGAAATTTTTGACATTTTAAAATTCATTTTTTGGGTAATGGGTTTAGATGCACCTATGAGCCGAAGTGGATTACCTCCATTCTCAAACAAGTTGGGATGAAATAGAGTTGGAACCCATAAGATACCAAATCCATTATGGTAAATACAATATAATAATATTTTAAAATAGTAAAGAATTCTGACAAAAAATCTATATCCGAACGCAACAAAAAAATCACGAGAAAGAACATTTTTTTAGAGTACTTCAAAGGCGTACCATACTCTTATAGAAGGCATAAGAATTTTAAATACAAGACGACTACAACTCGCGGCAAAAAAAAATAGTACGAACTCCGGCAAGTCCGAACACAGCCACCACCGACATGACAAACTACGACGCAAAAGAAGCATATCCAAGCTGAGCAACAGAGCTACGTCCTCGACCGATGCCGGTCACCTCGGAACAACAACACCTCCACCTGAATGAAGGAAAAAAGTAAATGCTTCTCACCACATTTCAGTACTTCAAAATGACTTTTCATCCGACATCTTTTTAATACAAGCCAAAAGTAAATGTTCTCTTCCGTGAAATTTTGAGTGCAAATATAGAATGTCAGGATGTACACCCGGATTTTCTTTAATTTTTTTACATTTCATAATGGTTTTTAACAGTGAAAAGCACATGCTCGTACGATCCAAGATGGATTTCCGTGAAAGGATATGCTCCAATGCATGTGAGCTGCAGCGGCTATCCGGTTAAAGGTTAGGCCGAACTCTCATGAAAGGAATCGCCAGATGGTAAGCTGGTTAATCAACGGGAAAGAAAAAAACGTAAAACCTCGCTGATGCTTTAGGTAGATCTGGGATTCCCACGACACTGAGATCTGAACGAAATATCTAAGCCATTGCATGAGGACGTGTCTTAGCTAGACTGATCCCCCAGCCTATAGCGTCTTTTCAGCTGCCCAGACACTTTCTTCTTTCCGTGTTATGCTCCCGAAACGGCGCATAGAGGCAAAAAAATCGCGCGCTGGATGCGTGTCCAAGTTGTTAAATGTAATATACCGTACCGTATGGGTATGGTATAGTATACCACCCCATACGGTACACAACTTGTACGCCACGCTATGGGGCTGTTCCTAGCTCTATATCAACAAGAAGCACGAGCCCTAGCGAGTATCGTTTCCGCCTAGGTTATTTGATATGGTATCAGAGCCCTCTTCTTCCCCGACCTAGCCGCCGTCTAGCGATCCAGAAAAGCTGCCGCCGCCGCACCTATGCCGCCGCTTACGACCCCAAAAACCCAAAACCCTAAAAACCAAAAACCTTGATCCTCTCCAGCCATGTCGCTCGTGCCTTCCTCGTCGACGGTTCCGGCTGCTGGACTCGGATCCCCTCCCTCCCAAAAGCTGACGAGGACAAATTTCTCTTCTGGAAGACCCTCGTCTACCCCCCCTCCGTGGCGCTCAGGCTCTCGGCTTGCTCGATGGCACGGACGCTGCGCCGGCGCAAACCCTGGAGATTGAAGATGCAGACAAGAAAAAGATGACAGTCCCCAACCCTGCCTACACTGCATGGGTCAGTCGGGATCAGACGGTGCTCACGTTTCTCTTGAACTCGTTGTCACCGGAAATCATCCCCCACATCGTCGGGAAAGACACCTCTGCTGAGGTCTGGTCCGTCCTCACCGGTATGTTCTCCTCTCACTCCCGAGCTCGGGTTAATCATCTGAGAGGTGAGCTGAATAACACCAAGAAAAAGCCTGATATGACAGTCGCTCAATACTTCGCTAAGATGAAAAGTATCTCCTCCGAGCTTGCTGCAGCTGGTAAGATTATTGATGAAGATGACATGGTAGGATGCATATTGAACGGTCTAGACAGTAGCTCCAATGATCTTGTGACATCCGTCAATGGCAACCCGGGCACCACACTTGATGATTTGTTTAGCCAGATGTGTGCTCATGATCTTCGTCAGGAGATGCTTGCAGATGCAGGCCATGGTCCCGGCTTCATCTCCTCCGCCAACGCTGCTACCCGAGGTGATCGTGGACGTGGCTACGATGGCCGCTTCCGTGGTGATCGCGGCAGGTTCCCAGATCGTGGTGACCGCGGTCCCCGCGGTGACCGCTATGGCGCAGATCGTCGTGATGGTGGTGGCCAGGACAGGCGCCGTGATGATGGCTACCGGCGCCGTGATGATGCTGATGACAGGCGCCGTGATGACTACCGCCGCCGTGATGACGATGGCTATCGTCGTCATGATGATGATGGCTACCGCCGCCGTGATGATCGCCGCCGCGATGACGGAGGCAAAAGACGTGATGATGGTGCTCGACGCCATGGCCGTGCCCCCACCCCCCTTCGTCGATGTCACCTGCCAGATTTGCAAAATACAAGGCCATCCCGCAAGTGAGTGCTGGTGGCGATACCAAGGAGACTCTGATGATCGTGATGGTGACCGTGGCCGTGACCGTGATGGTGACCGTGGCCGTGACCGTGATGACCGTGATGACAGGGCTGCAAACTATGCTTCCTATGGGATTGATACCAACTGGTACCCAGATACGGGAGCAACAGATCATATTACAGGCGAGTTGAGCAAGCTGGACATGCATGAGAAATACAAGGGACGTGACCGTGTCTATACAGCTGATGGCAATGGTATGAAAATTCAGCATATTGGTCATTCTACTTTGTGCACCCCTACTAGTTCTTTGCATCTTAATAATATTCTCCATATTCCTAATGCTTTGAAAAACCTTGTTTCAGTCCACAAACTTACTGTTGATAACCATGTCTTTCTAGAATTTCACCCTGATTTCTTTTTGATCAAGGATCAGGTCACAAGAAGGGTGCTATTTAAAGGTCCTTGCCACGGTGGTCTGTACCCGCTAGTGCCTCTTTCTACCGGGTCTTCCAAGCAAGCCTTCGTCACAATAAAGCATTCGTCTTCCACGTGGCATCGTCGCTTAGGACATCCTTCTTCGTTTGTGGTTCAACAAATTCTTAGAAAGAATAAAATTTCGTATACCCCTGAAACAACTCCTTATGTTTGTGATTCTTGTAAATTAGCAAAAAGTCATCAGTTGTAATATCATATTTCTACCAGTGTTTCCACTGTTCCATTGGAACAAGTGTTTTTTGATGTTTGGGGTCCTGCTCCTGCCCTGGCGTGGCCGCCTCGGTTGCCTCCCGACGCCGCCCTTTCGCCTATATATTCCCGATGTCCCGAAAACCCTAAAAACACCGATCATATTTCATGAAAAGTTCCGTTGCCCCCGCCGTCGTCAACCCTAGATCGGGAGGGTTCTGAAGCTCTTCCCGGCACCCTGCCGGAGAGGGTAATCATCACCGGAGGGCTCTACATCGCCATGCCTACCTCCGGAGTGATGCGTGAGTAGTTCATCCTTGGACTACGGGTCCATAGCAGTAGCTAGATGGTTGTCTCTCCACCTTGTACCTCCATGTTTAGATCTTGTGAGCTGCCTAACATGATCAAGATCATCTTATTGTAATGCTACATGTTGTGTTTGCTGGGATCCGATGAATATTGATACTATGAGCAAGTTGTTTATCAATCTATCTATTTATGTTGTTTATGATCTTGCATGCTCTCCGTTACTAGTAGATGCTTTGGCCAAGTAGATGCTTGTAACTCCAAGAGGGTATTTATGCTAGATAGTGGGTTTATGCCTCCAGTAATCTGGGCTCGAGATGACAGAAACGACTAAGTGTGTGAATGTGTTGTTGCCACTAGGGATAAAACAATACGTTTAATCCTTTGTTTTCAGCAAGGCGGAAAGATTGACAACCTCTCTGTTTCGTTGGGGCAAAGTAGTTTGCTTGTGTTGTGTGCAGGTTCCACGTCAGTTGCGCCGCTGACAACCTTCTGAAGAACCTCCGTGTCCTCCTGGTTCGATAAACCTTGGTCATATTTCAAGGGAAAACTGCTGCTGCACTACATCATACCTTCTTCTTGGGGTCTCCCAACGAACGTGTGTTGTCACGGTCAACAAGCAGATCTTCTGGTGCTGTTGCTGGAAGTAATAAAACACTCTACCGTTAACACGCCATCAGGGACGCGGTGGCCGGACGACCTGCTGGAGGAGCCGCGCTCGTGGGCGGGCGTCGATCCTGGGAGCTAGCGGGGCGCGGAGCAGCTACGGCCATGGGAGCTGGTCGGTCCGGTGTCGGCTGGCGACCGGAAGCGAGGATGGAGGCGGCGAGGGATTCTGCTGCTCGATTTGGAGGCGGGGAGACGACGGCCGCTGACAAAAGCTTCTGGAGGAGGACGGGACGAAGAGGACGGTCGTGGGGATTGGAATGAGAGGAACTGGGCGAGAAAGAAAATAGCGAACCGTTTTTCACTTCGCGGTGGCATATCCTCATAATTTTGGACTGCTCCGTGGTTTGGTGCTCCGCGGATTTGCAAAAGAGGTGCTTCGTGGTTTGTACAGCAAATTGGCCCAGCTTCTCGGATCTAGCTCCACGGAGTTGGGCTGTTCGGCACTGCTCCTCCGTGGATTTTAGAGAAGCTGGAGGCTGGAGGACTTCCGAACACGCCCTAACAGTGGCGGAGCTGCATGTTGTATATGTGGTCAAGCGACATCACAAAATTTTGGTGTACACTATAATATCAGCTAGAAGTACACCCAGTTTGACCCTACGAGTACTCGGTAATGACCACACTAGTATCATATGGCCTTTATTTTGAGCTTTTGACATCACTTGAAGCTAATGCCAGCTAAGCCACTGCGCCCTAACTCTTACATGTTTTCGCCATCTCGCGATCGATCGCCAAATCAACTTGTTTCATTCTCCGCATCGCACTATCCTCCGAATTTTTTTTTTTGAACAGGTCCTCCGAAATTATTAATTGCATCATCTGATCTGCATCTGCCCTATCCGGCTACTCCGGGCTCCCTTTTGGTGTCTTGTGTTGGGCAGAGGCAGCCGGTCTCCGACCCACGTCCCCCGCGTTGTCGGCGAGCCCTGTCTTCCCTGCTGCCGCGTCTCGTCCTTGCCCGCTTGCTTTTCTTTATCATCATCAACGGCGCCGGTGGTGGACGTGACCCGAATTGATGCTATTCCGATCTGATGGAGTAAATTAAAAAAAACTACCAAAACTAAGACATGTTTAATGGGTCCGATGATGGTAAGTTTTTTAAAAAACTACCGGCGTTGGGACTAACGACAACATATCGCATAACTATACTTTGACAACAGTGCTGACCGATTGGGCCCACCCGTCAGAGCTGACTAGGCAGCACACGTGGATGTAAAGCTGAGCTGGACGTGGGACCCACTTGTCAGCCCCTCCACTTTCTCTCTCTTCCTCTCGTCCTATCTCCGTCGCTGCCTCCTCTGCACCTATGCGCTCGCGACAATGGTCGGCCTCCTTCTCTCGCTCTCGCGTCGCGCCGGCGGCGCCGCCGCCTCACCCTCCTCCACCCCGTTCCGGGGTTGGGCGGACACAACTGTGCGTTTGAGTTTTGACTCCTGTAATTTTGCACTTTTTCTTTCGACAAACCAGACAGAGCACTGTCAATTCAGTAAGTCACACTTCAATCGTTTATTGGATATTGCTCTACTTTTTCCATTATAGACTTATGAAATTAGAGATACTATCTGAAATTTAACAATTGTAGCAATTTGTGAATTTCTCATATATCCATAGCTCCATTGTTACGCTAGGTTTCTTTCACAAGTCAAATTTTCTAATGTTGCTAGATATTGTATAGTTCTGAAAGGAAGGAGGTGATGTTTTGTCTCGTAGAACTAGATACTCCCATTATGGTAAATACAACAACAATAACAACAAAGTCTTTCATTCTCGGACATGATGTTTTGGCTCACGGGTGCAGATGAACCCGTTGTGCAAATTGTATTTTTAACGCATTTCAAAATGTTAAAAAAATTCAAACAAAAATTTCGGGTGTTCATATGAAAAATGTCTATTCACACAAAAAAGTTTCGCATCGAAAAGACATTTTGTGTGACCGGTATAAAAAAGAGAAAAAAAATGTTACGTGCAGAGGCATTTTTGAACGCTGGGGATTTTTCTTTTTACACCAGCCGCACAAAATGTCTTTTCATCCCTTTTTTTTGTACGAACATAGAATGTTTGTATGTACATCCAAAAAATTTGTTTGAATTTTTTGACATTTTAAAATTTATTTTTGGGTAATGGGTGCAGATGCACCTATGAGCCGAAGTGGATTACCTTCATTCTCAAACAAGTTGGGCTAAAATAGAGTTGAAACCCATAAGATACCAAATCCATTATGGTAAATACAATATAAAAATATTTAAAATAGTAAAGAATTCTGACAAAAAATCTATATCCGAACGCAACAAAAAAATCACGAGAAAGAACATTTTTTTAGAGTATTGCAAAGGCGTACCATACTCTTATAGAAGGCATAAGAATTTTAAATACAAGACGACTACAACTCGTGGCAAAAAAATAGTATGAACTCCGGCTAGTCCGAAGACAGCCACCACCGACATGACAAACTACGACGCAAAAGAGCCTATCCAAGCTGAGCAACAGAGCTACGTCCTCGACCGATGCCGGCCACCTCGGAACAACAACACCTCCACCTGAACATCCCCTTGTGAATGCACCATCCACCCTTTGATTCCAGATAGGAGGTGGCAGGCTAAAGGCAGGATTTGGTCGGTCACGAGAAAGGCATCGTCTTCGACATCCCGCCGACGGCGTGCATTGCGCCTCTGAATGAAGGAAAAAAGTAAATGCTTCTCACCACATTTCAGTACTTCAAAATGACTTTTCATCCGACATCTTTTTAATACAAGCCAAAAGTAAATGTTCTCTTCCGTGAAATTTTGAGTGCAAATATAGAATGTCAGGATGTACACCCGGATTTTCTTTAATTTTTTGACATTTCAAAATGGGTTTTTAACAGTGAAAAGCACATGCTCGTATTCCGTGAAAGGATATGCTCCAATGCATGTGAGCTGCAGCGGCTGTCCGGTTAAAGGTTAGGCCGAACTCTCATGAAAGGAATCGCCTGCTGGTAAGCTGGTTACGGTCAACGGGAAAGAAAAAAACGTAAAACCTCGCTGATGCTTTAGGTAGATCTGGGATTCCCACGACACTGAGATGTGAACGAAATATCTAAGCCATTGCATGAGGACGTGTCTTAGCTAGACTGATTCCCCAGCCTATAGCGTCTTTTCAGCTACTATTAATTAGGTTTGCCCAGACACTTTCTTCTTTCCGTGTTATGCTCCCGAAACGGCGCATGGAGGCAAAAAATCGCGCGCTGGATGAGTGTCCAACTGAAACAATGTTGCGTGCCAATCTGTCGAGTGCAATATGCTGGTTCGAGTGATTCGAGTGGCCATTGGCTCGTAGCCAGTACTAGCATGGTTTTTAGCCATGGCCGGCCGGTGTGAGAGAGAAACTTCATCATCGGTACGTAGTCATGCCATCCATCCATTGCCCTGTCGGGAAGCGGGACCATGATCGTTGATCGATTTGGAACAGATGGGTGGAACTAGACGCAAATGGCGGAACGTGGAAGGAGTGACCAGTCTTGGATAGAAAACATCTCGCAAGTTGAAGAAGAAGAAACCAAGGTGGTGGATGCGGGAGGTCGCCGGAAGTCTCGTCGCGGCTTCGGCATCTTGCGCCCATTTGCAGCGGTTGTCGCCATCTCGCGATCGCCTAATCGACTTGTTTCATTCTCCGCATCGCGCTATCCCCCGAAATTAATTAATTGCTACTGCTGCCCTGCATCATCTGATCTGCATGTGCCCTAGCCGGCTACCCCGGGGTTCTTTTTGGTGTGTTGTGTTGGGCAGGCAGCCGGGTCTCCGACCCACGTCCCCCGCGTTGTCCTTTCTGGCCTTTTTTATCATCATCATCAACGGCGCCGGTGGTGGCCGTGACCCGAATTGATGTATGCTACCAGTTGATGGCTCCCATTGCGTGGCTGTTTTACACCTTTCCTCCAACTTTTCGTCTCAGGAGGTCGGGTACGTGCTGCTCTTGTTTGTTCTAGGTGCTCCGTGCCCGGTGCCCCGGTACACTATCATATCTGAGTATAGTGAACAATGTACATTTTCAATTCTCTAAAATTTGTCATTTTTCATAACCCATAATATAATGAATTTCATGTTGTGATTTTGCATGCTTATAGGCTACAACATTGGCTATATCCAGAGTTGTTTTCAGACTTTTTTGAAACTTATAAATGCATTTTTGAATTTGTTAAAACAAAGGGATCACTGAAACTCGGTAGCAAAATGACTTTTCGGAACGACATGTTCGATATGTATATATAAGGTATACCTCAATAATTATCAAGAAGCTTAAATGAATCTAACATCTGTTTTGACACAACATATTAAAACCAGAAAGGAACATAACAAGACCAAACTATGGTCGTTTCAGGCTATAGCACAATTGCCAGCTGAGAGAATAGATATTGCCTTTTTCAAATCAAGGAAATGATGTTACATAACGATGGCTTCAAAGAAAATACACACTTTATTCAGTAAGTTTCTCTTTGGAACTTGGAAAACAAAGTATTACGAAGGACGCCCTCAGAAGGCTCCTGATCACTTGCACAATAGCTTAACGACCTAGATCTTACTTAGCTAATTTAGGTATTTATCTTGACATCCCATCTTATAAATACCACAGAGGCGATCGATACTCAGGTTGGACGTGGCTTAGGAGCATGCGGAGGAACACTTTGTGTTACTGGGGCCTAGCCGGCCGGGGAGCTTGCTTAATCAGCTAGTGCATCCGCACCATAGTAAGATGGCGATGGAGATGGCGCTATGGCCGAATACCCTGATCCAACTGGTGGTGGGAATTCACCATGGCGGCGTGGTGGCGGTGCTTTACCATGGTGAGCTGGGGGTGGCGGTGGATACTTATGTGCCGTTGGTGCCGGAACATGTGGTGGATAACGGGATGGAGGCGGGGGTGGCAGGTGGTGAGTTGGAGGTGGCGGCGAATGGTGAGCAGGAGGTGTCAAGTGGTGAGCAGGTGGCGGCGGTGTGGGATAAGCAGGAGGTGGCAAGTGAGACGGTGGGGCATGGTGAGCGGGAGGCGGTGGCGCGGGATGAACAGGATACGGAGTTGGTGGTGGAGCTTCGTGGTGCTTGTGGTGGTGCCCGATGTGACCATGGTGCTTGTGCTCAGACGCATTGCCATGGCCCAGGTGACCATGGTGCTTGTGATGAGATGCATTGCTGTGGTACGACGCAGGAGCCTCTGCCGGCGAGTTCTCGTGGTGGTGATCCTTCCCGTGCTCAGAACCGTTGCGGTATGTTGGTGGCTCGGCTGGCGACTTGGCATGCTGGTCATGCTTCCCGTGCTCGGGTGCATGGTGCGCCGTCATTGGTGCATGCGCATTGGCAGTCGGAGCTAGCGGGAACGCGTCAGATGCACCATCGGCGTAGGGAGCCGGTGCCGGAGCCGCTACAACTGACGGCAGCGAGGAGGCACTGCAGTAGGACAGCAGTATCGCTGCGAGAGCGAGGAGAAGGGCCATGCCCTTCATGTTCGCGCTGGTGGCCATCTTGATCTACGTACTCTTGGTTGGTTGGTTTGCCTCCAATGCTGCTCCATTTGGCGCCTTATATAGTAGACATTTGAATCGGAAGTCTGGCATGCATGCTCCTTTGTCACCACTTTACCAAACCCATTATCTTGGTGCTTGGACTTTGGACAAACTAGAGAGGACCATCCATAGAGTTGGGAGCTCGGTCTCGGCCGTGTTTCACAGGACCCGATTTCCATGTTGTTGGACCTCAAAATTCCAGTTAGATACTCAGAAATTTCTTACTACCTGATTGCGTAACAATTAGTAAGGTTGCTCTGACGGAGACCCAAAGATGACCTTCATACTATGTAATTTTCCATTCAAATTGTGCTGAATCATTGCTGATAGCATACCTGCTAGTATTTGAGTATTTTGACAGATGACTTGACTGATCAGACCTTGTATTGTACAACATGTTTAGCCGTGACCTCTAATCAGATCTTCTCGTTAGAAATCCTAGTATACTACTGGATTTTTTTTACTTCAGCTGTATATCTGTATCCAAATCGTGGATATCTCAACAATCCTAGTAGTAACAGAATCTCAAAAAAAAAAAGGTTAGTAGTAACAGTTGCATGCTAGTGGGCTTGGACCTTGAAGACGCATTGGTCTTTGCGGCTCCGGGTGCGCTTGGACCAAACCCAGCACACAAGGTGGGCTTCGACTTCGTAGGTCTTTGGACTGAAGAATTGTCCGGACGCGGGACAGCAGAGGCCTTTGTCGGTTGTCTGGTCGAAACCAATCCAAGCAAAACAGTTCGGGTGGGCGGACACAACTGTACATTTGACTACTGCAATCTTGATCCCATAAAAAAAAAAGGACTACTGCAATCTTGCAGTTTTTCCTTTCGACAAACGGGACAGAGCACTGTCAATTCATTAAAGTCACACTTCACTCATTTATTGGATCTTGCTCTACCGTTTTCCATTATAGACTTATGAAATTAGAGGTACTATCTGAAATTTAACAGCTGTAGCAATGTTGTGAATTTCTCATAGATCAGTACTGTTACGCCAGTTTTCTTTCACAAGTCAAATTTTCTACGGCTGCATTGCTATTGAACCTTGGTAGCTATTGTAGTTCTGAAAGGAAGGAGGTGATGTTTTGTCTCGTAGGACTAGATACTCCCATTATTGGAATACAATTTAAAAATATTTCAAACTAGTAATAAAATCTGACACAAATTTCAGGTGTATATCAGAATATTTTATGTTCACGCAAAAAAAGGCGAAAAAGAATATATTTTTTTCGATAGTACGTCAAATGCCTACCATACTCTTATAGAAGGCAGAAGAATTCGAAATACAACATGACTAAAACTTGTTGGGAACAAAAGGAACGTAATACTAACTCCACACCGACTTGTCCGAAGACAACCACCACCAACATTACAAACAACAACGCAAAAGAGCCTATCCAAGCTGAGCAATACAGTCGTGTCTCGGAAGAATAACACCTCCACCCGAATATTCCCTGTCGACGCACCATCCACCCTTTTGATGCCAGAAAGGAGGTGGCAGGTGAAAGGCGGGACTTGGTCGGTCACGAGAAAGGCATCGTCTTCGACATCCCGTCGACGGCATACTTGGGCATCAGAATTGTGGAAAAAACATTTTTCAAGGCTTGTTTAAAAAAGAAAAATTCCAGTACTTCAAAATGACTTTTCATCCGACATTTTCTTCTCTTTCTAATACAAGCCAAAAGTAAATGTTCTCTTTCGTGAAATTTTGAGTGCAAATATACCATGTCAGGATGTACACCCGGATTTTCTTTAATTTTTTGACATTTCAAAATGGGTTTTTAACAGTGAAAAGCACATGCTCGTACGATCCAAGATGGATTTCCGTGAAAGGATATGCTTCAATGCATGTGAGCTGCAGTAGCTGTCCGGTTAAAGGTTAGGCCGAACTGGATCAACTGTATATGAAAGGAATCGTCAGCTGGTAAGCTGGTTACGGTCAACGGAAAAGAAAAAAAAAAGGTAAAACCTCTCTGATGCTTTAGGTAGATCTGGGATTCCCACGACACTGAGATCTGAACGAAATATCTAAACGCTTGCATGAGGACGTGTCTAGGCTAGCTAAACTGATTCCCCAACCTATAGCGTCTTTTTAGCCATTAGGTTTGCCCAAACACGGAGCAGAGGAAAGAATCATTTTCTTCTTTCCGTATTATGCTCCCGAAACGGCGCATAGAGGCAAAACATCGCGCGCTGGATCGTTGCGTGTGTGCTCTGATCGATCTCTGCCCAAGCGCTACGTGCATTAGATCGATGGGAGAGTCATATCATCTTTCCATGGAAACAAACAATGTTGCGTGGCAATCTGTCAAGCGCAATGCATGTCGCCATTGGCTCGTAGCCAGTACTGGGATGGTGGCACGAACGGCACGGCATGGTTTGTAGCCGTGGGCGGCCGGTGTGATAGAAAAACTTCCCACAGCACTCATCCGTCCATTGCGCAAACATCGTAGCCCTGTCGGGAGGCGGGACCATGATCGATTTGGGTGGATGGATGTAGGTAGACGCAAATGGCGGAACGTGGAAGGAGTGATCAGTCTGGGATAAAGAACATCTCGCAAGTTGAAGAAGAAACCAAGGTGGTGGATGCGGGAGGTCGCCGGAAGTCTCGTCGCGGCTTCGGCATCTTGCGCCCATTTGCAGCGGTTGTCGCCATCTCGTGATCGATCGTCTAATCGACTTGTTTCATTCTCCGCATCGCCCTATCCTCCGAAATTAATTAATTGCATCATCTGATCTGCATGTGCCCTACCCGGCTACCCCGGGGTCCTTTTTGGTGTGTTGTGTTGGGCAGGCAGCCGGGTCTCCGACCCACGTCCCCCGCGTTGTCCTTTCTTGCCTTTTTTATCATCATCATCAACGGCGCCAGTGGTGGCCGTTGTCCCATTGCGTGGCTGTTTTACACCTTTCCTCCAACTTTTCGTCTCAGGAGGTCGGGTACGTGCTGCTCCTGTTTGTTCTAGGTGCTCCGTGCCCGGTGCCCGGGTACACTATCACAGCCAGGGTCACAATTGAATCCAACTTCCTTCTGGAAACGAAAGAGAGACCAAGTGTTTATGTACACTACACTTTTTTTTTTTTTTTTGAAAGGATACACACTGCGAGATCAACACGAAATACAAGTGAAAGAGCAAGAACTCGCAGACGAACACGCCGCAAAACTCAGCACAACAGCGACGACCGAAGAGCCCGACGCTGAACCGCCGCAGAGCCTGGCGAAGAGCTTCGTCGCCGACCTTCGCCGGAGAAGAAGCAGAGCCCAGGCCTCCACCATCCGCAGGAGAGGACACACCCCACTCATGGAGAAGAAGGCCGCAGAAGCCGCCCGTCGCAGGCGACGGAACCGAAGAACTCTGAACGAGCACGGCCACGGCGCGTCCACCCTGCAACCACCTTCCTTCCACCTCACCCTGCGCTGAGCACGAACACGGCATGCCGGAGACGCCGCCGGAAGGCCACCTTGAGCACCCCTTATCCCCTCGCCACCACGGCCGGCCGGAGAAGGGAGGAGCAAGGCGACGAAGAAACCGAGCCTGCTGACAGAAGCAGCCGAACCCACTCCACGAGGGCCAGCCGGCGAAGCCAGAGCAGCAGAGCAAAAGAAGACGACGAACTCCGATATCCTAGATGAGATCCTCCTGTACAAGCGGAAGAGGAGACCAGCGCCAGCCACCAGCTCCCCGCCGCACCCCAGCGCCTCCACAGCAAGGCCAGGAGCCACCTTACCAAGACGAAGACGAGGACGGGGGACAAAAGCTCTGGAGAAAGGCCACCACCTCCGCCACGGCGACCTCGCCCAGAGCACGAACTCCCACCAGATCGACGGATCTGGGGGCACCAAACGCCAGATGCTTCACGGCTCCGCCCGCCATGGCCTCGCCGTGATGGGAAGAAGCACTGGCCACCTTATTCCACTCCGCCGCCGCCACCACCACCCTGCCAGCGCCGGAGAGGACACTAAACCTACTACCTACAGGCCTCGGGCACAAATCGACAGCCCCTCCACCCTCCCGCCACCACAAGGGCAGCCGGAGAGGGAGGAGACCGGCGATCCGGCCGTCGGCGGCGCGCTGGGACTTGTCGCCTTTCCTGTCGCCTCTCAGCACTGTACACGAGAGGGAGGGGAAAGGGGAGCTTCTTCACCTCTTATGTACACTACACTTGTGGCCGGTGGGATTTGAAACGCAGGAATTTTGTAGCGGATGCGTTTAGATGGCGCACACTAATTGAACACAAGAATTTTAAAAGACTAATGAGAGAGTAGAGAGATATATAGGTCGAATCTGCATTGGACTTCGCGTATGAAAATTAAAATGAGGTATCAATTCATGTTGAGAATCCTCTGAAAATTGGCTTCATATGAATGGATTTCACATAAATTTGATGGCCCCAATACTATGATCAAAGGGTTTTCATAGAAAATATTTCATAGGATTCAAACTCTTGAAAATTTTACGAAATCCTACAATCCAAAGAGGCCCACGGTTTTTCTTTTCTAGATCTCTCGGATCAATGCGATCCTTCTTCCCATTGTGAACCGCTTCGGTGTGTGAATACCATATGTGCAATTTGATGTCTTTGGCCAGTTGTCTTGTACATTTGAAAGGATTCTAAAAACAAAGTAATAGGAAAACACAGTAGAATAGAATGTGAATAGAGGTGCGAAATAAGAAAAAAACACAAAAAACCTTATCGACATCGTGAAATTAAAATCAATCCACACGAGAAAAAATAATTAGGATGCCATTATGTCACTAATTTCGATCTTGTTCTTTGCACGTCGAACACCCTTCAAGATGCAGTGTAGTGCAAACGATCTGATATAGTGGAAAAAAATACGAGATACAATGCAGAAAATCTGGTGCAAAATTGCTTACTAAAATGTTTAAACGTAAATTTGCACCCATTAGCAAGACACGTGTAGATTGCTAAATTGCAAATTATTGTTGCTTAGTGAGTGAAACCTCCTTTTGAGGGTTTGTAACAAAATAAAAGCACGTGACACAAAATTGGCAAATGTCGTTGTTTGATAAACTATAGGGAGTATGGAGTAGTTTTCTTGTGCTGGCCAAAATCCTGATACTCCAACAAAACATTTAGTGGTAGAAACATGCCATTATGTTTAATTTTGAGTACACAAGTAAAGGGTAGACCCGTTTGGAACGTCGGATTAGAAAAACATAAGAATAGAAAGATCAAATGAATTAGATGTCCACTAAAAACACAATAATTATACAAAATATGTTTGTTTAGATGCTCCACAAGAAATTTGCAGGAATATATACATTTTTCCGTTAGGGAGAGAAGGGACAAGGAGACCTAGGTATTTGACTTCAAAGGAAAAGAAAACATAAGATTCTTTTCAATTGAATATTAAGAGTTTTTAATACAAATAGTTTCATTGTATTTTGAAGGATCTGCATCCCCTACGAGTTTTTGGAGTTGGTTGTTTCAGCATTCTCTTTTTAAAAAAAGTGAAAATATGAAGAAAAAATAGAAAGTGGATGTTGGGCAGGTTGAATCCTACGTGAAATGTGTAATGTAATTTATTTGGTTGCATCATAGCAGAAATAATTTTGTGAATGGTTAGTTGTATGCAAATGTCGTTGATAAAATAATCAAATCTTCACCAGGCTGAACTTCATTGGATTTTTTTTTTGGAATTCTATGCAAGGATTACCATAGTTTTCAACACAACCAAAATGCTAACCAATAGAATATCCCATAATCCTTATGAAATTCCTCTGAATCAAATAGCATCTTCCGAGCAGAAATTGTATCCACTCAAATCTCATTCCACAATTGTTTCTTAGTGTGATTTGAAACACACCAAGATATTAAGTCGTGTAGTTTAATTCAATACTATAGAATTCAAGAGTCGAAAACATTCTAATCATGCATTCTTTTCTCCTTGTGTTCTCAGATTTTTTTTTGAATCAAAGTGCAATAAATTAGAACAACAATGTATGTTGTAGTGCACAAGTCGTTGATATAACGCCGGCGAAACACCATTCATAAATATTACATCCTTCGGAGATCTGAGCATCGAGCTGGAGGCTGACATGGCAAAGATGGAAGGCAGGAGCGTCCCCAGGCGTTGTCTAGCAGCGGCGGCAGGCGATGGCGAGGAGTGGTACCCGGCGTTAGGGAGGGGAGCCGTGATTTATGGATTTTAGGGAGAAAGGGGAGGATGGGTCGGAGTTCGGTCGAACCATGTAGGGTAGATTTTTGTTCAGATGCCATTTTCACATAGACCCTCATTATACGATCTGTGAACCTGTATCCCGCCACGTTGTCCAGCCACACAAGCGAGTACGGTACAAAAACAAGTGGAGTGATCCGTAGTGACCCTCTTAATTCCGCTCTGCGGACGTATTTAGGGTGATACTGTAACCAAAATGAGATAGTGAGTGAAGTTCAAACATTGTACGTTGTAGATGTAATTTCTCAGCAGTAAACTGTGAGCAAAAATAGTCCACAAGAATAGGAAAAAGTCTATTTATAATCGGGATTGAGATCCTATTCGGTAGCGATTTGAGAGAGATTGTGTAAGGAGTGCATATGACAAGTGAGACCAAATTGTCAGGAGAGTAGACCGTAATCCCGGCAGGGATCCTCATATTCCCGGTGCACTAAACATGTGTCAGGTTTGATTTAGACCGAAATTCACACGTTCCGTATGCGAACGACTGAGATTTCAACTTTAGGTTCAAGCCGCCTTACCTATACGAGGTAGAGCATCTCTACCGGGGGCCTCCAAGTGACCCCCAAAGGCCCATTGGGGGTCCGGACGGCCAAAAACGCCACCAGCGGCACCCCAAAGGGTCACCCCGAGTAAAAACATGTCCGGCACCCCCGAAGAGGCCTCCAAATTTGGAGGCCTCTTCGGGGGTGCCGGACATGGGGGCGGACATGCGCCTGACAGGGCTGGCCCACCCGTCATACGCATAGCGCCTTCAGGCGTCATTTAACGCGCCGTGCAGGAGGCCGGTCTGGCCGCGTTAATGGCGCAGTCGTCGGCGGTTTCCAACGCGACATGACTGGACGCCGGGCGCCTGCACACACGCATGCCAGGCGACGCGACTGGACGGCCAGGCGACGCGACGGCTCCCCAGGCCACGCGGCCGGCGTTGCGGATTCCCCACGCGTCGCATTTACGCCGGCCGCACCGCCCCTCGCCATGATAAAAGCCGGCGCCCGTGGCCGTGTATCCACCCCGCCCTTCTCGCCCTCCTCTCCACCTTCTCGCCCACCTCTCCACCTCCGGCGAGCCCGTCATGGCGTCCAGCGGTCGCACCATCGTGAGCGAGGACGCCTGGGAGCTGCACCGGTACGGGCTCCTCGCGCCGCACGACTGCCGGCTGCCCAAGCACTGGTCCATCTCGGTCGGTGGCCTCCCCGTGCCACCGCTGCCCGAGACGGACAAGCAGATGAGGCGGTTCATCGCTCACGGCGCAGCTGGATGACGCCGGCGGAGCGCCGCCTCCCCGAGAACGACGACGGCGAGGCCAACTGGGGCCACTGGATGGAGCGCTTCGAGCGCGAGCGGGCGGCTGTCATCGCCACCAACGACGGCCCCAGATCGCGCGCCACGCGCTACAACACCGCCGGCCGCAAAGAATGGTGGGAAGCAACCGGCCACACGGTTGCCTCCGCCATCGAAGCTGCGCGCCGCCACGCTGCCACGGGCAGCGCAATCCCCTTCCGCCTCCTCCCGCCGGTGCCGCGCTTCCCTCCGCGTCCCGTGTCGCGCCATACTGTGAAGGTGGAGCGGCGCTCACCGCCGCGCGGTGGTGGCGGCATCACCATCCGCGAACGCCGCCAGCGTTCGCCCCCACGCCCGCGCGGGCGCCTCTTCCTCCGTCGCCCCAGGGCGGAGGCAATGCCGGTGGAGGTCATCCCCTACGGCTACGACGTGCCACCCGAGATGCGGAACGAGCACAACGGCGACAGCCCGGGCTTCGTGGCGGCGCTCTCCGAGTCGGCGGTGGACATCGAGCAGGACTCGCCGGACCTCTTGGCGACCCTGGCGATGACAGCGTCCTCCTCCTCCGGCGGCCCCTCCACCAGCCGTGCGCCTGGCCACGACGAAGCCTCCTCCAGCCACGCGCCGCGCCACGACGGAGCCTCCTCCAGCCGTGCTGCCTCCTCCGCGGCGGTGGTGAAGATCGAGGACGACAGCGACGACGACAGCTGGTGGAACGAAGTGTAGGCTAGGCGGCTAGGGTTAGGCTGCCGTTTTCAAATTTCATTCGAAATCTTTGTAATATATTAACAAATATGAATGAAATTTGAATCGTTTCAGTTTTTTTTGAGTCAATTTGAACGCACCGAAGGTGTTCGAGCCTTTGCCCGCCTTTGGGGGTGGACCTTTGGGGTGCGCCGCTGTGGGCGGGGTCAAAAACATGGGCGGACACATGTCCGGCACCCCCAATTGGGCCTCCATTGGGGGGTGCCGGACACGAATTTGGAGACCCCCAGTGGAGATGCTCTTAGTTCAACTTTTTCCACAAGAATATCCGTAGGTACCACGTGAATAGAGACAAGGACGACAATGCAGATACCAGAGTCATACCCAGTACTACAAAAGACGTGACACACATTACCATCTTCAGCGGAAACGAAAGATTTAACAAAGCACATCTCCCGTATGGCCAATTAATTTTACTCCGCTGACTGCTGTCCTTGTCTTCTTTCACTTGTCTCCACGAATTCATTAATTTCAATCAGACTGTTGTCGGCATCATGCATGCACGCGCACTGGAACGCCCAGCGGGCAGCGGCCCAGGTTTCACATTGACCTTTGGAATTTACTCTACTGCGGCTGCTCTGCTTCATGCGGTTTCATTGCAACACATCATAAATGGCCGAAGAAAAATATCACCTCATCTGAAAAATAGCACCGCCTTACACTGTGTAAGCACAGTTAGCACCCTGCTCAACACTGGGGGTTCTATATACTATTCTAAAAAAAAATCGGTTCCCTCTTTCTTTGTCCAGCGCCTCGCTGTGAATTTTTTGGGATTTTTAGAACGGGAAAGCTGTTCAAGAAAATTTGAAAATGAAACACAGCAATGAGACATGCTTCACACTCCGGCCCTGCGGTTTTTAACCAGGAAGGCCCTTCACATGTATTCGAAAAAAGTTCATCGGGATGAGACGATGCACCTAGACGGCTACGACAAGATTGTACTATATTAAAAGTGTAGTGATGGGCATCCTGCAGAAACTGGCTCGATATCAGTGCAAGACACTGAGCGAGAAAGCTTGAACGCATGCATGATGATCCTGTGCGAGCAGAGTAGTCGACCAGTCGACAAGACATTATTTTATGTATATTGCTGACATGCAAACATCACATCACGTCAGCCATAGGCAACGAAGAACATGGGCACAAAGCCGAGATCACTGCAACACTTTGATTACATTCAACAAGACAACAACTTTTACTTCCATTTCCGGAGTGATTAATGGTTTTACAGTGACACAACAACAGTACTAATACCCAACACAACACAATAAGCTAGAACACTGAACGAACACAAAGGTGGTAAGATAACTAGTGGGAGCAATCTGCAATATTATTCCATCTCCTCTTGGATTAGCCCTCCGTTGGCAGAGAGGCACACGGGCTGCATGAGGATGATCAAAGACGTCGTGGCTCGTCTTGGCTAGCTCACAACTCTTCTTTTCTTTCACATTCTGCAAAACAAGTGATTATGTTATTATTGGTTAGCTCTTTGCTCACATGAAGTTCATGCAGATGCAATGTGTAAAATACTGCTAGTGCGTACCTATGCTCGCAGAGCGGAGGATCTTAGTGATGGTAGGGCGGTGGCGGGCTGGGAGTGGGAGGCTTGTACGCCGGAGGGGTGGGAGTAGGGGGCTTGTACGGAGGAGGCGACGGCTTGGGCGTCGGCGTGTAAGGAGGCGGCGACGGCTTGGGCGTCGGCGTATATGGTGGTGGCGACGGCTTGGGCGTCGGCTTGTAAGTTGGCGGTGACGGCTTGTACGTTGGTGGAGTAGGCTTGTACGTCGGCGATGGCTTTGGCGCCGGCTTGTGCGTTGGTGGAGAGGGCTTGTACGTCGGCGGTGTCGGCTTGTATGTCGCGATGGCTTGGGCGTCGGCTTGTACGTCGGTGGCGATGGCTTGTACGTGGGCGGTGCCGGCTTGTACGTCGGCGGCGTGGGCTTGTAGGTCGGCGGAGACGGCTTGTACGTCGGCGGCGTAGGCTTGGGCTTGTACGTGGGCGGTGCCGGCTTGTACGTCGGCGGCGTGGGCTTGTAGGTCGGAGGAGACGGCTTGTACGTCGGTGGCGATGGCTTGTGGGTCGGCGGCGTAGGCTTGGGCTTGTACGTGGGCGGTGCCGGCTTGTACGTCGGCGGCGTGGGCTTGTAGGTGGGTGGCGCGGGCTTAGGCTGGGTTGGTGGCTTGTACGTGGGTGGTGTGGGCTTGGGTTTGGGAGTGTACGTCGGAGGCTTCGGGGTCGGAGTGTAGGTGGGTGGCGGCGGCGGCGTGTAGGTGGGAGGAGAGTGGCCGTATGGCGGCTTGTGGGAGCCGGTGGGTGGCTTGGCGTGGTGGTGGTGGTGGTGGTGAGGGGGCTTGTGCCCCTTGGGGGGAGGCGCCGCCGGCGTCGGGGTGGGCTTGTACCCGCCGCCGTATCCGCTGTCGGCCTGGGTCTCGAGGACCAGGCTCACGGCCAGGAGGGCCACCAGGAGAGCGGCTTTGCCACCCATCACTCACTCACTCTACTCTCCCTCGCTGCTAGCGAGCTCTCTTGGCTGGCTCAGTGTGGTTCTGAGAAGAAGGCTACCTATGCCACTGCTTATATACACGAGGGAGTCTTGGATGCTTGTGGAAGCATGTGATGGAGCCGCACCGTGGCGAGAGGATAGGCATGTGAGGGTGGAGGAGGTTTCGCCGCTGCTCACCGCTGTGGCCGGGGTTTCACTAGCTCAGTGTGTACGCGAACGGGGATCGATATCGAGCTCTATGCACGCAGTAGTTGCGCTTGCACAGTAAAAGCCATGTGAGAGCCTGTGCATCAGCGTATACAATGTCTCGGTGACCGTGATCATATGAATGCAGCAGCAGAGAGTAGGATGGCCATTTGCCTGTTGGTGAGGGCATAGGCGCCGCAACAATGTTGCTTTTTATAATCCTAGTTGCATGTTAGCTTCAACGAAAAAAATAGCACGCTATTTCCCGGTTAATAGCACGATATAGCGTATTTGGAGAGGCTACGCTATATTTAGCCTAAAGTTGACGCTAAGGCGCTATTTTCGTCTTATACGCTCGAAACCACACTAAACGTGGTAACGTTATAGCTACGCTAACAAAAAGTCTGGAAATAACGTTAGGTGATGATGATGGCGGGTAATCTGGTGGTTCTTCTAGTTATTCTGAAGATGATGTCAATGATTCTGATTAAAGTTTAAAATATTTATCTTTTAGTTATTACTTTTTCATGGTTTTAAGCCTCATATTTATATTCGTGCCATGGATTTGGCCTTGACATTTGAATATGGTTACCTGGTTATGCATGTATTGTTTCTAGAAAAAAAATTAGTGCTGAAATCCTTAATACTTGGGCTATTTCTTACAACTCTTTCATCACGCTATTTTATATGTAACTTCGCTATATCACGCTATATCTTGTATAGCTTCTGGAGTAGGGCCACGCTATTTTTGATAGCACGCTATTTTTTTCCTTGGTTAGCTTATGTTAGCTTTTTACTACAGCTTTCAAGAAAAGCCGGCCTCGTGATGGTAAAGTTCATTTTTCTCGTTGTGCAAGAAAGAGTATCAACTCAACAGCAAAATGCTCATGTAAGTTTTTTTACCGTGTGGTTACTCGAATTGTAGGACATCAGCGTAAGAGCATCTCCAACAGCGACGCTTAAAAAGCCGCGCGCCGACTAAACCGTCAATATAGCGCGCGCGGCCGAATCCAGTCCTCCAGCGGCAGCACAATAACCCTGCGCGCGCGAAAAAGCGTCCCGCGCGCTGGACGAAGCGGTACAATTTCGCATCATATTTGAGGCGTCCAGTCCAGCGCGCGGGACGAAAGGGGGAAAAGCGCGCGAGCCACCAACCGCCGGATCTGAAGTCTCTCGCCCAGCGCGCCGCCCCTCGCATCTCTCCCCCATCTCCTCCGGTGACCCCGCGCTCGATTTACCTACCGGCGGCGCTTCCTCCGCTACTTCCAGCGCGCAGCCGCTTTCTATGGCCGCGCACAGGTCGCCGCGGCGCTGAGTCGGACCCAGCCTTCACCGGCGCCGCCGGTACTTCCGCCGCTTCTCAGCAGCGCGCCGCCGCTGCTTCCTCGACCCCCTTGTCGCCGCCACCCCTCCAGCGCGCAGGTCGTCGGCCGAACAGCGGTGGATCTCTGTCGCCACCGTTGGCACCTCCGCGCGCACAAGGTGTTTGACAAAACACTTCCAAGGTATATTTTAGATATGAACTTTGATTTATTAGATAAATTTGGTGCATTTTAGTTTGTAGATTTAAAGTAGTGTAAATTAATGTATGTAGATGAGTTTGTCCTAGGATTCTTCCGATGAAGAATTTGATCTTCAAGAGGAGGAGGATGTCGCAATGATCCTAGCTATCCACGCCAACAAAAAGCCGAAGCACGGTGGTTCAGTTTTCGGTTGTCAGAAATTGTGGAGGAAAGGATTGGTGCTCACGAAAGATTGACGAGGAACTATTTTGTGGAGCATCCCACATACCCCGAATCATATTTCTGGCGCCGTTTTAGGATGAGCATCGACTTGTTCAAGCACATCGTGGAGAAGTTGGCGAGGCATGATCGGTTTTTTCAGCAAAGGAGGAATGCCGCCGGAGAGCTAGGGCATAGCACCTTTCAAAAGGTGACCGCCGCTTTGCGTATGTTCGCATACGGATTCCGACGGATCTAGTTGATGAGCACTTGGCCATGGGTGAGAGCCAAGCCATCATGTGTGTCAAGCGATTTGCCGTTGGAATTGTGCAAATATTTGGCTAGGAATATTTGCGAGCTCCCAATACGGCAGACACGGCTAGGCTTTTGGAGTTCAACGCCGCTCGGGGGTTCCCAGGTATGCTTGGCTCCATTGATTGCATGCACTGGAGTTGGAAGAACTGTCCTGCGGCATGGCATGGACAATTCCAATGCCACAAAAAGGATTCCACTATAATCCTTGAAGCGGTGGCCGATCATGAGACTTGGATTTGGCATGCATTTTTTGGCATGCCCGGAGCTCTCAATGACATCAATGTTCTTCACCGGTCACCACTCATGAATAAGATTGCAAAAGATCAAACTTGCCCGGTGGAGTTTGTAGCAAACGGCCGTACGTACAACTATGGCTACTATCTTGCGGATGACATCTACCCAAGGTGGCAAACATTTGTGAAACCGGTTCACAAACCGCAAGGTAAGAAAATACTTGATTTCCACAATGCTCAAGCGGCGGCTAGGAAAGATGTGGAGAGAGCATTTGGGATTTTGCAAGCCCAATTTGCTATTGTGAGAGGACCGGCTAGATTTTGGGATCAAGACATGCTTTGGTAAATCATAACAGTTTGTGTGATCATGCATAATATGATCATCGAGAATGAACGCGGGCAAGATTTGGAATACACTCACTATGAGTTGATGGGACATCCCGTGCAAGTGCGGAGGAGGCTGAGAGGACAGCCCGCTTTGTTGAATCTTATCATGTCATTCAACGTAATGAACGGCATGATGAGCTTCAAAAGGATCTAATCGAGAAGTGGTGGGCATGGAATGGGCAACAATGAGATTAAAGGTGTATGTTTGTTATATGTTTATTGTATTGTTGATGAACTATTCATTCTATTGTTTGGTGAACTATTTGTATTTAAGAAAAACTATTTGTTTGTGTTGTAATAATAATGAAAATATTGTTGATTTATTTGGTGTCTGTTTGATCTTCTTTGTTGCATGTTTGAGTGCAAATGTTGTTTGTGCTGGGCGCGCGCTGGAGTTTAGCGCGTCTGGAAAACCGTCCCATTTTCGCGCGATATTATAGCACGACTGCTAAAGCAAAACCTGCGCGCAACGCGCTAAACGTCTATTTTGGCGCTGCAAAAAAGTTATACCGCGCCGGCGCGTTGGGCGCCTGTTGGAGATGTTCTAAGTATACAGCTACTTGTCCTAACACCACCGCAGAGTGACTATAAAAGGACTTTAAAAAAAGGAGATCCTTTATCACCAATACTTTTTAATATTGTTGTATACATGTTGGTCATTATCTTATCTTGTTAAGAGTGATGTTTCTACCCTACAATATGTGGTTGATACGATTTTTATTCATGGAACATGATTTAGAAAAGGCAGTTAATGTGAAACTAATTCTATGTCTTTTCGAACAATTATCGCGTCTTAAAATAATTTCTACAAGAGTGAAATCTACTGTTTTGAGAAGGCTAAAGAGGTTGAGGACCAGTATACACAAAGTTTTGGCTGTGAGTCGTATTTGGGTGTGCCCATCTGTTACAGATATTGCGAAACTCAGAATGGTACCCAGTAGAAAGTCGCTTTGAAAACAAACTTGGCTGCTGGAACGGCAAGATACTTTATATGGAGATTATTTAGTCTTAGTCGATTCGGTTTTAACAAGTTCACCGATGTTTATGTTGTCTTGAGATACCCAAAGGGTTAGGAAAAATTCGACTTTTATAGATCTCGCCTTTTCTGGCAGAGGTAAATATCGTTTAACAAAATAGAATATTATTTGTAGACCGAAAAATCGGGGGTTTGGGAGTTGAGGTGTTAGAGTTGAAAAATACATGTTTACTCGGCAAATAGCTGTTTAAACTATTGAATGAACAAGGTATGTGGCAGCAGCTGCTGCGTAATAAATACTTATACAATAGAACACTGGCACATGTAGAGGTGCAACCGATGGATTCTCCATTTTGGAAAGGTCTAATGAAAGTTAAAGATCAGTTATTTAGTCGTGGTGTTTTCCAAATTGGAGATGGAATTAGTACTAGGTACATGGAAGGCATTTGGCTAGGCGGTACTCCCTTCATGGAACAATACACTTATTTATATAATGTTGCCCAACAGAAAAATGTTCGGTTCATGATGTACTAGCTACTGGAAAAATGTATTGGTTCAAGATGTACTAGCTACTGCACCTCCGCTGAATATGAGTTTCAGGAGGGCTCTGCTTGGGGATAAATAGGATGCTTCGTCTCATTTGCCACCGTTTAATGGAGGTTACTTTGTCAGAGGAACCGGATTTATTTGTTTGGAAGCTAACAAATAATGATGTCTTCACAGTTAAATCAATGTATGAACACTTGATGAATGGGCATACTTTATACCTTTGCAAATACCTTTGGAAATTAAAATAACGTTGAAAATTAAGATTATTATGTGTTTCCTTAGTAGAAAAGTCTTGCTCACAAAAGAAAACCTTGCTAAAAGAAAATAGCAATGCAGTAAGAAATGTTCTTTTTGTGGCTCGGAGGAGACGGTCGAACATTTATTTTTGTCTTGTCCTTTTGCAAAATTTGTTTGCCGCATGGTTTATAGTTCCTTTAACATTCCTCCATCAATCAATATAACTAATATGTTTGATAGTTGGTTGAATGGAATTGATAGTAAGGCAAAAACTAGAATTCATATTGGAGTTTCAGCTATTTGTTATTCTGTATGGAACTGTTGAAATAATCTTGTGTTTAACCGATCAAACAATTTTCATATTCTATAGGTGATCAATGTGGAGGCTCATTGTATCCAGCTATGCTACGAGTGGACCAGCGAGAACTTATGGTTTGGTTGTGTCCGGCTACTGATGGTCGCACATGATATCTTCTGCCGGGCTTCGTGACAACATATTAAACGACTTCGAGATGCGTAGATTGTTTATGTTGTCATTTTCTCATTGGTTATGTCTCAACCTTATTTTATTAGTGAGTTGTAAACTTTATAGTACTACTAAACATTGTAATAAAACGGCCGTGTGCATCGATTGATGCAGAGTCTCGGGTCTTGCCCTCATTTCTAAAAAAACACCTCGGTCTTAGAATGCCTGAAGACTTATCTAAATCACGCTAACGACGCTTGCTCTCTTAGTCACGTCGTAGGATTGTTCATACAGGAATGCACACCCTGCCGTCCCTGATTAGCAAAGGTCCGGTTTCGTTTGGCCGTTTAATCCACAAGGGTAAGCTTCACCGTCGCATCTCCCGTACCATGGGTGTAGATATAACTTCACACGTTAATTAACTCGAACTGGGCTATACCAGCACGATCCGCATCCTCCTCTGAAATCATTAATTTTCACGAAAAAGGCAAGATTTTTTTGAGATACGATCCTTGTCTGTAAAATAAGCACGAAAACTACAAAAAGGTTAGTGATAGACATTAGAAAATATCATCAGGACTCTAGAGACAATTGCTAGAGACCAAAGTGACTGAATCTACGGCCCATCTGATAAAGCCCATTAGTAGTTTACACTGAAAACGCGGAGGTTTGCGTGAATGTTCATATCTGCATAGATCCTATGTCTTTTCTGTTGAAAAAGAATAAAAACAGTATTGTGGATAGTGTTTCAGGAAACCCCTAGGATTTCTGAAATTCATTAAAATAATACTGGTCATGCATAGCACATGGACCGATGGGAGCTGACTGATATGATCTACTTCACTTCAGAAATTATGACAGAATCGTTCCATAAAAAAAATCTCAAATTAAGAAAACTAGTTTTGCATTCCATTTGAATTTACTCCCAATCTACTCCAAAATTTCAAGGAAAATATAATTCGGAACCAATCGAAATTAAATTTCGTGGAAAATTTATCTCTGCTCACGAGCAAGCCTAGTCTTTTGGTTCATATAGGGAGCTCTGATGCTCTAGGATCTTTTTTTTAGAACAAAGGCCGAAAGGCTAATAGCGCCAAACGGCGAGAGATACACAGTGCTGAACCCAGCATACAACACAACCCCACGCACACACAAAAGCCAGAACTACCAGGCGATTACAAGAAAAACACCGAAGACCACCGCCACCGTCCACACAGGTAGACAGGCTCAACAAACCCCTCAACGGGACGCTGAGGAGACTAGGGCGAAACATCGCCACTGACCACAAAGTTGCAGCCAGGCTCAACAAGGGATCACAGAGAGACGCCGGTGAGATAAGGTGAGCGCCGACGAGCACCGCCACTGACCACAGAAGCTGCAGACAGGCACCAGGTACCTCCACACAAGAAACGCCGATGTGCAAAGGGAGTTGTAGACCTTGCCGGAGAGAGCTCGGCGAGAGGTTGCCACGGCAGCCAACACCTCCCAACCTCCGAAAGCAACCAACCGTGAGCTCCAAAGCGATGTCTTCAAGAAGAGCACGACACTGTAGTGCCCACACGGACGTGGACACCGGCCAGCACCCGAGCTGCTGGCACGCCCGCCAACCAGGCAAGCTCCCACCTTCCAGGGCCGCCGCCCCGGCGTCCAAGCTCAACGCACCACCGAACTGAAGCGAGACGGAGAGAGATGGTTCCTTCACCAACTCCGGCGACCAGCAGCCCCCATGGCAGCCGGCAGCACCAGATCTGGAGCGACGATCGGCGGGCTCGCAGCGGGCACGGGGCCCCTGCCCCGTCCCAAGCTCGAGGCGGCCAGAGAGACCGCATCACCCAGCCGTCGCCGCCCGGAACCTTCCACGCGAAGCCTGCAGACCGCAGCGCCGCCGGCGACCATGCCCGCCATGGCCGCGGCGAACAGCCTGCCTTCCTTGCGCTCCCGTCCACCCAGGCCAGAGGAGAGCAGAGCTTCGTCACCTGCCGCCACCGCCGCAGGTACGCAAGCCCACGGAGCCGCCACACCGCCGCCGAGTAGCCGCGCCGCGCTCCCCTGGTTGCAGCGCCCCGCGCCGCCGCCACCGAGCGAGAGGGAGAGAGATCCCCGCTGCCGCCAGCGCCGCCCACCGGCGACGCCCTCCGGCGGCGGCGAGGAGGAGGGGAAGGGGGAGGGCGGACCGGGCTGTGGCGGCTAGGGTTTCGCCCTGCCGCTCGCGGGAGCGGATAGGACGAAGACGTTTTTTCATGCTCTAGGATCCACACGACTTTATGGCATTTCAATCAAGTTCTGCATTTCAAAATTAGTTCTACGTAAAATTTATTCTTTATTTTTGCAGGCTATGCCAAGTTTGATCATTTGGCTGTCATCTCCACCACTCTGCTAGGATCCGATGCGTAGAAATGCATCGACAAGGAGACGTGGAATGTACTGTCATGCACATACACGGTTCTGCAGAACGAAACACGGAGGATGCTGCCAACGAATGACCGGTGAAAAGGCTGAGACCATAATCGTCTTCTTCCTTCCATCACACTCTGCAGAAAAACAGGAAGAAATTGCTTTCCCCAGAAATCGAGATGCTAACTATTCTCGTCTTTAGTGATGCTGCCACAGGAAACACTCGACAGTTGAATCGATGCCGCAATTGGTTGGCATACGAAACACTAATTAGATTAAAGAAACATTACAATATTGGAGGATAAAGAGGAATGATGCACGATTATTTTCTTCGGATAAAGAGGATACACGATCCTGGTCAAGAAACCATACTTCCCTGTAATAGATTTTATAGTAGTACTACAAGAAAAAACAAATGCACCTGATTTCGGGAAGATGCGAGCTGATCAACTAAGTTATCCCGGAACACACAAAAAAGCTACTACTAGTACGCAATAAGGAGCAATAATATAGCACGTAGCCGTTAAGAAACTCTAGCTAGGACTGTAGTTGCCGCTTTTGGATGAGACGCTTTGACCATCACCATGAACGAACCGATGCTGAACGTATTAAGCGTTGGCTAGGTAAAGACAGACGCAGAGATGCTGAACTACAGGTAATGTGAACAAGGTGCGGACACCGTCGCCAGGACGCAATGATTGCTTTCATATTTACGTAACACCATCCTTGCATTTTCACCATTTCTGCAATTCACAACTCACCCAAGAGTAGATTTCTTCCGCCAGTTGTTGTTGGCTGCAGAGAATAGGATTGCAACTCTTGATTTTATTGATCAGGTGCAACGCACATATGGGTACATGGGTGACTTGACATACAAGTAATGTAAATACAACATTATATACTCAACACCCCCCCCCCCCCCCCCCCCCCCCCCCCGCGCATCGAAGCGTCGCCAGGGCCGACGCAAAGGCTGGTCCGAAACTCCTCAAAGGGCGCCGTAGGTAAACCCTTGGTCATGATGTCCGCAAACTGCTGGGAGGTGGGTAAGTGTAAGACACGTACATGACCGAGAGCCACCTGTTCCTGAACAAAGTGAATGTCAAGCTCGATGTGCTTGGTCCGACGATGATGAACCGGATTAGCAGAGAGTTAGACAGCCGACACATTATCACAGAAGACCACGGTGGCCTTGGTGATCGGACACGAAAGCTCCTGAAGTAGCTGACGAAGCCATCAGCACTCGGCAACCGCATTGGCCACGGCGCGATACTCCGCTTCTGCACTGGAGCGAGACACCGTAGGCTGTCGCTTGGACGACCATGAGATGAGTGATGGTCCAAGATAGGCGCAATATCCCGAAGTGGAGCGGCGCGCGTCAGCGCAGCCGGCCCAGTCAGCATCCGAGTATGCGGTGATCTCCATGGTGGCGGAAGCGTGAAGCGAGAGGCCAAGGTCCATAGTGACGCAGATGTAGCGCAGAATCCGCTTGACCGCAGTCCAGTGAACGTCGCGAGGGGCATGCATGTGGAGGCACACCTGCTGAACAGCATACTGTAACTCCGGCCTGGTGAGAGTGAGGTAGTGGAGAGCACCAACAATGGACCGGTAGAATGCAACATCCGGGGCCGGAGAACCAGCTAAGGCGGAGAGCTTGTTCTTCGCATCGACAAGTGTGGCCGCGAGGTTGCAATTAAGCATCCCGGCACGGTCAAGGAGCTCACGGGCGTACTTCCGTTGGTGGAGGAAGAAGCCGTCCGCGCGACGTACCACATCGATCCCGAGGAAGTAGTGGAGAGGACCCAAGTCCTTGAGAGCAAACTCAGCACGGAGACGATCAGTGAGCTGTCGAAGAAGAACTGTGGTGGACGCCGTTGATGCCCACAAGTATAGGGGATCGCTGAAATCTTCGTTGGGAAGTATTACCCAAATTTATAGTTCGACACGATGGGAACACAAGAATACCAATAAGACTTTGGCAATTGAGGCGTCACTCTCAACCACACCTGTATATCAATAAACTTGCAGCAGTGATAGTGATGGCAGTAGTATGATTCAAGTAGGAAATAGAACAGCAGTAGTGAACAAGGGTTTCCCAGTTTTCACCGAAAAAGTGAAAGTGTAACTCAGAGATTTAAAACGTAGGCATTAGGTGATAGCGGGGTGTTGCATGAATAAGATTGATCATATAATAAGATATAAATAGCAATGGGACGTATCTCTAACTCCGATATATGTAGGTATGTGTTCCGTAAATAGTTGTGCGTACTAACCAAGAGAATTTGCACAACATCTATTGTCCTACCTGCCCATTTCACCGGGGCCAACTTGAAACTAAAGGTAATTAAGGTCTACCCTTTCGAATAGCCCGGAACAACGCATTAACACTTCATGAACACATAGAATCCTCAAACTAAAACATCTCCCCCTTGTTTTCCCTATATGTCACTTTTAGGGTTCGCAGGTTCAACATACTAGCAGGTGATACACTTTGCAGATAAATACCAAACTCAATTATATGATGAGGCAAAATAAGTTCAGTACTGAAATCATGCCACTCGGTCCCTAGTAGCAAGCATTAAACATAGCATAAGTGCATCAACACAATACAAAAATATCCTCAAGATAAACCCCTAAGATCTCGAACAACGGGTATCATTACATGATCAATCTCATCCAATCCCCATCCACCTCACATGCCAACAGCGGACTACTCACACATGGTGATGGAGAGGGAGCTCATGGTCGATGGAGATGAAGGCGGTGAAGATGGCGGTGAAGACGGTCTCCGGATCCCTCCTCCGGAGGAGAAATCCTGGAGCAATCTGTCTCCGAAAACGAAGATCGTGGTGGTGGCAGCGGTGTGTTTCGCGAAAGCTCCTCTCCTCCTAGGGCACCCACTTTTTCGTATATATGAGGGGGTACGCGAAAAGCCAAAGGAGAGGCGGCGCCCGAGGCTCCAGATAGGTGGGCCCACGCGGCCCAAGGATCTGGCCGCGTGGGCCCCCTCTTTTGGGCCTCCGGCGCTTCCTCGTGTCCATCCTTTGCATGTTGTCCTCCTTTTCCATAAAAAATGACGTGGTATTTTTCTCGATTTAATTTCCTGCAAAAATAACCAGAAGCGAGACTTTGCTAAAAAACAGCGTCAGATTCAGCAGGTTTATTCAAATATGGGAAGATTTCGGAGCAAATTATGAAGCAAAGTGCTTGGAAAAGTAGATGCATTTTAGGTGCATCAGCTCCCCCAAGCTTAGCTCGTTGTTTGTCCTCGAACAACTCAAACATAGTGCAGAAGCGATAAAAAGAGTTTGACAAGAACTTTGCATTGCATATGTAACACCGTTTAATACCAACAAGTATTCAAGACATAATTTCCATAACAAATAACAAAATGCTAGCAAAGATATATCTAATCAGTGTTAAATCATTTATACATGTTGCAAGAGAATATCATGAAGTGTCAATACTTGGATGAGTTTGCCCAGCTGTAGAAATAAACAAAGGTTCTTGCATCGCTTTTAATTGAATCAAGACAAGATTTTTGAGATCTTTTGATTCTTTCTTTTATTGACTAATGAGCCCATTGTGCTTACAACCTTGCTCTCAGTTTTATCAAACCATTTGGTGTTCCCTATTATGTCTCATATGCTTGACCAACTAGAGGTTGAAAGTCTCATGCCCCGTGAATACGAGTACCTACACCATGTGCTACTCAACTCTGGTCACTAGGCAAGTTCGAGTTTTTCAGTCATTGCAAGTAATAAAAGCGTCATCAAGAGCGTCAACTGGGTTACCTCTTGTCCCAAGACATGGAACAAGCCCATGTCCAAACGACAAGACAAACAGACAATAAACAATCTCAGCACTCTTTTATTTACTATTTGTATAGCTTTTTATTATGATGTGCATCACTGAATGTTCACTATGGTACGCTGTAAATTTCCACCATGAATGATGCATGGCTTAGGTTGGCGGCCCAGGCGTCTCTATAGCCAATTATTCTTACTCCCCAAACTTACTAAGTTTCCACATTTATTTCGCACATGATAAGCATCCATAAACAAAGGTACATGATATCAACTAAATATAATTTAGTGCAATGTTGAAAGCTTTCATGTGTCAGCACATTTAAGTTAACTCCCAACTACTAAGCTTGTCAAGCATATGACTTCATGTTTATCATTGAAAAATTCTTTTATTCTTTGGTTGGCAAGTTTAGCAAGCACAATGAGATGCGTAGACCTTTGTTTAGAGCCACAATTACTCAACTCACATCCAAGTGTTGTCGCAACATATTATCTCACTTGCATCATAATATAACATACTAGAACACGGAGTAGATAAACATTTGCTACCACTTCCCTAGATGTTAAAGAAACTATGATGTGCGCACTTGTTGTTATTAAAAAGTCCACATAAGCAGGGCAAAGGTGTCATACCTTTCATCCACTTCATGCACATCAACTCATCATTGTTGTTCTCCTCTCCCAATTTGAACTGCGCAATAAAAACTCAAATCTGCCATAAAATGCTACTGCATACAGTACTGTTTTTACCCTACCTAGACACTTCAGAAAAATCTCATAATTTACGGTTGTGTAGGTTATGAAAAGTTGCAGTAGTGGTTAAATTTTTAGCTCATTCGGAGTTACAGAGAAAATATGAAAAATAGAACAGTGAGCAGATTTCAGCAATTCCTGCACCTCCGTTTTCACTTTGGATTCAATAAAACGAAAATGTTTTTGTTCTTTTTAGTTTTAAGATGCATAAAGTAAATGTACAGAAGTAACTAAACAAAAGAAATCTTTTTGTGTTTTTGCAATTTTTAGAACAAGAAACTAAAACATAACAAGATAACAGTGATATAACACAATGAATGGAAAGGGAGAGAGGTACTCCCCCAAGCTTGCGATCAAGCTAGTATCCCAGGTAGTAGTTGTATCCACTTCCACCTCCAGGGAAGTAACCATATGGGTAGTCTTGCATTCCTGAGTCTTGGGGCTCCTCTCGAGGTTGGTAGGCTTGCATCCCTGGATCTTGTGGCTCCTCTTGAGGCGGCATCTCTTCCACAATTCATTTTCCGGTACTCCTGTCAAAAAGGTCAGCACGGGGAGCCTAATGGACACTCTTTGTCCATTAGTACTCAAATAGTTATACCAATAATGATCCCCATGCATCACACTTATATCCATACGGGTAGTCAAAGCAAAATCGAGTAAATTGGACTCCATCACAGGAGTACTCATGTTATCACCATAACCTCTTTCATCTTTAATGTATTCATACACTAAAGTAGCAATAGCACCAGCATAAATAGGGGTTTGATCAGTAATATTTCTACTCACAGCCGTATGCAAGGATCTAGCAAGAATGACTCCCAAGTTATACTCACATGTGGTGTTTTCTTTTGCACATTTAAGTAAATAAACCATTGGTCCCGTGCAAGCAGAATTGTTATCTCTAGCAAAAATCCTCTTGCAAGGAACAACGCAAAGTATCTCAAACTTGGGTGCTGTATATGAGTAAATTTACCCCTATTCAATCTATCATGAGAATTAACAGAAATAGAGTGCCAAAATGCAACAAGCTCCTGGTTGGAGTCAGCACGAGTTTCTTCCCAACTACCCCTGTTTTCCACACCAATAGCTTTGCAAAACTCCTCCAAAGACATAACAAGGCGCTCCCCCCTCATAGTAAATTTACAAACAAAGGTAGGATTGGGTGCCTTACTCTTCTTACTGTGCTTGTAGATCTCAGGGCCCTCAAACCTGAATGTGGAGAGGAATTCTCGCGAGAGTTCCTCGTATGTACCTCGTGAATTTTGGGCAAACTGAAGCAAACCAGTTGCATTGGCGAAGGTGTCGAAGTCTTCTTTTATCCCCCACTGCTCAAGAACATGAGGGTCTTGCCATCTAGTTGTATGGATTTTCAGCTTCTCTCCCACAAGAACTGCATCATCCTCCCAAAGATGGTTGTCATCATAATTAAGGGAGACTTTAGATGTTCTTCTCCTCGGTCTTGAGCTCATCCCAAGCAATGCCTTGCCTTTGTTCATCATGGTACCTGGAAGTGGTTTTCTGTCGAGGGGAAGGAGATGGGCACAAGGCACTCACCAAACACCACCTGGGGACAAAGTTGGTGGGTCCCACGCGGCCAAGGAATCTGGCCGCGTGGGACACCCCATTTTGGTCCCTGGTGGCCTCCTGGTGTCCCACTTCTGGCAGATGGTCCCTCCGATTAAATAACTTACCTCCAAATTTTTCTGGAATTTTCAGAGACAGTTTTCTAAAGAGAATTTTTCAAACTTCATATTCTGGAATTTCTGAACTCTGAAATAATTATGATTATGCATATACTCTAAAATTCTAAGATAAATAAAATTAAAATGCAATACAAATTTTTATGGGAATCAAGTTTTCATCATTTCCACATTAGTAATGAGGTTGATCAAGTCTCATTAATAATATGCAAAAGATATAATACATGATTCTTATTTTATAGATATAAAGAAGAGTTTCAAGATACCTCATATTTGATTGGAATAGTTCCAATCATCAAGGTAGCATACTTTGGTGCAGGAGGTGGTAGTGCAATTTCAAAGCTTCCAATCTTCATAGTTTCTAGAGATAGTTTCCAATAACTCAATTGCTTCATCAACGGTCCTTTCCCTGAAAACACCACCTGCAATACTATCAAGATAGCCTCTTGTATTTTCAGTTAGTCCATTGTAAAATATATCAAGTATTTCATTATTCTTGAAGCCATGGGTAGGACATTTCCTAACCATCTTACTGTACCTCCCCCAAGCTTGGGGTAAATCCTCCTTCTCTGCTTGTGAAAAGTTGCTAATCTCAATAGTTAAACCATGAATCTTATCAGCAGGAAAATATTTATTATAAAATACCTGCAAGCATTACTCCTTGCTAGTAATACATCCAGGTTCTAAACGATTATACCAAGTTTTAGCATTTCCTCCCAAAGTAAAAGGAAACAACTTTAAGAAATAATAACGCTGGTGGATTTCATCTTTACCAAATAACACAGATAAATCATACAAATCAGCAATGTGTTCAAAAGGGAACTCATTCTCTCTACCATAAAACTTATACTTCTCAGCTTTTTCAATTATTTCAGGATCAACACTAAACTCATAATCTTTGTCTTTAATTTTAATAGCTGGAGCATTCATTTTCATAGTAACAGGGAAATAATCATCAAGAGGAGAATTTTTATAGATATCAAGTTTATCCAATTTATCAAAATTCGAATCCATAAAAGCCATAGTAAATGCATCCTCTTCCTCAGAAGAAGTTTCATGTTCATCATCACAATATTCATTATCTTCTAATTCAGACTCAACATTTTCAATAATAGCAGATTCAGGTGTTTCAGTTATCTCAGATGTTTCAGGTGTCACTTCTTTGTCTACGCTGCCACATATTAAATTATTTTCAATACTAGTAGACATCTTAGACAATGGTGAACTAGATAAAGCTTTTTCTTTCTTCTTAGCAACAATAGCAGAGGCAACATTAGGTGAAAAGTTTGGCCTACTTGGCAAATCAGTACCTCTACGAGTAGTTGAAGGCCTTACTTCCTTCGGAGTATTCTTTTCCTTTCCCATAGTTGGGAACAAGCAAGTGCAGCAAATAAATGATAACAAGTTATCTTACCAATAAAGCTAGGTTCCCCGGCAACGGCGCCAGAAAATGTCTTGATGCCCACAAGTATAGGGGATCGCTGAAATCTTCGTTGGGAAGTATTACCCAAATTTATAGTTCGACACGATGGGAACACAAGAATACCAATAAGACTTTGGCAATTGAGGCGTCACTCTCAACCACACCTGTATATCAATAAACTTGCAGCAGTGATAGTGATGGCAGTAGTATGATTCAAGTAGGAAATAGAACAGCAGTAGTGAACAAGGGTTTCCCAGTTTTCACCGGAAAAGTGAAAGTGTAACTCAGAGATTTAAAACGTAGGCATGAGGTGATAGCGGGGTGTTAGATGAATAAGATTGATCATATAATAAGATATAAATAGCAATGGGACTTATCTCTAACTCCGATATATGTAGGTATGTGTTCCGTAAATAGTTGTGCGTACTAACCAAGAGAATTTGCACAACATCTATTGTCCTACCTGCCCATTTCACCGGGGCCAACTTGGAACTACAGGTAATTAAGGTCTACCCTTTCGAATAGCCCGGAACAACGCATTAACACTTCATGAACACATAGAATCCTCAAACTAAAACATCTGCCCCTTCTTTTCCCTATATATCACTTTTAGGGTTCGCAGGTTCAACATAATAGCAGGTGATACACTTTGCAGATAAATACCAAACTCAATTATATGATGAGGCAAAATAAGTTCAGTACTGAAATCATGCCACTCGGGCCCTAGTAGCAAGCATTAAACATAGCATAAGTGCATCAACACAATACAAAAATATCCTCAAGATAAACCCCTAAGATCTCGAACAACGGGTATCATTACATGATCAATCTCATCCAATCCCCATCCACCTCACATGCCTACAGCGGACTACTCACACATGGTGATGGAGAGGGAGCTCATGGTCGATGGAGATGAAGGCGGTGAAGATGGCGGTGAAGACGGTCTCCGGATCCCTCCTCCGGAGGAGAAATCCTAGAGCAATCTGTCTCCGAAAACGAAGATCGTGGTGGTGGCGGCGGTGTGTTTCGCGAAAGCTCCTCTCCTCCTAGGGCACCCACTTTTCGTATATATGAGGGGGTACGCGAAAAGCCGAAGGAGAGGCGGCGCCCGAGGCTCCAGATAGGTGGGCCCACGTGGCCCAAGGATCTGGCCGCGTGGGGCCCCCTCTTTTGGGCCTCCGGCGCTTCCTCGTGTCCATCCTTTGCACGTTGTCCTCCTTTTCCATAAAAAATGACGTGGTATTTTTCCTCGATTTAATTTCCTGCAAAAATAACCAGAAGCGAGACTTTGCTAAAAACAGCGTCAGATTCAGCAGGTTTATTCAAATATGGGAAGATTCCGGAGCAAATTATGAAGCAAAGTGCTTGGAAAAGTAGACGCATTTTAGGTGCATCAGCCGTCAAGATGATATCATCGACGTAGAGCAGCAGGTAGGCGGTGGTGTCGCCCTGGTGGTACACAAACAACGAAGCATCGGAGCGAGTGGAGCGGAAGCCGAGTCGATGAAGAAACGCTACGATGCGCTGGTTCCAAGCGCGGGGAGCCTGCTTTAGCCTATACAGTGAGCGCGAGAGCAGGCAGACGTGATCCGGGTGGGCGGTGTCGACGAAACCCATGGGCTGCTGGCAGAACACCTGCTCCTCAAGATGCCCATGGAGGAAGGCATTGGACACTGAAAGAGCATGAATTGCTCTTACTCGTGTTTTGGTGATGTTGACAATACAACATGTGCCTCTAACCCCTTGTTTAAGTGTGATCAGGTTTATGCAAACATTGCCATTGATCTCGCATCAAGAAAAGGAAGAAATCGAGTGTTTACTGTCCTTGGGCGGTAGTACCGCCCCTTCGGGCGGTAGTACCGCTGTGCCATCCTGGTTTACAGGGGCGCGGCAGTACCGCTCTCAGTGCCGCTGAAATGGGGTTCGGGCGCCCATGTGCGGCAGTACCAGCGGTACTACGGGCGGTAGTACCGCTGGCTCATGGTGGTCAGCGTTGGTTTGACCACCACGGCGGCAGTACCGCTCGCAGTACCGCCAAATGGAGCTTCAGATGGCCATGTGCGGTACTACCGGCGACTTGGGCGGTAGTACCGCTCAGTAAGTTCCAAATGCACAGTCAGCGTGCAGCTTTGACCACAGCGCAGAAGGCGCCAGCGGTAGTACCGCCCGGCGCAGCGGTACTACCGCTGGCTCGGGAAAAAGGGCTCCAACGGCCAGAAATTGGAAGGGCTATATAATGCCCTTCACCTACCTCTTGCTTGGTAGCTCGCCTCTACAAGAAAAACACCATTGTTGCAAGCTCAAGATTTCTTAGATCTCCCAATCCCTCCACCCAAACTCACTCATACTTGGAGGATTGAAGGAGAAGGCCCGGATCTACTACTTCACCAAAGCGTTCTTCATTTCCCCTTCATTCACTTGAGGGATTCGAGCCTAGGGTTTCCACTAGGAAAACCTAGGCATCTTGTTGTTCTCACTTGCTTGTTACTTTTGTGTAGCAGGTGTTGTTGGTGATTGAGAGCCCCCAATCCTTTTGTGGGTTGAGCCTCAAGTTGTTGTAACGAGCTTTTGTGCTCCGGATTCCGCTTTGGAGGATTCCGATAAAGAAAGGTGGACCGAGCTTTTGTGCGAGGTTCATCGGAGAATAGGGTGAAGCCTTTTGTGGCATCTTGAGTTTGAAGCTCACACCCCTCCAACGAGACGTACTCCCCTAAAAAGGAGGAACTCGGGAATACATTCTTGTCTCCGCGTGCTTTCCTATCGGTTAATCCTTTCTAGTTATTTACTACTTGTATCTTATCTTGTTTAGACTTAACTTGTCATATAGGTAAATTCACCATAGTTGCATATCTAGAGAATTTACCTTTTAGTCAAGCCTTAATCGAAAAAGAATTAAAAATTGGAGTAGCACCTATTCACCCCCCCCCCTCTAGGTGGCCATACGATCCTTTCAATTGGTATCAGAGCCTCGGCTCTTTATTCGGGCTTAACCGCCTAAGAGAAATATGGCCCTCGACGAACATGGGAATGAGATACCCGATGACACCATCGTTCCCACTTCTGTTTCCGTGGAGGACTTCACTTCCTTGAAGTCCTCTATGGATACTCAAATGGGAGAGTTGCGCAAAATGTTAGAGCAACTCATGGTGGCAAAGGGTATCGACTCCTCCCTAACTCCGGAGGCTCCTCCTAAGGAGAAGCCCTCGGATGTAAGTGTCGAAGAGAAAGCGGGGGTGAACTCAAATAAAAATGAATCCTCACCTAAAACACCTAATGGGAAGGGAGAGCATGCTAGAGTTCCTTTTGCATACTCTCCCGACCTACCCGTGCCTCATCCTCCTATTCACTTAAGAGGAGCTCCACCTAGTCTTAATGCATCTTCCTTTACCCGTTGGCAATCTTCTATGAAATCTCACTTGAAAAGTGGTTGCATAGGTCTTTGGAAGATCATTGTTGATGGATTCAAGCCGGTGGATGAAAATGACTTGACAAGGAAAGAAGAAGTTGAAGCTCAACTAAATTCCACCGCTCTTGATGTGATCCGTGTTGCCGTGGGTGAAAAGAACATCCATCACATTGAAGATTGCACCACCGCCAAGGAAGCATGGAACAATCTCACGGAGGTGTTTGTTGGAAATGAGAGCATGAGAAGAAATAGATATGAAGCCATGAGCAATCAAATTGAAGGCTTCTACAAGAAAGATGATGAAACTCATGAGGAGATGTATCAAAGGCTCAAGGCTCTTGCTACCGCATTTAGAGACCTTGGTGCTAAACATGTGGATGATACTTACATCAAGAGGAAGTATGTGAATGCCCTCATGCCGTTTGAAGAGAACGACTTGAATAGTCTCCAAGGGAAGCACAACTATGACCTCTTGACCTCAAATGAAGTCATGCAAGAGATGCAATCTTACAAGGTCCGAGCTCAAATTGCTAGAGACTCTCGTGCCCGAGCTCTTGGAATGGCCCAAAGTTCCTCACTTGCTTTGAAGGCCAAGGTTGTGGAACTAGATGAAGACCAAGATCATGAAGAGGGAAGTTACTTGGCACCCGAGGAACTCAAGGGTGCTCATAGAGATTATGTGGCTCTCATGGCGAAGGACTTTTGGAAAAATCCATCTAAAGCTAAAGCTTATGTGGATAAAAAGCATAAAGCAAGAGGCTACAAGGAAGGCAACCCAAAAATGAAGACTTGCTTCAATTGTCAAGATCAATTCCACTATGTTGCCCAATGCCCTTACAAGAACCGTGAAGAACATGGAGGAAGACTCATTCGCAAGGAAGCGTCAAGTTCTTCTCCCACGAAGCCTTACTTCAAGAAGTTCAATCCCAACAAGAAGCTACCTTCCAAGGTGTTGGTGGTGAGAGAGGAATATATGTCCGGGGATGAGAGTGATGAAGAAGAAACAACCACAAGTGAAGTGGCCGCTTTAGCCATTGCTTCATCGACAACCCCTTCTCTCTTTGAATCCCCCAATGATAATGTCACCACCAAATCCGCTACGTGTCTCATGGCCAAGCTCTCCGAGGTATCACCTTCCCTTCCTCCTAAGACTATGAATGAAATGCATGAATTTATGAGTCTTAGAGTTAAGGAAGAAAATGTTGCTTTGGATTTCTTGATGACTAACTTGCAAGGTGAAAGCAAGATTCGGCTTGAGATTCTTATGAGTCAATATGGCATCGCACAAGATCTCCTTAAAGAAAAGGGGAGACTAGAAAGAGAATATGCTAATGAGATCGCTTCCCTTACCGAGGCGATTGAGGAAGAGCATGAACTTCGAGTTTCTCTTGAGGAGAAGCTTGAGAATCTTGATGAATCTCAAAATGAAACTCTTTCTAAGATCATTAAAGAACGTGACCATGCTATTGCTAAATACAATGTTTTAGAGAAACAAAAGGTCGTATTTGGTGTTGGTCATAATAGACTAGCCGATGAGTTAGGGTCGCTCACCAAGGCTCACAAGGCCTTGGAGAGTGAACACTCTATTCTCACCAAGTCTTTTGAACAACTTCAAATACAATCTACTAAAATTGATGAACCTAGCTCCTCTACTTGCTCTTGTGATCATGCAAATATCATTGAGGAAAATGCTAGGTTGAAGAATGAACTTGCCAAGGCCTCTAGCCCTCAAGGTGAGAAACCTCTTTATGAGCTCTTGCAAGCGCAAAAGCCTCACATAGGGAAAGAGGGTCTTGGTTATGTTGCCAAGAAGAAGAAGAAGAACACGAACAAGAAGAATGCCAAGCCCGCACAAGCAAAAGAGACTACCATTGCGAGTGGTGATGCCACAAGGGGCAATGCCACTCACAATGACTTTGCGGGAAAATACAACCCTTCATATGTTCTTATGAAATCTATAGATGGTTGTGTTTTTGCTAAATATGTTGGCACTTCATATGGAGATGATTATCACTATGCTATTTGGGTTCCAAAGACCCTTGTGACTAACAAAAGAGGACCCATTTCACAATGGGTACCTAAAACAAAGACTTGATTCTTTGTAGGACTTTTCTTCCGGTGGATCTTCATGGCTCATTGATAGTGGGTGCTCTTCTCACATGACCGGAAGCAAAGAAGTAGTAAAGGGCCTATTGAATCAATTACTCACATTTTCTCATGTCACCGTCGGGAATAATGCAAGACTTAAGGTATTGGGATATGGCAATGTAGTGATCACTCCGGAGTTATCCATTGAGAAGGTCCTACTTGTTGAATCTCTCTCATATAATTTACTTTCCGTTGGTCAATTATGCAATGTCGGTTACACCGTTATCTTTAATAAACACCACGTGACCATCCTTTTCACTCAAACTCTTAAAGTAGCCTTTGTTGGATTTCGTGTAAACGGTTTGTATGTGGTCGATTTCTCGAAAGAGACCACTCAAATCGCCACGTGTCTAATGGCTAAATCCGACAAGGGTTGGCTTTGGCATCGCCGGCTAGGCCATGTCGGTATGAGAAATTTGCAAACTCTTGTGAAGGGTGGACACGTGGTAGGACTAACCGATGTTAATTTTTCCAAAGATCGTCCTTGTAGTGCTTGCATAGCCGGAAAGATGCATGAAAAGAATCATCCCAAGAAGAGCATTATCTCCACCGAGAGGCCTTTGGAGCTCCTTCATATGGATCTCTTTGGGCCTCCCACATATGATAGTCTTGGTGGCAAGAAATATTGTTTGGTGATTGTGGATGATTATACAAGATATTGTTGGACTTTCTACCTCAAGAGGAAGAGTGAAACTCAAAAAGTATTCATTGACTTTGCAACCTTAGTTCAACGCCAATATGACTCCAAGATTTTGGCAATAAGAAGTGACAATGGTACGGAGTTCAAGAATTACACTATGGATGATTTCCTAAGTGGGGAAGGCATACAACACCAATATTCCGCTGCTTATACTCCCCAACAAAATGGTGTCGCCGAAAGGAAGAACCGCACTCTTATTGATATGGCAAGAACTATGTTGGCCGAATTTCATTCCCCATATAACTTTTGGGCCGAAGCCATCAATACCGCTTGCCACTACTCCAACCGGCTCTTCTTTCGTCCTCTCATGAAAAAGACACCATATGAACTCCTTATCGGTAAAAAGCCAAATGTCTCTTACTTTCGCGTATTTGGATGCAAATGCCATGTTTACATTAAAGGTTGCCCAATTGCTAAATTTGAATCTAGAACTTTTGATGGTATTTTTGTTGGATATGCCGCAAACTCCCATACTTATAGGGTCTACAACATATCCACCGGATGTGTTGAAGAATCTATGAATGTGGAGTTTGTCGAGGATAATGGCTCCCAAGCGGAGCATATTGATCATGATAATGTAGGTGATGTACCTCCACCTCAAGCCATAAGAACTATGGGCATAGGGGAACTTATTCCTATTGAAGAACCTATTATGGACACTCAAGAAGAAGGAACAAGTTCTACTCAAGTTGAACCATCCACCTCAACCATTGATCAACAAGCTATACAAGAACAAGATCATGATAGTCATCCACATGAGCAAGATAATGGTCAAGACCCACCCAACTCTAGTGGAGAACAAGAACATGATGAACCCCCATCTCCAAGAACTCCACTTCGGGTTGACCATGAACAAGATGAAGGAAATGATGAAGATGTTCGTGTTGGTGAAACAATTGGTCAAGCCATAGAACGCCGAGTCATTCGGCGTGCATCAACATTGGATCATCTCCAACACTACAAAGAAAATATCCTTGGGAGTATTCGTAAGGGTGTGTCCACACGTAATCAATTAACTAACTTTTGTGGTCATGTCTCTTGTTTGTCTAGCTTAGAACCTCTCAAGGTATATGATGCTCTTGAAGACATGGATTGGGTTGCGGCCATGCATGAAGAATTGAACAACTTCGAGCGCAACAAAGTATGGTCATTAGTTGAAAGACCCAAAGACACATCACATAATGTCATTGGAACAAAGTGGATATTCAAGAACAAGCAAGACTCACATGGTCAAGTCATTCGCAACAAAGCAAGATTGGTTGCACAAGGCTACACCCAAATCGAAGGAGTCGACTACGGTGAAACTTATGCCCCCGTTGCTAGACTTGAATCTATTCGTTTATTGATTGCCTATGCATCTACTCATAACATTACCTTATATCAAATGGATGTTAAAAGTGCTTTTCTAAATGGTCCACTAAGTGAATTAGTGTATGTGAAACAACCTCCGGGTTTTGAAGACCCTAAATTTCCTAACCATGTCTACTTACTACATAAGGCCCTTTATGGGCTCAAGCAAGCTCCACGTGCTTGGTATGATCATCTCAAGGAGTTCTTAGTAGACCATGGTTTTGAGATTGGGGTAATCGATCCCACCTTTTTCACAAAAAGGATAAATGGAGAGCTTTTCGTATGCCAAATATATGTTGATGATATTATCTTTGGTTCTACTAACCATGAATTTAGTGATCAATTCTCTAAGCTAATGACCAAGGAATTTGAGATGTCCATGATGGGAGAATTGAAGTATTTTCTTGGCTTTGAAATCCACCAATATAGTGAAGGAACATTCTTATGTCAAGCCAAGTATATTCAAGACATGCTCAAGAAATTTGATATGAACAACGCCAAGCCATATAAGTTTCCCATGGACTCTAAGGCGGATCTACACTTAGATCCGAAGGGTAAGGAAGTTGATCCCAAGCTTTATCGTTCTATGATTGGATCTTTACTTTACCTTTGTGCATCTAGACCGGATATTATGTTTAGTGTGGGTATGTGTGCAAGATTCCAATCAAGTCCTAAGGAAAGTCATGAAACCGCGGTTAAAAGGATTCTAAGATACTTGATAGATACTCCTAACTATGGTCTTTGGTACCCCCATGGGACAAGCTTTGATCTTGTAGGTTATTCGGATGCGGATTGGGCGGGTTGCAAAATGGATAGAAAATCAACTTCGGGTACTTGCCAATTCCTTGGTAGGTCTCTTGTGAGTTGGTCTTCCAAGAAACAAAATTGTGTGGCCTCGTCCTCCACCGAAGCCGAATACATTGCCGCCGGAAGTTGTTGTGCACAATTATTATGGATGAGGCAAATTTTAAAGGATTATGGTGTCATTTGTGACAAAGTGCCTCTTTTATGTGACAATGAAAGTGCCATCAAAATTGCTCACAATCCGGTACTTCATGGGAAGACCAAGCATATTGAGATCCGGTATCATTTTATACGAGATCATGTTGAGAAGGGTGATATTGCAATCGAGTATGTCAACACCAAGCATCAACTCGCCGATATGTTCACAAAGCCTCTTGGTGAAGCAAGATTCAAGGAGTTGAGAGGAGAACTAAATGTGGTGGACATAAGCAATTGGACTTAGTGGATTTCTTGCATACCTACCCATATTAGACAATAGTAATTTGGTTTAGGTGTAGGCATGGACATAGGGGAAGTGCGGTCCTAATACATTGGGCTATCCCTTCCCCCATTATGCCGATAGTAAGAACTCATTTGCATCTCTATATTCGTTCTATGAATTGTGAGCTTAAATGAAGAGTAGTGGCGGTGAACCCAAGATATATCTTCGCGGTGTCACACCACATACACTCTTACATGGTGGCCTAGGCCACCGCCCTCCTCCTTATGAGGAGTTGATCTTATTTGGCTCTTATTTGGGTATTTTAGACCTTTTTGCTTTGGGAGAGTGCTCAAATTTGGCCTTTCGTGTCGATTCTTGCATTTTTGGGTAAACTCTCTCTCTCCAGTTTCGAGTTCTATCCTAAGCCTCAACTTTATCCTAAGCCACTCAGTCTCAAATACCTTTTATTTCATGCTCTCGACAAAGTTGTTGGTCGGAACCGGTGACAAATCCTTTTTACGGCTTCAATTTGAGCCATAAAAAGTTTTTGCCCCCTGGCACCGGTACTACCGGCCCATGGAGCGGTACTACCGCTGGCTCGGGTGCCTCTGCCCCTGCCAGCGCGTGGGACCGCTGCCCGGGCCGCGCAGGAATCGGGGGCGGTACTACCGCTGGATCGAGCGGTAGTACCGCTCGTGCGGATTTTTCCAGGATAAGGGCACGGGCGGATGGGTGAAAGTCAATCCTTCCATTTTCCCCATCCGCCCCTCTCTCTCCTCCTGTGAATCCGCCGCCGCCGGCCATCCTCTCCGCCGGGACCGAGCTCCCCCGGCCGTGGTTCTTGCACCCCCGGCCCCGGGACCTCTCGGGCATCTCTCCCTCCCTCGATCCTCTGCCATGAGCACCGGTAAGCTCTCTCCCTCTCTCTCATCTAGTTGATGGATGGAGATGACCAGATTGCTTTCCTCGTGGTGTTCTTGACAAATTGGTGTGGTAGAGATGCAATCTAGGATGCCTAGAACCCTGTGTATGAATCTTGTGAAGAATCTATGGCTAGTTTTGTAGTTCTCCATCTAGATTTGTTGGATATGACTATGGATGTTTTTCATGTTCCTCTGTGAATGTATCACCATCTTGTGCCAAATCCAACCTTCCTAGATGTTGTACTCCCACCTAGCATTTGTTTCCTCCAAGTTATGTTCACTCGTGTTCTTGGTTTTTCTACCATGAAATATTTGTGTGTTTCTCATCTCCATGCTTTCCTACCCCATGCTATTCACAGGTGGTTCGAGTGGTTCTAAGACTCGGGGAAAGAAACCTAGGGTTGACGAGATGGACGAGGAGTTTGATCCCACAATGGAAGAAGTGTATGGTCCCTCGGTCACCAAGAGCAAGAAGGCTGCTCCGAAGAAGAAAGCTGCTGCCAACAAGAACAAGCACTTGACAGCGAGTGGATGTCTGACAAAGATTACACTTCCATGAGGAAAAGAGATCCATATGCAGTTGATCGAGTAAATTTGACTCCTCAGTTTCGGGGCACCAATCCCTTCTTCCATACCCGTTTTCAAGAGGAGTGCTACAATGAGATACTTTATCGCAAGCCCAATGACAATGTGCTAGAGCTGAGGTACATTGATATCCCTCACATGGAGAGAAAGCCCGAATACTTTGGAGAAGCATTGTCTATGTGCCATGAGTTTGGGATTGTTCCTTTCATCACTCTCCAACAAAATTATGATGAAGCTCTAGTTTGCCAATTCCTCGCCACCGTCTATTTTGGCACCGAGGAGCCCCGCTACATCACTTGGATGTCGAAAGACAAGCAGCTCACCGCTCTTTGGAGTGATATTGGATCCATGCTTGGATATGAAGATTTTGGTCCCCATTGGACCGATGCTCTTGATAAGAAGTACTTCCGGGTTCACCTCAATCCAAAGCCTTTGCCCAAGGATGATCTTGTTCCCCTCTATTTTGGAAGAAGTACACAGTTGGCAACTCGGATGCTCTTTACCCTCCGTATGAGATCATGCATCGCATTTACCGGGAAACCATCAATCCCAAGGTTGGAAATTTGGATCAAATTCACAGCTACCTAGTTACCTTGATGGTCATGACTCATCGTATGAAAACCAAAGGGAAGAAACTGGATGTTATGGATTATCTTTGGAATGAGATTTGGAACGTCACCATTTTCAAGAAGAATGCTTGCTTCGGCCCCCTCATCATGAAGATTATCCTTTGGAAGTGGGCCAACGAGCATCCCTCTGAGGGTCTTAGTGACCACAACACTTGGATCATCCACAAGCCCAAGCAACTCCGTGTCAAAGATCATACGGAGAAGGTCAAGGATACCAAGGGTACCAAAACTACTAGGGGCAAGGACAAGGAAGTTGTAGGTGATGAAGGTCCCTCTCGGGCTGCCAAGGAGAGTGGCTTCACTTGGATGGCTCGTCAAATGAAGAAAGTGTTTGGTTTGTCCAAGGCTATTGAGAAGAGGGCATGGGAACGTGAAGACAAAGAGAAGCGTGCTCGTCAACTCGACATTCAACATCGCCGTGCTCTAGGTGAACAAGTTGCTTCCGGCTCGGAGAAGAACATTCCAACTTATGAAGAGTGGCAAGCAAAGAACTCTCAAGGCGAAATCTTCACTTGGTCGGACTATGATGGTGATGAAGAAGAAGTGTCCTCTCGTCGTCGCCCTCGCCCCCCAAGCAATGAGTAAACCCGGGACGTTAGCATCGGTTTCTCTCCTTTTTGGTGTCTTGATGCCAAAGGGGGAGAAATATCTATTAGGTCTTCGTGGGTTTTGCATGGGAAAGTCACAAGTGTTGCGCTCTTCTTGATTGGTTTGTTTATGCGCTTGTGAACTTGGTTATTTGTCGTTTTTATGTTGTGAACCTCGTTTGTTATGCATGGTGTAAGACATGTTGAACTTTAAACTTTATTCCCATGCTTATGTTTGATATGATCTATATGTTGTGATATGATCTATATGTTATCTTGCACAGTTTGTAAAAGTTAGGGGGAGTGTTGATCCTATTTGTTGTGCATTTGAGCATTCAAAAGCTATCCGTTAATATGCACACATTTAGGGGGAGCTCTGTCTAAATTTTTACAAATTGTTGTATTGTCATCATCCACCAAAAAGGGGGAGATTGAAAGAGCATGAATTGCTCTTACTCGTGTTTTGGTGATGTTGACAATACAACATGTGCCTCTAACCCCTTGTTTAAGTGTGATCAGGTTTATGCAAACATTGCCATTGATCTCGCATCAAGAAAAGGAAGAAATCGAGTGTTTACTGTCCTTGGGCGGTAGTACCGCCCCTTCGGGCGGTAGTACCGCTGTGCCATCCTGGTTTACAGGGGCGCGGCAGTACCGCTCTCAGTGCCGCTGAAATGGGGTTCGGGCGCCCATGTGCGGCAGTACCAGCGGTACTACGGGCGGTAGTACCGCTGGCTCATGGTGGTCAGCGTTGGTTTGACCACCACGGCGGCAGTACCGCTCGCAGTACCGCCAAATGGAGCTTCAGATGGCCATGTGCGGTACTACCGGCGACTTGGGCGGTAGTACCGCTCAGTAAGTTCCAAATGCACAGTCAGCGTGCAGCTTTGACCACAGCGCAGAAGGCGCCAGCGGTAGTACCGCCCGGCGCAGCGGTACTACCGCTGGCTCGGGAAAAAGGGCTCCAACGGCCAGAAATTGGAAGGGCTATATAATGCCCTTCACCTACCTCTTGCTTGGTAGCTCGCCTCTACAAGAAAAACACCATTGTTGCAAGCTCAAGATTTCTTAGATCTCCCAATCCCTCCACCCAAACTCACTCATACTTGGAGGATTGAAGGAGAAGGCCCGGATCTACTACTTCACCAAAGCGTTCTTCATTTCCCCTTCATTCACTTGAGGGATTCGAGCCTAGGGTTTCCACTAGGAAAACCTAGGCATCTTGTTGTTCTCACTTGCTTGTTACTTTTGTGTAGCAGGTGTTGTTGGTGATTGAGAGCCCCCAATCCTTTTGTGGGTTGAGCCTCAAGTTGTTGTAACGAGCTTTTGTGCTCCGGATTCCGCTTTGGAGGATTCCGATAAAGAAAGGTGGACCGAGCTTTTGTGCGAGGTTCATCGGAGAATAGGGTGAAGCCTTTTGTGGCATCTTGAGTTTGAAGCTCACACCCCTCCAACGAGACGTACTCCCCTAAAAAGGAGGAACTCGGGAATACATCTTGTCTCCGCGTGCTTTCCTATCGGTTAATCCTTTCTAGTTATTTACTACTTGTATCTTATCTTGTTTAGACTTAACTTGTCATATAGGTAAATTCACCATAGTTGCATATCTAGAGAATTTACCTTTTAGTCAAGCCTTAATCGAAAAAGAATTAAAAATTGGAGTAGCACCTATTCACCCCCCCTCTAGGTGGCCATACGATCCTTTCAGACACGTCCATCTGGTGCACCGGCCAAGTGCGAGACACCGCAAGATGGAGGTGCGGATCGTCCCGGGTTTAACAACCGGGCGCGAAGGTGTCGGTGAAGTCGACGCCGGTGCGCTGGCGAAAGCCGCGAACCACCCAGCGGGCCTTGTGACGATCAAGAGAGCCGTCCGGATGAAACTTGTGGCTGAAGACCCACTTCCCGGTGATGACGTTGGCGTGCGGAGGCCGAGGAACAAGCGTCTACGTCTTGTTGCGCTGCAGGGCGTCGAACTCGGCCTACGTGGACGCGAGCCATAGAGGGTCGCGAAGGGCCGCCCGGGCAGAGGCCGGCAGCGGCGAAGGTGCAGCAGTCGATGAAGACGCCGCTGTGGTCGCGGCGTAGACGTACTCGTCCGCAGCGTACCGGGTGCTCGGGCGAAAGATGCCGACACGAGCGCGGGTGGTAGGGCCCGCGGATGTCGGCGCCGAGGGTGGCTAGGCGTTGACGGCGTCACCCGAGACGGCGCTCGAGGGTGAGGCGGCGGCGGCGGCGCCCGAGTCGAGGCTCAAGGGCGACGTAGTCGGCGAGGCGATGCCCGAGCCCGAACTCGAGGGCAACGCAGGTGGTGGCGTGATCGGTGCTGCCGGCAGCACCACAGGGGGCGCAGCGAGAGCCGGAGGGACACGACGCCACGGAGACTCCACCTCAGGAGAGGGAGAAGCAGCAGCCAGAGGAACCTGTGCAAAGGGAAAACACAACTCATCAAAGTAAACGTGTCGGGAGGTGATGACACGATGAGACGCCGGATCGTAGCAGCTATATCCTTTGGTGTTAGTCGGGTAACCAAGGAAGACACAGGGTAATGAACGGGGGGCGAGTTTGTGAGGAGCGGTGGCGGCGACACTAGGATAACAACGATACCCAAAAATCTGGAGATCATCGTAGGATGGTGGGGAACCGAAGAGAAGATGATGAGGGGCATAGTTGAAAGGACAATGATGTCGCCCAGAGGGGGGGGGGGTGAATAGGCGATTAAAACTTTTCCGGTTTAGGCTTGCTAATTGCGGAATAAAACTAGGTGTTTAAATTAACAAGCCAACAACCTAAATAAACTAGTCTAACCTATGTGCAAAAACAACTTATGCTAAGCAAGACAAGCAACAAGGTGATAGCAATAGAAAACTTCAAGCACGAAGGCTATCACAATGTAAAGTGCATAAGTAAAGAGCTCGGGTATAGAAATAACCGAGGCACGCGGAGACGAGGATGTATTCCCGAGTTCCTCCTTTTTAGGGGAGTACGTCACGTTGGAGAGGTGTGAACCAACACAATGGTTCAACAACCACAAAGGTTTCACCTTCTTCTCCGATGAACCGCACCACAAAGGTTTGGTCCACCTTCCACTATCGGAATCCTTCGAGGCGGAAATCCGGAGCCTTTCAACAACGATCCGGGGCACAACCCACAATGGGATTGGGGGCTCCCGAACAGCTACAAGTGACCACACAAGGGTCTCAACCACCACACGGGCGTCTAGGGTCCAAAGACCCAAGAGTAACAAGTTCACAAGCTTTCAACTTCCACGAATCCTCATGGAGAGCACACCGATGCACCAAATGCAAAAGGCAAGAGCACAAGTGCTCAAATCCTTCACTTTCAAATCCACCACAAGCATCTAATGCTTATGGGGGGAGAAGAGAGGAAGAACAAAGTAGGAGAATCACCAAGAACTCCAAGACCAAGATCTACTAGGTTCCCCTCACTTAGAGGAGAGATGGATTGGTGAAAATATAGATCTAGATCTCCTCTCTCAAATCCCTCAAAGATATGCAAGAATCATGGGAGGAATTAGGAGAGGGGCAAGCTTTCCAAGGTCAACAATGGAGGAGAGAGAGAGGGAAAAACGTGCTTGGAAGAGCTAAGTGGCTGAAGGTAGGTGGAGGGGTATTTATACCCCTCCCAGAAAAAGAGCCGTTACAGTCCACTTAGTCCGGAGTTTCCGGTCAGGGAGGCCGGAGACTCCGGCCCGGGCGGAGACTCCGGACCAAAAGGGCGGAGACTCCGGACGTAGAAAGTCAGTAAAAAGCCGATACAGAAAAACTCATACCGGAGACTCCGGACCACGAGGGTCGGATACTCCGGTCGGGCGGAGACTCCGGGGATACTCCGGACCAACTCCGGACACTATACCGCAAGCGCCGTCCGCGGGGCACTTCGCTCCAAAACCAGGGAGGCCGGAGACTCCGGCCCTGAGCACCCCTGAGGCCGGAGACTCCGGACAGGAAAAGCAACACAGAACAGCAAATCCTGAAATGGAATAACTTTTGCAAGGAAGCTCCAAACGAGATGAAACCAACGAGGTTGGAAAGGTAGCGACAAGAGCTTTCCTACAAAAATATGGAGGAGATATCACACATGGGAGGTGTGGACCTTATCTCGAGGAGGACCGGTAATATTTCCAACACCGAGAACGCAACAAGTTTTCCATCCGGACTCCGTTTTCAATGATCTTGGGCTTGCTCCGAAGATAATCACAAGCACAACAAGATCATGCATATACACATCATAGTCCATCATGTGAGGAGGATAACACAAGAGGAGAGTTTGACCTCTCTACAAGAGACGAACCGGTAAAACCTCCAACATAAAAAACACCACTAGATATCCGAATGAAATCCGTTTTTGATGAACTAGAGCTTGGTATGGAGATGAAAACAAGCTCTAAATTCTCACATGGACAAAAGCCAAATAAGAACCAAGAAAGATGATATGCCAAATATGCAAAGGTTTGATCTCTCCATAAAGATGCAATCAAGTTACTCACTTGAGAGCCCTCTTGATAGTACGCCGTCTATCCTATAACCCGGTCTCCAAACTAACAACATGAGAGACCGGTAAAATAGAAACCCTATCAAGATCATACCTTTGCCTTGCGCATTCCACTTGAGCTAGATGATGACGATCTTGACTCTCTCAAGTTGGAACACCTTTCTTGATTGTGCTTGCTAGCACATGCTTGATGAAGACTTCTCCAAATGCTCCTCCATACTCCATTATGGGAGAGCCTCGCTAAGCTCCGTCTTCATGTAACCACTTGCGCTCCATATTCTTCTCTTGATATAGATGATGGCTTGGAGATAAACATGAAGTTCACTCAATATTCTTTTCCAAGCCATGCTTGCAATAAGCTCAACTCTACACATGACCATTCTTCATATAAACCCTTGAATAGAGCATTGATCATCATGTAATCTTCTAGAGTCCAACACATGAACTCCAATCTTCTTCATGGACAAGATCTATAAAGATATATCAATGCAAACATTAGTCCTTAAGGATTGTCATTAATTACCAAAACCACACATGGGGCAACACATGCACTTTCAATAGTTCCAACGGGTGCGACAGGGCGAAGGTTAAGGAGCAGAGTGGCGGTGGCTAATGCGTCGGGACAGAAGGAGGGTGGGACGTGGGCGTTGAAGAGGATGGTGCGAACACAGTCGTTGAGAGTGCGAAGAACGCGTTCAGCCCGGCCGTTCTGCTGAGATGTATATGGACAAGTTAGGCGGAACATGGTGCCATGGGTGGAGAGGAGAGTGCGAATGACCAAGTTATCGAACTCTTTGTCGTTATCTGTTTGGAGAGCAAGTATAGGGCGACCAAATTGTGTAGAGACGTATGAATAAAAGCGGTGAGAGTGGCGGGGACATCGGATTTCTTGCGAAAAGGGAACATCCACACAAAATGAGAATAGTCATCCATAATAACAAGATAATAAACAAAGCCAGAATTACTTGGTATGGGAGAGGTCCAGACATCACTATGAATTAACTGAAAAGGAAAAGACGCAACTATGGTGGAACTATTAAAGGGGAGACGAACATGTTTGCCTACACGACATGCTTCACAGGTGTGAGCTTCCCTTTTGTTACATGAAAAAGAAAAACCCCTCATTATTTGACGCAGTGTGGTGGAGCTGGGATGACCAAGACGAGCATGCCAAAGATCGACGCCGGCGGAGAAGGCCCTAGGTCCAGCGCCAGAGGAAGACGACGGCTGAACGGGGTAGAGATCGCCGGGGCTCTCACATCGGTGGAGCACCATCCGTGTACGGGCATCCTTAACAGAAAAACCAAACACGTACAACTCAACAGTTACAGAATTATCGCGAGAAAGTTGACGAACAGAAACTAGATTCTGAATAAGATGTGGAGAGAGTATGACATTATTTAGAGACAAGGGTTTAGAGGTGGAAGGAAAATTAGTGGAGCCTATAAGAGAAATAGGAAGACCAGCACCGTTGCCAACAATGATGCGAGAAGAGGTGGAAGTTGGGGATGAATGGGAGAGGTTACCGGGGTGAGCAGCCATATGAGCGGAAGCACCAGTGTCCATGAACCAGTCGCCTCCGCCAAAGTAGGAGCCGGGAGGGGGCGCCTGCTGAAGAGCAGCGTGGAGCGCCGGGTCCCATGTGGTCGGAGCGGCCGGTGGAGCGGGAGCGTAGCCGGGAGCCGGAGTGTAGCCTAGAGCGACGCCACCAAAGCCCAGCTGCGGGGCGGCAAAGAAGGCGTCATGAGCCTGGGGCCACGGGCCAAGGATGCCGGGGGCGGGGGCGCGTGGCACCGGCATGGTGTCGGCATGGACGACCCCTGTCCAAGGGTTGTGGCCACCGCTCCAAGGTGGGGTGGGCTGCAGAGTGCCGGGGCGCGGGGCGGCTCGTCCATTGCCACCTCTGTTGCCGCCGCCGCGTCGACGACGCCACTGCTGCGGTGGGGGCGTGGGGGCGGGTGCCACAGGCGCCACAGGCGCAGGGGGCGCGGTGCAGTAGGCTGGGGAGCAGGAGCGCCGCGGCCGACCCCGGCGGCGAGTGCAGTATGGACGGCGTTGGCGCGCACATTCTTCAGCCTCCGATCCTCAAGACGGAGGTAGTCGATCGTCCGCTCGAAGGTGGGGTTGGCCATGAGGGTGAGGTTGGAGGCGGCGTTCCCGAGGTCTTCACCGAGACCGGCGGTGAGGGTAGAGAGGAGGATTTCGTCGCCGATCTTGAACCCTAGATCGTTGAGCTCGTCGGAGAGGGTCTTGAGGCGCAGGCAGTAGGCGTCGAGGGAGAGGTCGTTTTGGCGACAACCGAAGAACTCCTGCTGCAAGAAGACGACCCGCTGCAGCTTGTTGTTGGTGAAGAGGCCCGTGATCTTGGTCCACACTATGTAGGCGTCGCCGTCACGAACGATGGTATGGAATATGTCCGGAGAGACGGAGAGGAAGACCCAGCGGATGATGGTAGCGTCGATCGCCATCCAGTCGGAGTCGCGGCGCATGGTTAGGAAGTCGGCGGAGCAGTCGACGTGGTCGGAGAGGTGGTGCTCACGGAAGAGGAGATTGAAGTAGGTTTTCCAGGCATAGAAGTTAGCGGCGTTGTGGGAGAGTTTGACGGGGACGTGCTCGGAGATGTGCACATCGCGGAGGGAGGCCGGGTTGGGGGCGGGGAACTCGGAGCCGGAAGAGGCAAAGGGGTTGCTGGAGTTGGAGAAAGACGCCATGGTGCAGGAGATGGTGGTGGATCGGCGATAGCGACCGCGTACGCGGGAGGAGAAGTAGAGAGCAGGAGCTAGCCTGAGGCGCGCGCGCGAGAGGATCGCGAGAGGAGCGGCGCGGCGGTGGCGACGGCGCGCTGGTATAGGTTAGGCTGATACCATGTAGAGAATAGGATTGCAACTCTTGATTCTATTGATCAGGTGCAACACACATATATATGGCTACATGGGTGACTTGACATACAAGTAATGTAAATACAACATTATATACTCAACGGTGGCCTCGGCACATTGTGCAGTTGACATGTAAAACATTGTGCTACTTGTAATATGCCTTTCCAATAGTTGCTGGAAGTGCTAGCCGATGTTCTCCTTGCACCTGATCATGAGATTAGCACCTTCCAAGTAGTACCTGATCTTGCAGAAACAACCGAGATTAAAGGTCCATTGTTTTGATCGATTAAGGGAATATTAGACTGAAGTCTAGGGCTGTTTTTTTAGAAAAGGAGGCAAAGCCCCAGCCTCCTCTACATCAATCGATGCACACGGCTTTTTTTATTGCAGATTATCAAAGTATAAGAGTATCAAAGTATTACAATTAAAGGATCACACAGCGTGGATACGAAAATGAGCCAGCGAAATAAAAAGAGAGATTGTCTTCGTCTAAACATTTGTGAGTCTTCTAGTAAGCTGCGAGCCACCCCGGTAGTAGATATCCTGAGCGACTGTCTGGAGCCGTGTGCATCCGAAATCCATAAGTGGCCTCTGTGCCGTTGGTAATAGGCATGCCCATGATTGGATCCAAAAAGTAGCCATATGTATAACCGGTAAAAAGTGAGTATTTGCTACCCTGTTAAACACCATATCATTCCTACAATTCCAAATAGCCCAAACTATAGCACAAACCCCAACCCGAATTCTTGCTTTAGTGGCTTTATCAATTCTATTTAACCAATTACCAAACATATTTGCAATATTGGTTGGAGCAGTGATATTAAAGGTAAACTGCACAATTGTCCAAATAACTTTAGCAAAAGGACATGTAATAAAAAGATGATGAATAGACTCCTCTGAGTCACAAAAGACACATTTCTTACATCCATCCCCTTTCGTTTAGCCAAATTGTCCTTGGTTAAAATGACCTTCTTATATAAGAACCACATAAAAATCTTTATTTTTAGTGGCACTTTTAATTTTCAAATGAGTGTAGGGCTGTAGGCACGCTGTAAGAGCATCTCCAACCGGAGGCCCCAAACCCACCCCAAACGTCCGGGCGGACAGCCCGAATAGGGTTTGTGCTAAAAACCACCACCCAAAGGAGGCCCTCAAAGCCACCCCAAACGTCCGGGCGGTCCGGCACACCCCAAACCCAGCCCATATGTGGGGAGGGTTTGGGGAGGTCCGGACGCGCCCGGACAGGCCGCCACGTCGGACGCGGCCCAACACGACCCCACATATATCCACAAATTCCCACCCCGGTCGGAACCCTAGCTCTCACTCTCCTCCAATCCCCTTTCCGCTCCAACTCTCCTCCGTCCGCAGCTTCGACAATGGCCGGCTCCGGCAGCGAATCGACGGCCGAGCAGTACTAGCATGCGTTCGCGGAGGAGGAGATTGGGAGCTGCCCCGGGCCGGACGCCCCGGACCTGGAACGTCAAGCCGGGGTTCGCCGGGCACGTTGCCGTCGCCAAAGAGAACGTGCCGCAGCGGAGGACGGCCGGGTTCTCCATGATCTGTGAGAGCGTGCCTCCGCTCCGGTGTGTCCAATGAACTGTGTCCGATTAATTTCTGTGTTGAACTATGTCCGTGGATGTTTGAACTATGTTTATTCGTATGGTCTTTGAACTATGATCCATCATTTGACCTACGTTGCATGTCAATATGGTTTTTGGGGGGATTATTTGGGGGTTATGGTTGTATGACACCAATTTTGGGGGCTGTCCGGTCACTGTCCGCGGACGCGTCCGAACGCGTCCGGGCACAGTTTGGGAGCCGGATTTGGGGGCTCCGCTTGGAGATGCTCTAAGATCTTTTAGCTTCAAAGTTCAAATCCAGTAGGTACCACGAGTAGTAAATTTTTGACCCATCCCGTGTATGCACGCTCCTTGTTTCCTTCTTGTCAGTGGTGGGGGATGCTCTATACGGGTGCAAGAGATTCGCACGGACTTCTAGAAAACTCGCGAGCCTGTAGTATCTAGGCTCTAGCTCTTTCGTGGAAAAGTAGTACTCCCTCCGTCCAACAATAACTGTTTCAAGTTTGTTAAAAAGTGGATATATCCATACATGTTTTATGTCAAGATACATCTACTTTTTTGGCAAACTTGAGACAGTTATTATTGGACGGAGGGAGTAGTTCTTTGCAGAGGACTTTGTATTGTGTTTGTTCATAGACTCCTTTGTGTTACAGTAGGTTTGACAGTGTTCATAGCGTCACAGCATGGTCTCTAATGTCAGTATGTCACTGTGCTGCATCGTGCATGGATGGTTGATGCTTTTGATTCCATGGCTAGGTGCAGGGATCATATGGTATGGTAGGCGGGAATCTCTTCCCCTCCAAAGGACATACGAGCGCCATGATTTCCTGGATGCTTTTCAGGAACCACGCATGGGGGGAACGGGATGAATACGTGTTTTACCCATCATTCGTGTCAAGTCTCGAGATCGAGGACGAGTTCTTTCTTTTCCCATTGCCGAAACGAGGCGAGTAGTGCGCGAGTGTTTCAGCATGGGTTCACACGAAATGGGATCCGGAGGAAGCCCCAGGCATGGCCGAATGCCGGAATCCAAGCTCATCAGCATGTGTGACCTGACCGCGCGAGCCGGAGATCGGACAAAACAACCATGCTTGTCTCCTTGACAATGGTAGCACGGCGATGCTGCTGTAGTGGTGGGACAAAGAAGGTGCTGGGCAGCGGCGGAGTTGGTGGATTGGATGTGGCGCCTGCACTGGAACAGAGAGCTGAATGGTGTTTTGGTGCGACTCGTCTTGTTGGAATGAACAACAGAACTACAGAAGGGAGAGCACTGTTATTGAGGCTCATCTTCAGCATGTTCTTCAGTCCTGACTCCTGAGCACCCTTGTGTCATTTTCTTTTCTCCAAGATTGCAGCAATGTGTTCAGTTCAGATATGTGAATTAACATCGGGCATTCGAGCAGGTGCCTCAAGGCTGAACGGAAGAGCAAGCAACGCTCAAACGCACGTTCATGTCACGGGACAACACTCGCGCGGCTGGATGGGTACTGTGTGTAGCTTGGCAGCAAAACGAGAATAAAAAACATGCGGGAGAACGGCCAGGCCGTGGCGGGCAATACATGGGTGGGCCGTCCCTACTAGCGTGCGATATGGGCCCTTATTTACACTAGTTAACATGCTCACGATGCAACATACTTTTCTTCTGAAAATGAGGTTGAAACACCTGATCTTCAAGGAGGCGTAAAGCTCCTTCATCAATGCATATTTGATTGACGCACGAAATTCTCGCAAGCGCGCCACCTTCGAACCTGGGATTCTCCCAAGCCTGAAGTTTATCTTATGTCCGATATAAGAACATCAATCTCCATCCATCCATCCCTCACTCCCTCTCCTTTAATTTCTTTGCTAACATCTAGAAAGTGAATGAGTAGCTGTGAACTCACCCGTCTCTCCTCACCGCTGTTGTTGACGAAGTGCACTTGTGTTATCGACGAAACTTCTCACTTATAGATGCACATTCAAACATATTTTTTTACTCAATGGCCAAGGCCCAAGGCTCATCCTAATGGCGTAGTTTTTTTTTTGTTGAGAATTACCACAACTTTATTGCTCAATCACAGAAGGTACAATTATTACATCAGGAGAATCAATGAGCCAGGTGTTTCGACCCAATCCTATTGATAAACAGCTACGAGCTAGGGAGTGTGCATGGACATTAGACCTTCTGCTTTCATGGATGAACTGAACCGAGTTGAAGTTCTGCTTCCGAAGCTTGATCTCTCTAATAATGGTGCCGTAGCTCGTCAAAGTATCAGTATTGATTGCCTTGACCACTTCTAAGCAATCTGACGCCACAACAATATTTTGGATATTAAGATCAGAAGCAAGAGCAAGAGCTTCCCTGCATGCAATTGACTCAAGTGTGGGAGGATCCACAATACTTAGGACAGCGAGACCAGATGCACCTGAGAAAACACCAGCTTCTGATCTGCAAACTGCAGCAACTGCCCCTCTGTATTCATGCTTTGCAACAGCCGCATCAACATTTATCTTCATACACCCAGGTGGAGGAGGGATCCAGCTTTGGATAGGCACATGAGCTGAACCTGAGGCGTTAGGACAAATACGGCTAGCTGAAGATGACCTCACGATATTCAGATCACTGAGGAATTTGTTAATGAAGATGAAGGTCGACATCGGACTCCGAAAGACCTGCTCATGTATTGCCTGGCGTCTAGCCCACCAGATGGACCAAAGTGTTACGGCCACTTTTATAAAATCTGCATGAGAAAAAGATCCGATCAAAAAGAACAGCCACTCCTTGGCATTGGGACATCGGTTCATTGATAAGTGCTCAACTAGTTCTTCATCTAACAGAGCCCAAACACATCTGGAAGCATTACAGTCTAAGAGAGAGTGCCTCCAGTCCACAGGCTGACGAAGTCGCCATATTTCTGGTAAGCCTGACTGATCCAGTTGGGATTGAGTTGTGAGCTAGTCGCCAAATAAACATTCTAACTTTTCCTGGCACTATAGTCTTCCATAGGGAGGTCCATTGCTTCTGCTCTGAACCAGTCGAAGAGCAAGATTGTCGTCCATCCAACCAATCTTCTCTAGTCTTCTTTGTTCGTGCCAATAGTCGATAAGCCGATCTGACTGTGAATGTCCCTGTTTTTTCATAGTGCCACGCCCACCAGTCCTCCGTAACAGCCGTACAAAGAGGAATAGATTTGATAACCTCAATATCGGTTGGCAGAAAATGTTGCTGTAACTTTTCATCTCGCCATGCACATGACGTGTGATCAATCAATTCAGATACAAGGGTTGGAGGGTCATTTCTGAGAGCAACAATTGGTTTCAGTCTGGACTCCCTCGGCAGCCAGTTATGATGCCAAATTCGTGTGCTTGTGCCGTCACCTATGCGTCGGATCAGACCCAACTTAAGAGCATCACGGCCTTCAATGATGGATCGCCACACCTGAGATAGTCTGGCACCTAGCTCAGCTGACATTATGTCACCATTGGGGAAATAAACTGCTTGCAAGATTCTGGCACTAAGAGATTCAGGTAGTTGAATAATCCTCCATGCTTGCTTAGCTAAAAAGGGCTAAATTGAACAACTCGGCATCTCTGAATCCAAGTCCTCCCATATACTTTGGCATGGTTATAGTATCCCATGAGACCCAACTTGGCTTCCTTTTGCCCTGTTTGCTCCCCCACCAAAAACCTCTAATAAGAGCATCAATATGTTTTAAAACCTCAAAAAATATGTTGAGGGAGGTGGCGGCCATCGACGACCTCGTCCTCGCCGTGAACAAGACTAAGAAGAAGAAGAAGAAGAAGACGACGTCAGGGACCAGGATGGTGCGGCAGATGCCGCCGGGGGAGGCCTAGATGATGAAGTTTCTGATGCTTGGACACTCCTCCTTGCAAATGCTAAGAGGAGGTGTTTTTTGTGTCTGTGGAGCACAGGGAGAACGGTGCGTTGCTGATCGAGGTTGTCTGTTGTCATGGCGAGCACTTGTGGGTTCTTCACACGAGGCTAGGAGAGCGACTGGCGAAACATCATCCACTTATTTTGGCGGACAGGGAAGGAGAGGAGCCAAAGGACCCTATGCAATGTGGCAATCTCGCCTTTGGACGTGGCGGCTTTGGTGCGGGAGGAGTTGGCGGTGCGGGCTTTCGCCCACACACAAGATCCCGGAGACTAGTTTTTGTTGTTTTTTGCTTGTGAAGGGATTTTTTCCCTAGCTCGAAATTATGTACATAACACTCTATTCTATCTAATCAGATGACGGATACGACCGTCTTAAACCTCAAAAAATATGTTTTAAAAGACCACGAGGAAGTTTAAAGCAGGACATTGACAAGGTCGGCACCGCTTGGGCAATAGATTTAACCAGCACCTCCTTTCCAGCCGAAGACAAGATCTGCTCAATCCACCCTTGTACACGACTCCAAATCATATCTTTCAGGTACTTAAAAGAACCATTTTTGGATTTACTGATGTCTGTCGGCATACCTAAGTATTTATCTGATAGGCTCTCATTGTTGACTTGACTGATAACTTTAATTTGCCCCCTCACAACATTTGGGCACCCTTTGCTGAAATGAATAGACGATTTCTCATTATTTATTCGCTGTCCTGAAGCTTGGCAATAGAGGTTCAACACAGCAACCATTTCCTCATCCCCACTCGCATTAGCTTTGAAAAATAGCAAGGTGTCGTCTGCAAAAAGAAGATGATTGACCGGGGGTGCTTGAGGTGCCACAACAACACATGTAAGATTTTCGTTCCCCCTGCTCCTTAACAGGCAAGACAGACCTCCAGCTGCTAACAAAAACAAATACGGTGAGATAGGGTCATCCTGACGGATTCCCCTCGAAGGAGAAAAGCTCTCAGTATTATCTCCATTAACCAGAACTGAGAAAGAAACCGTTTTCACCACCCTCATAATAGAAGATACAAAGGAATGATGTATACCCAACTTGAGCATGATTGCCTCTAAATAATCCCACTCAACGCGATCATAGGCCTTCATCATGTCAACTTTGAGAGCACAAAATTGTTTATGCCTTCCTCTCTTCTTTTTCATGAAATGCAAGCACTCGTATAGAGAAATGATATTATCAGTGATTAATCTACCAGGGACAAAAGCTGATTGCTCTTGCAAAATTATCTCAGGCAGAATCTTCTTCAATCTGTTGGCTTGCACCTTAGACACTATCTTCAAGATTACATTGCAGAGGCTTATGGGGCGAAATTGGGATAGAGAATTCGATTGCTTCACTTTGGGGATAAGCACAACGCATGTGGCATTAAGGGCAGCGAGGCTCTCATCTCCATTTAACACATTCAGTACAACTTTAGTTACCTCGGCGCCACATAGATCCCAGTGCCTCTGAAAAAAGTGTGCTGGGAAACCATCTGGCCCTGGAGCTTTGGAAGGATACATCTGAAATAGAGCATGTTTCACCTCCTCCTCGGTATAAGGTGCAACCAGATCATCATTCATCTTGCTTGTAACCCGGACAGGAACAGTATCAAGTAAATCATGCATTCCATGAACTCCCTCTGACGTGTATAGGTTGGTATAAAAATCCTTGGACATGGATTTTATCGTGTCATGGTCCTGAACTACCGAACCATCAGGTTTAAGAAGCGATTGGATCTTATTTTTTTGCCTTCGGCCAGAGGCTTTACGGTGGAAAATTTTAGTATTGCTATCACCTTCAGACAACCACTGGATCCGCGACCGTTGTCGCCACATGATCTCCTCTCGGTGGTTGAGTTCAATCCTGTCACAGGTTTTTATCTCTTCATGAGTTGGTGCATTCCTCATCGGGTCAGCTCTTAGCTCCCCTAACCTGGTGTGCAGCCTCTTAAGCTCCACTCTGACTTCCCCAAACACCTCACGATCCCATCTGCCTAAGTTACCAGAAACAGACTTGAGCTTTTCTGTCAATTCAGCAGCAGTCTCACATGGTCCTAAACCGGACCAGTATTGTTCAATCGTAGCATGGAACTCCGGATGGGTCTCCCACATCATCTCATACTTAAACGACCATTGCTTAGAACTTTTGTTGGGTGCCGTAGGCCGGGAATCAACAAGTAATTGGATAGGACAGTGGTCTGATTTGGCTGCAGTAAGATGTCGAACTTCAGCAAAGGGAAACCTCAGCCACCATTCTGCATCTGCAAGGGCACAATCAAGGCGAACTCAAGTATATGTTCCACCTCTTACCTTTTTCTCAAAGGTCCAATCTAGCCCTGTGTATCCAAGATCACACAGACCACAGACATCAACCGCATCACGAAATCCACGCATTTGTGCCTCATCTCTGTCACCGACACCCAAATGTTCCTCTTGGCGAAGTACTTCATTAAAATCGCCCATACAAACCCATGGTAAGTTAGAAGCTGCTTTCAAAGAGGTCATCAAATCCCAAGTTTTATATCTTTCAGATTTTTGTGCTTCTCCGTAAATACCAGTAAGCCTCCACGGCTCTTTATCCTATTCAAGGACTTTCATATCAATATGGTTCTTGGAGAAGCTTAATAAATCAAGGACAAAAGGGTCCTTCCAATACATCGCCAAACCTCCACTTCTACCTTCACTAGATACAACATAACAATTATTAAAACCAAACGAATTTGACAGATTTTCCATCCGTGTCTTACCCAATTGGGTCTCAATAAGTAATAAAATAGATGGGGCGAAAGCTGCAACGAGGTTCTTCACCTCTCGAACTGTCGCAGGCTCGCCAGCTCCACGACAGTTCCAACCTATTGCATTCATAGCTTCGATCCCTTCATCAGCCACCACTGCGGCCTGTTGGGGTTCACTCTTAGACATCTTCAGCCGCCCAAGAACATCGAGCGGAAACTGTGGGAGAAACCCTAAGCACCCTCCGTAGCGTCACGGCTCACCAAGACCGGGAAGCGATACAAGGATCGCCCCTTGATCAGTCCGAACGAAACCGAGGAACCCGACGGAGTGTACAGGGAACATGAGATCTCAACGCCGGCGTCCGGCGAGAGCAACCTAAACCCTAACGAGAGGGAAAATCAGCAGTCCCCAGGGGCGAACTTGGGTAGCCGCCCCAGCCCAAGAGAAATATGCTATATATTCCGCAGTATTTGGCCCATATTACGGAGAACATTGGCCCAAAACCATTGTTTTCTTACCCCCACCCCCAAGCCCATTTGCCCCTCCAAACTTTTGGCCCAAGCTCCGCCACTAGCTTATCCCATGCCAAAGGAAAGAAGTTAAGAAGGTGTTTGGTTCGCTATTTTGTAACGTAACCCGATTACGGTGGGATTGGATTACGTTAATATTTGTTTGGTTCGACTTGCCCGTAATCAGGTGCCGCGTAATCAGGTTACATCAGTAGTCAAATCTGATTCCGCCCGTACCCCTGCGTAATCTGTTTCCATCGCTCTCTCTCCCCTGAGGCCTTGTTTACTTCTACTGTATTTTAGGGGATTGGAGGGGATTATCCCGGACCCCGAAAAATACCCACTAGTCTGTTTACTTCTAGTGTATTTTAGGGGATTAGAGGGGATAATCCCTAGATATCCCCCACCAACCATCTCATTTTTGCCTAAAACAAAAACTCTAGTCCATGCTAGTGTATTGTAGGGTAAGAGTATTTGTGGGGATTTGTTGGGATTGGGTGTTCACCAAATCTCCTCCCATCCCCTGGAAAACCCTTGGAGTAAACAAGGCATGAGTCTTCCTGAGAATCCCGTACGAGGGCACCATGGAAGAAACCTCCCCGTGCATAGGAGCTCTGAGGCGCCACACTCCTACGACCCCCGGATCTGGCCTCCACCACTCGGCGCTGCCCCGATCTGGTCTCCACCACCCGGCGCCGCCCCAATCTGGCCGCCACGCCTTCACGATCTCACTAGCTCCTTGCCTCGATGTGACCAAAACTGGAGGTGACGAGGGCCATGGACCTTGGGGCATCTCACGGAGAACATCGGCAAGTTTGCGGCCATAATGACGAAGGCAACCTGCGCAGCCAATATCCATTGCGCTGGGAAGCTTTCTCTGTGATTCCATCCCCGAGTTGAACCAAACAAGTTTCTATTTTACCCCATCCCGTTTACCTTACCGGTGTATTTTGATTCCCATTACGTTTACGTTTACAATGTCGAACCAAACAGCTTCTAAGTTCAAACAAACCGTGTTAATGTGACCTTCATGCTTCAATCCCCTTTAGTAGTTACGTCCATCGTCAGCTAACCCCATTCAATTTTTTGGTCCCATCAAAATAGTTCTAGGGAAGAAATAGCTATGATCTCATCTTCCTTCCGCATCCATTGTTGTTAGTGAAGTGCACTTGTGGACTGTTACTGTAACTTCTTAATTCATCTGAACATTTTCTAGTAGCTAGTGGTCAAGCCCATCTTGTGGCTGAGAGCAAAAGGTAATTTTTTCCTTTGTAAGAGTTAAATAGTTAGTGTTCAAGGCTCATCTTAAAGTTGTTTATAATTTAGACTATAATTTCCCCCTCTAAAGTGTGAGATGATGATTTAGCATGTATTTTTGTCTGTGTATTAAGCTACAACAGTTTCTTGATGTCTATATCTCTTATATATTAAACCCCACTAAGCTGCATTAATGATTGTCTATCTCAACATGCAAGCTATCAACATCATTCGTTCTCTTAGCCAATCAATTGTCCATGTCAATCTCCACTAATGTATATTAACCTCTACATGCAAGTTACACATCATCCATTTCTTCACATCCAATAATTCACATTAATAATTTATAATACACACTCATTTCATGTCTATTAAATTTAGTATCTAGACTATGACCGATAGGATTTTGCATATCCCTTTAGACAACGTAATGTATCATACCTTTTATATCCTTTCGTTTACACAATATAGTTACTAAAGATTCCAGCTGCAACGCCGGGGTATCCTTCTAGTTAATATGGTGTTGCATTCTCCATATATTGATAGATTCTATAATAGTACGTAATGCCTCATGCTAACTTCATCTTTATCTAAAATTTATTATTTCATAGTAATGGCACTTTTGTTTCCACATGGTCCCCGATTAGACTAAACTACCACTGAAAAGTAAAACGACAACAACATACATCATGCAGAAATGCAAGTTTCATGTTCTATGCAACACGAATGCCAAATAATAACTTCCTGACAAAAAAGAAGAATGAAAAAGAGTAGGCGGTTCAGTGATGAGTGTTGAGACATAAATGGGTAACTTGAAAAAATCCGATTATCGAGGCACATGATCCTGACTTGACTGGACTAGGACCAAAATAGTGGTAGTTCAAAAAGTACATGTCCATGGGGTGAGAAAAACGAATATTCTTGAGCTCCTTCTAGAGTTAGTCCTTCCAAACAGAGCGTTTGAAGATATGCTTGAAGATGGAGCACCTCATTCTCATCATGGCTCTTATAGTGTAACTCTAGAGTTGGAGTATCTTTGATAAAGAGTCGTCCTAGGACTCCGCACAATATATGATCTTTACCTCACTAATCATAAGGTTGCTTAGCTGAGAAAAAATCATACTTTTTTAACAAAAAAATTACTAGCACAAACCGAGCATAGTGTCATTAATTTGTTCAAATACCACAAATTCTGAAACGACTCGATGTATTCAAAAACTCCTGAAACTCAATTCCAAGCCAGGAGATATTTTCAACTTTTCAGACCCTTGTGGTATACAAGACAAATTGTATCTTCCAGACTCAATGTTTCTAGAATGTGAAGAATTCTAATATATTTTGGTTGTTCCTTAATTTTGGCCGAGTTCAAAAACTTGAGGTTCAATAGCTCCCTAAGTAAATGTGGAATAACCTTAATAGCAATGTTTGATAAGTCCAACACAACGATGTACTTGCATTTTTCTAGGCTAGAGTAACAAACATTTGATTGCATATTTGAGCTAAAACATAGGACGGTTCGAGCCTCAGATGTATCTATGCTTGATGCAAGGTCATCATTGCATTTGTGCAATCCAATTCGACGAGTACAACCATCATCCGCTATTGAAGCTACTTCAGTTCTTGTTGTGGTTATTACTCTGCTTCCCGTGCCATTATCAACAAAACCTCTTTAATTTTTAAAAGATCTATGGATGTTCAGACTCATTTCAAATGGGCCAAGGGTTGAAAGAGTGTTGGGCTAATTTTTGGGGAAGGGGGGCAAATGCCCCCCTCCCCCCACATACACACACAATTGATTGCATATGTTTGATAAGTCCAACACAACAATGTACTTGCATTCTTCTAGGCTAGAGTAACAAACAATTGATTGCATATTTGAGATAAAACATAGGACGGTTCGAGCCTCAGATGTATCTATGGTTGATGTAAGGTCATCATTGCATTTGTGCAATCCAATTCGCCGAGAACCCAATCCTAGTGATACCACTCTATTAGTGCAATCATAAACTATGATGGAACTCTCGTTTCTATATTAGAAAATGATGGATTTTTCTATAAGTGAGAAGTTGCAGTGAGAACACAAGTGAACTTCATCAGCAACAATGGTGAGGAGAGGCGGATGAGCTCACGGCGTGAGCACATGATATAGGTGGAGAGAGAGAGAGAGAGAGAGAGAGAGAGAGAGAGAGAGAGATGTTCTTAAAAGCAACAAAAGGAGCAAAGACCCCATGAGAGTAAAAATCCTATGTTGATGGGTAGCCCGCTACCTTCAAACTGAAGCATCCGACCACACTTTATCCAGCATTCCATCAAAATAAGTACCCTACAAAATATTCCTTCCATCTTGGATCCTTAAGTTTAACTTCTCCTCTTTGTACAACCCCTGTAAATATATTTTTTCTTACAAAAAACAATTATGTAATCATCAAAGCATCTACTACACAGATTTTACCCTCAAAAGAACTCTGTATACAACCAGTCAGAATCAACCATGAAACTACCATAGCCCTAAGAGATAGCATGGTGAGACACCACACATCCAAAATTTAGGAAAACCAAAAAAGCAACAAAAGGAGGAAAGATGAGTGAACCATACCTTAGAGGAAAGCGAAATACTCGAGCTCAAAAGTAAAGCCCATCTGCCCTGACCATCAAAATTATAATCCTATCAACTAAACCACAAAAAAACATGGTAATGGTATGAGCGAACCTGCCATGTGTTTTATTGTAAGTGCTAACAAAATAAATTAAGCATCAAGTTTGAATATTCTGAGCCCTACATCAGTTTAAATTCTTCTGTTTATACAACCCCTGTAAATATTTTTCTCATAATAAATATTATTTGACAAGAAACAGTAGGGACGTATTTGCATTTTCATTTATAAGGCGGAGTATCTACAATGGTTGTAATAAATTACAGGGTGGGCAAAGTACAAAAAATGACATTACAACGAGTCAAGCCATTCTTGCATTCTTCCTTCAACCTCGTGTAGTTTTTTTCGTATGTTGATTCCCAGAGTGTGTTTCAAAGCTTCAGTGCGTTCAGCAAGGCATCAACAATCGAAGAAACATAGCCCTAAGACATAACATCATGAGCAACCAGATGAGAAAAAGCAAAGAGCAACAAAAGGACAAAAGCAAAGTGAATCCTACCTGAGAGGAAAGACAAAGACTAGAGCACCCATATAAAGTTCATCTGCCGTGGCCATCAAAATAAGCGTTCTATCGGATAAAGGGAAACGGCATGGTAATAATATCAGAAAACCTGCCATTTTTTATTGTTAGTGCAAACAATGCAAATTAAGCATCAAGTTTGTATGAGCGCTACTTCAATCTTGTCTCCTCTTTGTACAATACCTATAAATATTTATTGTTATAATAAATACTTATGTTATATGTTAGCCACTACGATAACCTTTTCCATCAAAAAAGTTTGTATACTCTGGACCTCTGGAGGATCCAATAGAACTATCATAGTCCCAGACATAAAAAATTCAGGAAGCAACAAAAGCAGAAAATCTGAGAAAACCATACCTCAGAGGAAAGCAAAAAGCTTCGAGCACCAAAATAAAGTTCATCTGCCGTGGCCATCAAAATAAGAGCCATACCAAATAAAGGGAAACGACATGGTAATAATTTGAGAAAACCTGCCATTTGTTACTGTTAGTGCTAACAAAGTAAATTAAGCATCAAGTTTATATGATCCCTACTTCAGTTTGTCTCCTCGTTGTACAATACCAAATACTTATTGCTATAGTAAATAATTATGTTCTATTGGAGCCACTACTATAACTTTTTCATCAAAATAAGTTTGTATAATTATGTTCCATCTTTGTCTCTCTATATTTTTGACAGAAAATGCAGTCGGAGCTGCGTTTTCATTTATATAGAGAAATGGCTTACAGCCGTACAGAAGGAAAAGAAAACAAACTAGGACCTCTAAAACATCATAACAGGAAAGAAACGAAAGAAATGGTAACAGCAAAGGAGCTGCATTCAATCAGGTTGTTTTGGTCTTTGTAGCATTTCCTTGGTTCGAGTACGGCCGGCAGCATGCTCGCCTATATTGGCTTCCTAAAAATGGTATCTTTGAAGTGGCAGCTCGGCAGCGACCAATTAAGGACCGCAAGCCATGCAAAGATAAGACACCTCAGCGGCGCGTCACTGCTCTAGATGGTGTCTCTGAAGTTGCAGCGCATAGAGTCTTCAAACTGAATTTCTTTGATAGAAGAGGGAAAACAGTACATGCCATGCCTACGAAAGGCTAGGGAAAAAAGAAAACGAACACGAAACTAAACACTCTCCCATCTACAGGAGATGGGCACTTGCAACTACAAAAACCTCCTCCCTGACTCGCTGTGCATGATCCGACGCGATCAGATCCTTGCCCTAGAAAATACGCCGTCCTCTTTCCTTCCATATGTGCCAAACCATGTAGCAGCAAGAATGACGGTATCACGCCTTTGGAAGAGAACAGATGCGTTAAATAGCTGATGCACCTTGTCATCGACGGGCAAAGGTAAACCATAACCATCGAGTAGGCAATGCAATGCTTTGCGCCTGAAGATCTGAAACTCCGAATCCCCCAAGATGCAAGTGGGGGGCAGATGGTTTCCAGTTGACCAAGCACTTGCCTTCTGTTGCTTCTTCGCTCTTAGTCAACAGGAAACCTTGCCTTAATTTTGTCGATCATTTTTTGTCGGGATGTAACCCGGGTACCCCAAGATTATTGGTTCTGTTGAGTTGATAGAAGAGTAAGAACAAGAATAAATGAGTAAAAGGTAGAGAAAAGGCAGAAGAAAGCAGTCTGGGCCAACATTGGTAGCACCCAGGCCGGCATATCCCAGTCTCGGGTGGGCCGAGTTCTCTGCCGCTCGTGGGCGTGCCGAGTCAACCCGCCGCGCCTCGGAGCAGGCCGAGGTCCCCTGCGCCTCAGAGCGGGCCGACTTCGCTACTCCGGACGGGCCGACACCTCTGCGGGAGCAGCTTATCCGCCGCGCCTGGCTGTGCCGAGTCCGCAGCCTCTGTGGCCTCGGTGGGCCGGCACATCGCGCCCCGGACGGGCCAGCTTCATCGCGCCCCGGGTGGGCGCGTCGCCCAGCTCCTCCGCGCCTCGGCGAACCGAGATGCTCGCCTCGGGGCGAGTCGCCGTCTCTTGCTTCGGTTTGGGCCGAGCTCCCCCGGTGGGCCGAGGCATCTCCAGCCTCGGGCGGCCGAGTCAGCGCCAGTCCCAGATGGACCGAAGCATCTCCAGCTTCAGGCAGGAGCAAGACACACTAGCCTCGGCTGGGCCGAGGCAATCACGACCTCGCCCAGCTGCTCTGCGCTCCTCGACCGGCACCAGCACGCTACGCGCGGACGGGCCGAGATGGCTGCGGCTTGGGCGATCCGGGATGCACTCCAACCTCGGCTGGACCGAGGCATCTCCAGCAACCGAGGCCAGCTACACCAGGTACTGGGACGCCCCCGGCTCGTACCTGGTACAGCTAGCAGTTGACCAAGCGGGAACAAGACAAAGATGATGACACACAGGCAGCGTGGCTACAGTGCCAGTGAGGTGACAAGAGTACAATTGCATGACATAGGCAACAGTGCGGACAAGACCCCAGTAGTCATGTCAGCTACAGTACATGTACAGTGTTTGTATAGTGACCTGCGGGCCACCCCTTGTCCCCTAGGCTCTCCCTATATAAAGGGCACCAGGGGGAGCACTTTCCCCAGCTCTCCACGGGCTCATTTCCCCCCGTGGCTCTCAGCTAGCTCTCTTCTCCTTAGCTTAGTGCTGCCTCAAATAGACAGAGAGATACTTAGACATACAGCTCAAGGAGCCTTTGTACAGACCGTATACAGAGGGAGAAATACACCAGATAGGCTAGATGCTGCAGTAGGGGTTTTATCGCTCACGAGAGCCCCGAAGCAGGGTAAATCCTCGTGTTCATCTGTTTGTCCGTGTGCGCTCTTCAACGCGCTATCCCTCCCGAATCCACCAGCGTCCATCGGCCCCAATTTAAGCCTACCCCTAGGCATTTGTTGTTTCATACCACGACATTTTTGCCTCCCTAAATCATAATCCAAAATTTAGCATCAACGCATTAATGTGGTAATATCTCAAATCACCACATCTGCAGGCTACATCACCGTCAGTAACTCCCTACAAAAGATATCATGCTGTGGAAGACAACTAACATCCATCCCTATGTTCGACATGTACAGAATTCATGTATAGAGGTTGTTGCTATTACTATTTTCTGGAACTCACATGACATGATGTCGCTCATGGCTTACATTTATATCTCTTAACTTTTTCCTTTATTCTCTTCTCTTCTTCTTCACTCCTAGCTTTGCTTAAGAGTGTACAATGCTTGTTAATGGCTTATTTCAGAAAATGAACACAAGCCCAGAATACAAAGTATCAATCCAGTTAGGACATATAGAGGTAATAGTACTACCTATCCACCCAATTCGACTAGAACAAGATTCTCCATTTTTCTTCTAATCCTTCCATGTAGTAGAGCCACCTTGGAACCAAAAAAGTTAAATCCAACGCATGTTTGCTTGATCAAAGTCCTTGAGATGAAATTGGGACAGCAATAACACATAATAAAAGGAAATTATCCAAAATAACTCAACTCCCACATGTAGGTTCCATGGCGGAGCCCCTCATGGCGACCAGTGATACGTCTCAAACGTATCTATAATTTTTGATGTTCCATATTGATATTATACCAATTGTTACATGTTTTACATGCACTTCATATCATTTTTATACATTTTCTAGAACTAACCTATTAACAAGATGCCACAGTGCCAGTTCCTGTTTTCTGCTGTTTTTCTGTTTCAGAAAAGCTAGTCGGGGAATATTCTCGGAATTGGACGAAAATCAACGGAGGTCCCTATTTCACCGACACGTCCACGGAGTCCAAAGGAGAGACGGAGACGAGGCCCAGGGCCTCCACACCATGCCTGGGCGCGGTCAAGAAGGGGGTGGCGCCGAGGGGTGGTGTGGGCCCTCGGTCGCCCTCCGACGCCGCCCCTTCGCCTATTTATTCCTCCTGCCCCGAAAACCCGAAATATCAGAGTCATATTCCACAAAAAGTTCCGTAGCTCCGCCGCCATCGAAAACAAGTTTCGGGGGGTGAGAAGTTCCTGTTCCGGCACCCTGTCGGGACGGGGATTGACCCCCGGAGCCTTCTCCATTGACGCCACCACCTCCACCATGCTCCATGAGTGGTTCCCCCATGGACTACGGGTTCTAGCTGTAGCTAGTTGGTATTCTCTCTCCCATGTATTTCAATAGAATGATCTCATGAGCTGCCTTACATGATTGAGATCCATATGATGTTATCGGTGTTGTGTTTGTTGGGATCCGATGAATTGTTACATTATGATCAGTCTATCCATTAAGGTTTGTGAGTTATTGTTGCTGCAATCTTGTTGTGTTTAATGCTTGTCACTAGTGCACGAGTGGCATGATCTTAGATTTAAGCTCTATAATTGTTGCTTAGATTGCATCTACAAGTTGTTTGCACATGTCTTTGTCCGGAACCCGAGGCCCCGGAGTGACAGCAACTGGGATAACCGGAGGGGATGGTTTTGATATGAGGATCACATGTTTTCACTAAGTGCTAATGCTTTGCTCCGGTGCTCTATTAAAAGGACTACCTTAATTACTATTAGTTTCCCTTGAGGCCCTGCTGCAAACGGGCTGGTAGGACAAAAGATGTTATGCAAGTTTCTCATTGCGAGCACGTATGACTATATATGAAAAACATGCCTATGTATGATTAATAGACTGGATGTTCTGTCCTAATGCTATTTCAATTCTGTCAATTGCCCAACTGTAATTTGTTCACCCAACACTTGTTCTTGGAGAGTTACCTCTGGTGTAGATAGCTGGGAATCCCGGTCCATCTGTAATCATCATTGCTTTCCGTCAACTCCACGCAAGCAACTATTTTCTGGTGCCATTGCATCTGTGTTACTGCTACTATTACTCTCATATTACTGCTGCTTTCACACCACGTTTGTTACTAGTGCTTTCTCAGGTGTGGTGGAATTGACAACTCCGCTGCTAAGACTTATAAGTATTCTTTGTCTCCCCTTGTGTCGAATCAATAAATTTGGTTTTTACTTCCGTCGAAGACTGTTGCGATCCCCCATACTTGTGGGTCATCAAGACTATTTCTGGCGCCGTTGCCGGGGAGCATAGCTCTACTCATAAGTTCACCTGGGGAGTACACTCTACCTCTCTCTCTGTTTTTATTTTATTTTATTTTGTCTAGTTTACTTTTGTATAGTTTTATTTTGCTTAGTTTAGTTTTTTTAGTTGTGTTTTGTTTAGTTTACTTTAGTTTAGTTTTGTTTTTCTTATATACCCGAAAATCCATAAAAATTTAAAAACTGAAAAATCTAAAAAACTGTTGCTATGGAAGAACATGCTAGAACCTCTATGTTTATGAAAGCTAAAGAATTATATATAAAGTATAGAGAATCAAGAGAGAGTAAAATCATGAGAGGCATGTTAAAAAAGTTAAATCAAATTGCTGAAATTTTGCTTGAACGCCATGATATAAATTGTTGCTCTGAACAGGATACTAAACATCTTAAATTCCAATGTGGTTTTAGTGAAGAAGTTTTAATTATGAACTATCATTGGAATAACTATATTCATCTTGGAGTTGAAAAAGTAGAACAATTTGTTTTATTTATGGGAGCTTCTGAAATAGATTCCTTCATGGCTAAAAACTATGAAACTTGTGTTGCTTGTAATAAACTTAAAGATACAGTCTCTTTTATCCTTGATTATTGCCTAGAAAATTTCAGCAATAATTGTTATATCATTGATTATAACGAGAGAGTCATTCATGCACAAGAATGTACTCACAATTTGCAGGAACCCGTAGAAGAAGAAATTGCTGAATCTGAAATCTCATTGGATGAAAAAGAGGAAGAGAGTGATGAACAAAAGGAGGAAGAATGGATTAGCTACCCATGCCTACCTTCTAATGAGAGTAACTCTTTAACTCTTACATTATTTGATCACCCTCCATGCTTATCAAAGGAGGATGAATGTTATGTTCCGGTGGATTTTCTTGAAGTATTCCCTATGAATGAAACTTGTGAAAATGATTATGCTGCTGTTATTTATGATAATCCATGCTATTTTTATAAATCTTATGATAATCCTTTATTTGTGCCTGATATCGAAATGCATGGTAATAAGGAGGTTTGTTTAGAAAAAGTTTATGATAAAGCTCTAGATGATGGTCATATATTGCTTGATAATATTAATTGTACTACTAATGAAAATGGGGTTGAAAAGGTCTTGACCTTAGCTATGAGTCCCATACCTCTTGGGAGTGATCAATTATCTTGTTATAAAATTGTTAAAAGTGGGTTTGAAAGTTTTAATCCCACTATTTTGGAGCTTGATAAAAATGATGTGTTTGTAGATCATGAAAACCATGCTTTATGTGATAGTTATATTGTTGAGTTTGTTCGTGATGCTACTGAAAATTATTATGAGAGAGGCAAATATGGTTTTATAAATTGTCATGTTACTAAAACACCTCTCATGCTGAAAGTTCTGAAGTTGCTCTTGTTTTATCTTCCTATGCTTGTCATTTTGTTCTTTATGAATTTATTTGTATACAAGATTCCTATGCATAGGAAGTGGGTTAGACTTAAATGTGTTTCGAATTTTCTTCTTGATGCTCCTTTTGCTTCATTTTCTATTTTTATGTGAGCATCATTAAAACTATCAAGCCTAGCTAAAAGGTATTAAAGAGAAACGCTTATGGGAGGCAACCCATTTTACTTTTATGCAATTTTTCTTTTATTGAGTCAAGGTGCTTGTCTACTTCTGTAGAAAATTCTTTGTATCTTTACTTTTTCGTATTGTTGTGCCAATAAAAGTCTCTAATGATAAGATGATTCTAGATTTTGATTGCTGCGCATAAACAGATTTTTGCTGTTCACTGTACGAAAATTATAAATTCATAGACATGCGATTTTAATCTGCAATTTTTTTGCGTAATCCTGATGTATGTACCCATCTTTCGTTAGTTCAAAGTTTTTCGATCTGAGCAACGTAAGTGACTCGAAAAAATTCGTCTTTGCGGACTGTTCTGTTTTAGACAGATTATGTCTTTTATTTTGCATTCTCTCTTTTACTAGTGTTGGGTGGAATTCTTTTTTGGGTGGAAGACCTTCACATAACATCAGTGGCAGTAGTTAATGTTTAAATTAACGGTCATATTGCGTCCTTACAGAACATGTGAGTTTTTGATTGATGCACTAACTCTCTAATGAGATTTACTTTGAATTTGGTGTGGCGGAAGTTTTAAAGGGTCAAGAAAGAAGAGTGATATAATAGGATTAAGAAGAGTAAAGAGTTAAGCTTGGGGAGGCTTAAGCTTGAGTTTGGTGTGGCAGAAGTTTTCAAGCAACCCGGCAACGACATTGATGTGTACCTGAGGCCATTAGTTGAAGAACTTTTACAGTTGTGGCGTGAAGAAGGTGTACGTGTGTGGGATGAGCATAAATAGGACGAATTTGACCTACGAGCGTTGTTGTTTGTAAACATCAATGATTGGCCTGCTCTTAGTAATATTTCAGCAGACAAATAAGGGATACAATGCATGCACACACTGTTTAGGTGAGACTGAAAGTATATATTTGGATAAATGTAGCAAGAATGTATACCCGGGGTATCGTTGATTTGTTCGAAACAGGCATCCCTTAAGAAAGAAAGGCAAGCATTTCAAAGGTGGGGCAGATCACCGGATGAAGCCTACCCGCCCTACTGGTGATGATATATATGGTATGGTCCAGGATTTAAAAGTAATCTTTGGAAAGGGTCCTGGCGGACAATCTGTTCCGAATGACGCTGACGGACACGCACCCATGTGGAAGAAGAAATCTATATTTTGGGAGCTACCCTATTGGAAACTCTTAGAGGTCTGCTCTGCAATCGACGTGATGCACGTGACGAAAAATCTTTGCGTGAACCTGCTAGGCTTCTTGGGCGTGTATGAGAACACAAAAGATACACCAGAAGCACGACAGGACCAGCAACGTATGAACGAACGAGACGACCTGAATCCAGAGAAGTATCAAGATCCTGCCAGCTACGCTCTTACCAAAGAAGGGAAATAAATCTTTTTTGAAGTCCTGAGCAGTATCAAGGGAGCAGTATCAAGGTCCCGTCTGACTTCTCGTCGAATATAAAGGGAATAATAAATATGGCAGAGAAAAAGGTCCAAAACCTATAGTCTCATGACTGCCACATGATTATGATACAATTACTTCCGGTTGCATTGAGGGGGATTCTACCGAAAAATGTTCGAGTACCCATTGTGAAGCTATGTGCATTCCTCAATGCAATTTCTGAGAAGGTAATCAATCCAGAAACTCTACAAAGTTTACAAAAGGATGTGGTCCAATGTGTAGCCTTTTCCCTAATAGTGTGCTTTCATTCTAGCTGGAAAAATATTTGAGCAGACAAGAACCCGTCTCACAAGTGATGTAGTGAGTACACTAATGACCGTAATAGATGTGGTAACTAGCAAATGTAGAGCGCAACACACTTCGAATAACCCACATCTGTCATCCACGTCCGAAAATCTTTATCTACATGAACAAACAGAAGGATAGTTGTAATATTTGTAATTTTCTTCTCCTCTTCTATTTTCTTTTCCTTTTGTAACTTTGAGCAAGTTATACTCTTTTTTCTTTTCAGGATTTTCTCCAAGGGGAGTTTTATAGTGAAGATTTTAATGAGACAACTACTAATAAATCTCAATATTTATCGCATATGGCTCTATGCCTCCATTTCTTTTTTTTTTCTTTTTTGTAGAATTTTCTGTATTTTTATACCTTGAAGGCCAAACAACCAAAAAAGACCAAAATAGCACACGGGCCGACCCACAACCTGTCATGTCGGGCCAACCCTTTTAGCTACATCGCTGCCCCCCTCGGAAGGCCATGCGAGGACAGACCCTTCCATTAGAGGCGCGGGCCGGCCATATGGCCAGCAGTAACCTCTTAGGTCTCGTATTAATCAATAAATACCCAAAAGGGCCTCGGTTATCGCGGCTTTTTTCTACTCGAAATGGAAGTTGAATCCCGACCTCTGCATCAAAATGTGATTCACATAATCTTTTAATTATCATAAAAATAAATATATGCACAATATCTTGCAAAGAAATACAATGATCAACCGAAAGCCACCTTCCCGGCGACAAGTGTCGCTAGACCCATAAGCTTGACGAACGGGATGGATCCGATCGAGCCGTTTGCCCTTACCTCACACACCTACGCACGTCGTGTAACTCTGGAGGCCTGAGAAGCCATCCAATAGCGAGCAGGGAGCACAAAACGGTCCAGCAGACTCAGGCACACATGATGATAAGCCGCCACGCCCGTCTCCCGCTAACCCATTTTCAGCAGTGATCAGCACAATGACCTGTCAAGACTTCAGTCGATGTCGCTACGACGCCAGACAACGCCACCGCCTGTGCTCATCCATCATCACGCGTCCGTTGCAGAGACCCGTCGTCATCGATGCGATAGATGCCAAGCGCTCCACCGTCTAACCCCTCCAATAGTTGCTCCTTGCCCCCCGGGAGGGAGAACGGCGTCGAAGCGTCACCGTCATCCGATCCAGTATAAACCTGATATAGGTTTCCTCTGGAGTAGCACAAAAAAGACGATATCTGCAATGATGATTCCTTCATCAAGGTAATGGCGCGTACACGCCGCCATGACTGAAGTTCGCTCAGTTTTCACTGGCAGACAAGTCTCCCTTTCCTCGCCGCCGACAAAAACTGAAGTGCCATATCATCGCCATCACGCCACCGGCGATGCAGCCACCGAGAGATATCGATGGAAAAGAAGGACGTACGGGGCATGCCAGCCCAGATCGAACCCCGTGGCTAAGATCTGACCCAGCCATCCCCACCGCGGTGCAGATCACGATCGCCGCTGCCTACCCGAGGTGGCCTTCCACAGTCTGCGCCGCCCATGGCCCTTGCCGCCGCCATCGCCAACCGCCACAACACCGTCCACCGCGCCGCATCGAGGTGACACCCAACGGCCGAGTCACACCCATACCCGAATCGCCAGCCCGCGCCGACGATAACTAGGTTAAGGTTAGGGAAGGGGAGGAGGGAGGAGGAGGAGATATGATGGCGGGTTAGGGTTTCCACTCGGCCGCCTCGCGGGGCCGGCGCCACAGGTCCGGGTCGTCGCCATTGCCCGACTGTCCGTATCTCAGAGTGGAGCTAGTAAACAATTAACACGGCATTGACTCCTGATGGTGGTGTCGGTCAAGACTCTACGAACACGCACAGATAGGAAAAAATTGTCAAGCTATGCTGTAGTCTGCCTGCTCGCGCGTCTCGCCAAATTAGTAGGATCGAAAGTGGAAGGAAAAAGACGATAGCGCGTTGTGCTGCTGCTAGCTGTGCCATTTGGTCCGGACGTGCACCAGTGGCAGCGCATGTGATGGCCGGCCAACTCGGGCAACTAGTGCTGCCTGCCTCCCCGCGCGCTTTACTTCGGTGCTCCATGGGCACGGCAGCCGATCTCTCTCCCTCTTTGCATCGGAAAATTCCACGTGAAGAGGTTTTTATCTACGAAAAGTCAAGCGTAGAGTTGATTATTCGATTTTCTTTTTCGAAATGGGTAGCGAAGAAGCTCCAGCCTATGTCTATGAAACGATGCACACATCATTTTTATTAATAAAAAGAGAAACAGGAGACCACCAAAGACTTAGAAATAAATACATAGATCAACCGAAAGTCACCGTCCAGTCGATAACATGATACACCTACAAGGTTGACTAAGGGGTGGACTGATCAGAGTCATGTGCCCGGATCTCATACACCTACGCACGTCATCTAAATCCAGAAGGCTCACAAGAGTCTGGTGACCAGACCGCCCAATTGTTATCCGAGAGCACAAACTAGTTCAGTAGACACCCTGAGGCACACTGGATTCGCACGCTGATAAGCCGCCACCGCCGTCTTCCGCCAACCATTTTCAGGAGTGATCAATGCAATGACCTTCTTGCGTGTGTCCATCAACACGCATCCGTCGCCGAGACCCCACTCCACCACGCTGCCGAGACCCACCACCGTCGACACTGTAGATTAACACCGCTCCACCAGCAGACCCCTCCAGTCATCTCGTGCTCCAAAACGATGCCTTCGAGAGGGAAAACGACACCGAAAATGCCGTCATCGTCTGATGTGGGCTTAACCCAGACCTAGGGTTTTTCCCCAAAACATTAGGCATGAGGCGGGTTTGAAGTAATGACGCCTTCAACAAGGTAACGACGTCCGAGAACGCCGCCATCGTCGGCTCCGACTACATCAGAGCCCAGCTCTCACCGGTCAACCGCCTTGCCCCCCAACTTGCCCGCCACAACCAAGAGCCGAGCCGCAGGAGAGGGATGCCACCTTCAACCGGCTTCGATCTGCCCGGAGAGAAGTCTTCACGCCGTTGTCGGCGCGGCTGTGCCGTGACGCCCGGCCACGGCACAACCAAGACCACCTAGCTCGTCAACGCCGGTACCACCATGCTGCCGGGCAGCCTTCGCAGTCAGGACGAACCACCCAGCCGCCTATAGCCACCGGCTTGGACACCGTCGTCGCAGGCCGTAACTACAGGGGCAGCACCACTAGGAAGAGGGACCTCCACCACCGCCGTATGCGCCGAGATCGCCGCCGAAAATCCACAGCACCGCGCAGCCGAAACCCCTTTGCCCACCCTCCGCCGCCCGAGGAAGGAGGCCGCCTCCCGGTGAGAAGGGCCCGCCGCCGTCGTCCGCTGCGTGGTCTTTGCCCAGCAGCGTCCTACGGCGGCGGCGAGGGAGGAGATGGGGCTGGTGACGTCTAGGGTTAGGGAGGGGGTCGGGAGAAGGAGGAGAACTGAATGGTTATTCAGTGTTGATGTGTCCGATCCCGTATTCCTGATTATTTGATAAAGATGCGAAGCGAGTTGTTTAATCAGTGATCGGTCTGTTCAATCAAGCATATAGGAGACGTTTCTCCTCTACTACTAGCTAGCATGTGGGTGGAGTGAACTAGACATGATCCTGGATAGGTCAAATCGAACAAAGGCTTTACTCATTTAGTCTTGTGCCAACGTGGAGATGTTTCATTACGCTTATCCTCTATAACGAACACTTATGTTGCTTTCAAGCTACGGGTGTGTGTAATCAGTAATGTATTCCAGGCAACGACAATCTTGAATCATTAGCATGATGGAACTTGTTCCCTGATGGCCTATGAGCGAATGCACCTGTGTTCAGACAAGTTCTGATAGTACTAGGAAATGCACTATACTATTGAATAATTATGATCAAGTTCATCGTTGGGAAGTTGGTACCCAGATTAAAATAGAAGGTTTTATAAATTGGAACCGTTTCGTGTGTCCATCTGCAAATTCTGAGAGGATTTATCAGCGAACATGAATGTGGATGTGCATGCTTGTTGCGTGAAGTAGGAAGATTATCGATCCAGAACTCCTGTAATTCATATATCTTGTGAGAAATTGCAATTTGCAATGATTTGGCACACGATCGAACATGGTTAACAATCTCCATTTGCTTCTATCAAAACTCTCTACCAATTTACAGATTGTTCTTCTCTGTTCTCTTGACGAATCAATTTTTCGGTTTCTCTATCAACTTACAGTTAAAAATACATGAAAAAAAGGAATTATCCCCTGTTCAGAGCTTGCAATCCATTCGTTTAGCCTTTGGTCAGAACGGCATGATGTGGGTGGTCTTGGAATCGTAGCCGGCGAGGCAGCTCTTGGCGTTCACCCTGTAAATCTTGAGCAGCTCCAGCGCCATCTGCCTCGCCGCCGGCGAGCACCCGCTCTGCAGCAAGAGAAGCAACCTCGTCAGCCCGCCCTCGGACGCCGCCGCGGCGTCTACGGCCCTGCGGTCCTTGTACTTGTGGCACACCGCCCAGAGCACGGCCACCGCGGCCTCGGCGCCGTCGCGGCCGGACTTCATCATCTTGTCGAGCACGGCAGGGACGGTGTCCTCCGCGTCCTTGCACAGCGCGGCACGGCCCTCGGCGCAGCCGACGGCGGACTCGAGTATCCGGAGAACTTTGGCCGACGAGCTAGGCTCCGTCATAGCGTGGAGCGCGCGCACCGCGGCCGGGACACCGCCGAGGCGCACCATCTCGTCGCGCGCCGCGCGCCGCGACCCTGCGATGGTGGCAAGGCAGGAGAGGCCGGTGTCCATGGCTTTCTTGTCGAGGCTGCCCTTCTCGTCGACGGGCCCGACGAGCCGTATCAGCTCGGCCACCAGCTCGAACGACTGGGCCACGGCCGCCTTCGTCTCGGCGCCGGCATTGGCGATTAAGAACTCCACGAGCCTGGCGGCGTCAATTCTCGCCTCCAGACCGCTCCCGCCGCGCAGGACGCGGGCCAGTGACGCGGCCGAGGCCGCCGCGTCGACGGCGAGGCCGGTAGCCACCCGCTTCTTGTTCGCGTCCTCGATGCCATCCAGCGCGACGATCGCGGCGAGAACCCGCACGGCCGCCTCCATACCGTCGACGCTTATCTGCTCCCCTTTCCGTCTAAGAACAGAGGCGACGGTCTCCGCGGCGCTGCCGGCGCCCACCAGCGCGTTCTTCTCGAACTCATCGACGTCGTTGTCGGAGAGATAGGCCGCCAGTTCGCGGAGCGCGGGCGAGGGGTCGGCGCCGGAGGAGGCGACCTTCCGGACGAGCGCCGCTGGGGAAGCACCCGCGAAAAACGTCGCGGATCCGGCGACGGGAGAGCAGGAGGCGGCGGAATTGGACCAGTGGGCGATGAGGCTGCGGAGTGTGAGGTTGGGGACGAGGTCCGTCGAGGGGAGTGGCTGCATGGTGGCCGGGCAGGTGGTGTTGCCGGAGTCGAGCCACCTCTGTATGGAGGCGCGGTCGTACGAGACGCCGGTGCAGAGGCTCACCGGCGAGCGCATGACGTCCAGCGAGATTGGGCAGCGGAAGAAGCTGGGGATCTTGACCTCCAGCCCCTGGTGCTGCGGAGGGAGCCGCATGCTGGTGGTGGTCTCCTTCCTCACCATGGCTAGCTGCTCTGCTCCGGGCGATCCGTGCGGAGAAGGGAATGCGGCAGAAAGGGGGAGGGGAGAGAGGCTTGAGGGGAAGGTGGGGTGGTGGTATATGGAATGGAAATGGTGGTCTTTGCGCCGAGGGCCCTGGTTTATCGTGCTCGTGCAAAATGGTCCTTACCTTCCCAAGTTTTCCAGGAGGATTTTCGTTTCCGTCATTTAAAAATATTTTATTTCTAGCAAATAACATACCCACCCTTCACATTGATACACAATCATACTTATCTACGATATATAGATAATACATGCTTATAAGATCTAATTTTCTTTTACTGCCTTTTATTAGTTTTGGATCCGTAAACCTCGTCATAGAGCCGAATGTTGGAGGTGAGATAAGGTCGTATGCACGTTCTGAAGTTGAATGGCAATCGCTACCAAGTAAAATTTGGAGGAGCAAAGGTTCAAAACTCCGATTTGAAAGATGATTATGTTTTCACAAATTTTAGCATTCACTCATTTGGCAACAACTAGCATGACAAATTGGGCTATTTTATTCTATCTTGAAAATGATAAGTATGTACCATTTCGTTGTTTAAAAATGTGAGTGCTCCAATATTAAACAATCCATGTCGATCATTTGTTGCATTAAAAAAATTCACATGGTGTTCCTTGTTCTTCATTTTTTTTTAAAGAAGTACTAGTTGTTTACTTCTGAAGTGTGAGCTTGAAGATTCATCTCCTCTGTTATTTTGGCCACACACAAAAAATACTAGTTGTGGCTGGTTGATTTGTTCTGAGATTTTATGATTTTATGTTACCATAAGGGTGAATAATCACATAAACACAAAATTTTATAGCGTGTAACATACATTATTGGCTTCTTTGTTGCATTGTTGCATAACTCCATACTAATTTCTCTATTTTTTCCACATATTGTAATATCATATTCTGATCATTTTCCCGTGACCCATCTCTCTCTCATCGTGTTGCTAACGGTGATGACTAGATTGTGGAGCGGATTTTGTCGTTTCTTCGGCACTTTTTTGGGAAAATGTGTTTGTCATGCTTCTCTAAAGCCTGTCGGGAGGTGTTATCGAGGGTGTGATGGTTCTGCCGGTGTCACGTGAATGTTTTTGGCAGTTGATTTATGCTTATTTTTTGTGTGCCCCTTTATTGCATCCATTGCGTTCTCGGCACGTAACACCTGAATTGAGTTCGTGGTATCAGTTTTCAAAAAGTAATTCCTAGGAAACCTTGTTAATGTATAGATTTCTACTTAGTCATGGTTCCTTCTATAGAGCCGTCTACTCTACTGTTTGGACCACACAAAGTACTCGTGGTAGATGATTAATTTTTGCTAATATTTAATGTCACCATAAGGGTGAATAATGACATAAACACAAAAAGGTTATAGTATATTACACACATTTATCCGCTTCTTCGATTGTGTTCTAGCATACTATTTTCTGAAACTATTTATTCGCATGCATTATAACACTACCATGTTCTGACATGTTTCCATATGACGCGTCCTCTCTGTCATGGTGATAGTAACGGTTGTGACTCAATGACTGCGAGGTTCTGTCTCATCTTCGGCCCTTGTGGTCTCTGATATGCTTCTCTAAAGCCTATTAAGAGGGGCGTGCTCGTGTCGTGAGGGATGCGGAGTTTCCGCCGACGTTGTGTGAGCGTTTTCCTTTCAAAGCTGTGCGAACGCGGTCCAGTGCCATTTTTTTAGAGTGCTTTTATTGCATCCACCGCGTTCTCGACATGTCCTTAGTCGCTAAGTTTGTAGTATCAGTTTTTGACATTTCCCTATAAATATTTTGTCTAGACATAGCTCCATTTGTTGCCGAAAAAAGATTTCCAAAACGTTTTGGTGTAGCCCAAATTACAATGTATTTCTAAACGAAACTTTAGGCGTACGTGGTAAATATGTATATGTATCTGTTTACTTTTTGGCATATTTTCTTAGGACTCAAAAATATGATTTTCTTTTAAAAACGAGATCACTGGTGCCCAGGTGCATCGACGAGTTTTTCCGTGCTCACGTCCCTATATAAGACATGGCACAAGGTCCATTTAGGACAGGGGCTATAAGTTCTAAAACACAATACATACAACATGAGTAGGTCTATATACCTACGAATAAGAAAAAACTAAAAAGGTTATATTTAGAAACAGAGGAGTAATATTTCAAGTTAAAGAAAATAATTTCGCACTTCCGAAAATACCATGAAGACGATAAATTCCTTTGAAATTACCTGAACTAGTTTAGCTTTTACCCAAGCCTTGCCCGTATTTCAGTACACGGAATTTGCAACCATTTATACTCCCTCTGTTCCAAATTAATTGACTTCTATTTGTCCACATGTAGATGTATCTATACGTATAACATGTCTAGATACATCCATGTGTAGATAAATGGAAATCAATTAATTTGGAACGGAGGAGTACAACAAAAGAGGAGCCATCGGCACCTTGTACACGGACGGCGACGGACCGGCAGCGACCAGGCTGGGAGGTGGACGCGGATGAAAGCAAGAAACCGTGCGGATGCGGTCGACACCACCACCAGCGCCTGTGTGGTGTGGTGTGGGGCTGATTTTCGGTTTGCGCTGTGAACGACCACGACATCTTTGACCATTCACCACTACAGCGAACAAAATCCCGCAGCTTAGCCAGAATGATATTCCATCGGAGGAACCAGAGAGCGAGAAAAGAAAAGGGAGAAAGCAACACCTCACCCCGCGATATACGTCACCTCTCATTTCTTCGTTTGACTCGCCCCACTTTGTCTTTGAACGCCTCCTTTTCCCCTGTGTTCTACACGCTCGCCTTCATGCAAATACACACCCAACAGATGCCGAAGTTATTGCCCAGAAGCTTCTTGTCTTTTCTCTCTTCGAAAAAATTCAATTACACACACATTCCCTCTACAACCATCTCAACAGTCTACTTTGATTTCTTTTTCTTGCAAAGGTGCAATATTTATAATCCTAGCTCACACCAAAATCAATGACAATTTGGTGGCAATGGTCGTGCAATAGTCCGGCGATTTGTTAATCTCTGCAAGTTGATGAGTGAAAGTGTGAATGCAAGTTGGCCACTTGGCAAGAACTCGTAGTCAAGTATCTTACTACGTCCCTAGAAGTCGTCCAACGTGCTTCTAGGGATCTCAGTGATCTCCAACTGAACAGGAGTCTAAAGGACTAGTCAAAGTACATAGCGACTTAGGTTTACAATAATAGGATAGCATATTCTCAGCGATGCCGACATAGACCATACGTCACACTTGGACATGAAAATCTTTCTTTTTTGTCATTTCGATTTATCAGTTTGGTGTGTATGCAAATATGCAATTGCCACGTGTACTTAACTGTAATCCACACATGCAAGCTAAAGTCACACTTGGACATGAAAATCTTTCTGTTTTGTCATTTCGATTTATCAGTTTGGTGTGTATGCAAGTATGCAATTGCCACGTGTACTTAACTGTAATCCACACATGCAAGCGAAGCCGATCCGAGCCTGAATGATTCATGATTTTGTATTTGCATCATGCAACTGCTTTTTTTTTTTTTTTTGAGAATAACGCATCATGCAATTGCTTTCGAAGACTTGTCACACCAGTTAACTACGGGGACCGAAATGATAGAGATCGGTTTAATTTATGACAAAGGCCTATGTGCTAGCCTGCTAGGAGCGAAAATATTTTTCGTTATACCAATAAGCAGCATAGTTTTATTTTTCCAAATAATCATCATTGCGTTTAACGGAATGACCGATATATGGATCTTTTCATCATGCAAAAGATGCCTCTCGTCTCCTTAGTGGTGCCACAAACAGGTCTCCGTATGCATTCCTGCCAACTAATGTTAAGCATCAATGCACCATTTCTCTGAGTAAAAAAACATGAGCAACTTGACTAATCTATACTTATAAAAGAGAAAGCAATGGAGATAGTGTTTGTGCACTTTTGGTTGAGGAGCTGCAACCAACACTTTTGGTCCAACCATTTTTTGTCCTCCAAGCAAACAGCCCAGCTATGGCTCTAGGTCGCACTGATCTGCTATGATACGCACTTTGACCGGAAAATCCAAAAGATCATCCAACCCAACACCAATCGCCACCAAAAGCGCCTTTAGTTCGTAAAGTTCTCACTCGTTTAGCTTTATGCACTTGACTAAAACATCCCCATTTGTGCGCAAACTGACCTTGATATGTGCTTACTTTCATTATTTTCCGTTCACATTTATCCTCAATATTGGTAACTACCGCTTGGATTTTGAAACGTACATGGGTTGACAGTGTAGACTTATAAGTATAACTATTTAAACATTTTATGTCTGGACATACGAGTTCTTAAACTCTCATAGAGACTCTACCCGTACACACTAAAATCACCAACCTCTAAACAAACTGCCAGTTTAAAAGTCCAACTGCTAGAGGAACACTTAAGCAGACTAGCTATACCACCCTATTATAGAAGTTATTTTATGATAACAAGCATCTAGGAATTCACAACATATTGACATTTTCAAATCCAAGTTTTTTTTTCACTGACAGAATAGTCTTCTATCATTGTAAAACCCATTAACCCTAAATTAAAGTGCTAGATTAACTAAATTTCACCTCCTTGCAGTGATACGATTGTAATAATCTCAAAATAACGTCCTTTTGATGACATACGAGGCAATTATTCCATGCCACTAGGCAACCTATGAGATATAGATCAAATTTGGTCAGGCTACCCATTTACTAATGCCACGAGTCAACTGAGTGCCACCTCTAGTTTTTTGTATGAACTGGAAACAACGGTATATACACTCGGAGATGGTGGCGCTATTTGGCGTTGTTCCCATATTGATGGCATTATCGTTGTTCCCATATGGTTTTCGCTCGGGTATGTATCCCCTTATCATGAACCTTGCGTAATTTTTGGGTTCCATTTTCCTCATAATATGGATCAACTCTGTTTTTCTTATATGCAATTGATGGAGCTCGCCGGCCTCTAAACGAGATTCGGTGAATAAAAAGGTAAAAAGAAGGTCCATGCGTCCGATCATGATCAAGCATGGAGTCATGGTTGCGGTATGAAACAAAAAGACTTGCCAAGGGAAGTGAATCCAGATAGAGCCGGTTGCTCCACGTGAACTTGCCCCGAAAAAACACACATTGCTTCGATGAAAAAGAAGACCAAACCAAGAAGATCACCACACAAACCAGCGCTCATTAATCAGCACCCGCGTTGTACAGTTCAGAGTGGAAACCGAGCCGATTAGCCGGGTCGTAGACGTACATACGCGACCTAATCGGATTCAGTGGACAGTGGAGTTGATGGGCATGAAAGCGAGAGGGCAACTTGGGTAGGATCTTAGCTTTAGATAGGATCTATGAGATCAATTTTTTTAAATGGACAAAACATGTTCAAATATTCTAAAAAAATTGACAACACACATCTATGTTATATATGCAACACCAAAAATTTGCTGTTTCAAATTCGACCTATACTTAAAGAGGCAAAAAAGAGAAAATTTGATGTGAATAACGAGAAATACTATTCACTCAAAGCTGACACTATTCACAGTATAATTTAGCCTTTTTGTTTCTCTAACTGTAGATCGAATTTTTTGCGGGGATAGACGCGAGCACTGCGAGGTGCGTTGGGTACGATCACGGTGACACAGTGCTGGTAGAGCGGGTTAGGAGCTTGTTTTTGCGGGGCGGGAAAGGCTCGGGAGATGGAGATACCCAAACTACCCTCACTGTGAACTAAAAGTTACATGTACACACACTGTATACTTTTTAAATTTTTGAAAACAACCTATATAAATTTTGGGATCAGTTTTGGGCCTATAATTTCGGGGTTGAAAATATGGATGCGCAGTAAAAAGGGCAGAGTCTAAACTATATATAGATTTACTATTTTTATGATTACAAGCATCTAGGAATTTACAACAGATGGACATTTTTCAAATCGAAGTATTTTTTGTCATTGACCGAATAGTCTTCTATCATGGTAAAACCCATTGACCCTAACTTAAGGTGCTAGATTAACTAAATTTCATCTCCTTGCAGTGGTACGATTGTAATATTCTCAAAATTACCGTCCTTTTGATGATATACGAGGCAATTATTCCATGCCACTAGTCAACCTATGAGATCTAGACGAAATTTGGTCAGGCTACCCATTTACTAATGCCAGGAGTGCCACCTCTAGTTTTTTGTATGAAATGGAAACAACGGTATATACAGTCGGAGACGGTGGCGCTATTTGGCGTTGTTCCCATATTGATGGCATTATCGTGGAAACCCGATACCCTCCCACCATCGGGTCTCATCCTTGGAGGGAATTCCTATATTTGGTTCACTCAGTCGGATGATGGCAGCATCATTGGTGGCATTCCCTCATTGGAGGCGTCATTTTGGAGACTTGACTCGGTTGGCGAACTTGGCTATGGCGCTATCGGGAGTTTGTTAGGCGTAATCCGGTCTAATTAGCATGCACATGCGTGGTGAGAACGTGCCATTGTGCCAAGGGTTGGCACTTGGCTACAAACAGAGCAGTACGAATCACTTGCGTGCACTATGCCTCTAGTCTAGGAAACAATGAGAAGAATCCGAGATAACTTGACAACATTCACGCGACATGCATGCGTGTGGCATATCATTGAATTTCATCTACTATCTCCGATCGGTAATGACGAGGGGTAGACTCATCAAGACCCATAGTCGAGGTCCCTAGGTTATGAATATGGGGGAGAGAACGTGATAGAGCTGGAAGTATCGTCGGCTGACAAGCAGGGCAAAGATTTTACCCAGGTTCAGGGACCTCGTGTGGAGGTAACACCCCTACGTCCTGCCTGTCTGTTATTGCTTTGTGAATATGATGGTTACAAGGGTCCCGGCGAGATGTCGATCTCGCTAGGGTTTTGGTGGCTCTGAAAGTACGTTCCCTGGTTCGATGGCCCTCCCAATCCTTAAATAATAGGCTGGGTCTCGGGTGTTCGTAACCGACTTGATTTACAAGTAAGGAAACTCTAAACCGACTATTGTTTCGCCAAACTTGGAGGATACTCCATCTTCGTGGGCCTCCCTTCATGGGCTTCATGTAGGTTCTGATAGTTGGGCCTAGTCGATACGTGCACCAGGTACCCTCATAGTAGGGTACCCGATAGGCATACCCATGTCAGTAGCCCCCGAGTACTTGTCTGATTCGAAGAGTCGGGCATGGACTCATACATCATGCACGTTACATTTTTTGCATCTGTATTTAGAATTCTTATGAAATAGCACTTGTTGGCTATGTCGAGTATTTCATCGACTATGAGTTTTTGCTTATGATAGTCAAGGGATATTAGCTTAGCAGGCCCGGCTCACACGACGGATCGGGGCCAGTTAACTACCATTTGTGGCAAAACCATACTAGCTTTCAATCAAACTCGAGTCCCCGGACTCGAATCTGGAACAAACTGGACAGACTCGAAACAGCCGTTGAGGTCTTACGGAATCGAACTGCAGTATAATTTTGAATCAACCCAACGCGTCCGTCGGGGATAATTCATCATGTCTGCTGACACGGAAAATTTAAGGATAACGCTGCTGGAGCGGTCCTTAGCCCAACTCGACTGATCGATGGGTCTTACCTTTGCATTATGCATGCAGCATCCAAGGATCGTCGGATCAACTCGGGAATGTTTTGAGTATGACTTTGCTTATGAACTGAGTCAAATAATATGTCGACTGATACTTTGCCATTTATTCTATCGGGTGCGCGACAGTGCTCCCGATGGGAGTAGCCCCCGAGATTGTGCTTTATTGCTTGCAATGGAGGATAATCTCAAAATCTTTTACCCTGCACATTTTAGTCAAAGAAAATTTTTTGATACGCTCCCGATGGAGTATGATGTTGCAGTCGAGATCATCTCGAGTGGCATTTATGACCTTTGCTGGAGAACCAACCGAGATTTGTGCGAGAGACCACCCGAAAGTATCATCGAGTGACTTTTATGCCAGTTCTAAAGGATGAAACAACGTCAGCAATGACGCATTTTTACGACTGCCATCTCTGACAAGCGGTGGCGTGCTTGGTGATGTTTGATAAGACGTGACCCTGCTTTGTGGGCCCGTTTTGCTGAGCTGACCAGGGATGACGCCGTGGACTTGATTTGACCGTTCTAGCGCGTTTTCACGGGGCGTGATGATGGTTTCCTGGATTCTCGTGCGTAGTGGGCGGAGTGGCCGGTGACGGTTGCTCTCCATGGCTGCCACGTGTATGGCCAGATTTCGCGCGGAGCGTATGCATCTGCTTTGACGGTTACGATCATTTTGCGATCTGTGGTAAATAGGGGGACGGCGCTGGCAGAGTTTTTTACTTGCCATTTGCTCCCTGCGCCGCCCCTCGTCTCATCTTCTTCCTCGCGCCCACCTCCATTGTTCCTGCGCCCAAGCTCTTTGCCTCCCACACCCTCCACTGCTGCCATGGCGAAAGGTGGGGGCTCCAAGCGTGGTGCTGCTGCTGCCGCGACCGATGCGGCCAAGGGCAAAAAGACCGTGGCGGGTACATCTGCGTCCACCGCTGCCCTGAAGAAGAACAGCGGGGATTGGGCGAGGTCCACCATCAAGGACGCCCATTTGCTCAAGCTCCGCGAGCAGGGATATCTGCCACCCGCGGAGCAACTCGCCGTCCGCGCTCCATCGCCCAAGGAGGTATGCCCCGAACCACGCGCCAACGAGCGCGTTTGCTTTGCGGAGTTTGTGTCCAGGGGCTTCTCGCTTCCCCTCCACGACTTTGTTCGTGGCCTCCTTTATGCCTACGGGGTGCAGATCCACGATCTCACCCCGAACGGTATTATGCATATTGCGTGTTTTATCACGCTGTGCGAGTGCTTCCTTGGCGTCGCACCCAGCTGGGCGCTATGGAAGACCATATTCATGGTGCGACCCAACAGAGGAGGTGGTCGCACCTACCCCGTGGGCGGCTGCGGCATCCAGGTGCGCAGCGACACCCGCTATTTCCGCCTGAAGACCGTCGACTCCGCGCAAGGCTGGAGGAAAGGGTGGTTTTATGCGAGTGTCGAGCAAGACGGAGTCGCCACCTTCTCGACTGCGGCTTACGTCAGGACCAAGGCGTGGGATCACCAGCTCTCAGCCGAAGAAATGGAGGAAGCGCGCCCTTTGCTGACTCGAATCGACGGACTGCTGGACAAGGTACGGGCCTTCACTTGATCGCCACCTTTGTAAAGAGGCGAGTGTGGCCACTCCGTGCCCGAGCGCACCCCATGTGGGCGTATGAGGGCGCGAGTGACTCCACTCGGATGAGCCCAGAGGAACTGTCAAGGAACGAGCTTGTGACGCACGTGCGCACATCACCAGCCTGACGACAGCCGACCCTTGCAACATCGATTGTCCCGTCACGCCATACGGGACGGAAAACCCTTTGCTTGAGGTATGTCTGTAGTTTAATAGTTTGCCACTCGTATTTTCTACGATATGTGTTTTTTGATTCTGACTTTGCAATTTGTGATGTATGCTATGCAGGGTCACTCGACTGCTGCCTCCCTTCCTCCTCTGCCTGAAAATGGCGAGACTGAAGAAACACAGGCACAGGTGGTGGACCCGAAAGGGGATCAGTCGCCCATCCCTTCTGCCACCACTTCACATGTGGAGGAGGTCGAGGAGGAAGCAGCAGAAGAGGTCCAATCTGAAGACAAGGCCACCTCTGACCAAGAAGTCGATACCGCGCCACCGAAGCGGCGTCGACTGGCCAAGAAGGCGCCTTCTGCTGTGAGTTCACCCGCGAGGGGCAGGGCTTGGAGGATGACGAGGAATCAGGCTCACCACCTGTTTTCCAAGCCGCTCCTTTGCGTGCGTGCTCAACAAGCTCAACTCTTCCTCTTCAGTCGAGTGGTACCCCAGCCTTTGGGGGACCAATTTTTGGCGACTCCGAAGATGAGGAGATGAGGAGCACAGGTATGTGTTTTTTGAGTATGATATGAGAATTTTGTGCTGTCACATATTTGTGCTGACCGTCTTTTTGCTTTGTTGTGTTGCTCACAGCGCTGAAAACAATCAGCCTGGGACTCCTCCAGTCGAGAATGTTCCAACCCTGGAGCACTCGAATTCTGCACCGACTGGAAACGAGACTGTCCAGCCAATGGCCACTGATGCTGTCACTGAAACGGCCAAGGTGACAGCCCCAGAGGTCGGGACATCAGTCGCGACTCTGAACCGTGGATGAACCACGTAAGTACCTTTTTGCCTGACCCGTTTAACTTGGGACTGTGAGAGTTAGAATTTTGCTGAATTCGTGTGCTTGCAGCCCTTCTACCATAACTTGGCAGATTCGCCAAGGCTTATGTCCAGGTGGAGCAGGAGAGGGATACCATGCGCGCCGAGCTAGAGCGGCTCAGTCGTGAGTTCTCCTTTTGCTTTTGTTTTGCTGAATTTCTTTTTGCAATGCTTGATTTTGTCGAGTATTGAATGCACGTGATTTTGCTGGGCCAGGCGAGAAGAAGGAGCTGGAAGATGCACTCGCCGCGCAGCGCGAAGAGTCGAAGAAAGAGCTGGCTGCCGCCACCAACTCAGCCGCTGCACGCGAGCGAGGATATGCTGACCAGCTCGCGGCACTCGCGCAGGCCATGGGAGGTGAGTAATCTTTTCTCCTTTTGATATGACGATATAACTGTCGAGTGTCATGAAATGACTTTTGCCTTTTTTGAATTGTGCAGAAGCTGTTGGCGCACCGGCCTCTGCGGACGTGGCGAGTGACGATCTTTCGCTGGAACAGGCTGTGGGCGGCTTAGCGCCATATGCAACCAGGCGAAAGATGCACTCGCCAAATCGACGAGCACACTTGGCGCTGTATACAAGGTGGTGTTCCCGACTGGCGTAGTGCCGTCGACGGCGGACGACTTCGCCGACGTGTTTGGCCCCGGGACGTCCACCATGGCGGTTTCGCTCGCGCCAACACGGTACGCGGATCCGAGTCCACCATCAAGCTTCTTATGGGACATGGGATAGATTGCGACTACGAGGCAGCACTGTCTGCGTTCCCTCGGAAGCCAGATGGGAAGCCCATTTCTCTGAAGGGGGTGAGCGGAGCCGCCGCGCGACTGGCCGAGGTTTTTATGACCACCATGGAGCGCCGGGCACTCGAGACTGCCAATCGTCTGCTTAGGAAATCGAATCCTTAGGTTTAGGGTAGCTGTACCCTTTTGTTTTATGCCTTGTAATGATACCTTCTGAACTGCGCGAGTCTGCGCTTTGTTTGTGCTACCTTGTTTATGCAAATAGTCTTTTGCTAATGTCTTTCACTCGAAGAGTTGTATGCTTATGACATGAGTTTTAGCTTCTGACACAAACTTTGTGTTTGTGATTATGCTCTTTGAACAGTCACGAGAACCTGCTACTGCGACTAGTTCCTCGCAGGCTCCAATCACCACCCGATCCCAGGGTCAGGTGGTAAATGATGCCAAGGTGATGGAGTATATGAAGGCCAAATTTGTGAGAATGGAGCAAGATCTGAAGGACGCCCAGGCTGAGCTGAATCGATTGAGGGCGAGACCCGCGTTGGCCACCCAACGCGAGGAATATGTGCTCGGGGAGATGGATCTTGTGAACAGGCAACTCGAGTGTAAGTTCGAGTCTTGCTCTGTTTACAAGCTTTTTGCGTAGCTTTGTCCTTTTGATCTGACTGGTGCGCCCGTGTTTGTAGGCTTTGTCGACAACTTCCAGGCTGAAAAGATTCGCGTGGAAGGGCGTCTGGATAGCGTGGTTGACGACCCTACGACTGGGCGTCAACACTTTTGGCTTGATAGGTACCATGCCCGCATACTCGCCACCCTGAAGGATCGCGTCTGGCGAAGTGCTGAACTGCTGGAGTTATGCCGGGCAGCGTTTATTCGCCTGAACGAGACTCTTTTTCCTGCGGGGCCACAACCACAAGGGATTCGTGCTTTGTTGAACATCTTCCGTCAAACAAATCCCATTCGAGAGTTGCTGTCTCAGAGACTTGTGATTGGAGCCAACGCTGCAATGGCGTATATGCGTAGTCGAAAACCAAGGTTGGTGTTGCGGACACCTGCAGCCGGAGAGGTTCTCGAACAAAAGACCTGGATGACACGATCCAAGCTGCGGAGACACTAATCGAGTGCACTCGCGAACAGCTTTGCGGTCCCGAGCTGCCCGTAAAGGACGAGCCTGAGGATTAGAATAGTTTGCGAGTGCAATTTTTGTATAGGGGGCAGCCCCCGAGTGTAATTTTTGACTCTTTGTATATTGTATAGTTTGTATACTTTGATTTTTTGTCGAGCCCCCGAGTCAGTCGAGCGGGGTTTGTGAAATATGTGTTGGTTGTGAACCAATGACTGTGCAGCCCCCGAGTATTCGAGTGCGGCTGCAGAGTTTTTGTGTTCTTTGTTTGGATCCTTGTTACGCAGCCCCCGAGCATTCGGGTGCGGCTAAGGCATTGTGTTTCTGCAAGAGCGAGAGCTCATTTGATCGATAACACAGCCCCCGAGGGTTTCGGGTGCGGTTAAGGTATGAATTATGCGGGTAGTACCACAAAGAAGTCGAAGGAACATTGATTTTATTCCTCTTTTGAATGTTAGGCTGCAGGCCGCCTCATTAAAAACCTTCCAGTCCCCTTAGGTACCCTGGTAAGGAAAAGAGCGCGTCTGAAACCTGCAGCCATCCGACATATAGCCTATTACATTGTATGACTGTGAGCACTTTATGCGTAGAAACGGCGCAGATGCGCAACGTTCCAAGGATTATGAGAGAGTTCGCCTGTCTTCGCGTGCTTCAGTCGATATGCGCCTCCACCAAGGACCTCCGTGATGATGAAGGGACCTTCCCATGGGGAAGCGAGCTTGTGCACCTTCTTTTGCTTCATCGAAGAACCAGGTCGCCAACGACGAAGGACCTGGTGCGCAGTCGACGGCTGTGGTAGTTGCGAAGTCCTGCTGGTAAACAGCTGTGCGGGCCAAGGCCGTGTCGCGCGCCTCATCGAGCAAGTCGACTGCGTCTTCGAGTGCTTCTTCCGCGTCTTCTTCATTGTATGCTTCAACTCGTGGCGCATTGAACCTTACATCTGATGGCAGAATTGCCTCTGCACCATAGACCATGAAGAATGGGGTGAACTGCGTAGAAGTGTTGGGAGTTGTGCGTAGGCTCCATAGCACAGATGGTAGTTCTTCGACCCAAGCACCCGCAGCTCTTTTGAGTGGCACCAGGAGGCGCTTCTTGATCCCACTCGTCACAAGTCCATTGGCCTTTTCGACTTGGCCATTGGATTGTGGATGCGCCACGGATGCGTAGTTGAGCGTAATGTCCTGCTCTTTGCAGAAGGTTTTGAACTCCTCAGCCGTGAAGTTTGTGCCGTTATCAGTGATGATACTGTTTGGGACACCGAAGCGGTAGATGATGCTCTTTATGAAGTTGACTGCCGTAGTAGCAGTCGAATTTGTGATGGGGACCGCCTCGATCCACTTTGTGAACTTGTCGACTGCCACCAGTGGTGAGTATGCCCGCCATGCGATGATTTTTTGAGTGGCCCAACCATATCGAGCCCCCATTGGGCGAAAGGCCAGGCCAGCGGTATAGTCTTCAACGCCGATGCGGGTGCGTGCGGCCTTGTTGCGAATTTCTGGCAGCCGACGCACCTTTTGACTATGTCCTCCGCGTCTTTGAGTGCTGTAGGCCAGTAAAACCCTGCGCGAAAGGCTTTGGCTACGAGTGATCGACTGCTGGCGTGATGCCCACAGGTACCTGCATGAATATCTCGAAGTATGGCTTGGCCATCTTCGAATGCGATGCATCTTTGGAACATACCTGATATGCTGCGCTTGTATAACTCGCCGTTGATAACGGTGTATGCTTTTGATCTTCGAGTCACGCGTCGGGACTCGGTTATGTCATCTGGTAGCTCGCCGCGGAGTATGTAAGCCAGAAAAGGTTGAGTCCAAGTTGGCTCAATGAGGAGTACCTCGACTGGGGGGTCCTCTGTGCTAGGCGCTTTGCTTTTGGCTGGCGTAGTCGACGGAGGAGGCTCTCGTTTCTCCTTGATAGATCTGTGTTCGATGCGCTCGAGGAAGACACCAGGTGGAATTTGTGCGCCAGTTGAGCCAAGATTGGCTAGCATGTCTGCTTCTTCGTTACTTTCCCTTCCTATGTGCCTCAACTCACAGCCCTCGAAGCTGCCCTCCAGTGTGTTGTACAGGTCGCGATAAGCGATCATGTTGTCCGCGATTGCGTCGCAGGCCTTCATTGTTTGCTGCACCACGAGATTGGAGTCGCCGTAGATCATCAATCGAGTGCACCCAAGTGCTTTTGCCATCCGCATGCCATGGATCAGAGCCTCGTATTCAGCCTCGTTATTGGAGGGTAGTTTGAATCCCATCTGCAAAACATAACGTAGCTTGTCCCCTTTTGGTGATATGAGGATGACGCCTGCGCCTGCGCCTTCGTGTTTCTTGGACCCATCGAAGTACATGGTCCAGGAATTGGACACGTCTGGTGCTCCAGGTAATTGGGCCTCTATCCACTCGGTTGTGAAGTCGGGTAGGACTTGTGCTTTGATAGCCTTCGGGTGCTCGTACTTGATGTCTCTTGGAGCCAGCTCGATGAGCCATTTTGCGACTCGACCCGTTGCATTGGGGTTTGTGAGGATATCACCGATTGCTGAGTTACTTACCACGGTGATCGGGTGCTCGGTGAAGTAGTGTGTCAACTTCCTTGAGGACATGAATACAGCGTATGCCAGCTTTTGATAGTGCGGGTACCGCTGTTTTGATATGGAGAGAACCTCGCTCAGGTAGTAGACTGGACGTTGTATGCTTTGGATGTGCCCCTCCTCCATGCGTTCGACTACCAGTACGGTGCTCACCACCCTGTTTGTAGCCGAGACATACAGGTAGAGTGGTTCCCGTTCCTTAGGTGCGACGAGGATCGGAGGGCTTGTGAGGATCCGCTTGAGATCTGTGAAGGCTGCTTCAGCTTCTGGCGTCCACTCGAACTTGTCCGCCTTCTTCATCAGTCGATAGAATGGTAGAGCCTTTTCACCCAGTTTGCTGATGAATCGACTGAGCGCTGCTACTCGTCCTGCTAGTTTCTGCACATCGTGAAGCTTTGAAGGCCTTTGCATTGTGAGGATGGCCTGTATTTTCTCCGGGTCTGCTTCGATTCCACGGGCAGAGACTAGGTACCCTAGGAGCTGCCCGGCTGGAACGCCGAACGTGCACTTCTTAGGATTGAGCTTGATATGGAAGCGTTTGAGGTTTGCGAACGTCTCCCTCAAATCGTCGAGTAGTGTGTGTTCTTCCCTTGTGGTAATGACAATGTCATCCACGTAGACCTGGACGTTGCGTCCGATTTGCTTTTTGAGGCAGTCCTGCATCATGCGCTGGTATGTTGCACCCGCGTTTTTGAGCCCAAAGGGCATAGTTGTGTAGCAGTAGACCCCGAGTGGGGTTATGAACGCCGTTTTTTCTTCGTCTTCTTGCTTCATCCTTATCTGGTGATAACCTGAGTAAGCATCCAGAAAGGAGAGTCGTGCGCATCCGGCGGTGGAGTCGACGATCTGGTCGATTCGGGGTAGCGGGAAGTGATCCTTTGGACAGCACTTGTTCAGCGCTGTGAAGTCCACGCACATCCGAAGGATGTCTGTATGCTTCTTCTCTACGAGTACGGGGTTGGCCACCCATTGTGATTTCTTGATTTCCCTAATGAATCCTGCTGCGAGTAACCGGTCGACTTCAGATTCGACTGCGGTTCGCTTTGGGCCGGAGATTCGACGCATCGTTTGCTTGACTGGCTTTGCATCTGGAAACAATTGGAGAGAGTGCTCGGCGAATTCCCTGGGAATACCTGGCATGTCGGCTGGACACCACGCAAATATTTCCCAGTTCTCACGGAGGAATTCGACGAGCGCGCCTTCCTATGCGATAGGCAGGCTCGAAGATACGTTGACTGTCTTGGACGGATCGGTCGGGTGCACCTGATGCGACCTTGTGTCATTTGTAGCATTGAAGGATCTGTCGACTGCCAACTTCTTATGCTCCGGAAGGAGTGTGCGGTCGTTGGAAATCGCCAGGTCGGCGAGTGATTCTTCCACCCCGAACATCTCGGAGATTTTGCTGAACTCGCGGTCGCAAGCATCGGACCTTTGAAAGTTTCCACGGACAGTAATGACTCCCTTTGGTCCTGGCATCTTCAGCGTGAGGTACGCATAGTGTGGCACCGCCATGAATCGAGCAAACGTCGGGCGACCAAGAATAGCATGGTATTGTGATTTCCAGTCGACGACCTCGAACTCAATCGACTCTGTCCTGAAGTGGTTGTTCATTTTGTGGAGCGTGTCCGCGAAGATGATGTTTATGCCGCTGCCTCCATCCATGAAGACCTTGGTCATGGCGTAGCCTCCTATTTGCGCCTCGAGTACCAGAGCCGCGTGCCTGGTCGAACTACAGCTGGGGGATGATCCTCTCGACTGAAGCTTATGATAGTTTCCGATCCCTTCAGAAATTCGGGCATGGCAGGAGGTGCCATGACAGCCATGTTCACCTGTCGAGTGATTAGCTTTTGCTGCCTGTTAGAGGGGCGACCCTTTTGTATCATGTACATCTGCCGTGGGGCTGTGGATATTGATCATCTTCCGGCCGTAGTACAGGTTGTATGGCACCTGCGAGGTTTGCGCCTGGAGCAGGCTGTGGTGGTGGTTGCGGTGGCGGCTGTGGCGCCAGGAGAGCGGGCACAGCGTTCGGCTGTGGTGCGGGTGCGGGTGCAGGCGTAGGCTGAGCGGGTGCTGGGCCGTACCTTTTGAGTCGTATCATGTAGTCAGTCGCCATTTGGTCGAATTCCCTGCTGTTCCTTAGGGTGTGATTGGAGCGTAGTTTTCCGTCGTCCCCTTGAAGAGGTGGAATCTGCACCAGTCGTCCATCTTTTCCTCGAATGACCGCTCGGGTTTTGCGTCGCTGCGTTTGCGCCATTCTTGCCTTTTGTAGCTGTCGCTCCGCTGCTCGCGATCTCAACTGTCCCGTCGATCATCCGAGCGTCGATTGCTTCTATCTTGGTCCTCCCGAGGTTGTGTGTATCCAGCCGCCATGAACTCGGGTCTATTATCGTCGTAAGGACGTTTGGAACGTTTGCGCCTGCGATCTTCTCTGTATGAATCTCTGCGGTCTCGACTGCCGCTTTCGTAGTTGTCGCGTGGTGGGGAAGCACGGGATCTGCGTACAGAATCCTCTCCATCTGCCCACTCAGTCGCAACTTTGATGAGGTCAGCCAGGGAGGTTGGCTTTTCACGATCCAGTGCCTCTTTGAAGTCTTTCCTGGCGAGTCCTTGTGTGAAGGCATCCATGGCCCTTCTTCTGACACTTTGCCAACCGAATTGCGTATTTCGGTCCACCGCCGTATGTATGATCTCAACGACTCGTCTGATCGTTGAGTGCATACCCTTAATTCTTCGAATGTCTTCGGGCGCTCACATAGAGGCACAAAGTTTTTGATGAAGTCTCTAAGGAAATCGTTCCATGAGTCGTATGATGATGGAGGGAGCGCCTTGAGCCAGTCGCGGGCAGTTCCTTCGAGCATGAGTCGTATGTACTGCATCGCCGTGGTGTTCGTGCCACGCTGGCATGCTACGGCGAGTCTGTAATCTTCTAGCCACCCGGAAGGTTCTTGGCGGCCATTGTACTTGGGTTGTTCGCCTGTCAACTTGAATCCTTTGGGCATCCGCGTCTCACGGATGCGTCGGGTGAAGCACAATGCTCCACATGGCTCTGGTTCGCGATCAGAGTATGAATCGCTGCTATAGGATCTTCGAGATCTGCTCCTGCTGGACCTGTGCCGGCGCGTGCTTCTCCTTCCTTCATCCGAGTGGTGGCTGCGGCCACTGCGATGATGTGCTGCGTGTCGTGAGTCGACTATGTCGCGATCGCGATTCCTTGCTGGAGTTTTGTCTTCTGGCTGTATAGCCTGTGCCGCTAGAGCTAGCGATTTGAGTTGTTGGCGATGCAGGGCTGCGTTAGGGTCATTCGCCGGAGGTTGCATTGCCTTGAGGTAAGCACCTACGGAGAATAATGCACCCGCAGCAGTTTTGGGCACTGGGATTCCGTTAGCGTCCTCTGTCATGAACGACAGGTTACGGGTGATTGCTACCCTTTCATGTTCTGGAAGGCTTACCAACCGCGACCTAGGTCGTGGGGTTGGTTGCCTTGTTGACCCGAGGGATTGCTCCCTTCTTCGGGCACTCGAGAGGCTGGCCTGCCTTTTGCGCTCTTCGAGCGTTGCTCGGTAGTTTTGCAGTCGAATTGACTCCTGCCAGTTGAAGTACTGGAAGGTCAACATCTCCTCTGGGGTGGAATTTGGTGGCATCATTGTGCACTCCTTTATGACTTTATCTGCTTTTGCTGCCATCTCCTCCGTGATTGTCAAGGTTGTGACCCCATCCGGCATGGTTACCGTGCATGGGAAATGTGCAGGCCTGCGAGCGGCTGCGTCTGCGGATGATTCTGCGGAGAAGGCCACGTAGACCTGATGGGGCGTGACCCGTGGACTGGTGTATGTGCTGTCGATTCCAGTCATGGACTCGACGTCGCCGTCGAGGCTCATGTCAGAGCCAGTGTGTTCATCGAGTAGATCTTCGAGGCGAATCTCGTTGTCGATGTGCTCATCGCCTATGCTCATCTCGGTGTTGGCGAAGCCATTATGGATTTCTGAGTCGAGGTTGGTGTTGGTGAAGATCTCCGAGTCGACGTTGTTGTCGTTATGAATCGCGGGCTCGTAGAAGTCATCGAGGGAGATCCCGCAGTCGAAACTCTCGTCGAGTGGTAGGTTGAAGTCGACGTTGCTTGTGCGGTATGCTGATTCTGCCTCCTCGCCTTGGAGTTCCGTCATCATGAACCTGTCGATCTCGCCGGTCGACATGGTTGTTGCGGGCGAGCAGGCTTCAGGAATCGACGACGGGGCGAGCGCAGTCGACGGAGCCTCGAGTGCGCTCAGCGCCAGTTGTTGCGGATCTGTTGAGTCCTGCGTGCCAAGATTGTTTACGAAAAAATTGAATGCTCCAACAGTCAAACTCAAACCTGATTCAAGGCCGGAAAACGCCTCCTGAAGCTCCGGCGAGTGCGGATTGAAATTCATTGGAAGAGCAGATGCGCTTTTTGCAGGTGAAGCGGGCAGGCTGCCGCTTTTCGAGTGGATCGGCGAGTCGCCGTGTTTTGCCTGGATCGGCGAGTTGCTGTTTGCTGACATGGCCGGCGAGTTGCCGTTTGCTGGTGTGATCGGCGATTTGCCGTTTGCTGTTGGGACCGGCGAAATTTCGAGTCCAGCGCTATTCTTTCCCACAGACGGCGCCACTTGACGAGGGGTAGACTCATCAAGACCCATAGTCGAGGTCCCTAGGTTATGAATATGGGGGAGAGAACGTGGTAGAGCTGGAAGTATCGTCGGCTGACAAGCAGGGCAAAGATTTTACCCAGGTTCAGGGCCCTCGTGTGGAGGTAACACCCCTACGTCCTGCCTGTCTGTTATTGCTTTGTGAATATGATGGTTACAAGGGTCCCGGCGAGATGTCGATCTCGCTAGGGTTTTGGTGGCTCTGAAAGTACGTTCCCTGGTTCGATGGCCCTCCAGTCCTTAATAATAGGCTGGGTCTCGGGTGTTCGTAACCGACTCGATTTACAAGTAAGGAAACTCTAAACCGACTATTGTTTCGCCAAACTTGGAGGATACTCCATCTTCTGGGCTTCCTTCATGGGCTTCATGTAGGTTCTGATAGTTGGGCCTAGTCGATACGTGCACCAGGTACCCTCATGGTAGGGTACCCGATAGGCATACCCATGTCAGGTAAAAAATGTCGTGAAAAGATAACTGTGTAGGTACAAATTGCAGTACAAGGCACGACACACTTTTTATGATCGGATGGAGTAATAATTTTGGTTGGTACATCATATGATGAGTAAATAAATGATAATTTTGACCATAATTTATACTAAAACCAGACGAACATCGTCTATTTAGATTTGGCATAATTCATTGGTTTTTGTTTCTTGATCATTTTTTACTTGGATATGTTGCGTAAATATTGTCGGAAAGTTTGGATTGCCATGATTTCTTAGTGATATTGTGTAGTGCAAGAGTGCAACTAAGCATCATAGGGGACCCAATTCACCAGGAGGCGTGGGAAGGGGGCGCAGGGTGTGCGTGGGGAGTCCACATTTTTTCGACAATCATAGAAGTGCATTCATCTTTTTAGCGAAATTTATGTCATGTTGTTATGAAAAAACAAGAAAACAATAAGACGAAAGATTTTGGCAAGAGTGATGAAAACTCCCAAAATGCAATAGATTCAGCCATAGAAATTAAACCACTAGAGCAGGGAAGTAGGGTTCAGGAAATAAACAACGACATAAGTAAAGAAAACTTTTGCCCAATGGCTACTCTCGTAAATGATACTACCTCCGTACGAAAATCTAAAACTTTTTGGTAGGCCAGGTAGTATATTATTTGTATGGTCTTTTTTTCATGACTATTGCAATGCGTATCTTGGTGATGGAGCGGAGTCATTCAATAGCTATCGCCAATCGATCAGAAGACTCATCCTTCACAGTAGGTCCCATCTAGACTGAAACTGAAAGTATAGATTGGCCTGCTTCAATTCTCTAACTATCGCTAATAGTTTTCCTCAAAAGAAATATCGCTAATAGATTGGCTGTGCCCTGGAGACACAAATATTTGCGTACGGATTGGTCGAAATTAGAGAATATATACCGTTTTCCTCGCAAATAATAGAGAGAATATATCGAGTTTGTTGCAGATTCAGGCCGTGGTGCTTGAAGACGATAAGGGGGAGTCGTTTTTGTTTTTTGTAGTAGAGTAATTTGATCGAGCATTCAGCATTCTGAAGATCGATTTTCAAGGAAAAGCCCAAAAGGTTTCTCTTGATTCTTCATGGGCATCTGAATAGGCCTCACTTAGGCTCTACGAAAAGCTAAGCCCAACCGGTCCTAAAAAAAAACTAAGTCCAACCTTTCCCTGCCAACAATATTGATCAGATTTTTGTAATTTAAGCCTCCCACGGCTTGTAGGAATTCTGGAGAAACCTCGGAATATCGGAACTCTGGTCCCGTGAAACCATATGAAATTAATGAATGAGATTGTATGCATTCTATGAAATTCGTTCGCAAAAATTCAAGCATGGATTTGAACCTCGCCAAAAAAGATTATTCTTTGTCTTTTAATTTCCCGTAAACTCCTACTTTTCAGCAAGCTAATATTCCAAATCAAGTGTACATTTTTTTGTAGTGTTAGCCGCCCTTGAGCCGTGGCTATTAGTATCACCAGTGGCGGAGCCAGGATTTGGCCACGCCCCGGGCCAAAATCCAAGGCCAAAAAATTACTGCAATTTTTCCCATTTCAAGGCATATAAAAATAAAGCTCAATTTCACACATAGTGCAGAATATGGACACAATACTTAACGGAAATGTGATTGATACAAAATTGGTGCCTAATGAAAGAAGTGATTGATCAGGTCCTCGTATAACTACATTCTCAATATTAGAAGCTATACCTTCAATGAAGTTTTATATGAAAATAATTGTGGCCTCCCGAACTGAGCTGGGGAAAGGCAAGGGTTCGGCTTGCCTTGTCCTTGTCTCAATCCATGTTCGTCTTTTTCTCTTTGTTTTTATTTTCGTGGGGAACCTTTTCTGTTGATGAACGATTTCTCTAGGCTATGTGCGCATACGTTGGCCATTGGGCTATGGAATGTTGTAGGAATTCATATTGGGCTGTGCAAGGCCTGCAAAGCTGCTCACAGAAGGGTTGCCGCGTGACTGTCTAGCCTAAAATATCACACATCCCGGGCCAAATTCGGTACCTACATAAATTCTTGCTTGCAAACATTTCCACGCCCCGGGCCAAGGCCCAGGTTGCCCGGGGCCTGGCTCCGCCTCTGAGTATCACTAGTGTGACTATTATAACCTGGTCCTACCACAAGGCAGGGCCAGGCTAGCAAAATTCGAAGCCCGTATCAATGGGGCCTTGCTCAGTCTTTGTCAAAATCCGGCAACCGGTCCCTACCTAAGTGCCGATCAAAATTTTGGGATTGGTGATCAGTCGTTCATAAGCGTGGGAGTCACTAAGTAGCGGAAGAGGAACTGGCGCTCGACGCTTCTTGGCGACTTTCTCATGTCGCTAGCTTGATCAATCCACAGGGGGGGGTGCCCACTCTGTTACTAGTACAAATCCATTGCATCTAGGCGCCCAGGTGAGGGCCTTCAAATTTTTGGTAACTGTTAATTCCTTTCCTCTACAAGAAATGTCGTTAACGTTTGAACAAAAAACTGAATAAAAAATAATATGAACATTTAATAGTAGCTCAAATAGAGAATGGGTATCGTAGCATATCAGTCTGATAGCAAGGTTACTACATTGATTCCTCCGCGGTCACCAAAGTTACGAACTTCAGCTTTGCTTTTGCAGTTAAAAAATATAAGCTACGACATGGAGGATTTGAATACCTGCAAGAAGAAACGATTAGTCCTGGCCACTAGAGCTATAAATGGGTACAAATTTATTTGTCTATGAGAATTTAAAATACAAACTCTAGTGCCCCACTATGCAGCTGCACACGGACCGCACTCCATGCGGCCCGGGCCAAGGGTTCTTCTGATCCAGCTGTTTGTCAATGAGCACGTCGACCAAACTTAATGACGACCTTGACTATATTATAGAGTTTGTTTTGGTTTATGTTTTTCTTGTTTCAATTTTTTCTGATCTCAAGTTTAGTCCACATTAAGGCACATAGACCAGTGGTTCGTCGATCTAGCTGGCAATACATGTACCCGGCAATAGTGCGGTTAACAAGTTTAGTTTGTCAACTAATGAGGGTGTCAGATGATGTGGTTTTTGGAAAACTTTGTGGGGTAAATTCAGTTGATTCAAGTTTGGTATTCTCTAGATTTTACGCTGAAAGGATGAAAGCATGACAACATACATGCGGAAGTCAAAATCAGAGACAACAACTTTATAGAATCTTGATGTAACTGCAAGTCGTAGTGATGTATTCTTCTTCTTCTTCTTCTTCTTCTTCTTCTTCTTCTTAGTATTCAATAAAATCAGAGCATCTATAAAATAATCATCGCAAAAATATACCTTTTACTAAGAAAGCCGTAGAATATCGGAATACAAAAGGTGGGGGCTACAAAAGGATGGATTCATAAAAAAATGACACAACGATCGACTTTATTAGGAACCTTTGATGTACGTATCTAATTCAGTTTATTTGACTGTGTGCAATTTGTTTAGTTAATAATGTTGAAATATGTGGATTTCTAGCCTTTTTCATCGATTTGGATTTTTAGTTGCGTTGTGTCGTGGGGTAATCACGGCAGATGCCATACGGGGTGGTTTAACTCGGGTGTGAGCCAGGCGACGTAGGATTCACAGAGAGTAGCACACGCAGAGTTTACCCAGGTTCGGCCCCTCTGTATGAGGTAAAGACCTACTCCTGCTTGTATGTATTTGGATCTGAATGGGGTGTACAATGGTGTGCGCACCAGAGCTTGCGGGTGCTCCGGAGGCTATGGAATGAGATGAGTCTGCCTCTAGGGTTGCTCCTTGCCGGCTTTATATAGGGAGCCGCTAGGGTTTACAAGGAATGACGGGTTCTGCTGCCGGCGCTAGCTATCCTGCCTACAAGTGCGGCTTCGTGGAGCGCACTCTTCGGGATACACAATCGCAGACTGATTCGAAGATATCTGCTGCCGCCTCCCCGAGCCGTCATACCGGGATCCTCGGGGACCCGGTATCCTGGAAGATGTACACCGGGTGGGCTTTGGGCCACCCGGCCTTGAAGGCCGACTCGGGGTCCTGGGCCTACCCGGTTGGGCATCCCCCCATCATTAGCCCCCGAGTTCGTCATGGACTCGTCTCCGGCTTGGTCTTCGTCTTGCGAACTGTCGGGTCGTGTCGTTGAACGAACTCCTGAAACAGAGAAAAAGAAACAACGGCTCGGAGTGGTGGATTTTGGCTTTTAACGTCCGGTCTAACTCAAGTTTTTGTTTGATGCCGGCTTGTGCCCGTCGGGACGTTTGCCATACCGACTCGCCTCGGTGCGGGTTGTCTCCTTGCCTTCTCCGCCTGACGCCACGGCATCTTTGACCGCTTGTCCTGTAGTGTTTGTCTGTCTGACGCCGAGTCGATTGATGGGACTTGACGGCGCATCGACTGCCTCCACCTCGGGATGGAGCAGTGACAATGATGACGTTCTTTGACCCGCACGCGCCCGATCCATCGGTCCAAAACGTCGTGACAGAGCGACGTGGCCAAATCTGAGCCGCATTTTTCGGCACGCTCCCGTCGAAACCGAGGCGTCGCGCGGGAATCGAGGCGTCGTGCGACGTGGCGATAGTGGGCGACGTGGGCGATGCGGGCGGCGCATTTACTGCGGTAACGGCTCCACTCACTGTGCTATTAAAGCGGCAGGGGAGCGCGGCTGGCGAGTTCATTCTCCACCTCTTCCTCGCGCTCGCCGTCTCTCCTCAAGCAGTCCGCGCCTGAGTTCTTCGCCGCATCGCCGCCGCAGCCATTGGACACTCTTGCTCCTCCCCCTCTCTTCCGGCCAAGATGGTGGCGCCCAAGAACAAGTGGGAGAGGTCGTCGGTGACGACGCAGGCGCTGGAGCGAGCCGCCAACGAGGGTTTGTTGCCGCCGGCGTCGGAGCGTCGGTGGCGCATCGCCTCCGCGGATCCACGCCCGCGGCCGTCGCCGGGCGAGTTCGTCGCCTTCCTCGCGTTCCTCGAGCGCGGGCTGGGCTTCCCCACGTCAGAATTCTTCCGGCGCTTCCTGGACTTCTACGGGCTTCTACATGCGGGAGCCGGCGCCTGACGGCGAGATCGGGATTCCCTGCTTCTCGCCATCGCCGAGCCGGCCACGCAATCTTCAGGAGCTGCCGCGCGACGCCGACTTGCCCATGGTGCGTCGGCTGATGGCGCGGCTCCAGGAGCTGAAGAAAGGAGGGCTGACGGGTCTGAGCCTCATCGCCACCTGGGTGAAGAGGAAGATCGTGCCTCTGCAGCACGGCCCTCGCTGATCTGCGAGTACAAGGGGACGAAGGACCCGCAGCGCCATGACCCGACATTGTTCGAGTCGGTAGAGCAATTCACGCTGCGGATGAAGCGTGTCACGGTCCACCCGGCTCCCGAGTGGATCGTGGGCGGCTTGGAGGCCTTCTCCGCCAAGCATCCGGCTCCTGAGGTGAGTCCCTTTGCTTGACGATTCGAAGTACTTTCCTTTTCTTGGTCTTTTTATACCGATCCCCCTGCTCGTCGAATTCAGGAGTTCCGATCGCTTGTTGGGTTGCCTCCGACGGCGCTGGTGGTGACGGCGACTCGCACCGTCGCGATGGCTTCCTCATCGGGTGGGCTGACTGCCCAACCCCCGAGCTCCGTCCCGGGTGCGTCTGCTCCCGGCCTGACTTCCGAGCCGCCATCCAAACAGCGATGGATGCGCACCAGGTACGTTGAATCTTTCTTGCACCAGTTGCGTCCGTAGCGTATATGTAGCCCCCAAGGCCCGAGTCGTGTTCGTAGAAAGCGGCTTGGGTCTTCATAGTTTTCTGGATGCGATGTTTGGCGAATAGCGTAGTCTCCGGTTTTGCCAATGTCGAAGTAGAGGCAGGCCGGTGGCGGGTGTATATGCCACTCGAGATGTAGCCCCGAGTTCCTGACTCGGCGTTTTTTTTTTTTTGTTGTTGGGGCTAGCCCCGGGTTAGCAAGTGTTGGTGTAGAGGTAACCCGTGGCGTAGCCCCCATGCCTCTTCCTGATTGATTATTGTCTTGTGTACTGCAGGACCTGTCCTGGCTCCTCGAAGCCGAACAGCAGGAGACTCGCCGCCTGCAGGAGGAGCTGAAGAAGGCGCGCGACGGCTTCATCTCCGTCGCTGAGCACCAGCAACTGCTGGCCGCGCAGGAGAGCCGGCACACGCAGGCATTTGCCGCGGTGCAGGAATCCTGCGAGCGGCTCAGCAAGCAGAAGGAGGAGGCGGACGCCGCCCTCACCCAGGCGACCAAGGGGTACGGCGAGGACCTCGAGAAGCTCGAGCGCAAATCCGTCGAGGCGAGCGCGAGATGAAGGAGCTGACCGAGCGGCTTGCCACCTCGCCGTTGGCATCTGGGGTAAAGCTTCCATGCGACTTGCCACGGTTTGTGCCTGCTTGACTTGTGGCATTGTTGCTAATTTTTGTTCTGTTGAACAGGCGAGGAGACGGCTGGCCTGACGTCTGCGGAGCATGTCCACCGGCTCGGTGTCTTCGCCCGTGACGTTCACGGCTTGGCCAGCAAGGTCGTCCAGATGTTGAAGCCCAAGGAAGGTGTCCCCGCACCCGTCTGCAAGGTCTTGCGGGTTCTGGAGCTGATGCCCCAGGTGATCACCTGGGTGCGGGAGTCGTCGGCCCGAGCCGGCGCGTGCATTGCCCTCGGGCTTGTGCGGGGCCGGTACAGGCAGACGAACGTGGACAAGATCACGGCCAGCATCCCGACCGATAGCAGCGGCGGGAGATAGATCTGCAGCTGGTGCTCCAGTACTGCGCCCCTTACGCCTGCCGGGCTGCCAAGATGGTCGACCACGACGATTTCGTCTTCGACGTGGTGCCTGAGGGCAACGACCTTGGCGAGGTGGCGGACAGGGAGCCGGCGTCGGAGTACCTTTTTGAAAGGGCTTCAGCTCTGCCACCGCCGGCTGCGACGAACGAGGCGTCAACGTCTTCTGCTCGGGCGGCTCCTCCGTCTTGAAGTTTGCTCCCCTGCTTTCAAAAGAGGGGTTATTTTGAAGTAGTTAGGGTTTGTCGCCTGCGGGCGAAAAAATATTATGTAATGAAACAAGTATGATATGTGCCGGGTTGCGTTTCAGTGTGCGCCTCTGCGGCTTATTAATCTTTGTTTTGGCACTCCATGCTTGTTTTTTGTGCGCTTTTCGTCACTTTGTTTGTTTTTCGCTTGTTTTGTAAGCTAGTCGATCGTGCGACCTCGCCAAGTGTGCTTCGCGTGATTTTTTCGTGACGCGCGCGGTACCATGGTGACAAAGTCCGAGTGCGGCTTCATTGTCAAGTTAGGTTTGAACCGGCTGCACTACTTCTACACTTTGTGCGGGTAGCTGACGACTTGGGAGAAAACAATAATTTCTGTGATTTTGCTTCGTGAGCAGGGGGTCCAGTGGTGAGCGGAGCATCATGGCATCCGGCTCTCTTTGACAACCCATCAATCATATAACGTGTGAGTAGGAAGAATAAAGACTCGAAAACATGATTGAATCGAAACGATAGCCCCCGAGCGTGCCGGGTATGTATCGACTTTATTTCCTTGATTGATTACACAGCATTACAATGGATACTATGTATAATAGGGGCGAAGCAGGCTGATGTTCCATGGACGCTTAGTCTCCTCTTCCGACTTGGAGCTTTTGTTCGGCTCACGCAAGTCGACGAGCTGGTAGGAGCCGTTGCCCATCGCTTTGCTAACGACGAACGGTCCTTCCCATGGTGCCGAGAGCTTGTGCATCCCTTTCGACTTTTGGATGAGCCGAAGAACCAAGTCGCCTTCCTGGAAAGAGCGACTTCTGACCCGACGGCTGTGATAGCGGCGCAGGCTTTGCTGATATCGCCGTCCTGGAGAGTGCGAGTTCGCGAGCTTCTTCCAGGAGGTCGACGCCAACTAGGCGGGCTTCTTCATTTTCTTCCTCGTTGTAGAGGGCGACCCGATGCGAGTCGTGCTCGTGGTCGGTCGGCATGACGGCTTTTGCCCCGTACACCATGAAGAATGGCGTGTAGCCGGTGGAACGGTTTGGAGTCGTTCTGATGCCCCAGAGTACGGCTGGTAGCTCGTCCAGCCAGCAACCCGGTGTTCGCTCCAGTGGGACTTGGAGTCGCGGTTTGATCCCGGCCAGCACTGTCTGGTTCATTCTTTCCGCCTGCCCGTTTGATTGCGGGTGCGCGACAGACGCCAAGTCGAGACGAATGCCTTTTTGTTTGCAGAAAGCCTTCATCTCTCCTTCAGCGAAATTTGTGCCGTTGTCGGTGATGATGCTGTGCGGGTAGCCGAATCGGAAGATGAGCTTCTGGAGGAACTTGGTTGCGGTCTTGCCGTCGAGTTTCTTGATAGGTTCAACTTCGACCCATTGGTGAATTGTCGACTGCGACGAGCAAATGTGTCATGCCACCACGAGCTGTTTTGAACTTGCCCACCATGTCTATTCCCCAAACTGCGAATGGCCATGTCAGAGGGATGGTCTTCAGAGCCGCGGCGGGTAGGTGGTCCTGCCGGGCGTACTTCTGGCACCCGATGCACCGACGGACGATGTCGACTACATCCTGATGTGCAGAGAGCCAGAAAAAACCGTGCCTGAACGCCTTGGCGACCAGGTTGCGAGCGCCGACATGGTGGCCGCAATCTCCCGAGTGGATCTCATGAAAGATGCGCCTTCCCTCCTCCGGCTCGACGCAGCGGAGGAAAACTCCCGATGTGCTGCGTTTGTAGAGTTCGTTGTTGATGATGGCGTAAGCTGAGGCCCGGCGCACGACTCGCCGTGCTAGGACCTCGTCGGCTGGCAGCTTTTTGGTGGTGAGGAACTCGATGTAGGGTTCGCCCTCCAGTCGCTTGTTTCTTGGGTTACCACCACCAGAATTGTATCTGATGATGGCGGGTTGGCGATGTCGACTTCGGCCGGCGGGCGTACCGACGGGTTGTGTAGGTGGTCGAGGAAGACGCCGGGTGGGACTCGGTCCCGCTTAGACCCGAAGCGAGAGAGTGCGTCAGCCGCCTCGTTCTTCCTCCGGTCGATGTGCTCCAGCTCCATGCCGGCGAAGTGGCCGCCGACTTGATCGACGAGCCGGCGGTAAGCCGCCATGTTGGGATCATTTGCATCCCAGGTCCCCATCGTTTGCTGAACGACGAGGTCGGAATCGCCATAGCATTTGATGCGGCTGACTCCCATCTCCTTGGCGACGCGTAGGCCGTGTAGGAGGGCTTCGTACTTGGCGACGTTGTTGGTGCAGGTGAAGTGTATCTGCAGCACATATCGCATCTTTTGCCTTGGGGAGAAGTGAGGACGACTCCAGCCCCCGAGCCCTCATACATCTTTGACCCGTCAAAGAACAGGGTCCATCTTCCGGCTTCATAGGTCGGAGCCGGCAGCTGTGTCTCCATCCAGTCGACGAGGAAGTCGGATAGTGACTGCGACTTGATCGCAGTGCGGGCTGCGTAGCTGAGGCCGAAAGGCTGCAGCTCGGAGGCCCATTTGGCGACGCGCCCAGTTGCCTCTCTGTTGCGGATTATTTCAGCTAGGGGAGATGAGCTGACCACCGTCATCGGGTGGCCCATGAAGTAGTGTCGCAATTTTCTTGAAGCAAAGAAAACACGTATACAAGTTTTTGGTAATGCGGGTAACGTTGCTTCGAATCCGTCAGGACTTCGCTGACGTAGTAAACTGGCCGTTGGACCAGTTGCTCGTGGCCTTCCTCCTTGCGCTCGACGACGACCACCGCGCTGACGACTCGGTTGGTCGCGGCGATGTAGAGGAGCATCGGCTCCTTTTCCAGTGGAGATGCGAGGATCGGCGCCTCGGCCAACGTCTTCTTGAGTGCAGTCAAGGCGGCGTCTGCCTCGTCGTTCCAGGTGAACGTGTCTGACTTCTTGAGGAGCCGGTACAAGGGCATGGCCTTCTCGCCGAGTCGTGAGATGAAACGGCTGAGGGCAGCGACACAGCCTGTGAGCCACTGCACGTCCCGGAGGTTCTCCGGCTTCTTCAGAGCTTCGATCGCTTTGATCTTCTCTGGATTGGCTTCGATGCCTCGCTCGGAGACGATGAAGCCCAGGAGCTTGCCCGCGGGTACGCCGAAGACGCATTTTTCCGGGTTGAGCTTTATCCTGTACTTGCGGAGATTGTTGAATGTCTCGTGAGGTCGGCAATCAGGTCCGTCTTCAGTTTGGACTTGACGACGATGTCGTCCACGTATGCGTGGACGTTGCGACCGATCTGCTCGTGCAAGCAGTTCTGTATGCACCGCTGGTAAGTCGCTCCGACATTTTTCAAGCCGAAGGGCATGGAGACGTAACAAAACGCGCCATAGGGCGTGATGAAAGACGTCTTCTCTTGGTCTTCGGGCGCCTCTTGATCTGGTGGTACCGGAGTAGGCGTCGAGGAAACATAGCGCCTCGCACCCTGCCGTCGAGTCGATCAGCTGATCGATGCGAGGCAATGCGAATGGATCCTTGGGACAGGCTTTGTTCAAGCCTGTGTAGTCGATGCACATCCGCCACGTTCCGTTCTTCTTCAGAACGAGAACCGGGTTGGCAAGCCATTCCGGGTGTATGACCTCGACGATGAACCCGGCAGCTAGGAGCCGGGCTATTTCTTCGCCGATAGCCTTCTGTCTCTCACCAGTGAAGCGACGCAGGAACTGCTTCACTGGCTTCAGCTTGGGGTCAACGTTGAGCTTGTGCTCTGCGAGCTCCTCGGGACGCCTGGCATGTCAGATGGTTTCCATGCGAAGATGTCCCGATTCTCAGGAGGAAGTCGCAGAGCGCTGACATGGGTATGCCTATCGGGTACCCTACCATGAGGGTACCTGGTGCACGTATCGACTAGGCCCAACTATCAGAGCCTACATGAAGCCCATGAAGGGAGGCCCACGAAGATGAAGTATCCTTCAAGTTTGGCGAAGCAATAGTCGGTTTAGAGTTTCCTTACTTGTAAATCGAGTCGGTTACGAACACCCGGGACCCAGCCTATTATTTAAGGACTGGGAGGGCCATCGAACCAGACAACGAACCACCAGAGCCACAAACCCTAGCGAGATCGACATCTCGCCGGGATCCTTGTAACCATCATATTCACAAATCAATAACAGACAGGCAGGACGTAGGGGTGTTACCTCCACACGAGGGCCCTGAACCTGGGTAAAATCTTTGCCCTGCTTGTCAGCCGACGATACTTCCAGCTCTACCACGTTCTCTCCCCCATATTCATAACCTAGGGACCTTAACCATGGGTCTTGATGAGTCTACCCCTCGTCAAGTGGCGCCGTCTGTGGGAAAGAATAGCGCTGGACTCGAAGTTTCGCCGGTCCCAACAGCAAACGGCAAATCGCCGATCACACCAGCAAACGGCAACTCGCCGATCTCATCTGCAAACGGCAACTCGCCGGCCATGTCAGCAAACAGCAACTCGCCGATCCAGGCGACACACGGCGACTCGCCGATCCACTCGAAAAGCGGCAGCCTGCCCGCTTCACCCGCAAAAAGCGCATCTGCTCTTCCAATGAATTTCAATCCGCACTCGCCGGAGCTTCAGGAGGCGTTTTCTGGCCTTGAATCAGGTTTGAGTTAACTGTTGGAGCATTCAATTTTTTCGTAAACAATCTTGGCACGCAGGACTCACAGATCCGCAACAACTGGCGCTGGGTGCACTCGAGGCTCCGTCGACTGCGCTCGCCCCATCGTCGATTCCTGAAGCCTGCTCGCCCGCAACAACCATGTCGACCGGCGAGCTCGATAGGTTCATGATGACGGAACTCCAAGGCGAGGAAGCAGAATCAGCATACAACACAAGCAACATCGACTTCAACCTACCACTCGACGAGAGTTTCGACTGCGGGATCTCCCTCGATGACTTCTACGAGCCCGCGATTCATAACGACAAAACGTCGACTCGGAGATCTTCACCAACACCAACCTCGACTCAGAAATCCGTAATGGCTTCGCCAACACCGAGATGAGCATAGGTGATGAGCACATCGACAACGAGATTCGCCTCGAAGATCTACTCGATGAACACACTGGCTCTGACATGAGCCTCGATGGCGATGTCGAGTCCATGACTGGAATCGACAGCACATACACCTGTCCTCGGGTCACGCCCCATCAGGTCTACGTGGCCTTCACCGCAGAATCATCCGCAGACGCTGCCGCTCGCAGGCCTGCACAATTCCCATGCACGGTAACCATGCCAGATGGGGTCACAACCTTGACAATCACGGAGGAGATGGCAGCAAAAGCAGATAAAGTCATAAAGGAGTGCACTATGATGCCGCCAAACTCCACCCCAGAGGAGATGTTGACCTTCCAGTACTTCAACTGGCAGGAGTCAATTCGACTGCAAAACTACCGAGCGACGCTCGAGGAGCGCAAAAGGCAAGCCAGCCTCTCGAGTGCCCGACGAAGGGAGCAATCCCTCGGGTCCACACAGCAACCAACCCCTCGACCTAGGTCGCGGTTGGCAAGCCTTCCAGAACATGAAAGGGTAGCAATCACCCGTAACCTGTCGTTCATGACAGAGGACGCTAACGGAATCCCAGTACCCAAAACTGCTGCGGGTGCATTATTCTCCGTAGGTGCTTACCTCAAGGCAATACAACCTCCGGCGAATGACCCTAACGCAGCCCTGCATCGCCAACAACTCAAATCGCTAGCTCTAGCGGCACAGGCTATGCAGCCAGAAGACAAAACTCCAGCAAGGATCGCGATCGCGACATAGTCGACTCACGACACGCAGCACATCATCGCAGTGGTCGCAGCCACCACTCGGATGAAGGAAGGAGAAGCACGCGCCGGCACAGGTCCAGCAGGAGCAGGTCTCGAAGATCCTATAGCAGCGATTCATACTCTGATCGCGAACCAGAGCCATGCGGAGCATTGTGCTTCACTCGACGCATCCGTGAGACGCGGATGCCCAAACGGTTCAAGTTGACAGGCGAGCAACCCAAGTACAACGGTCGCCAAGAACCTTCTGGGTGGCTAGAAGATTACAGACTCGCCGTGGCATGCCAGCGGGGCACGAACACCACGGCGATGCAGTACATACGACTTATGCTCGAAGGAACTGCCCGCGACTGGCTCAAATCACTCCCTCCATCATCATATGACTCGTGGGATGATTTCCGCAGAGACTTCATCAAAAACTTCGAGCCTCTGTGTGAGCGCCCGAAGACATTCGAGGAATTAAGGACATGTACTCAACGATCAGACGAGTCGCTGAGATCATACATACGGCGGTGGACCGAAATACGCAATTCGGTTGGCAAAGTGTCAGAAGACAGGGCCATGGATGCCTTCATACAAGGTCTCGCCAGGAAGGACTTCAAAGAGGCACTTGGTCGTGAAAAGCCAACCTCCCTGGCTGACCTCATCAAAGTTGCGACTGAGTGGGCAGATGGAGAGGATTCTGTACGCAGATCCCGTGCTTCCCCAACACGCGACAACTACGAAAGCGGCAGTCGAAGCCGCAGAGATTCATACAGAGAAGATCGCAGGCGTAAACGTCCAGACGTCCTTACGACGATAACAGACCCGAGTTCATGGCGGCTGGATACACACAGCCAAAGGAGGACCATGATAGAAGCAATCGACGCTCGGATGATCGACGTGACAGTCGAGATCGCGAGCAGCGGAGCGATAGCTACAAAAGGCAAGAATGGCGCAAACGTAGCGACGCAAAACCCGAGCGGTCGTTCGAGGAAAAGATGGACGACTGGTGCAGATTCCACCTCTTCAAGGGGGACGACGGAAAACTACGCTCCAATCACACCCTAAGGAACTGCAGGGAATTCGACCAAATGGCGACTGACTATGTGATACGACTCAAGAGGAATGGCCCAGCACCTGCTCAGCCCATGCCTGCACCCGTACCACAGCCGAACGCTGTGCCCGCTCTCATGGCGCCACAGCCGCCACCGCAACCCGCACCACAGCCTGCTCCAGGCGCAAATCTCGCAGGTGCCATACAACCTGTGCTACGGGCGGAAGATGATCAATATCCACAGCCCCACGGGCAGATGTACATGATACAAAAGGGTCGCCCCTCTAACAGGCAGCAAAAACTAATCACTCGACAGGTGAACTTGGCTGTCATGGCACCTCCAGCCGTGCCGAATTTCTGAAGGGATCGGAAACCATCATAAGCTTCAGTCGAGAGGATCATCCCCCAGCTGTAGCTCGACCAGGGCATGCGGCTCTGGTACTCGACGCGCAAATAGGAGGCTACGCCATGACCAAGGTCTTCATGGATGGAGGCAGCGGCATAAACATCATCTTCGCGGACACACTCCGCAAAATGAACAGGTCAGTCGAAAACCTCCCAAAATCTTCAAATACCTTCCACGGTATCGTTCCTGGCAAAGCAATTAGCCCAGAAGGCACCGTACAACTCGACGTTACGTTCGGGGACGTAAGCCACTTCAGGACAGAGTCGATTGAGTTCGAGGTCGTCGACTGGAAATCACAATACCATGCTATTCTTGGTCGCCCGACGTTTGCTCGATTCATGGCGGTGCCACACTATGCGTACCTCACGCTGAAGATGCCAGGACCAAAGGGAGTCATCACTGTCCGTGGAAACTTTCAAAGGTCCGATGCTTGCGACCGCGAGTTCAGCAAAATCTCCGAGATGTTCGGGGTGGAGGAATCACTCGCTGACTTAGCGATTACCAACGACCGCACACTCCTTCCAGAGCATAAGAAGTTGGCAGTCGACAGATCCTTCAATGCTACAAATGACACAAGGTCGCATCAGGTGCACCCGACCGATCCGTCCAAGACAGTCAACATATCTTCGAGCCTGCCTATCGCATAGGAAGGCGCGCTCGTCGAATTCCTCCGTGAGAACTGGGAAATATTTGCGTGGTGTCCAGCCGACATGCCAGGTATTCCCAGGGAATTCGCCGAGCACTCTCTCCAATTGTTTCCAGATGCAAAGCCAGTCAAGCAAACGATGCGTCGAATCTCCGGCCCAAAGCGAACCGCAGTCGAATCCGAAGTCGACCGGTTACTCGCAGCAGGATTCATTAGGGAAATCAAGAAATCACAATGGGTGGCCAACCCTGTACTCGTAGAAAAGAAGCATACAGACATCCTTCGGATGTGCGTGGATTTCACAGCGCTGAACAAGTGCTGTCCAAAGGATCACTTCCCGCTACCCCGGATCGATCAGATCGTTGACTCCACCGCCGGATGCGCACGACTCTCCTTTCTGGATGCTTACTCAGGTTATCACCAGATAAGGATGAAGCAAGAAGACGAAGAAAAAACGGCGTTCATAACCCCACTCGGGGTCTACTGCTACACAACTATGCCCTTCGGGCTAAAAAACGCGGGTGCAACATACCAGCGCATGATGCAGGACTGCCTCAAAAAGCAAATTGGACGCAACGTCCAGGTCTACGTTGATGACATTGTCATTACCACAAGGGAAGAACGCACACTACTCGACGATTTGAGGGAGACGTTCGCAAACCTCAAACGCTTCCATATCAAGCTCAATCCTAAGAAGTGTACGTTCGGCGTTCCAGCCGGGCAGCTCTTAGGGTACCTAGTCTCTGCTCGTGGAATCGAAGCAGACCCGGAGAAAATACAGGCCATCCTCACCATGCAAAGGCCTTCAAAGCTTCATGATGTGCAGAAACTAGCAGGACGAGTAGCGGCGCTCAGTCGATTCATCAGCAAACTGGGTGAAAAGGCTCTACCATTCTATCGACTGATGAAGAAGGCGGACAAGTTCGAGTGGACGCCAGAAGCTGAAGCAGCCTTCACAGATCTCAAGCGGATCCTCACAAGCCCTCCAATCCTCGTCGCACCTAAGGAACGGGAACCACTCTACCTGTATGTCTCGGCTACAAACAGGGTGGTGAGCACCGTACTGGTAGTCGAACGCGTGGAGGAGGCACATCCAAAGCATACAACGTCCAGTCTACTACCTGAGCGAGGTTCTCTCCATATCAAAACAGCGGTACCCGCACTATCAAAAGCTGGCATACGCTGTATTCATGTCCTCAAGGAAGCTGACACACTACTTCACCGAGCATCCGATTACCGTGGTAAGCAACTCAGCAATCGGTGATATACTCACAAACCCCAATGCAACGGGTCGAGTGGCAAAATGGCTCATCGAGCTGGCTCCAAGAGATATCAAGTACGAGCACCCGAAGGCTATCAAAGCACAAGTCCTACCCGACTTCACAACCGAGTGGATAGAAGCCCAATTACCTGGAGCACCAGACGTGGCCAATTCCTGGACCATGTACTTCGATGGGTCCAAGAAACATGAAGGCGCAGGCGCAGGCGTCGTCCTCATATCACCAAAAGGGGACAAGCTACGTTATGTTTTGCAGATGGGATTCAAGCTACCCTCCAATAACGAGGCTGAATACGAGGCTCTGATCCATGGCATGCGGATGGCAAAGGCACTCGGGTGCACTCGACTGATGATCTACGGCGACTCCAACCTCGTGGTGCAGCAAACAATGAAGGCCTGCGACGCAATCGCGGACAACATGATCGCTTATCGCGATCTGTACAACACACTAGAGGCAGCTTCGAGGGCTGCGAGTTGAGGCACATAGGAAGGGAAAGCAACGAAGAAGCAGACATGCTAGCCAATCTTGGCTCAACTGGCGCACAAATTCCACCTGGTGTCTTCCTCGAGCGTATTGAACACAGATCTATCAAGGAGAAACGAGAGCCTCCTCCGTCGACTACGCCACCCAAAAGCAAAATGCCTAGCACAGAGGACCCCCCTGTCGAGGTATTTCTCATTGAGCCAACCTGGACTCAACCTTTTCTGGCTTACATACTCCGTAGCGAGCTACCAGATGACATAACCGAGTCCCGACGCGTGACTCGAAGATCAAAAGCATACACCGTTATCAACGGCGAGTTATACAAGCGCAGCATATCAGGTATGTTCCAAAGATGCATCGCACTCGAAGATGGCCAAGCCATACTTCGAGACATTCATGCAGGTACCTGTGGGCATCACGCCAGCAGTCGATCACTCGTAGCCAAAGCCTTTCGCGCAGGGTTTTACTGGCCTACAGCACTCAAAGACGCGGAGGACATAGTCAAAAGGTGCGTCGGCTGCCAGAAATTCGCAACAAGGCCGCACGCACCCGCATCGGCGTTGAAGACTATACCGCTGGCCTGGCCTTTCGCCCAATGGGGGCTCGATATGGTTGGGCCACTCAAAAAATCATCGCATGGCGGGCATACTCACCTACTGGTGGCAGTCGACAAGTTCACAAAGTGGATCGAGGCGGTCCCCATCACAAATTCGACTGCTACTACGGCAGTCAACTTCATAAAGAGCATCATCTATCGCTTCGGTGTCCCAAACAGTATCATCACTGATAACGGCACAAACTTCACGGCTGAGGAGTTCAAAACCTTTTGCAAAGAGCAGGACATTACGCTCAACTACGCATCCGTGGCGCATCCGCAATCCAATGGCCAAGTCGAAAAGGCCAATGGGCTTGTGACGAGTGGGATCAAGAAGCGCCTCCTGGTGCCACTCAAAAGAGCTGCAGGTGCTTGGGTCGAAGAACTACCGTCTGTGCTATGGAGCCTACGCACAACTCCCAACACTTCTACGCAGTTCACCCCATTCTTCATGGTCTACGGTGCAGAGGCGATTCTGCCATCAGACGTAAGGTTCAACGCACCACGAGTTGAAGCATACAATGAAGAAGACGCAGAAGAGGCACTCGAAGACGCAGTCGACTTGCTTGATGAGGCGCGCGACACGGCCTTAGCCCGCACAGCTGTTTACCAGCAGGACCTTCGCAACTACCACAGCCGTCGACTGCGCACCAGGTCCTTCGTCGTTGGCGACCTGGTTCTTCGACTGAAGCAAAAGAAGGTGCACAAGCTCGCTTCCCCATGGGAGGGTCCCTTCATCATCACGGAGGTCCTTGGTGGAGGTGCATATCGACTGAAGCACGCGAAGACAGGCGAACCCTCTCACAATCCGTGGAACGTTGCGCATCTGCGCCGTTTCTACGCATAAAGTGCTCACAGTCATACAATGTAATAGGCTATATGTCGGATGGCTGCAGGTTTCAGACGCGCTCTTTTCCTTACCAGGGTACCTAAGGGGACTGGAAGGTTTTTAATGAGGCGGCCTGCAGCCTAACATTCAAAAGAGGAATAAAATCAATGTTCCTTCGACTCCTTTGTGGCTACCACCTGCATAATTCATACCTTAACCGCACCCGAGACCCTCGGGGGCTGCGTAACAAGGATCCGAACAAAGAACATAAAAACTTTGCAGCCGCACTCGAATACTCGGGGGCTGCACAGTCATCGGTTCATAACCAACACATATTTCACAAACCCCGCTCGATTGACTCGGGGGCTCGGCAAAAAATCAAAGTATACAAACTATACAATATACAAAGAGTCAAAAATTACACTCGGGGGCTGCCCCCTATACAAAAATTGCACTCGCAAACCATTCTAATCCTCAGGCTCGTCTTTTACGGGCAGCTCGGGGCCGCAAAGCTGTTCGCGAGTGCACTCGATCAGTGTCTCCGCAGCTTGGATCGTGTCATCCAAGTCTTTTTGTTCGAGAACCTCTCCGGCTGCAGGTGTCCGCAACACCAACCTTGGTTTTCGACTACGCATATACGCCATTGCAGCGTTGGCTCCAATTACAAGTCTTTGAGACAGCAACTCTCGAATGGGATTTGTTTGGCGGAAGATGTTCAACACAGCACGAATCCCTTGTGGTTGTGGCCCCGAAGGAAAAAGAGTCTCGTTCAGACGAATAAACGATGCCCGGCATAACTCCAGCAGCTCAGCACTTCGCCAGACGCGATCCTTCAGGGTGGCAAGTATGCGGGCATGGTACCTATCAAGCCAAAAGTGTTGACGCCCAGTTGTAGGGTCGTCAACCACGCTATCCAGGCGTCCTTCCACGCGAATCTGTTCAGCCTGGAAGTTGTCGACAAAGCCTACAAATACGGGCGCACCAGTTAGATCAAAAGGACAAAAGCTACACAAAAAGCTTGTAAAACAAAGCAAGATTCGAACTTACACTCGAGTTGCCTGTTCACAAGCTCCATCTCCCCGAGAACATAATCCTCGCGTTGGGTGGCCAACGCGGGTCTGGCCCTCAATCGACTCAGCTCAGCCTGGGCGTCCTTCAGATCTTGCTCCATTCTCACAATTTAGCCTTCATATACTCCATCACCTTGGCATCATTTGCCACCTGACCCTGGGATCGGGTGGTGGTTGGAGCCTGCGAGGAACTAGTCGCAGTAGCAGGTTCTCGTGACTGTTCAAAGAGCATAATCACAAACACAAAGTTTGTAAGACTCTCATAAGCATACAACTCTCCAAATGAAAGACATTGGCAAAAGACTTTGCATAAACAAGGTAGCAAAAACAAAGCGCAGACTCGCGCAGTTCAGAAGGTATCATTACAAGGCATAAAAAAGCAAAAGGGTACAGCTACCCTAAGCCTAAGATTTCGATTTCCTAAGCAGACGATTGGCAGTCTCGAGTGCCCGGCGCTCCATGGTGTTCATGAAAACTTCAGCCAGTCGCGCGGGCTCCGCTCACCCCCTTCAGCGAAATGGGCTTCCCGTCTGGCTTCTGAGGGAACGCAGACAGTGCTGCCTCATAGTCGCAATCTATCCCATGTCCCATAAGAAGCTTGATGGTGGACTCGGATCCGCGTACCGTGTTGGCGCGAGCAAAACCCGCCATGGTGGACGTCCCGGGGCCAAACACGTTGGCGAAGTCATCCACCGTCGACGGCACCACGCCAGTAGGGAACACCACTTGGTATACAGCACCAAGTGTGCTCGTTGATTTGGCGAGTGCTTCTTTCGCCTGGTTGCATAGAGCGCCTAAGCCGCCCACAGCCTGTTCCAGCGAAAGATCGTCACTCGCCACGTCTGCAGAGGCCGGTGCGCCAACAGCTTCTGCACAATTCAAAACAGGCATAAGTACGACACTCGACAAGTTATATCGTCATATCAAAAGGAGAAAAAGATTACTCACCTCCCATGGCCTGCGCGAGTGCCGCGAGCTGGTCAGCATATTCTCGCTCGCGTGCAGCAGCTGAGTTGGTGGCGGCAGCCAGCTCTTTCTTCGATTCTTCGCGCTGCGCGGCGAGTGCGTCTTCCAGCTCCTTCTTCTCGCCTGGCCCAGCAAAAATTACGTGCATTCAATACTCGACAAAATCAGGCATTGCGAAAAGAAGTTGGGCAAAACAAAAGCAAAAAGGAGAACTCACGACTGAGCCGCTCGAGCTCGGCGCGCATGGTGTCCCTCTCCTGCTCCACCTGGACATAAGCCTTGGCAGAATCTGCCAAGGTGTGGTAGAAGGGCTGCGAGCACACGGATTCAGCAAAAATCAAAAATTCTCACAGACCTACAACTAAACGGGTCAAGCAAAAAGTTACTCACGTGGTTCATCCACGGCTCAGGAGCCGCGACTGATGTCCCGACATCTGGAGTTGCCGCCTTGGCTGTTTCAACGACAGCGTCAGTGGCCATGGGCTGGGCAGCCTCGTTTCCAGTCGGTGCAGACTTCGAGTGCTCCACGGCTGGAACATTCTCGACTGGAGGAGTCCCAGGCTGATTGTTTTCAGCACTGTGAGCAACACAACAAAACAAAAGGATGGTCAGCACAAAATGTGACAGCACAAACATTTTCATATCATACTCAAAAAACACATACCTGTGCTCCTCATCTTCCTCGTCTTCGGAGTCGCCAAAAATTGGTCCTCCAAAGGCTGGGGTACCACTCGACTGAAGCGGAAGAGTCGAGCTTGTTGAGCACGCACGCAAAGGAGCGGCTTGGAAAACAGGTGGTGAATCTGATTCCTCGTCATCCTCCAAGCCTTGCTCCTTCGCGGGTGAACTGGCAGCAGAAGGCGCCTTCTTGGCCAGTCGACGCCGCTTCGGTGCGCGGTATCGACTTCTTGGTCAGAAGGAGCCTTGTCTTCAGATTGGACTTCTTCTGCTGCTTCTTCCTCGCATCCTCCACATGTGAAGTGGTGGCGGAAGGGATGGGCGACTGATCCCCTTTCGGGTCCACCACCTGTGCCTGTGTTTCTTCAGTCTCGCCATTTTCAGGCAGAGGAGGAAGGGAGGCAGCAGTCGAGTGACCCTGCATAGCACACATCACAAATTGCAAAGTCAGAATCAAAAATCGCATATCACAACATGCGATGGCAAACTCTTCATTGCAAGCAGGCTATAACACATACATACCTCAAGCAAAGGGTTCTCCAACCCATATGGTGCAACAGGGCAGTCGACGTTGCAAGTGTCGCCTGTCGTCAAGTTGGTGATGTGCGCACATGCGTCAGCAGCTCACTCCTTGAAAGCTCCTCTGGTTCATTCGGGTGATGTCACCCGCGCCTTCATACTCCCACATGGGGTGCGCTCGGGCACGGATGGGCCACACCCGCCTCTTCACAAAGGTGGCGATCAAATGAATGCCTGTGACCTTGTCCAGCAGTCCGTCGATTCGAGTCAGCAAAGGGCGTGCTTCCTCCATTTCTTCGGCTGAGAGCTGGTGATCCCACGCCTTGGTCCTGACGTAAGCTGCAGTCGAGAAGGTGGCGACTTCTTGCTCGACACTCGCATAAAACCACCCTTTCCTCCAGCCTTGCGCGGAGTCGACGGTCTTCAGGCGGAAATAGCGGGTGTCGCTGCGCACCTGGATGCCGCAGCCGCCCACGGGGTAGGTGCGACCACCTCCTCTGTTGGGTCGCACCATGAATATGGTCTTCCATAGCGCCCAGCTGGGTGCGACGCCAAGGAAGCACTCGCATAGCGTGATAAAGCACGCAATATGCATAATACCGTTCGGGGTGAGATCGTGGATCTGCACCCCGTAGGCATAAAGGAGGCCACGAACAAAGTCGTGGAGGGGAAGCGAGAAGCCCCTGGATACAAACTCCGCAAAGCAAACGCGCTCGTTGGCGCGTGGTTCGGGGCATACCTCCTTAGGCGAGGGAGCGCGGACGGCGAGTTGCTCCGCGGGAGGCAGATATCCCTGCTCGCGGAGCTTGAGCAGATGGGCGTCCTTGACGGTGGACTTCGCCCAGTCCCCGCTGCCCTTCTTCAGCGCGGCGGATGCAGATGTACCCGCCGCGGCCTTCTTGCCCTTGGTCGCATCGGTCGCGGCGGCGGCAGCAGCACCACGCTTCGCACCTCCACCTTTCGCCATTGCTAAAGTGGAGGAGGTGTGGGGCAAAGAACTTGGGCGCAGAGCAATGGAGGGGCAGCGCGAGGAAGGAGACGAGGGGCGGCGCAGGGGGCAAATGGCAAGTAAAAAACTTTGCCAGCGCCGTCCCCCCTATTTACCACAGAGCGCAAAAACGATCGTAGCCGTTAAAACAAATCCATACGCTCCGCGCGAAATCTGGCCATACACGTGGCGGCCACGGAGAGCAACCGTCGCCGGCCACTCCGCCCACTACGCACGAGAATCCAGGAAGCCATCATCACGCCCCGTGAAAATAGTGCCGAACGGTCAAATCAAGTCCACGCGGCGTCATCCCTGGTCAGCTCTGCAAAAACGGGCCCACAGAACAGGGTCACGTCTTATCAAAGCCTCTCCAGGCACGCCATCGTTTGTCAGAGATAGCAGTCGCAAAATGCGTCATTGCTGACGTTGTTCTCTCTTTCACAACTGGCATAAAACGTCACTCGATGATATCTTCGGGTGGTCTCTCGCATAAGTTTCGGTTGGTTTTTTAGCAAAAGTCATAGAGGCCAGTCGAAATTCTTTCGACTGCAGCATCATACTCCCATCGGGAGCGTATCAAAAAATTTCTTTGACTAAAATGTGCAGGGTAAAAGAATTTGAGATTATCCTCCATTGCAAGCAATAAAGCACAATCTCGGGGGCTACTCCCATCGGGAGCGCTGTCGCGCACCCGATAGAATAATGGCAAAAGTGCAGTCGACGGAACATTCGACTAAGTTCATAAGCAAAATCACACTCAAAATATTCCCGAGTTGATCCGACGATCCTTGGATGCTGCATGCATAAGTGCAAAGGTAAGACCCGCCGATCAGTCGAGCTGGGCTAAGGACCGCTCCAGCAGCGTTATCCTTAAATGTTCCGTGTCAGCAGACATGATGAAAATCCCCGACGGACGCGTTGGGTAGATTCAAAATTATACTGCAGTTCGATTCAGTAAGACCTCAACGGCCGTTTCGAGTCTGTCCAGTTTGTTCCAGATTCGAGTCCGGGGACTCGAGTTTGATTGAAAGCTAGTATGGTTTTGCCACAAATGGTAGTTAACCGGCCCCGATCCGTCGTGTGTGCCGGGCCTGCTAAGCTAATATCCCTTGATTATCATAAGCAAAAACTCATAGTCGATGAAAACACTCGGCATTGCTAACATGTGCTATTTCATAAGAATTCTAAATACAGATGTAAAAATATATATAACGTGCATGATGTATGAGTCCATGCCCGACTCTTCGAATCAGACAAGTACTCGGGGGCTACTGACATGGGTATGCCTATCGGGTACCCTACCATGAGGGTACCTGGTGCACGTATCGACTAGGCCCAACTATCAGAGCCTACATGAAGCCCATGAAGGGAGGCCCACGAAGATGAAGTATCCTTCAAGTTTGGCGAAGCAATAGTCGGTTTAGAGTTTCCTTACTTGTAAATCGAGTCGGTTACGAACACCCGGGACCCAGCCTATTATTTAAGGACTGGGAGGGCCATCGAACCAGACAACGAACCACCAGAGCCACAAACCCTAGCGAGATCGACATCTCGCCGGGATCCTTGTAACCATCATATTCACAAATCAATAACAGACAGGCAGGACGTAGGGGTGTTACCTCCACACGAGGGCCCTGAACCTGGGTAAAATCTTTGCCCTGCTTGTCAGCCGACGATACTTCCAGCTCTACCACGTTCTCTCCCCATATTCATAACCTAGGGACCTTAACCATGGGTCTTGATGAGTCTACCCCTCGTCACGCGCTTTCCTATGCGACGTCCATGTGCGAGCCGATCACTGCCGTCTTGAAGGAGTCGCCCTCGACCAGCGGGATGCGCTTGGTCTCCTGTGCCGACTGGAACTTGTCGCGTGAGTCCAGAGTCGGCTTCTTGACGATGGTCATGTCGTTGGGGTCGACTTGCAGCTTGAGCTGCTCCAGCTGCTCCGTGGCGATGACGGACTCGGCAAAGACGGCGTTGCCCTTTTCGCACTCGATGGCGCGGTCGACGTCGCCGTGTACAGTGATGATGCCGTTCGGACCCGGCAGTTTTCATCTTCAGGTAGGCGTAGCAGGGCCTTGCCATGAATTTGGCAAAGGCGGGTCGCCCGAGGATCGCGTGGTAGGAATTGCGGAAGTTAACCACCTCGAACCAGATCTTCTCGAGCCGAAAGTTCTTGGCGGTGCCGAAGACGACGTCGAGTGCGATTTTGCCTAGCGGGTAGGCCTTCTTTCCCGGGACGATGCCGTGGAAGGTGGTGATGGAGGGGACTAGCTGTTCGTCACGCAATTTCATGCGTTGGAACGTCTCGTAGTAGAGGATGTTGATGCTCGACCCTCCGTCCATCAATGTCTTGGTCAAGATGTAGCCCTTGACCTGGGGCGCGACCACCAGAGCGAATTTGCCCGGGTAATCGACGCGGGGCGGGTGGTCTTGACGGCTCCATGTGATCGGCTGCTCTGACCAGTCGAGCCACTGGGGCACGTCTGGCAGAGTCGCGTGGACGGCGCGCCGTATGACCTTCTCCTCCCGCCTGGAATCGAGGCCGACGAAGGTGTGGCCCATGAAGCCGGCAGTGGGAGGCATGCCTGCTGCTGCTCACCGTCGTCGTCTCCGCCGTGTGCCCGCTTCTTGGCACCAGTCTTGGCCTTGACGATTTTTGCAGTCCAGCTGCACTCGTCAGTGGTGTGGCCGGCTGGCTTGCCGGGTAGGCTATGATACCTACACGGTATGGCCAGGATCTCCGTGGCGGTGAGCTTCTTTCGCGGGAAGTTACCACGTTGGCTCTTGAAGCCGCGGCCCCCCGTAGCCGTGGCGGCTACAAGCTCAGAGCCGCCGTCACCCTTGCGCTTATGAGCGCTGGAGTGCCCTGCCTTGCTCTTGTTTTTGCTGCCTTTCTTCTCGTCGTCGTCCTCCTCGGAATCATCCTTGGTGGCGTCGGACTTGGCGTACTTGTGCACGATGGCGAGTAGCTGGCCCATCGTCATGTCGCCCTTGTGCGAGCGCCGCAGCTTCTGCTTGAGCGACTCGAAGGTGGTGTTGTCCTCGAGGTGGGAGTGCACCGTGTCGACACTGAGGTGTTCTGCCGAGTTGATGAGGTCGGCGACTCGGCGATACCACTTTCTAGTGGACTCGCCCTCCTTCTGGACGCAGCGCTTGAGGTCCTCGACCGTGGCCGGGCGCTTGCAGGTCCCTTCGAAGTTGGTGATGAAGAGCCTCTTCAACTCGCCCCAGGAGTTGACGCTGTTCCTCGGGAGGTTGTTGAGCCAAGTGCGAGCCGTTTCCTCAAGCATGAGAGGAAAATAGCGCGCACAACAGAGCGAAGATGCGTTCTGGATGCTCATGGCGGCCAAGTAGTCCTGGACCCAGTTTTCCGGGTTCATGGCAGCGTTGTACTTGGGCGCCTCTCTCGGTCCTTTGAAGCTGCTAGGGAAACGCTCGCCTCTGATGGCGGGTCCAAAGCATCTAGGGCCGACATCGTCGTCGTCGTTGTTGTTGCGCGTCGCCTCGGCGCGCTTGTCGTTGAGGTGGTGGCGCAGATCCAGAGCGGAGTGATTGGAGCGTGCCTGCGCCTGGTTGTTGTTAATGGTGTGCCGGGCGTCGTCGCGGGCGAGCCGAGGCGGGTTGCCTCCAGCCCTCGCGTTGCTCGACACTGCCGGCTCATCGTGCCGACTGCGTGGCGGCTGTGGGGCAGTGTCACGCCTGGGGGAACCCTTGTTTCCCTGGCTTCGGTGTGGTGCCGAGGCCATTTTCTCGCTGGGTGGCGACCTGGAGTAGAGCTTGCCGTCGGATTGCGAAATGTTCTCCTGCAGCTCCAAAGCCTTGTCCACCAGCTTGCACCCCTTGCTCCAGTAGGGGTTGTCCTTGACCCGGATCCTCTTGAAGAGAGAGGCAGCGGCAGTCATGCAATCGACAGGGGTGCCGAAGATTGCGAGGTCGGCGTCGTCGTCGCTCCGCGGCTGGGGTTGTGGACGAGTCGGGTTCGAAGGAGGCCGCGGTGCCGGAGGCGGCATCGCCGGGCGAGGTTGAGGCGGAACTTGACTCGAGCCGCCGGGCTGGGCCCTGCGGCACTCGTCACGCTGCCTCTCCAGCTCTGTCTCGCGCGCGAAGGCGTTGTCGAGCGCGCGAGTTGGTACATCAGGGTTAAGCCGCGATTTGCGGTTTTTGTGATGCCGAGTGACCGCGGAAAGAGCGGTCGACTGAGCATCGACCTCCAGCTCCTTCTGGCGGATCTCCTCCTGCTGGAGGGCCATCTTCCGGCGCAGCTGATCGACGTTCGCCGGCGTGATCGGGGTGCTGAGCGGGTCAGCCACCCGACCTGCTTGTCCTCGCAGGGCGGCGAGAGATTCGTCGCGTTTCTGTTTTTCGCGAGCCTCCTGCTCGTACCGTGCCTGGTCGCGCTGCTTCTGTGCGTTGGCCTCTGTTGTGGCGGCGTTTGCCGCCGCGGGTTTGGCGGTAGCAGAATTTGCCGCCTCGCCCGTCATGTAGATGTGGGCGGGTGTTGCCATGCCGTCCGAGGCCAGATCGGTCGAGCCCTCCGACTCGTAGTCGAGGACGGGCAAGATCGACCCGGTGTCGTCGTCGTTCGAGATCTGGACGGTCTCGGAAGATGGGGCGGGTGCGAAGTGGTTCGCAACCGTGGTGTCGATGGCGGCTCCGTCAAGCGGGTCGACAGGGGAGGAGGTACCATCGTAGTTGTTGGCGACTCCTTCCTCGTCCGAGCCGCAGAAGCCGACGTAGGCAGTGACAGCGGTCCCGAACGGGATAGACATCGCACGAGTGATCGGGGCGTAGTTGGGCCTGCCCCAAGTGTGTGGATCGGCGACGTAGCCGATCCCTCCGTGCTCGAAGTAGCTGCCGGTGACGATGTCACCGTGACCCGACATGGCTTGAGGGCTGAAGTAGACGCCAGTGCCGGGTTCAGGACTCTCCATGAAGTAAATTCCAGCGATCGCTGGCCCCACGGTGGGCGCCAACTGTCGTGGGGTAATCACGGCAGATGCCATACGGGGTGGCTTAACTCGGGTGTGAGCCAGGCGACGTAGGATTCACAGAGAGGTAGCACACGCAGAGTTTACCCAGGTTCGGCCCCTCTGTATGAGGTAAAGACCTACTCCTGCTTGTATGTATTTGGATCTGAATGGGGTGTACAATGGTGTGCGCACCAGAGCTTGCGGGTGCTCCGGAGGCTATGGAATGAGATGAGTCTGCCTCTAGGGTTGCTCCTTGCCGGCTTTATATAGGGAGCCGGCTAGGGTTACAGGGAATGACGGGTTCTGCTGGCGGCGCTAGCTATCCTGCCTACAAGTGCGGCTTCGTGGAGCGCACTCTTCGGGATACACAATCGCAGACTGATTCGAAGATATCTGCTGCCGCCTCCCCGAGCCGTCATACCGGGATCCTCGGGGACCCGGTATCCTGGAAGATGTACACCGGGTGGGCTTTGGGCCACCCGGCCTTGAAGGCCGACTCGGGGTCCTGGGCCTACCCGGTTGGGCATCCCCCCATCACGTTGGCTAGTGTATACATGGTATGAGAGCCCAATGTTTCGAGTTTGAGTCTAACTTTCACAATTTATTCAAAAAATTGCCCGTAGAGCCCTTTGTGTCCACGTATAGGTTTCCTCAATAATATTCTAGTCCATGTATAGGCATCATGAGTTATACCTCCGAGCACATATACCTCTGTTGAGCTGACGTCTCCGAGTCACACGTGAGCGTGGTGTTCAATATATGTGGATCACCAACCCTTTGTCAGTGTGTAGTTTTAAGGTGTTATTTGCATTTTCATCTTCAGGTTCATCGTTTATAAATGATGAACTCGTTGCGCAGCACAATAAAGGGAGGAAAAATTCTCAAAAAAAAGAAGGTAGAACAAGGAGACAACAGAGCAGAGAACCTTGGCTCTGCTCTCTCCCCCGCTACAGTAGGGAGATGCGACTTTTTTCACCCCCGTCCGATCCAGTTCGCCGGCGACGTTCCTCCAGTTTCCCCCCCTCCGTTGGCCGCTCCGGCGGCGGGAGGGTGGGGAAACTCTGGTTCTCGCCTGTATATAGCTAGGTTCGAGTGGGATCTTCGTTGGCTGCGCCGTGGAGAGGATGGTGCTGTCGGTGTGGTTTGGGGCGGCGGAGGTCTTCTCCGGTGGTGGGGTTCTGCGGAGCCCGGCCGCCTCTCTGCCTCCTTCCGGGTGCTCGCATCTCGGCGGAGATGCCGTGCGCCTTCTTCCCGTGCCGGAGTTCGCAGGCGGCGGCTCCGGTTGTTGATAGTTTGCATGTTGCAGGTGTGGAGCTCCAGATCGAAGACGACGGCGGCGTCGCTAGGTGGAGGCCCTTCGGGTTCGAGGTTCGTCGACTTCCCGACCGCCATGGGACTCCGTCCGATCTAAGGTTGCAGAGGAGGAGCGGCGGCGGCGCGCCGGCGGCACGTCTTCTTCGTCTCCGTGGTCTTCCTTATCCTTAAGGACCTGGTTGTAATTTTCGTTTCTTTCGAGGATGGTTCTGTAAGGTTGCTGGAGTAATACACTTGTGCTTGCTCGCAAAAAAAAAAAGGAGACAACAGAGCGTGAGGCGCTGGTAGTCTGTCTGGTGCACTGTTCTGCACGTAGCACTGTACTAATGCTGTCTACTTGGCTCTCATTTTGTCTTTGTCGTCACTCATCAATGATACTACGCTGTAGCACTTCGTGCCTCGGTGCAATGCCGTCCGGTCCGTGCCGATCGGACTGTAGCGCCGGCAGCCGTGCGTCGCCGCCATTAAATCAAGCTCGCGGTGTTTGGACGTCATGGAAACGAAAGGGGCACCACGTAGCTACAGTGCTGTCTAAGACGCGTCTCTCAGCCGCCGGCGCTCAAAGTTTATCCCTGAATTGGTTGCGGGCCGGTGCTCTGTTGGTTCATCCTTGATTCAGGAGCTCAAAATAATGACATCTGATCCCTAGGCCTCTCTAATGAGTATTAGGATGACTCCAACGGGCCGACGCAAACGGATGCGCGTTTGGTCCGCGTTTGGTCCGTTTGCTGACCTCCTGTCCGCCGTTGGTGGTAGTGCGCCCAACGGCCCGACGCATTGAGTCCCCCGGCAATTTTTTTTTTTAGCTAAACAGGCCATATATGAGCCTTTTTCATTCATATATAGTGGGGGTGGGCCACAAGCGGCCTTTTTACATAATATTTTTAAAACAAAAATATATAAAAACTAGAAAATTTGCCCTTCGCGGGCTTCTACTCCTCTTCGTCATCCCCATCGAGGATGACATAGTCCGGCTGCTTCCAGAGGTGCGCCGGTGGTCCGCCTCGCGGTGGGGCGACGGCCGGCGGCGTGGGCGGCTGCTCCTGCACCTGCTCCTGCGCCTGCTCTGGGACCTCCCAGTCGCCGCCATTGAAGACCCAGCGCTGCCCTAGCAGGCCTTCTGGTAGCGGAGGCGCCGGTGGCAGGTCCACGTCCATGGCCTGCCACCATGGCTGTGGTTCCTCCAGGACCGCCGCCTGCTGCGCCTGCAGGGCCGCCTCCTGCTCCCGGGCGACGTCGGCGAGGACAATGGCCCGGCGCTTGGCCGTCCTCGGCTATCAGCTTGAGCGAGGCCTTCTTCGCGGCCTCGAGCTCGGCGTCCTCAGGATCCACCTCCATCTTCACTTCCTGCGGCGACGGTGCAGACCCAATCCGCAGCGCGCGCGGCACTGGTGGTGTGTCCCGCCGCCGTGTGTGCGGTGGCGGTGACCAACGCCCAGATGGCGGCGTCGGAGCCCGCGTATAGAGGGCCTGCCGCCGCAGGTCGTGCTCGTCGCTGAACCACTCCGCCCAGTTCCTGGACATCGCCGCGTAGGCGGGATCGTTGAGGAGCTCGGCCGGGAGGCGGCGGCGGCGCTCAATCTCCAGATCCCGTGCCCGCTTGTTGGCCGGAATCGGAGGCACCGGGATCCGCTGTGGGTTCAGGTGCCAATGCTCGGGGAGCTTGACATCTGGCCACGGCAGCGGGGTTGCGTGGTCCCAGTACCACTGGCAATCCTCCTTGCGCACGTAGACGCGGTTGCGCACCTTGGCGCCCGGCGGCGCGAGCTCGAAGACGGCGGGGACCGGCTCCGGCTCCGGAGAAGATGGTGGCGTCACGAAGGGAGCGCGGAAGCGCCGGCGGCGGCCAGAGGAGGACCCCGCCTCGCCGTCGTTCTTGGCCTTGCCGAGTCCCGGCCATCGGAGCGGCATCGCGGCGAGCGAGGTGGCTAGGGTTTGCGGCGAGGCTAGGGTTTGGTCGCCGGAGAGGGTGAGTGGGCAGTGGAGTGGGTGGGGGCTGGCCGTCCCTATCCCCTGGCATTAAAAAGGACTGGGCCAGGGGAGGCTGACCGCGCCTTGTCGCTGACAGGTGGGCTCGGGGAGGACACGAGGCGTGGCCGCGCGGACGCGTTTTCAGTCCGCCGCGCGTCCGCGTCGACGCATCGGTGGCCCAAATTTGGGCCAGGAATGCGTCGCGGCGGACCGAAAAACGGACCGCGGTCCGTTTGCGTCGCCCCGTTGGGCCGTGTTTTTGGCTCGCGCGGACAGGGACGGACGCGCGCGGACTCGATGCGTCGGCCCGTTGGAGTCATCCTTACATTGTTGGAAATTCGATGTTGATGTTGCGTCCTGACAGGCAATGTGTCTAGGTGAAGCTAACACATCTAGACATGATTTGAGGAATGTGTATCGAGTATTGGTTACACGACACAGTCGACTGCCAAAAGCCCAGGTAGGACATTAAGCACAGTGGGTCATCTTCTTCGTTGGATGCACCTTGGTTTAGGAGACCGTAAGCCTGGATTGCAGGAATAAGCCACTGCGTCTCTCCCCATTCAGGGAGCAACCTTTTGTTTTGCGTCCTGGATTTGCTTGTTTATGTTACAAACAGCCTAGAGTATATGCTTGTTTTAGGTGGCATTACGTCGCCTTTATAACTGGATGTCTTGTCGCTTCTTTCGCTTGTTTTAGGTATCCACTGCTGTTCCTTTAGGCTGTTTGTCTGAGCCTTGTCACTGAAGCAAAACACTAGATAATCATTTCTTGCAAACCTTATCACTGAAGAAAATCATTCATACCCTAACTATTTTCTTGCAGAGCCGGAGCTCAATACTGAAGGTCGCTGTTGTTCATCAGCAACAGTAGAAGATCGCAGGGCTGGCTGCTCTTCACCGACAAAATGTATCGCAGCCTTCTGATCACGAAAATCGTAAACGCGCATGCATGGCGAAAACTGTAGTATCAATTTATTTCTTTACGCAAGGCAGGACTGCTCTCCTGCGGTACTCTGTTGTTGACTCGTCAGTTGAAACATACTGCACTCAATGCACAAATGCTTCTTCTTCTTCCTCCAGACGTACTGTACCTGTACGCATATAAATTCGAAGGAACGCGTCGAGTATTTACACGGTTCATTCCTTTAATCTGTACTGTATGCATGCATATATATAGTATTACATGAGCATTGAGCAGTGTTAACCACTGACCAACTGACGATCATGCTTTTTCTTTAGCTGCATTTGAACTTGAAGTCTCTTTCAGCATCTACAATTCTAGATGCAAATGCTTTTCAAGTTAAGCCGGCCATTGAATTCGAAGTGGGTCTATGCGCACCTACTCAGAGGACTTGAGACAGAGGCCACCTTTCCTTGCTCATGGCCATGAACCTTCGCTGCTCCCTGCCCTGTCCTTTTCTTTTGCCTATCTCTCGCTTCAATTTCCTTTTCTCGGGACACAGACGGGAGTGCCATCACCAGCTTTTATTAATGTTCTCCACTCCGACCCCAACATGCTCACCCCCACGCCGTCCACGTCCATCACCGATTCAAGTCAGAAGTGTATCCTAGGCCATGGCTAGAGGTTGATGGGCACATTTATTTCCTACCTCTCTGCACCAACTCGAACGATTTGTTTGTACTAGCCTATATAGGTGCGCACGCACAAAATTTGTACAGACCTAAAATGAGGACTTCAGGGGTGGGCGTTCATTTATTTCTTTAACACCATTTTGGAACTTACTCCCTCCGTCCCAGTTTTCTGGACACAATTCAAAAAACAATTAGTCCTAAAATCCTCCACCTCGTGGACACAATTATATTTAATTGTCTCTCAATTACTGGCTTTGCCTCTCCCCAGCAATAAGTATGATTTTAGGCCCCAATCAGCTACCACCTTGGGTCAAGAGATTTACAAACTGAGTCCTAAAAACTGGGACAGAGCGAGTAGAAGACTCAATAAGTTCTGTCGAAAGCATGGCGATCTTGCGTTCTTGCACAAGAACTAGAGGTGGAAAGATTTAGTTTTTTACGAGATGGGGCTGGCTCCAGTCTCTGCATGAAAGCTATGCATATGGCATCAGGTGAAATGAATGGTACAGTAGTCGTAGGTCTAGATACGCCTCTTATGTAAAATATATTTTAAAATGTTAAATTTTTTTTGAATAATAACTTTGGATGAGCATCCATACATTTTATGTTCGTACACAAAATTCTGCGAAAAAATGACATTTTTTATGGCATCTGTAAAAAATGTCTGGTGTAAAGTCATTTTAGAACATCAGGATTTGTCTTTTTACACAGGTTACAAAAACTGTCTTTTTTTCGTGAAAATTTGTATGCTAACATAGAATGTCCAAATATACCCAAAAATTTTGTTTGGAGTTTTGTGTTTTAAAATGTGGATTTTAAGTAGTGGAGCATATGCTCCTATCACCCAAAAGACATTTCCGACATTGAAGTTTGTTACTCCCAGAAAGTCATTTTGGCTCCCAAATTCTAGTGATGTCGCTTTTTAATTTATTTTAAAAAATATACTGAAAAGTTTTAAAAAATGAAAAAAAATCAAGCATGTTCTCAATGATATAGCCGACAAATGTGTAAAATCTCAATGCAAAATACAATACGTTTTGAGTTGCACAAAATTGACAAATTTACATATGTGAGTATATATAGTGAGCAATATATAGTTTCAAATTTCCAACTTTTATCATGTGTAGCTCAAAACTTAAAATATATTGCATGGTTGTAGGATATATCATTGAGAACATGCATGATTTTTTTAAAAAATTGAAACTTTTAAATATATTTATTGATTTTAAAAGTAGTGAGATCACTAGACCTCGGGAGCAATAAACCTCTACCCCTTTTTTTCCCTCTCATTCCTCAGTCTATGAGTCAGGGCACCATATATAGTATATTCAATTTGGAACACAGAGCAGCCGGGGATTTATTGCAAGCACACCTTAGCCCCCAGAAAATGACATCATGCATGTTGGGTTACGTTTTTCCTTCCCGTCCTTCGCTGTGAACAAGTCCATGATAGGGAACTCTGCGTAGGGAGCTAGAGCTCGTATATAAATTTGATGACTCCACCAGTGCCCACACCACACGCGCATTCTCTCCGGCCGACGCCCAAGCTCATACATCCTCCTTCCACCAGACCTCCCCGCGCCATTTCCACTCCCCCAAACCTTCATCAATTCATCACGTACACCTCTAACCAGAAACCCTCCACACACCTGGCGCCACCAGCTCCCTCCCCATCGACAACCTCCGTCCATGGGGCGTTTCTGCTGGCAAGCGAGAAGCGGCAGGATGACTCTTCTGCCGCGGCAGCTCCGGTGGTTCGTCCTGCTCGCGCTCCTCCTCCTCCTCCTCGCGCCGGCGCCGAGCTGCGAGGCGTCGAGGGGCATGCAGCCCTTCAGGCCGAGGCCGCTAGAGGGAGGTGCGGCCAACCATTTCCTGGGGTTCTTGCCCAGGGGCCCCGTCCCAGCTTCCGGCCCGTCGAAGAAGCACAACGCCGTCGGCCTCGACAGCCAGCTGGAGAAGCCGTGACGCAACGACAAGCACTGGTTTAGTTGCCGGATAGAGATATAGAAAATAGATCATGCATAGATACGTGTTTATATGACACATGGTTGGTTTGGTTGGTTAATCTTAGATTAACCTGCACGTATAGTAGTAGTGTGGATAAGTGGTCACTAGCTGTAGCCTGTAGCTAGCATACTTTGGAAAGAAAGAGATGGCACTGAGGAGGACTGGAGGAGTAGGTTTGGCGTGTGTAACAACTATTCTTGGAGAGTTCTTTCGTTTCTTACCTTTGGAGCAGAGTTGTTGATGCTTGCTTCTTTTGCAAAGGCGAACCTTCCTTTTTTCTTCTTTAGTAAAGCTAAAGGATGATATATACCGCTGCAGCATTCTCTTTCTCTCTAGAGCCGTCTGGTAATGACTATGCTGCTGTGAGCCGAAATGCAGGGCCAGTGTTGACAAAATGTTGGCCATTGCCAACAGGCGATGCAGCTTTCTTTGACTATGCATTTGTATCTATTTGTAGTGAAAAGCTTACTATTTTTGTGTTGGGCGCGCGAATCATCCACGATGTAATCCATGTAATTAGACGATCGATCGTTAGCTCTGACCAAGAGATCGAGTACCCGGCGGATTAAGTATGTGTTACTATGTCATGTCGTCGATAATGAAGCAGCCCTGTTGCATGCGTGGATGGGTGATGAGGCCGGGAGAGGGAGTGGTTGGCTTCATCGCTTTTTCCCGTGACATTTTGTGAAAGATGCATAGAAAGACAGGCAGGTGTGGTCGGATGAGAAAGAAGGGGAGGAGTCGTACTATGTGACATGACGCGCGCTCCGAGTCATGCTTGCTTTTTTCCTCGACGTGTTGGCCGGTGCATGGCATGGGATGGGTACGGCGACGTCTAAACCAACAAACACGGTTTGAGGTTTGACTGCTGCTTCGCCAAAAGAGAAAGCTAGAACGAAACGAGGATTGCATGCACGCACGCACGCATCGTGTAATGGAAATGGAACTTGCCTGGTAAATGTAGCTAGCATCGTCCGGCCGTCAGAAACTTAATTGTCCTGAAACAAACAAAAAGGGCAGGGAACGCGCCTGTAGGAGAACACAGCAACGTTGATTCAGTACTCTAGCGCCTGTAGGGCCGGGCGACGTGCGAGTGTGCGACATACGTGCGTGCGTGCGTGGAGCCAGAGCTGAGAGCGCTACAGCAGGCAGCCGGCACTACTCGGAAGCAGAGAGAACAGTTGCACTGACGCGCACGCTATGAACGGGACGAGGACGACGAGTGGGCGGCCGCACGGCGAGGCGCAGAAGCAACCATCGTGCTGCACGCAACCGCCCGCCACGGCCGCACCGCACGCACGTACTCGGCTGGAAATTAGTACCGCGGTTCGCTGATTTCCAGCCGCGTCAACGAGGAATCACCGGACGGGCGGCCGTGAGTGTTTTGTGATCTGCAGATTTTTTTTGTGCTTGTTATTATGAGCCAATCAATACCCGATGATTTTCAATGTACATGCATTAGTTCATGTATGAGGAACTGATTTGGTCAATGATGATGTCTTTCACGTTGCAGATGTGTCTTTTTTTTCTTTCTTTTATTGGCTAGTCTGGTGGAGCAAACATGGACATGTTACTTGTTGTGTGTATATGTTCACTGAGGCCAATTAACAAACATATTTTTTTGGACTGATTTATTGTAGAATCTGTGGCGTGAAGCCCCTTTGGATTGCTAGAGAGAGCTCTAAGAAAAGGAAGGCCAATGTTGGCCATTTTAAGGAAGAGGTGTCCTCTACCCACTTCTACAAGGTGGTGATCGTGTCTGGCTTAGGGTCTTCCAGTTCCTGACGCCTTCAGGCCATGTTTGAGGAAGGTGCTTGGACGATCACCCTTGGTACAACCAGGGTTCAGCATTTCGATTCGCAAAAAAAATTTCGCCCCCCTCAGAGATTCGGGAATTTCGAGAAAATAACGAAATTTCGAAGAAAGTTTTCAAAAATTTCGTCTAGATTCAAAGTCCGACGTCTAAAATTATTTAGCAAAAACTTATGTAATTGTAAGGATTCGAACACGCGACCCAACAGACCACTGTCTGCACCCTATGCCAACCGACTGTAACGAGTTTGATGATGAAAGCATCATTTATTTATACTATAAGTGTTACGTATTGGATTTTTCAAATGTTATCGAAATATTCGGGCGATATAAAGTTTTCTCGCTCCACACAGAGAATCGTTAATTTCGCGAATTTCGGTCGAAATTTCGCCGAAATTTTTATCACTGGGTACAACCACAGGTTGCATGTGGACAATCAAAACCAAACCTCTCGATCAGGGATGGCCAACATTTGACATTGCTCACAAATTGAAGATTGGGGTACCTCTCCACGTTCAAGAAGATCGCTCCAATGGAGTACAGAGTGATCACCTTCAACCACTATGGTTGTGAGGCAGTGAAGAAGTGCCCTCAGCCCCCAGAAAACTGCAGGAAGTTCGTCGTGTAGGGGTAGTGTTGTGACCTTAATGTTCGTACTCCCTCCGTTGCAAATTAGATGACTTTCATTTGCCCACATGTGGACGTATCTAGACATGTTACAAGTATAGATACATCCACTTTTGGACAAATGGGAAGTCAATGTAGAACGGAGGGAGTACTAATGTTGATCGTGAACTAAGATAATTATGACACGTATGCTATGTGGGTTGTGGTATTGTCAATGTAGTTCTATGTTTGTTCTTCTATCCTTAAGCTCACCACCAGGGAGAAGAGGTTACCATAGCGCCTGTTCTGCATCCAACCAAAACCTAATATAGGCATACTTGCATTACTAGATGCAATGCGTGTAACCAAACAGCTGATTCCATGTTTTTGGTGGTGTAAAATTATCTTGTACAACCTACCAAATGACAGGCACAACATGTCCCAGAGGCTGGTTTTGACAAACTAGACTTTAGCCAGCCTAGTTTGCGGGGCATAAAATTGGATGCTAGATACCAAACCCGCCCTTAGTTTTTTATGTCGTTCTCAACCGTCTAGCGCGCACGTACGTGATAAACGCTGCCGGTGCGGGTGTCCCGCATTTGGCTTGTTTTCTCCATACCGGGCGCACTTTCACGTAAACGCTGCCAAATGCTAGTGCGCCAAGAGCATGAAGAAAAAACTATGACCGGTTTCCATGCCAATACAGTATATGACAGCTTCTTTCACATGGCCGCATTCAGGACTCCATAGGTGATCATGCATGGAATCTTGACTAACATCCAAATAATCTGCGTCACCCATCACCCGAGGAAACACAGAACAGGCCTACTCATGGTTCACGGATATCGACACCAATTCAGAATGCAGGGATGCACAGGCCGAGAAGAGAGTACAATCTGATAGGAGCGGCCCAACTCATCATGCTGTGAACGAACAGAAGCAACCCATTCCACATCCAGGACGAGTAAAACGAAATCGACATGAAACCAGTGATGCGTTATTATTACAGCAGTCTGGCTTTGACCGAGAGTTAATGGAGGTGTGCACGCATGTCTGATGATTCCATCGTTATTGGCATGCTACGCTGCTGCTAGCTGCACATGAAACAAAAAGAATAAGACGGAACACCTGGTTCTCATAGTATGTAGCTTTGCTTCAGGCCAGCGATGTTCTGCCCACGGCTCTTATCTGCAGACCCCCTCATGCCCTTAGCTCGACGTAGGACCCAGAGATCCCTGATGTGCCAATCAGCGTGATCTGCAAGCAAAATGATCACATCAGGAGTAAGGAGTATACTGAATAAAAGTAAACTGAACTAACTTCCAGGAAGTACAAATCAATCACCAGAAGTGTACATGCAAAACATCATTCTGCTGTATAACAATTCTTGCTGCAACAGTGACACCCGACACCGCTGCATCGATGTGGTTTGAAAATCCATACATATATAGTACTACTAGCTAGGGTTCATGTAATGGCCAGTTTCTAGAAGTAATGGCCAGTTTCTAGGAAAAGACAACTGTCCAGGAATCAGCCAGAAAATGGCTGTGTTTCATTTAGCTTATGGTAAAACATGCGGAAGGGAAACATGTTAGTTGTTTAAAATTTGAAAATGACTAGAGATTCCCTCTAACCAATATAATTTGGTCTAAATTAGTAGCCAGGGTTTACATCAACTATTGTCTGGTGGTAAACCAATAGCCTGATTTATTTATGTCGTGCTACCTTATTTTAGATAAAAGGAGACCATTCTTGACGAAATAACACATGAAATAAGCGCAATATCTACATGTCAAGTATTCCATTCAAATCGACAAGAACAGATAATAGCCCTATACCAAAGTTTCTGTGAAGCATAACTTGTACTCCCTCTGATCCTAAGAAACTGTCGTGACTTGTACTGACCGGTTGTACATGATTAGTTCTTTTCTACCGACACTTATACCGGATCGGAGGGAGTACCAAAGTTTCTGTGCTACCTTATTTTAGATAAAAGGAGACCATTTATTAAGCACATCAATAAATTTCTGTGAAACATAACTTGTACCCGAGTTGGCAAAAGAACTTACTGAGTAGGAAATTTTTATATTTTTTAATATATTTTCTTTTACAAATCAAATGAAGGTGTGGTCATAGTTGAAAGATATGCGTTGATGTGTTTAGTCATTAAAAGGTATCCCCTGTCTTTCTTTCAAAAAGTTACACTGTCCTCTTATACGACCAATTTGGTTGAGCCAAACAAATAAAAAACATACCCAACTCCATTATACTGTTTCATGAGGAGAAGAAATTGCCAAAACAAACTCAGCTAAAAAATCTGTAGGGCCTGTTTGGTGAGGGGGGGGGGGGGGGGTTCATCCTGGAGGTTTCAGCCCAAAAGTTGTTCGGTTGAGGCCGAGCTTGGAATTTCCGGGAACGGTTCCACAAGCGAGGGGACGGAGATGGTGCAAGAAGCCGCAGGAGCGAAGGCGCGAAACCACCAACAAGTCCATTGCTGGCTACCTCCGGCTACATCTCCAACCAAGACAACGATGACATCCACCTTCTCTCTGGTGAACTCTCGATCTGGTCTACCTTTTTATCCGGTGATGGCACCCCGAGCCTCTCACCCAGCCCTTTCTCGACATACCGCCACGATGGAGGAGGCTCCCTGCTTCTCTCTTCTCCTTCCTCGCTATCCCATCGCTTTGCTCCGCCATCTCCTCCTGCACTCTCGCCTTCCACTGCCGCCTCCCGCTCCCCCACCACCACACCGTCCTTTTCCACTCGCTAGTTCTCCGTCCACCATGGCAAGAATAGTAGATGTCAGGGTTTGATGGATAGCTGAGCTGCTGGCTGCTGTCATAAAGAACAGGGGAGGATGCATGGAAAAGTAGAGCATATTGTTCGAATTTGATCATTGCTTATATTACCAGAACAGCAGTTTGTAAAAAAAAAATTGTATGGTTGAAGAATTGAACAAGGGTACTCCACGTTATTATCTACTTCACCTATCTAAACACCAAGGTTGTATACAATGTCACATGGCTCTGGACTTTGTTAGGACTTTCCTTTCTTAAATAATGAACTTTGGAGTTTCTGGTTACCGGAATTCTCCATATAGCAACAACTTGCCTTAAATTTTCTGTTATACTGTAGTAAGTTCAAAATGGTTCATTGAAGTTTTATTACTTGGAAGTGCTGCTATACTAGTAGTTGCAAAAATTATTTCTTGATGTCCTGTTCATTGTAAGACTATCTCTCATAAGCCCTTGATGTTAGTTCTTATACATGACTTGGACATCTCAACAGTACTGTCTACTATCATATCAGCCTGATATGGAAAACATCAACTTCCTGCCACTTTTTTCATCATCATCTAATTGCATCAACAGAAGGGCAGGCCTGGCAAATAGGTGAAGTACTCCCCACTTGTGCCAAGAGGTCCTGGGTTCGACTCAGCCTCTCTGCATTGCACTTTGCAGGGGTAAGGCTTGACTCATATAATCCTTTACCAGACCCCACCTGGTGTGGGAGCTTCTAGCACTAGGTCTGTCCTTTTTTTAATCTAATTGCATCAACACACATCATCATCATCATCCAAGTTGACATATCATCCAGCTGCAGCTGCTCCCAAGCCTCCTTTTGATTTTCTATCATCCAAATCTTCTTTACTTTCCTCTTCTGTGATTTTGTATCATCTTCTAGTAGCCTTGTGGGAGCATAACACTTTGCAATATTGCATATTAAAATGTTGGTAAATGGATTATAACAATTTTCTGGTAAAAATTGTTTGGCTAATTTGCAGGGCATACCTGGAGCTGCTGTGCCCATGGGTTGAGACTTGAGACATACAAATACAGTGAAGAAATTTCTCTTTAATTTGAACTTATTCCTTTCTGTTCTCATCGGTAGACCCTAGTCACTCAGCTATCATTTTGTAATTCAGTGCGGCGCTGTTATTTTCTCCAATTTCTAAAATAATTAATAGTGAGAAGCGTTTGAACTGTCACAAAATTGAGTTATGTGCACACATGTTTGTTCTTTCTATTTGGTGATACATGGATAACTAAAGTCTATATTGATGCACATAAAGACATTCGTCTTGTTGCAGTTGCCTGTCATGCACAGGATTGCCTCAACCAAATGATATTTTTATAAGAGGATTGGAGGGATTCAACCCCTTGGGGAGAGGGGATCCACCCAATCTATGGTGGATTGAATCCTCTGGGTTGGTCCCTCGCAACCAAACAAGCCCTTAGAAGTATGGGAATACTAAATATGCACCAACAGCTTAGTGAAAAGCAATACCGTCTTAAATGAACTAAAATATGCCCCATCATAGCACATACAAGACCGAGAAAACCATGGATATAGAAAATACAAGTTCTATAACTGAAGCTGGTGTCGAAGCAAAACATACTGATGGTACAAGTACAATCTATTATATACTAAAAGCAAAATGAGTTAATTTTCGAGACACCACGTTAATCCACATCATCTAAATTAATTATAATAGTTAGATCTAAAATGTATGGCTGAGATTTGTTAAGAGAATAATAGTTGTGTAATATGTTTGTAACAATTTATGTTCAGAACGTCACGTCTCTTGGACGTGGACTTCGCATCGTTTAAAAAACTGCGTTCCTGTAACGAGATTAGCTACCTTAGCAACGTGATAAATCCAAGAGAAAAAAAACTTGCTGGACCTTATGGTTGCAAAGGGTAGGAGCGGATATATAGGAAGTTTAAACTGATCATGTACCAGAGCTACGTGATAACTCGAAGAAAAATAAATACTTGACCTGAGGCCTTTGGTTCCATGTAACACATCTATAGCCAACATGTACACGTACCGTGCAACTATAAGCCCACACACGTATGGAGCAAGGAGACCTAAATATTAAAAAAATATATCATGAATTGATGCCACGATGCAATTTCTCCTACATGCAACCTAGCTACTTTTGTATCATTTGATCAGAGAAATTGATCATCCCACGTGTCCGTATTTAATTTGACCTGAAGATAAATAGGAGATGGCCGGACTCCTTTTCCTCAGGGATGTAGCAATAAAAATCTACATTTATAATACCAAATTGGTATAGTATAAATATATTTGGTTCAATTTAATTTTTTTGATTTTGACTAAACCCAGAACGCAATGTAATTAGACGAAGGGAGTACGATTGTTTTCTATGATTGAGTACACATAAATAAAAATCTGACTGCCATCAAACCAACACATTCTCAAAACGCCTGCAAAAGTTCGTGTAATTATAGAAAATGAAGTCACGACATTAGTCATACTACGTACATTATTTCTATGATTCTCACAAAACACGTAGGAAGTTAGGAGTAATGGAATTTTAATATTAATGAAGCCACATCAGTTGTCGCACTATCGACTGGCGAGAGTGACCCTCACACAAAGAAAATTACCGTCTTAATGATACACATGGTTAAGTCCACACTTATTCTCGCGAGGATGAGATGTTCATCCACCGAAGAAATATTCCAATTTAATTGGAAACAAAGCGTCAAATTGCAAAATTAATGAAGAATTGAAGATAAAATTAGTCGATATACTATCGACTGGAACGTCCCTCACACTATAGTTTTTTTGTCGCGGTGATACAACGGGCTAAGTCAGCAAAAAATTCTGCTTGATATGTTTCATATTTAGTATCCACACGGTGTTTCAATACTATTTTTAAATTTAGGACCTGAAAAGCATACACGTAGTTCTTATGAATTGTTTTGGAGGATATTGTTGGGTTTGTATGGTAGACATATTTGGACTATTGTATCTAACATAATCAACGTAAGAGCATGTGTCCTTCCAATGTGTCATTCCAACTGAATGGTAAAATCGACGACTAATTAGAGTCTTGAACTATGCCATCCAAACCGTGTAGTCATTTTGCATAACACAGAAAATAGATGTGACCGGGTGTGTAGAATCATTGAATGAATATAACGATAAGTGAAGAGTATGGAAAATTTAGAGTCGTACTTCTCTAAATAGTATTGATGTATAAACATCTTAAGGAATATGTCTAGGAAATATTTTATGTTATCAGTGTATTCATATTAAAATAATTGATAAAGTTTCACCATGTTCTTCTTCTAAAGCGTTACGCATTGCGAGGGCCACCTTGCTAGTTAGAGATAAACATACCTTCCCCCACTCTGACCCTATGCCACTGCATCTCATTTTAAGGTGAATCATTTTTGTCCCCAACTCAGTCTCCACCTTCTTTCGTAGATAATGTTCGTAAGGGCCAAAGGATTCCAGATATGTCATGTACCGATCATATGTGGATTTAACAGCATCTTCTACATAACCAGGCAAGGGCCCCACGTTCTGCAAGAGTTAGGCGGTAAGAGTTCAAACTCAGCACAAAGCAAAGGAAAGAGGACATAGAGAAAATTAAATGCCTACCTCGCCTGTTAGACCACAAAGATCATCCAGAGCCATTCTTAGGGTAACTAAAACTCCTCCAAATTCTTCGCATGCCTCAGCTGCACGAAATACATTTTTCAATGCCTCTTGGCCCGCCGCATCATCAGTAGCTTTGGATACTGCTTTCTTTGCTTCTTCTACAAGAGAATGTGGAAGTTCATTCCAACTAGCAGCCATCAAATCCTTAAGAGCAGTTTCAATTTCTGGGTCAGACATTGCAGGCAGATGTTTTTCATTTGAACTGAGCAAGCGTCTGAAGTTCCTTGAGAAAGCATTGTTGGCACCTTTACAGCATGCAAAAGTCAATCAACAATGAGTGCAGGGATATGAAGACATGGGTAAAATATATGTTTGACTAAGGTACAATATTAGCACAGCATCGATATGAAGATTGATAAGGATACGCATTATTGACACTTTAACATTTATACCAGTGTTACGGATATATTTTAAGTTGGAGCATACGGTAGTTTGTCGGAGCAAGTTTTTGCAATACCATATTCTAGGCTAGAGATTTTTCATCTTGTTGCTTCAGAACCAAATGTAAAATCTCACAAGCCAAAATGTATACAGTAATTCTTGTTTGAAGCAACATCAGAAACATACATCGGTTTTGTCCAATTAAGTGGTAAATTCAACATTAGCTCCATCATTAGCACTAAAAACACTTCAGGGCAACACATCTGTATTGCAAGAAGCCATGTTATACCTTCTGCAAACTGTAAACACTTGGGGTAGTAGTGTAAACCCCTGTATACAGACTGCTAATGTTTTCTAGTGATGCTATAACCCTGATAGCATGGACATCCCCAATCTTCTATCTTTTTATTTACCTTTGTAACAATTTTTCTCACACACGCCTCCAATCCACACAGCAGAGTACTAGTGTATCCTAATTGCAACCTCCGAAGTTGAAATATTTGTAGCCATAACTTTGAAAGAATATTTGTACCGCTTAAATCCTTCCATAATTACAAATCTATGAAAAGGTTAAACAAGCAACTGAACCGCACGGAATGGTAAATAGAGACTGGTGCAAATCCAGACACAAGCATATGGTATTATCGATCAATAAGATGCGATGCAAGGACGACCTGAGATGGCGGCGATCGAGCGCGAGAACGGCGCCACCGCGGCGGCAGGCCGTGACGCGGACGGAAGCGTTGACAAGGTGGCCTGAGATATACGGAGGGCGCGCCGCACGGTGGCGGCGGAAGAGGAGCGGAGGGCGGCGGCCATCGCCAGTTGCGGGACTCGGTGGAGATTGCAGTTTTTTTGTGTGTGTGAGAAAACTGAAAACGGTGGAGATTGCAGCTAGACGAAGGGGACGATCTTGCTCTATTGTGTAAGGCCGGAATGTATGTTGCTTTTGTGGGCCTTAAGACAGAGACTGGATTAACTGGGCTCAGTTGGGCTGGTCATATGTAACATTGCCTCGTGTAGAAAAAAAAGAAGCATACAGAACAAAATTCTGCTAAGGAAACTTCTTAAAAAACTGCTAAGAAAAGGTATACAAAATAAAATCTCTTATAAATGTATAGAACATAGTACGATCTCGAAAGAGCTTATCTGAGCTGGACATAGCACAAGTTGTGAGAGCTCCTACAGGCTACAGCATTGGCGCCTATATGAATTGCACCACCAGAAAATTCAGTATAAATTGATATGTCAGACGCTGTTGTATCCAAGCATGGCATAGAGGAACATTTGCAGTTATTTGCAGGGACGAACATGGAGTTCATGGGTGCTTCTGTTCTTGCGGTCCCTGGAATATCTGACCCGGCGACACTGGAAGTTTCCGCGTGCCGTGAGGCCCTCGCACTAGCAGAAGATCTGTACATCCAGCCTGATTACATTGCTTCAGATTGTTTACAGGTGATCCACTCACTTCGTCAGCTCAGCAAATGCAGCTTGTGCTCGATCCTTGGTGAGATGGCTCACCGCCAGCTGACCCTGTTTGAGAATGTCCAGTTCTTCGCTCATGAGAGGAGAAGCTCGAATGGCCATGCACACAATCTAGCTCGTAGCTTTTTATCTTTAGATCATGGTCGCCGTTTGTGGCTCCTTAATCCCCTGATACTTCTACTGTACCGCTTTCAGTTGAGTAATACTCCCTCCGTTTTTTAATATAAGATGTTTTAGCTATTGCACATGTTGTCTACACGCATGATAAAGTGAGTGAACATGCCACTAGTAGGAAAAGCCCTACCGCTGGCGGACGGTGCCCGCCAGCGATGACTACGCCAGCGGTAAGGGTGGTTACCGCTGGCGGGCGGCGTCAGTGCACGCCAGCGGTAGAGACTTTAGCACTGGCGGGCACCGCGTCCGCCAGCGGTAACTTTTTAGGAATTAAAAAAATATAAACACTAGTGGCGCACACTATGGATTGCACGCCAGTAGTAATTAATTAGGAATTAAAAAATAAAAACCAATAAATTAATCCTTTTATCCAACAAATTAAAATTAATACAGGTCATTATTCAATAGTTCAAGTATGCCGTTACATCAATCAATATAACTCTATGGACTTTACAAAATGATTGTCGCCGCAACCACGTGTTGATGCTGTCGCTGCCGCAGACACGTGTTGATGTCGCCACAGTTAGGAGCCCCTTGTCGATGTCGCCGTTGTCATTGCCATCGCTGCCGGCGTGACAGCGAGGACAAAGGCGAAGCAGGAAGTAGATGAAGCCGATGGTCGTCCGAGCCTTGTTCCAACATGCACACCGATAATTATTTGAACCTGAAAAATATTCAGTTTTGCATTTCCACCAAACAAATCCATCCAAACATTCATGCTGCGGATGTAATCCGAGATTAACATGCAGTTTTGACTTGCTAAAAATAGCACTCAAATGCATAAGATGCTACCTACAACAAGAATTTGTACCAAAAGTTGTTCTAGAGGTCATAAACTAGACTCAAATGCATAGATGCTCAGTAAGAAGTTGTTGCTGCATACATACATAGGAATCTGAATTTTAACAACTGAACCAATTATGACCTAACAACTATAACCTAATTTTTAACACGACACAAAGCAGGACATAAAGCAACCTAAAAACTATGACCTAATTAATATTTCATACATAATCTGCCAAGCTAAGAGATAACTCTTCAGCTCATCCTTGTAGTGTCCTAAACATTAGACGTCATGCCAAGCTAGCAGTTCTAACTTCAGAATAAGTGCTTCATGTACAGAATATTCTGTCCAGAACAATAAGCACTCCAACTCAAAGCTAACAAAAGATGATTAAATTACCAATATATACAAGCATTCTAATGCAACATGCTAGAAAATAATCTGTCAGTAATAACATATGTTTCTTGGTCAACAGTGCGACTTTACCAATTGTGATGCAAATTTCTTATACGCAAGGTCAAGGATCCTCGAATCATTTGATGTGACTCATACAAATATTGCACAACAGAGAGTTACCAAGAGAGAACAAGTACAAGAACACTTACTTCTTCAGAATCTGAATATGAGTCAGTATCGAAGCTATTACTAGATTCTTCATTCATTTTAGCAGCAAAAGCCTTAAAGGATTGGACTGGTTTAGCAGTGGTATCCAGCAAATAGATCGAAGAAGTAACATTATTAAATAAAAAATGAATGCCTTAACGTATCTGCTAGAGTACTTCTAACTGAACCTACGAACACAGCAACACAAGCTAGAATAGTATTGAGTTCAGTCAAAGGGGCAACATAATGGTTCAGTCAAAGGGGCAACACAAGCTACGAAATTGCTCTGAAATAACCAATTTCAGCACTTTGTATAGGTCCACTGCCCATGCACACAACAAATTGATCTCTCTTTTTTTTAAGAGGGGTGAACTATCTAACGAAAGGATAGCAGCCCTGAGACAGAGAGTAAAAGTGTGTAAACACATAGTTATGAATTGTTTGCAAGGCAAGATTGCTTGCTGGTCATCAATTCATTCATAACCGGACAACACACTCGAACCAACCTTTGGTGGCAATATGTAATGAAGCAAACACGGGATGGTGGCGGGGGTAACCTGTTCACGGAGAAGCACCACTGGAAGGAGTGGCACTGGCTCTTGACGGAGACCTTGTGGTCAGACACCGCGGACACTTGTTCCGCTAACGTTCGGCACTGCGGCTCCTCCCCACTTGCTTGGTGCCCATCATCCTCCGATATGCTTCGAACCCGAAGATAGAATGTAAGCATGATTAGAGCACGACCAAAGAAAAAAATCAAGCTTCAAGACGAAGAAAGTGAAGTAGAGAATCAACAGGAGTAGACGGTGCTACACGCATCATCAGCAACTAAAAACTAGTGACCCAGTTTGGGACGTTGTACTATTCTGGAGTGGGCTTTAGAGGATTTGTACAGCTCAAACAACACCATGTACAGAAAAGAGGCTATATATGCTGATACATATACAAGACGATAGTGAGCAAAACTATGTGATTCTAATGTTCAGCCTGAGAATTTCAAAAATGGGGTGAGATGAAAGTTTTTAATTTTGTACACGAGATGGGAATCCACATCTCACTGATACAAGAATTTGAACAGGCTGACCCGATGCATTACATGGCAGTTAGCAGTTCAAATATAAAGGTTGGACGGCCGTGGAACCTGCAGGGAGCACGAGGAAGAAGGGAAGCTCACCGGTTTGAGCGTGGTGTGTAGCCTTGGCCAAACATCACGATGCAGAGTTGATGGTTTGAACCTGAACATAGACGCACAGTTTACATTCAGATGCATAAATAGCAAGCAAGTGAAAAAGAAAAGCTTGCTCTACACATTCATACCGTGCGTATGCATTGGCACTGCCTAAAAATTTGGCATCTATCAGTCCAAGCACGTGTGTTTGATTTGCATCTAACACTCCACACACACACACACACGTTCACTGATTCAGCAGGGAAAAAGAAGAAAAATTGAGCAGGATGGTTGAGAAGACCTCGCAGCAGCAACACCGGGCTGGAGTGAGGGCAGGAGGGAGGTCGGGGAGACCACCAGCTCTTCCTCCCCTCGCTTCCTGCTGGACACCGCCGTCGCGACACCTTGTAGCAAGAACGCGAGCATGGTGCAGAGGTGGCTGATCTGGACGGGGCGGTCAGGGAAGATGTCGAGGTCGCCGTGGTGGGTGCTGGGGGCGCCCCACATCCTGTCTTGACATCCGGCCAGTCCGTCGCCGACGCACAGAGCGTCGCCGGAGCTCGGGGGATCTTACAGTGGACGCGGCGTGGGGGCCGGGGTCCATGACCGGGCCGATGAACTGGATTAGCAGAGGCCCGCGGAGAGGGTGGGGGTGGGGCTCCGAGCGCCGAGGGGATTTGGTGGGTGGGGTCCGGCGAGATGCGGCGGCGGCGGCGAGAAGAAAGGGGATCGAGGAGGAGGGGAGTGGCGGCGCTCGCGGGAGAGAGAGGATGGATAAGAAGGAAAGAAGGGGAGGAAAAAAAGAAAGGAAAGGAGGGAGAGGGAAAAAAGAAAGAAAATGAGAGGAAAAAAGGAAATTTTTTAGATTTTTTCTTTCCTTAATGTTTTTTGAAAACTTTGTGAAAACTCAAGTTTATCATTTTTTTTTCTATCAACTACTACACATAAGAGGACTCCATACCAAAGGATTTCATTTTTTGAGTATTTTTTCACTTTATTTGATTTTTTTTGAAAAAATGGTCAAAATGGCCACCATGGCTATTCGTCGAAAGGGGTCGAATTTTTCAAAACTATCGACGGTTTTGTGATATAACCACTACTTGTGTACCCACTTGTAGTTCAAATTTGAATTACTTTCGGAAAATCGGCATAAAGTAGTTTAAATAGGCAAAATAAGGTAGAAAATGAGAACATTACTAATATTTCTTTATTCTCCCTCAAATATGGTCTACTTTGTGTGGACACTGGATGGGTGCCATTTTGCACCATATTTGTTGTACTTGCTTCACAAAAAAAAGTCATTTTTGACATTTAAAAAATAAAAAATGATATTTTATAAAAATAAATTGAAAAAACTCAGTTCTGTAACATTGTTTGTCATACCAAGGTACACCTATGTGTCAAATATGGGCACATTATCATAAACTATGCCACGGGAATAATCATATCTAGGTCATTTGAATCGAAACTCATACATGTTTATAGATGATTGATCTTTTTGTGAATAAGTTTTTTGGAAACTTTGTAAAAACTCAAGTTTATCAATTTTTCTATCAACTACTGCACATAAAAGGACTCCATACGAAAAGATTTCATTTTTTGAGTATTTTTTCACTTTATTTGATTTTTTTTTGAAAAAATGGTCAAAATGACCACCACGGCTATTCATCGAAAGGGTTCGATTTTTTCAAAACTATCGACTGTTTTGTGATATAATCACTACTTGTGTACCTTAAAATGATTTTTGCAAAATTTTCAGAGCAAACTATCACACACTTGTAGTTCAAATTTGAATTACTTTCGAAAAATCGGCATAAAGTCGTTTAAATAGGCGAAATTAGGTAGAAACTGAGAAAATTAATAATATTTCTGGATTATCCATCAAATATGGTCTACTTTGCGTGGACATTGGATGGGTGTCATTTTGCACCATATTTGTTGTACTTGCTTCACAAAAAAAGTCATTTTTGACCTTTAAAAAATAAAAAAATGATATTTATAAAAATAATTTGAAGAAACTCAGTTCTGCGATATTGTTTGCCATACCAAGGTATACCTATGTGTCAAATATGGGCACATTATCACAAACTATGCCACAGGAATGATCATATCTAGATCATTTGAATCGAAACTCATACATGTTTATAGATGATTGATCTTTTTGTGAAGAAGTTTTTTGGAAACTTTGTAAAAACTCAAGTTTATCATTTTTCCTATCAACTACTACACATAAGAGGACTCCATGCCAAAGGATTTCATTTTTTAAATAGTTTTTCACTTTATTTGATTTTTTTTGAAAAAATGGTCAAAATGGCCACCATGGCTATTGGTCGAAAGGGGTCGATTTTTTCAAAACTATCGACGGTTTTGTGATATAACCACTACTTGTGTGCCTTAAAATGATTTTTGTAAATTTTTCAAAGCAAACTATCACACACTTGTAGTTTAAATTTGAATTACTTTTTGAAAATCGGCATAAAGTAGTTTAAATAGGCGAAATTAGGTAGAAACTGAGAAAATTACTAATATTTCTGTATTATCCATCAAATATGGTCTACTTTGTGTGGATATTGGATGGGTGCCATTTTGCACCATATTTGCTGTACTTGCTTCACAAAAAAAGTCATTTTTGACATTTGAAAAATAAAAAAATGATATTTATAAAAATAATTTGAAAAAATTCAGTTATGCAACATTGTTTGCCATACCAAGGTACACCTATGTGTCCAATATGGGCACATTATCACAAACTATGCCACGATAATGATCATATCTAGGTCATTTTTTCACTTTATTTGATTTTTTTGAAAAAATGGTCAAAATGGCATACTTCCGATACCGCTGGCGGACGGCAATGGTGTCCGCCAGCGGTAATTTCCTGCTTTCTGGGCCTGCAGCGGGACTAGCTACCGCTGGACCGCCCGCCAGCGGTCCTTTAGTTACCGCTGGCGAACAAGGCTGCCGTCCGCCAGCGGTAGTTAGCCCCACTTGTTGGCGCCTGCTTACAACTACCGCTGGCGTACATTACGGGCCGTGATAACCCTCAAGTATAGGGGATCGCGTGTAGCCTTTTCGATAAGTAAGAGTGTCGAACCCAACGAGGAGCTAAAGGTAGGATAAGTAATCTCTCAAGTTCTATCAACCACTGATACAACTCTACGCACACTAAACGTTTGCATTATCTAGAAAATAAAACTACGATAGCATTACGGGTATGAGAGGTAGCTTTGCGAGATAATAAATGCAAGAAAGTAAATGTTAGTGCTGCAGCAATAAAATAACTAAGTAACCATATACTAACAGTACCATGAGTGTGGAAAAGTGGTGGTAATTGTGGTGGCTTTGTCCAAATTAATGAGTGAAGATATCGGTTCATTGTCTTCGATGCAGTTTTCAATGTGGGAGAGGCTAAATATACATGCACTCCACTACTTGGGATTACAAGTACTATATGATTGGATTGTTAGCAAGCATCCGCAAATACTAACAATGCATTAAGGTTTCCCCAACCATAGCCTTAAGTTCAAGGTCCTCTTACTCCCATACGTGCAACTAAACGGTTCGCGTTCTCAGGTTTCTGTCACTCCGGCAGAACTTCCCCCGCTTCGTTACAAATACTACCAACCCGTGATGTTTGATCCATGCGCGCACAAGTATAATGGACACCAAAGGACAGTACCATATAACATACAACTCTAATGAACCAAATACATTCAACCATTCAATCAAAGACAAATAAACTACGGAAACATGATGTAAATCATAGGATAAATATTATAGCATCAAACACCATGTTTACATAGGACGGTACAGAGGTTTATGGGAGGATGAACCACTGAATACAAGGAGGAGATGGTGATGGAGATGGCGGTGAAGACGGCGGAGAGGGGCAGCGCGGCGGCGGCGGCCGGCGGTGCGGGGAACTCCTTTCCCCGCCGCCGGCAAGCTTGGGGAGCGCCGCCCCTTAGCCTCCCTCCTTCATGGCTTCTTGGGAGCCCTCCCCCATGGAGATGGGATCCATGGGGGAGGCAAAAACGTGGCTTTTGGTGGCTGAAATTCGTGGGTGGAGGAGTCCTCCACGAATTAGGTTTCCTCCCTTTATATATCTTCTCGGATTTCCGTCACCCCCTTTTAGGGTTCCACCAAAACGGGCCTACAGGCCGCGTCCGAACTCCGATTGGGCTGATCTCGGGCTTAAAATCTTCGTATGGAAAATTGTGACAACTTTCGTAAGAGCCAGGTCTCCATTTGACGTCATCTTCGAGGGTCAAACTGGCAATCTTCGTAAAAAGTTCTCAGACAGATTTCAGGAAAGTCCCAATTCGACTCCAACAAGGTTTCCTCTTGTATTCTTGATAATTTCTACACATCAAATAGTAAAACAAGAACATTGTGCACTTTTGCAACTATTAGTAGGTTAGTCCAAATAAATAATAAACTTAATATAAAAAAAGTGCTAAAAGCATAAAAATGGCATGAAACAATCAAAAATTATAGATACGTTTTGGACGTATCAACATCCCCAAGCTTAATTCCTGCTCGTCCTCGAGTAGGTAAATGATAACAAAATAATTTTTGATTGTAAATGCTATGATCAGGTCTTTAACAATTGCATGATGTATGGATAATAAAACTTAGCAATCATGTTTCCTAATGAAAAGTATCAACGAACTAAGAGCTATAACATGAAATTTATAAACATCAACAAGATTGTAATGACCATAAAAAATGATAAGTGGTATCTCGCTTGCCTTAATTGTGGAGCAAAACATAAATGCCAAGGCACCTCTGAAGTTCAAGTGAAGACTAGATATAGAGATATCAAAGATAAAAGCATCATAGTTATACCTCAATTAATCGTATTCTGGGACAAGCACATTACACTAAGAACGACAGCTATGCTCTCGAAGAAGTGCTCAAAGAAAGGATGGTGACTCAACATAAAAGTAAAAGAAAGGCCCTTCGCAGAGGGAAGCAGGGATTAAGTCATGTGCTAGAGCTTTTAGGATTTTGAAAACATATAGAGATTGCATAAAATATTTGATACTCCTCCCAACCTTGCTAACACAAGCCATGGCTAACCGAATCCTCGGGTGCCTTCCATCAATCACATACCATGGAGGAGTATCTATTTTTGAGAGGTGTTTGTTAATTGTCAACGAATGGTAGCGGGTGAGAACAGTATTCTACCTGTCAAACGGACTTTTAAGAGCGGCTCCCATGAAGGACGTTATTTCTACCAGTAAGGCAGATCATCCCTCTTTCTCTTTGGTTTACACACATGCAGGTATTTCACTGTTTGTCATTGCTTACTGATGAATCAGGGCAAAAGTGTGAAGAGAATTAATGGTTAAAGTTGTAATTAATTGGGACTGGGCACCCCGTTGCCAGCTCTTTTTGCAAGTTATTGGATAAGCGGATGTATATGCCACTAGTCCAGGTGTAAAAGTCCATTTGACAAATAGAATAAAGAATAACCACACTAATTCCTCATGAGCTAGTAAACATTGACACAAAAAGGGAATAATATTTTGAATAATTTAAAGGTAGCACATGAAAAATTTACTTGGAATGGCAAGGAAATACCACATATAGGAATTTTTGGTGGACTCTTTGGGATAACTTGGTTTTAAGGATTTGGATGCACGAGCAGCATTCCCGCTCAGTACAAGTGAAGGCTAGCAATAGACTGGGAAGCGACAACCACGAGAGCGATAACGGTCATAATCATGCTTGCGACAAAATAAAATTAACGGAGGCATAAAAACGATACTAAAACTCTGAGGCAAAATAGATCATCAAGGCTTAATTGACTTTTATTTTTCAGTCATAACATGTGTGAGCATGTGCCAAGTCGATTCAAGTGAATGATTCAGAGGAGGATACCGTCCTGCCATACCGTTTTACGAAAAGACAATGCATGTAAATATCTATATGACATAATATGCACTATTAGCTAGTTGAGACTAACCATAAGAAAACATAAACTACTAAACAATATCATTCACACATCATTTTTAAGTTTCAACAAGTAATACATTAACCAAGTAAACATTGAAACAGAGGATAAATAAAATATGTGACGATCCACTTATTAATGTAACTGGTGTTTGATGCTAAGATAAATAGATAATAAAATACAGCCGCTTCAAGTTTAGTTAAGTTCCTATGTTGCTCAAAAAACAAAGTTTAAAGGTTTGCAAACCGAGGGGTTATTGATGAAGAGGGATGCGGGGACATCCCCAAGCTTATGACTTTGGTAATTCTTCAATATTCCATAGTTTGGTGTTCCTTCATTCTCTGTGAAAAAACTTCAACACAAAAACTTTCCCATTCTTTTCTGCGGTTAGACATTAGTACAATAGATAATATTTCCCAAGTGCTACTATTAAACCAAATAAAATTTTGTTTTTAAGTTACAGAAAGGTTGCTTAAATGGCCAACTTATAAATGAAAGGTAAGAACCATTAAAAATCAAATGAAAACGAAAAGAGGCCACTCTTGCAACAAAAGTCAGAATCTGTCCAGAAAAACAGCAGCTGGAAAACGCAATTTTTAGGTGCACTTAAACATGCCCGAAATTTTAGCCAATTTTTGTACATGCAGAGGATTAGGTGCTACAACATCAGTAATTTTTTCGTGATTTTTAGAGCTTCCAGTAAAATATGAAAAATCGCGCAATAAGCAGTAGATACCGAAAACAGAAAATCACTTTTTACATATGTATCAACTAAGCTAAATGGATAAAACTTGGTACTTTATTTTTGATAAACTAAGAAACCAGAGGCTAAGCAAGACCTAAACATGCTAGCTACAGCAAGGAAAACTCTAAAAAAAATCAAAAGTAAAACCAAATAAAATTAAAATAAAGAACCAAACAAAGAAGCAAAACAAAAGAAAATATTTTTGTTATTTTGAATTTATAAGTGAAAGTAAAGAAGCAATCGAAACCAAATAAGAGCCTAATAAAACTAAAGAAGGTAAAACCAAGACATATAAAAGCAATTATAATACAAGTTAAGACAATACATATCATGTGGACGGGTAATATAGAGTATGAACGAGACAACCTCATGTTAGTTGATGAATAGGGGGATGACTCGGGCATCCCCAAGCTTAGATGATTGTATCTTCTTGAATATGTTCTTGGGATGCACCTACACATCCCCAAGCTTGAGCTCTTGCGTCTTCTTATTCATCTCATATCACCATATTGATTAGATCTTATAAGCTACATCCACATAAAACTTCACAAAACTCATTAGTAGGGTTAGTACTCATTAAATAAAATCCACTCATGTTCAAGCATTGACAAGTTTTATAATTTTTACTCAACATTAGCCACTGTATATACTAAGGTGTTCATGATTTCCGTTGTCCGTCGAAAAACTAATGAAACTAACAACACCAAGTACAATATTGAATAAACAAAGAAATCTGTCAAAACTGAACAGTCCGTAAAGATGGCATTCAACGAGATAGTTAAGTAGCTCAAATCGAAAAACTTTAGTCTAATGAAAGAAAGATAATAATCTCAGGTTTATGCACAAAAATTTTCAAGTCAAAATACTATTCTGAGATTTATCACGATTTTATTTACAGAGAAGCACAAAATCTGTCTAAACAGAACAGTCAGTAAAGATCGAATTTTTCGACCTATCTACGTACCTTAAATCAGAAAAAGTTAGTCTAATGAAAGAAAGCTAATAAGCATCACTTTGCACTCAAGAAATTTCAGATCAAGATCACGTTCTGGTGATTTTAAACATTTAATACGGTGGAGCACAGAAAATCTGTTTCTGGACAGCAAAGTAAAACTATCAACTTTCAATTAACTAAAGACTATAATTAGCATTTTATTTTTATGTACAGAGGTATATACACAATATTTACAATATTTACATGTTTTTAATGAAAAGCTTCCATGGAAAGATTTGTTTTGGTTTCATAGGCATGAACACAAGTGTTCAAGGTCGACCCCCATTTAACCATTACTCATCTTTCCAATCACTTTTCTTTTTGAAAACGTTTTTAGATAACAACTACACCTAATTTTTTTTGTAATTCGCATTCCCTATCCATAGTAAGATAAAGAACAACTTAATACTGAAAATAAAAACTACTTAGAGATAAAGCAAACAAGTGCACACAAGAACATTAACCTACGCTATGGCTCCCCGGCAACGGCGCCAGAAAAGGTCTTGATAACCCACAAGTATAGGGGATCGCGTGTAGCCTTTTCGATAAGTAAGAGTGTCGAACCCAACGAGGAGCTAAAGGTAGGATAAGTATTCTCTCAAGTTCTATCAACCACTGATACAACTCTACGCACACTAAACGTTTGCATTATCTAGAAATAAAACTACGGTAGCAATACGGGTATGAGAGGTAGTTTTGCAAGATAATAAATACAAGAAAGTAAATGTTAGTGCTGCAGCAATAAAATACACTAAGTAACCATATACTAACAGTACCATGAGTGTGGAAAAGTGGTGGTAATTGTGGTGGCTTTGTCCAAGATTAATTAGTGAAGGTACTTGGTTCATTGTCTTCGATGCAGTTTTCTATGTGGGAGAGGCTAAATATACATGCACTCCACTACTTGGGATTACAAGTACTATATGATTGGATTGTTAGCAAGCATCCGCAAATACTAACAATGCATTAAGGTTTCCCCAACCATAGCCTTAAGTTCAAGGTCCTCTTACTCCCATACGTGCAACTAATCGGTTCGCGTTCTCAGGTTTCTGTCACTCCGGCAGAACTTCCCCCGCTTCGTTACAAATACTACCAACCCTATGTTTGATCCATGCGCGCACAATATAATGGACACCAAAGGACAGCACCATATAGACATACAACTCTAATGAACCTCATGCATTCAATTCAATCAAAAGACAAATAAACTACGGAAACATGATGTAAATCATAGGATAAATATTATAGCATCAAACACCATGTTTACATAGGACGGTACAGAGGTTTGTGGGAGGATGAACCACTGAATACAAGGAGGAGATGGTGATGGAGATGGCGGTGAAGACGGCGGAGAGGGGCAGCGCGGCGGCGCAGGGCGGCGGCGCGCCGGCGGTGCGGGGAACTCCTTTCCCCGCCGCCGGCAAGCTTGGGGAGCGCCGCCCCTTAGCCTCCCTCCTTCATGGCTTCTTGGGAGCCCTCCCCCATGGAGATGGGATCCATGGGGGAGGCAAAAACGTGGCTTTTGGTGGCTGAAATTCGTGGGTGGAGGAGTCCTCCACGAATTAGGTTTCCTCCCTTTATATATCTTCTCGGATTTCCGTCACCCCCTTTTAGGGTTCCACCAAAACGGGCCTACAGGCCGCGTCCGAACTCCGATTGGGCTGATCTCGGGCTTAAAATCTTCGTATGGAAAATTGTGACAACTTTCGTAACAGCCAGGTCTCCATTTGACGTCATCTTCGAGGGTCAAACTGGCAAACTTCGTAAAAAGTTCTCAGACAGATTTCAGGAAAGTCCCAATTCGACTCCAACAAGGTTTCCTCTTGTATTCTTGATAATTTCTACACATCAAATAGTAAAACAAGAACATTGTGCACTTTTGCAACTATTAGTAGGTTAGTCCAAATAAATAATAAACTTAATATAAAAACAAGTGCTAAAAGCATAAAAATGGCATGAAACAATCAAAAATTGTAGATACGTTTTGGACGTATCAGGCCGCACGCCAGCGGTACTTGAATAGCGCTGACGGACGCCAATGCCTGTCCGCCAGCGGTAGCATGTGGCTATAAGCATATTCCTAATAGTGTGCACACTGAAACATGTCTACATACATTTGCATGCATATGAATATGGACAAATACTAAAACATCTTATATTAAAAAACGGAGGGAGTATATAAAAGGAGCCATTAACCGTAGGAAAAGCATACAGAACATAATTCTGGTAAGGAAACTTCTCAAAATAAATTCTGTGAGAAAAAGTATACAAAACAAAATCTCCTAAAAATCAACGTACGATCTGGGAAGAGCTAACGCGCAATGTTCACATTGTTCATACAAAACATGTTCACATCTATACCTATATCAAAGACAACCCGTTTAGGACTCCTGCGAGCGTGCCCACGTCACGGGCACTGTAGCAGTGCTACAGTAAAGCACTTCTACAGTGTTCGTGCGTACTGTAGCTCCGTTTTTTTTTCTTCCCATATCAAAGACAACCCGTTTAGGCCTTCTGCGAGCGTGCCCACTTCACGGCACTGTATCTTTTTTTTTCTTCCCAGAAAAATAAAACACCACCCCTTAAGTCCTTTCCCTTTTCCAATTTTTTTTCTTTTCCCTGTTAAATGCTGTAAAATCCATAAATTTAAATTTAAATATACCCACTGCGACAACATAATAAATCAATAAAGTGGCCACAAAAAAAATGGTGAGCATTCACGCCGCACGATAAAAATTCAAATTTGAATACTTCAAAATTTTCAGTACCTTTCAAATTTGTCCATTCCGTCCACTCGAAAGAATATGCATAAAAATAAATACTACCTACTTATGGCCAAAAAAACAAACATGTCTTCAAATTCAAATTTGGTCAGCACTTCAAGAAAATTCAAATACCCTCCCTCTAAACATTATTTGCAAAAAAAAAAATCCTTCGTAATGGATTTACCCAAATTTGAGCAAAATGATGCACCAATCACGGGAATGGAAATCAAATTTACAATTTCCCAGAACTTTCCAAATGCAAATCAAAAAAAAAAAAATCAAACCAATTTAAAACCATTTGCACAAATCAAAATAACCACTTTACATTCTTCGAGACCTTTTATTGAAATAATAGTCATTCCAACCAACTTCACAAAAAATACACCAAAAAAAAACACAATCATTTGCAATAATCATTTCAAACCAAAAAACATAAAATGGAAACATTTCCATAATTGATCATCAAAAAAAATACTAGACAATATCAAAATGACAGTCTTTCGAACATGACTATTTTACAAACGTGGAAACAATTCAACACGTAATAATTTCCTAACTTCATCAATTTTGAAATCTAAGCATTTGTAGCAAACAAAAGCTTCCTACGAATTCCAAACAATTTCCAATAATATAATAAAAAACAAACCTAACAAACTTTCAAAGTTCTCACACAAAAGTTGCACAAACATTCCGTCCTGAAAAAAAATGTAAATAATATGCCCAAAAAAGTTCGGAATTTAACAAATTTTAAGACTGTCTCCACAAAAAATACGCCAAAACTAATCAAATTCCAAATTTAGCTACTCCAAATTTTCAAAATATCTTCCAAATCTTCTGAACTAATTTCGACACCTAAACAAGTTTTAACCGCAATCTTTCTTTGCAATTCGACAATTTTCAAATCTACACACTTCAAAGACGTAGACATTTCCCAAAATTCAATTCTACCGCTATAACACTACAAACACATTTGAATATTTTAAAATTCCATTTGCCTTTCAATTCTAACCATTTTACTAACGTGAAAGTAATTAAAATGTAAAAAACTTTCCAATTCGACAAAATTTCGTAATCTAAACAATTTTCAAACATAAACTCTCTTTGCATTCGAATGATTCTCAAATATACGTAAATTTTAAACGGTACCGATTTCAAATTTGAATTTTTCCACACGGGTGCGGCGGTGCCGCCGCACCAAATTTACCTAGTAGCTTAGAAAGAATCCACAATGTTCAGACAAGAAAGACGCCGAAGAACATACAGCAATATATTTCAACAGTACTCCAGCGAAAGCAAAGTTACTAGTTCTTGAGAACTAAATTTGCAGTCATGGTTACAGCCAAGCTTAGTTATTCAATCTCATTCTCCACAGTAGTAGTAGTACCACTAATTCGATACGATAACCTGCAGCACTAACCGCCACCAAAGCTGCACCGCGTTCACTACTGCTCACGGCAGGGGGGCGTGCACAAGCTCATAGGCGATGAAGCCGCCCCAGAGCGGAATGGCGCCTTGACCGAGGACGATGGCGACGGCAGAGGTGACCTGGACGAAGCCGCCGCTGTAGCAGCAATGGCTGCCGAACAGGGCGGTGTAGACTAGGCGTATCCACTGTGTCCCGTGGCCACGGCGAGGCAGAGTGCCAGGAAGGAGGCCGACCAGCGGATCCGCCCCGTGGATACCAGCGCCAGCGCCGCCGCCAGCATTTGGACCACGCTGCAGACCGTCATCGTCACGTGGACGAAGTGGGGGAAGAGGGTGGTGTAAAATTCCAGGATGGTGAGCACCTTGCATGCCTCAAGGCACTGCAACAAGAACACAGGAAGATCAGCAGAGGAACACTAGCAGATCAGATCATCGAGTGAGAGTGTAGTAGAGACGTCGCTGCAGCCGGTTCAGTTCATCAGCACAAGAAAACTACACTAGGTTTGATTTAGCTGGCTCACCTGATCTAAATGGCCTGGATCTTGTTCTTTCAGCACCAGGAACACGACAAGGGCTACCGCGGCATGGACCAAGGCGAACCATGCAACCGACCGCGCCGTCTCTTTGGCCGACCGGACGATGCCGTTCGCGCCAGTGACCGGCACCATCTCCAGCTCCCCCATGATCTCTCCTCCCCCTCTAGCGACCAGAGATGCCATCCCTGCGCGCAGACAGAGAAAATGGCCGATGAATGCATCGTTCTTGAAGAGGATGAGGAAAAGCTAGCACTGAGCCACTGACCAGGATTGTCTTTGATCAGTGGAGGGTTGATGGTGCACGAAACGCTGAAGTTGCTCACCCCGGTGACGACCGGCACCGGCACCGCCACCCCCTTCTGTTCATCTCCTCCCCCTCTAGCCACCAGAGATGCCAGCCCTGCGCGCAGATAAAGAAAATGGCCGATGAACGCATCGTTCTTGGAAAGGGTGAGGAAAAGCTAGCACTGAGCCACTGACCAGGATTGTGTTTGATCAGGGGAGGGTTGATGGTCCACGAACCGCTGAAGTAGCTTGCACCGGTGACGACCGGCACCGGCACCGGCACCGCTTCCGCCTTCCGTTCCTCTCCTCCCCCTCCAGCCACCATAGATGTCATCCCTGCGCGCAGACAAAGAAAATGGTCAATGAATGCATCGTTCTTGGAGAGGTTGAAAAAAAACTAACACTGAGCCACTGACCAGGATTGTCTTTGATCAGGGGAAGGTTGATGGTCCACGAACCGCTGAAACCGCTCGCGCCGGTGACGACCGGCACCGGCAACGGCACCGGCACCAGCACCGCCTCCCCCTTCCGTTCCTCTCCTCCAGTGACCGCCATGTCCCGCATCTCACCTCCTGCTCTGGCCATCTCTCTCGCTCTGTCTAGTCTCTGCTAGCTTGGGCTGCAGTGTGAGATCGAGGGGGAGATGTGTGGAAAGAGCGAGAAACGAAATGCACTGGCTGACACTTGAACTAGCGCCTGGTCTTTAAGAACGAAGTGGACAGCTATCACACGAGAAAGATATATGGGAAGATAGGAGCGAAACGAAACGCGAACTGGTTGCGAGTTAATCTAGCTACCTATCTTAGGAACGAAATGGCCACCACACTCCACAGAGTACTGCAAATACAGTGCCCAACATGCAGGTAGCTGACGGTACATGTCTCGAACTGGAAAAAGGCTTGGTGCAGGCGTCCCGCAGGTACACGACGTATGTTGGTCCATAGAACTGATACATCTCATTGTGCACATCACAGTTCACACCATGGCTCTGTTGGTTCTGCCACAACTTATAGACGGTAAGTGGAAAAACGTAACTTTCCTCTCCATTTCCGCTTGGCTACCTCTTGTATTGTGCTCTAGAGAGAAGGTATCTTATAAAACGGAGCAATCGGTGCATCCGGTGCACCCGGCTCCGGTTCACCACTTTAAGGATTTTCAAAAAATTCAAAAAAAATATACACGCAATGGCATAACATAAATATCCACAGAAATTTAATTCTAAATTTAAACCACAACATCAACAATGAAAAAGATAATTTTTTATCAATAGTGACAATGGGCCAAATTCAGTCAACCTTATATTTTGGCAGTATTCATTGCCGAAGTCTAATTTGTTTCTAGATCTGTACCACGTATTTCGATATAAAATTTTATGACATGTTCGATATGATTATTATCTATGTAAAAAAAAACTGAATTTTTTGAAAACATTTTAGGTGGTCAAAAATCATGTGCATGGGGTGCACCAATTCGTTCTCGCACACGATACATCCTCTGGTGCTCTATGTTGTGTGGAGACTCAACGGTGCAGAACACGTAAGAAATAAAGCGTTTGCGGACGAGCGCACGTTAAACTACTTAATTTAACATAATCGGAAACGCTACAATGAAAGGCGTTCAGATCGGAAGTAGTAGTGCACATGTACTAGTCCAACGTGCTCCTCTAAGGAAATTTTCTTGGATCGGTAGGTCACAGGTCCATTTCAGCTGCCCAGATTAGAAATTCCGAAATGGTGCTATAAGATGGACGTAAAAGCATAGTGCAACTGCAACACAGTCGGTCCACGACTTTATACACGCGATGAGGCAAACATGCACAAACAGCTGCACCTATTTAAGCTTGGGATGTGGGTAGCGCGAGAAAATGACAGAAAACTACGACATTTGGGCCTCAGTTGTCACTTAACTATGACAATTAGAGTAAATGACACATGACTACCATCTCAGGGGCATAGTCGTGACAAAAAACACTGATCACTCGATTTACTGGGCTTAACCCGTTTCTGGCAGGTGGGCTCCGTTGTCAGGTCCTACGTGGCAAAAACAAGACAAATAAACATAAAAAATAAATAAGAGGAAAGTCAGTGGCATCACGCCGTGCTCTACTCGCCGTCCTCTCTCCCTGCTCCGCTCAGCTCACGGAAGACGGCCGCCGCCGGCTCCCTCCAATGACCCGCGCGTCCATACTCCAGCTCGCGGCGGCGCTCCTGCCTCCGGCGCCCGCCTCCGCGTCCACGCTGGCCGTCGCGGGGTCTCCACGGTCCAGCGTCGCGGGCTTCCTCTGCGGGCTCGGCGCGGGCTCGGCACGGGCGGCGGCGACGCGTCCGTACTCCTCTGCTGGCTCGGCGCGGGATTCATCTGCGGGCTCGGCGGGAGCGGCGGCGACGCCTCCGTGCTCCTCTGCTGGCCGGGGACGGCCACGCCGCGGTCTACGTTGCGCGGCCAGCCTGCAGCGCAGCTGTTCCGTTCACGATGCATCTTGCTCCCGCCAGTACAATTATAGAGGAGGAAATCGAGTTAGTTATGTAGATTTGGACGCAGGAATTAAAGCAAGATTTCGTGTGGAATTAGTTGAGGAATTGATACATCGTGGCCATGGTGCTCTCCCTCCTGCTCTGCCCCGTATATATGGAGCTGCTGTTCTAGGCCCGCTCGTTTGCGTCCACCACCATTGAACTTGGTGATTGCGGCCACCTTGATGCAAGAACGCCACCGCGCCGACCGGAGGACGTGGGGCCGCGCGGGGCCTCGGCCAAGGCGATGGCGGCCGCCGCTCCATCGTGCGGTCCTCCGGCCGTGTCGGCGACGACGCAGGCAGCGAAGCGGAGGCGACACAGGTGGGCGGCGCACCTGACGGCGGGGAGGCGGCGCAGGTGGGCGGCGCGGCGCACCTGGGGACGAGTGAGGTTGAGGTCCTGGCGAAGAGCGCTGCGTTGACCAACGAATGAGATTCGCTGACTTGGGCTGGCTGACTTTGTGGTGACTTTGAGTCATTGACATGTGGACCCTGCATGTTGTGGACCCTACATGTCAGTGACCCAAAGTCACCTGACTTATTGCCCTCTGCTCGTGATTTCTTACTTTTTTTAATCTGTTTTTGCCACGTCGACCCGACAGGTGGACCAGACCTGCCAGAAAACAGATTAAGCCCAGTAAATCGAGAAATTAGTGTTTTTTGTCACGACAATACCCCTGAGATGGTAGTCATGTGTCATTTACTCCAATTGTCGTAGTTAAGTGACAACTGAACCCCAAATGTCGTAGTTTTCTGTCATTCTCTCGGGTAGCGCCTTTAAATGTGAAGTTCATTAGGTTGTACAATTTGAATTTTAGTTCTGGGATTACAGTGTCAAAAGTTTTTGCTGTTGGATGGAATTGCATCATGTTTAGGCGCACTTTAACTAGCAAACAACCGCTCTTTGGAATGATTTACATAATTTATGTGATGGGGTAGTTCTTTTTGAGCATATAGATAGATGTAGATGGATGTTGAATAAGTCTGGGGTATTTTCTATTAAGTCTTTGTACACCGTGCTTTAAGATGAATCAAACTGGTTGTTCATTCAAGAAAATGTGGTTTATTAAAGTACATGCTAAGATTAAATTTTCCTGTGGCTTACTCTTTTAAGAACAGTATACTTACTAGAGATGTTCTCAAGCATAGAGGTGGATGTGAGGAAACTAAATGCCTTTTCTGTAGCAAGGATAAAAACGTCGATCATCTTTTTGTACATTGTCCATTAGCGAAGTATGCATGGGGAGTAGTAGAATGTGCGTTCGATATAAAGATTAATTTTCGTTCTCTTTCGGAGATAGTTAGCTCGGTGTATCAATTTCCTGCAAGTATGCGGAGTTTTATATCAGTAGGGATTTTTGCTGTTATTTGGTCATTGTGGAAGACTAGGAATGCGGCTTATTTCAGTAAAGTTTTTGCTTACGACCCTAGTGGGGGGGGGGGTAGGAGGCTCACCAGAGCTCAGCGAATTGTGACCGTAGATAAGGATTTACGGTCGATCCCAGCCGTCCGATCTGGCTGTTTTTTTTACTGTGCCTGGTCCCACCTGTCATCGACTTGGTGGCTGGAAGATCCGGTGCAAATTGATTCATTCGCAGCGGCTGGCCACCGCGAGCCGTCCGATCAGAGGGTCAAAACCCGCGCCGATCTGAGCCGTCCATTTTCTATGGGAAAATAGTCATTTTACGCCTGGGATATATAAGCTGCGCCTGAAACCCTAGCCACCAATCCCGCGTCACTCTCTCCACCAATCCCTCGCTCCTCTCTTGTCGCCCAATCCCGCCGCCACGCTCCTCTACGCCGCCGGCCGCCAATCCCCGCTCCATCTCTCCCCACGCGAGGGGGCGCTGGAGAGGGAGCCAAGGAGCTGGGGAAGGACGGCGGCGGCGCTAGCAGGAGACCGGCGCGTTGGTGCCGCGAGGAGGCATCGGAGGGGGAGCCGGGGCGCTGCGGAAGGACGACGGCGTGCTGGGAAGGCGGCAGCCGTTCCGTCGCATCGAGACTCCGTCGGGGAAACGCCGTCCTTCGCGCAGGAAGGAGCTGGAGGCCGCGCTCCTAGCCGGTCGTGGAGATGGCGAGCGGGAGCGGCGGCGGCTGCTGGACGCGGTGGCGGCGGTGCCGCTAGCCTCTTCCTGTGTCGTCAGCCCCGCCTCTCTTCCCTATACGAAGCGCCGCAAGGCTCCATGGCCGGTCCGTGGGCAAGGACGATGGACAGAAGGCAGCAGCCCGTTGGCCTCTCCCTGGCCTCGAGAGCACCTTCTCCCCAGCTGAATCCCTAGCAGGCAGCAGCCCGTTGGCTAGGTCCGTGGGGATAGCGAGCACAGGTGAGCTTCTTTCTTCCTCTCTCTCTCTCTCTCTCTCTCTCTCAATTCTTTTGATCCCCTTACAGCAGCTCTGTACCTGGTCGATGCAGCGGGAGCGCGGGGCCAAACATCAAGATGGATCTGCCGCCTCCCAATCACATGGTAATGCTTACAGGTAGCGATGCTTCCAGGCTATTAAGATTATGTAAATTATGCTTTTTGCAAGTCGTGCTTTGTGGCCATGCATAGAGGTAGAGGCATAAGCAGATTCTTAGATTGCTACGCCTAGCTAGACATGTTAAAATGGTTTGATTTTCGTACTGTGTATAATATTTGTCTCACAAACTTGATTTGGCTCACAAGTGTTGATCTGTTATGATTAATTCGTCCATTATAATATTTGATGCATCATTTCCTACCTGCTGTGACCCACAAATATTATTAATTCGTCCATTATGATACTATGGTTGATCTAATACTACTAATCCGTCCAGCTTGCTAATTGGTTCTGTTGACTTGATGAATTTGCTTATGATTTTAAAAGATTCAGTGAGACAGACAATGGCAGCAGCCAAGCTAAGTGTATATATATTTAATCTGAAATTTCTTTTGAGCAGGATGTACAAATTCTAGGCAAACTGGCAATACGAGTTAGGCAGCCGTGAGGAACCATTATGACTCCATGGAAATGATTGTGGCATGGACCATTATGACTCCATGGAAATGGTTATGCAGGCAGGAGCATCATGCCACCATCGTCTGCACTTGCAGGTTTGTCGCTTTGTCTCTTTCTCAATTTGCATGTTGTTTCCTAGAAAATGTCTGAAGAAGTTTTGTTTCAGTGATGTTTGCCCAAATGAGAACACTAAACTATGTATTTGTAGGCTGGGATGGATAAGCTTCATGAATGTGTCAAGTTGTGTTCAGATATGTTCCTCGATGCACTATATTTTCCACCTATGTGACTTTAAAAGGTGGATGTATGGATGAGTCGTTGTATGGATGTGATCTGAATCTGAAAATCAATGTATGCATGCTGGTAAACTTATTTTTTGCCATTCCTTTCATTAGGTACCATGGACATACAGTTGCTTCTCTTGAAATTATTATCATTATCTATGTCGATCAAGGATGAAATTCTATGATCCCCGGAGCGAATAAATTGCTTATGGTTCAGGTACATCACAGTCCGTAGTGTTCATGCCTCTTCTTTGGTTATGGTTGTTGTTTATGCCTGGTTATGGTTGTTGTTTATGCCTTGAAAGCAATGACATGTTATGTGTCTTCATGTCTTCAATATTGGATTTTTACCTCCACCGGAAATAAAAACTGCGTTGTTTTCATTTTCTATAGCCAACAAGGTTCGAGTGGAATCTCAGCTTGATGTTGGTACAAGAGCATACCTGGTCAACGTTCGCTAGGTACCAAAAGAATACTTTTTGTTCCGTTTTTCTTATTGGTGTCTTGCAGCATGAATTGTCCCTTCTTTGATTACCTAGCTGTTCTGGTTCTGGAACTGCAGGAATAAATACGTCAGTTGTCTTCCTGCACCATGTTTCTATTTGTATCTAAATAATTTCCCTAGAAATACCGGCCAGGATATTCATGTAGATTTATGAGATGCAATTTATTTACCATAATATTCATTTAATTCTGATATTGATTTCTGATGTCATGAGATACGGCTGCTTAGATCTTCTCATCCCTGCTTGATTTCTTGGTTAGATATGAGGCGCCATGTTCTTCCCTTTTATGCAGAATATATCTAACATTGTGGTCTGCAACTTTTGCTCTAATTCTTCAGGTTTTAGGCTGCAGCGAGAAATGGGGGGTTCCATCCAACAACGCAACTAATTGTTAGGTCCTGAGAACAAATGGAAGGTAGAATATATGCTCTACAGTCACGAGGCTGATTAAGTTTCATGCATATTGAAATTTCAAATCTGAATACCTTATGTTCTGTTTCAGGCCTATTTTTTCTGATACTCCTTTAATTAGCTAAATCACCATGAACATCAGATGAATTGGGATATCAATGGATCTAGGTATTCCCTTTTGTCCTCCGCATTTGGTCTCATGTGTTTTATTAAAAGATTCAGTAGTAGCCCCTGGCCGTATGAGGTTTAGCATTAAGTATATTTCCATATGGTTACATTTAAATCATAATTAATTTCTGATACAAAAATGTGTTCGCAAGCAGCGAGGTTAAGGGCCATATTAGTATATTTGCGCAAGGATAATATCCCATATTAAAGTAGCAGGTTTCAGATCAAATTCTTTTGGGTATTTTTTCTAAAAATGCTACAAAAATTGGTTCCTTGCATTATTTATTATACTCTAAAACAAAGCATGATAAATAGAAATGGGCATTTCTTGCCATTGGCCTGATTATGGTGTTTCCTGGTTTAAGTATCCATGGATGACCCAATTCTTGATTACCAAAACCTGTGGCATTTGGCTGAATTTACGTAATAGTAGGTGCCCGGCAATGCTTCAACTTAGACTGTATTTTTGTTCTCTCCTAGCTGAGTCGAATTAGCTATCCAGCACAAAAGCTATTGACATGGAATCTGTAAACTATCTTTTTGTTGGTAAATTGAAGATTGGTGTTCGTTTTGTTCTCGATGAAGCAAATGATATTTCTATGCGGTCAATATTGCCTGGTCTAACAATGTGTCTTAAACTTACATTTTTGATTCCACAGTATGTTCATTTAGGTCCTCACGAGGTTTTTTTTACATACAAACTGTTTCCATTATATCAGCCATTTTCATGCCATTTCAAGAACTTCTACGTGATAACCATGAACCTATACGTGAGTGATTGCTTTTGGCCATATAGGTTTGTGATGGCGTGGTGTCTACAGGACCATCGTTAACGACTCACTATCATCGCCTACAAGCAGGAGATTCCCAGCCCCAAACTCTATGACTCCAAGATCAATTTGTCAACAGGTATTTATTTACTTTTCTATGCTTGAATATCGTTCGGTATTGTTAGGAGTGAGATGGAGTGAGGAACAATAAAGCATCATTTAGGATGTATCTTAATGAGATGATCCATTATTTATGATGAATGTATTAATTGTATATAGCGTTACCAAGATGTTATATAGTTCTGATTAGTGTTTTACAATGATTCAATAAGTGCTGACTAGGCCTATGGTTTTGCAGCACTGCGATCAGGTATGCAGATGTGTCTTGCCTGCTCTAAGCTTGCTACTGCCTCCTCCAAGCTTTCTACTGCCTCCCCAAGCAACGACCAGGTGAGCATCCCATTCTATAGTTTTTCCTTCACATCTTGCAGCAGCGAAGTGACTGTCCGGAACATATTTAATTTTTACATCCTTTGGAGTAAAACTGTAAAATAGTTGCATCCGCTGCTAATACTAAGACAAGGTGTTCTTGCATAGTTTTATCTGTGATTTATAGTTGTTTTTTGGTTCCTGGCAGTGTGAGTTGTACTAATGACGCTTCATTTATCATGCTAGTTAACCTATTGGATTATTACTCCTGATATTGTTGTCCTAACCTTATATACGATAGCTGGTGCATTTCTGTTAAGACAACTATTTGCATCTATGCAAAGATACAGCTCTGAGCACCCGTCTTCTTCTTTACCTGTCATTTTTATTGTCAGAGAGACTCGCGTGAATAAGTTCATTAGGCATATGTAGCCATTAATATATTATATATATGCCAAGGCCAACGTATGAAATAAGAAACTGAACATTAGACAACCTCAATGAGTGCATTCGCAGTTTCATAGAGTTAGGACTGAATCTGGACACTTTTAAGGGAAATGGTTTCTATTATCTTCCTTTTGTTTCCCATATCCTTTGCATATCTTATTTTCTGTTTGCTGTAACTATCCATGCATTGGTAGATCTGCAATCTTTGTTCAAATGCCCACTCATTCTATTGTGTATTTTGGTGGTATTTTTGTTCAGTACGAGCTGCAGCTCCTGCATCTGTGTCACATGGAGCCTAAGCCTAGCTGCATCTGTGTCCATTGATTGAGTTTTAAGTTGTTTGATGTGTTGTTGTGGATGCAGATTCAAGAAAATGCTCACGTGCCAAACAAGGGGAGGCTCTATTCCATTTTTGAGAGGTAAAAAGAAGGATGTTCATATCTTTGTCCGAGTTTACTGTTCTCAACTCCAGTAATTTAACTCAGGCATCTCCTTGAACATAATTCTGTTTTAATTAGCTTATGGTTCGGCCAACATAATGAAATTAGAACTTTCTTTGCCTTGACATGGTTTATGATATCAATGCTGTTTGCTGGGTGGTGATCCGAAATAATTTTTTATTTAGCTTTCCATTTTGGCATTTGTTTTCAGAAATGGTTTTTTGCAAAGTCAACTTCCAGAGAGGAGCTCATATTCATATTGTACAATAGTAGTTAGATTTAGCACATGGATGTAAAGGGTGTCAAGTGTATATCAGATTATACTTAATTTTTATTTTATCATATATCATATTTCACATGTTCTTCAGTATAAAGAGGGAATGAACCCCTCAGGATTTACACATTTCTGACCACTAGACTATCATTTCTTGTAGTAGGCACTACAGTCTGAAGATTTGGTTATTTGGCTTAATCTGTTAGCATGTCGCTTGCCGTGCCATATACTAGATGATTAATGTTCTCTTTTATGGATCCAATCTGTAATTCTTCTAAGGCCAATGTAAGTACTCTGTCACTTTTCTTATACTTTACTGTACTTTCTTTTATATTGATGGTTTGTTGCTTTGGCTTGCTTCTAATCATGTGTCGTACAATTTATTTACCTTACTTTGTTATCTTGTATTCTTGCGCCTCAATGTTAGGATCCTATCTGAGATGAGGACTATTGTCGTGGTGGTGTCACGGCAGATGCCATAAGATGGCTTAAGTTGGGGGCTCGCTAGGACGTTGGGGGATCCGGGGAGGGTGTGCGCGCTCAAGAAGCACGCATGAAGAACCACGAGGAACACGCAAGAACAAGCAAGAACGAGCAAAACCAAGAACAAGCAAAGCACACCAGGATGTACCCTGCTTCGGGGCCCTCTTGTGGAGGTAACACCCCTACTGCAGCACTAGCCTACTCTCTTTATATCTCAATGATAACAAGTACAAAGTGCTCCTTGAGCTGTATGAAGCAACAATGGTGAGAGCTCTAGGAGGAAGATGGAGCAAGGGGGGAAATGAGGCTTCTTCTTTTTCATCCCTCGCCCTGGAGGATGTGCTGGTCTATTTATACACTAACCGGATTACCATCCTGCCCCAGGCCGGAGATGATAATGGCATGGACAAGAGGAACAGGACAAGCTCTAGCTACTGTCACCCAGTCCAGCTCATTGTCAGTCCAACGGCAGGTCTATCTTTTCCTCTTTGAGCTTAAGCCAGCGTAGCCCACCGGAGCCTAGGCCACTGCCCTTTCCCGAATTAGCCGAGTCAGCGCCTAGGGCCTAGCGACCCGAAAAACCCGTGGCTCGACCTGGCTGTCTTCTGAGCCTCGGGCAGGAGGCCTGCAGGACCCGTGAACTTACTGACATTACTTGGCCTTTGTGCATTATCCGACATTGCCCTATGCCGGATCCTACCTGATCAACCCGGCTAAGTTAAGCCGGTATTCCTTCCTCTGATCCGGCAAGATCCCCTTCGGTCTCCCCCTGTACTTTAGCATGATTGAGAGCCAACTGACTTTCCCAAGTGATCCGGTCCAAGGGATCCGGCCCAAGAGATCCGGCTTGACCTTGATCCGGCCCACTCTTTACAGCTCTTAACACCACCTCTTTGCCCTACCCGGGGGCAGCCCCCCGACAGTAGTCCCCGAAGCTGGTGTGGTCCTACAGCCTTGGCTGAAGGGCCGTAGCAGGTTAAAAACTAACGCCATTAACCGAATCCCATATTACACAAACTTTTCTCAGGATTTCCCAGGACACTTGGCAGGGAATCTCTGCGCAAAGCCACGTAATCCGGGTCTTTGATTTGACATGCCACTGACAGCACATTATCCGGATCCACCAGGTACTTGAGTGCATTTGACTAAATAACCACGCCTCCTCGGTTTCTTCGTTGACCGGCGCACCCGATCCAGCGCGACCGCTTCCAATTCCGTAACCCTCCTTGTGCTTAAATGCACGGCCACAATTGCGACCACAGAGTTTCAGGCCACACTTGATCTGGCCACGCCCCGAAAACCGTGCGGTAGTGCGCCAGTTACCCGCGAGCGGCTATAAATAGGGGTGCAGAGGGTTTCTCTTCTTCCTCCCCGCACTCTCCACTCTGAAAGCTCCATCTGCGCCATTGCCGCCGCTGCGACCTCGCCCTTGCGATCTTGCCGTGCCGGAGACGTCGACGACGCCGGAAACCTCACACCAGAGCCGCGCACCGCGCCCTGCGCCGCCGTTTCTTCATCAGGCCTCTTCCTCGCCGTACTGCAACCGTAGTTCTTCATCCCCGGCCATGCTTCCCTCGAGCGAGTTCATCTTCCGCCATGAAGTTGTGCCCACTTTTTTTAGATTCACTAGCAAATGAATCCATTGCCAAGCCTTAGTGCATTTCCCCGATATTTTCAGGTTTTGCACTAGATTGCCCTAGTTTCACTTGCAACCGCTTGGGCAGTTCCGCCATGCTATTGAGTTAGGATTTAGTTTCTATTTTACCACCGCGGTAGATCTTGCGGAACCCTAGATTCACATGAAAACTTGTTTGTAGTTACCATCGAGTTACTTTTCCGAAACAACTAGGTAATTCAAACCGGGATAACTTCTACCGATTCGGTTACACCATTACCGATTTCTTCTGGACTTAGACATTCCGATCTCCTAACTCGGCTATCTCCTTTTTCTTGCAGGACTAATTCGGATATGCCGAAGCTGCCCCCCGGCAGTTGGGAGGGTTCCGATGTTACAAATGATGACCTGGAATGGCTGCTGAGCACCCGGCGTATAACACCTAAAGTTATATGCCGAAAACCGGGGAAGGAACTCGAACCGGTCACCCAACCGGGTGAACGCGTTGTATTTCTAGCGCACTTCGAGCGCGGATTCGGACTCCCGGCGAGTGACTTCTTCCGGGCTTTCCTAGACTTCTTTGGCCTGCAGCCTCACCACCTTCCGGCTAACGCCTTTGTCTCCCTGTCGGCTTTTACCTCCTTTACCGAGGGATATCTCGGTCTCTGGCCGACAGTCCAAACCTGGGCGAAGTACTTCCACCTCCGTAAACAGACTATCCCGGGCAGTGACCCGAAGTGATGACCGCTTGTGGTTCGGCTAGCATTACTCCGAGGGCGGGCTCCATCTTTCCCCGGATCACTGGCCTGGATACTTGCAAGAAATGGCAAAGGTCCTTCTTCTACGTGAAGAGCGCTGAAGGCCATGATGCTCTCAACTTGCCCGAGTTCAGATCGAGCCCCCCACAGCCGAATTAAACTTCAGATATGATCCGGCTGACACTCTTGCGGAGCTTCAAATCATACATCAAACTCTGGAGGATTTTCTGGAGAAGGGCCTGCTCTCGGACGATCTCCTCCGGACCTTCGTCTGTCGCCGGTCAGTCCTCTTCAACAACGTGAGCACAAGATTTGCCACATGAGTGGTCTGCTAGATCCTACCCGGATCAGCAAACATGACCTCACCAGAGCTTCCGTCAAGAGACGGGTAAACGCCATTGCCTACACCGAGATGTCGGACAAGTGGCGGTGGGGCGTGGAGCCGTTCCACCGAGATGCACTTCCCCACAGGTTAGTTCACCATTCTCCGAATAATCCATACTTCATCAAAATACCATCGGACTAATCCATATTTGCCTTGACCTACTGCAGCTGTTCGACCGCCAAATCACCGAAGATGGAGATCTCTCCACCAAAGTGTGGGGACCGGATCGCAGCCCGCTGCGCGAGGGCGAAGAGGATGCGGATACGGACGATTATTTGCCGATTCCGCGTGCCAAGCCCATCCGCAAGGGTAAGCAATCGACTATTTACAACATTTCCGAGATGAAGATGATGATTGCTGGATCCTAGATCCCATTGATGCTATTCCGATTTCATGGTCACCACCTTGTGTTCCAGCCAAACAGGATGCTCAAGGGACATCTCGGAAACGCGATGACGCGTCCGGATCAGATGCCCCTCAAGCCAAGAGAATGAAGAAAGCTGCCTCAAGCCGAATCGGCTCAAGCCCATGCCTACCACCAAGGGGTAATGCCAACTTAACTTCATTCGCTTTCCTCCTCTATTATCCGAGCCACCTTTATCCGAGTTAACTGTTTACTTTGCTCTATGTAGTGACGTCTCGTCACCGAGCAAACTCATTCATCCATTCTTTCTCCCATTCCTCCACTGGATACGGCCATGGAGCACCAGTCTCCTGAAAAGGCTGTCACCTCTCCCGCGCGTGCCACAACTGCCAAACTCCTCCGCCGACTCTCGTTCCAGAGTCGGTTATTGACCTGGAGAATGAGGAAATCTCGGCTCCTACCCGAGATTCAACTTGGCCACGTCCTCTGAAGGAGTTGGAGAAGGAAAAACTAAGACTTCGGCTAAGTCTTTGACTAAGCCGGATCCTCGCCCTACCCCAAGGCTCAAGCTCTGAATCAAGAGCAGCAGAAGAAGAAGAAAAAGCAGCAGCAACAACTCTCGAGAAGCAGCAGAAGCAGCAACAGGAAGTATTAAACCACCACACAAGCGTCCCAGAACCAACCGAGGCAGCCAGATCCAGCCAAGACCCCGGGCGCATCGCCTCTACCTAAGCCGACTCAAGCCGCCTCTGGCACAACTCCAACCACCTCGGATAAGCAGGTGGTTGCTAGCAAGCAGGTTTCCGCCACTCCATCAGCGACTCGGGTGCATGATCAACTCTCTGAGGCGATCACTCGCGCCCGACTTAGTGGCCAGGTTCTGCCGAATCTCCGCACTCCGAGCGGCGACAACCTCGGCTCCGCAGAGCAATTCGTTAAAGCTTGGAATGCTGCGGACCTTGCCGAAGGCTCAACTACTTCAGCGTCGCCACATCCGGCTGGCCCTAGCCGGATGTTTCAATCTCTACACTCTGTGCAGGCCTCGGTCGTGAAGCTAACCGGGTCTTCGAGGTAACTTTGCCGAATCCTGCTTTTATTTCATCATGATCAATCTGCACTATTCCCAGTCCCCGAGATTCGGGTCGAACGACTGATACTCCTCCGAGTAAGAAAGTCATTCGGCTTGAATCTCTAAAACTTGATCATGAATTTTGTCTTAGCCGAAAAAATCGTGGGACTCCCAGTCCCCGAGTCTCTTTTCCAATTGAGTCGGTCAACTTTTTTTTATCAATCTCGGGCCTCCAGTCCCCGAGATTCGTTTTGGCTCCATGCTGCTAGTCTCGGGTGCCAGTCCCCGAGACTCTTTTTACGCCATTAACCTTTTTCTTTCAGGAAACCACGACTGCTCGCAGCCGGATCTTTAAGCAGCTAGTCCTGCAACACCAGGCCCTCCAAACTTCCTTCGATGCGCAAGGTGAGGAGATGAAAAAGAAAGATCAGGAGCACAAGCGCGCTTTATCGGAGGAAAAGTCAGAAGTGACTCGGCTCCAGCGGGAGCTTGACCGGGTTGGAAAAGTGAAGGCCAAGCTCAAGAAAGACCGGGATTGCTGCAGAGTGAGAAAGATTCGATCCAGAAGGAGCGAGATACTTTCAAAGCCGGGCTTGCGAAGCGGGCCGAATTGGACAAGAAAATCCAAACGGTCGTTGCAGACGCTGAAGCCGAAGCTAAAGCGGCGAAAGATGATCTGGCTGCTCACAAGGCGGTCAGCGCGAAATGGCTGGCTGATCTTGCTAGCCTCAATGAAGACATGGATCGTAAGTTTGCCGAATCTCCTCTTCCTCCTCTGCTCTTATCCGACACATAATTTCGTGTTCCCTCTCGTTTAATTCGGTGTTAGCTTATCTGAATGTAGGAGAGTTTACCAGCATCCGGCTTCAAGCCGCCAAAGCTGTGAGAGATGCCCGAGCTGAGAGAGCTAAGTTAGCTGGAGCTCCCCTACCAGAGACGTGGGATATCGAAGATCACATTACTGCACTTAAAGCTCGGATTGCTCCTTTGAAGGAGTCCCACATTGATCTGTTCAATGCAAGTCTCAAAGCTCACCGAGTCTTGTTTCCTGAAGCCGGCAAGTCCGGTCTGCGGACGAGCTAATCAAAGACCTGGATCAGGCGAAGACCCGGTTAAAGCAGTGGAGATCTTCGTCCGCCCGCGCTGGTGCTGACGCAGTTTGCTATTTATCATGTCTTGGTATGAGCTGATTGATCTCGCCAAAGTGCGCTCACTTCGCGAGGGTTCTTCATGGGCTTCAGATCCGAACCGGATCAAGATCCGCGAAGAAGCTGCCAACTTTATGGCCGAATTTGCAAACACAAGCATCTTGATCTGGACGCTCCGGTCTACTCGGATGGGGAAGAATCTGAAGAAGAGGAATCGGACGATGCCTCCCTTGACGAATACGCCGAGTCTGAGGGCGAGTCTGGTGATTCGGCTAACTCTGCCGAACAACCTCGTATCAAGTCCACCAAGTGCCAGCTTCCGACTCGGCCAAGACTGCCGAACAATCTCCGCCAAGACTTCCAAGACGCCAGCCACTGACTCGGCTGAGAGCCGAACAAGCTTTAGTCAAGACCGCCAAGACTTCAGTTGATCCGGATGCTTCCGAGTCTGCCAAGCCTTCAAGCTCTCCGTCCAAGGTCATTCCTGCAAGTGAGGGTCCTCTTTCAACCGAGGTTCCTCCATCATCCGAGTCATCCCTGCAACCGAGTCTCCTGCAACCAGGCTCCTTCTTCCTGAATTATCTTAATGAAAAACATTAAATCCCCGGTATGCCGGGAGCAGATGTAATATACAATTTAAGTTCTTCCGAGACTACTTTTATTTTGCTTAATGTGATCCGGACTAGGTTTATGTTGGATCATCTTAAACCGAGTCCCCGAGTCTGTTTTCTTGTTTACTATTTTTGCCGAATCTTTGCTCTTGTCTACCTTTTAGGTGTTGACAGTCGAGTCACAAGATAGGAATCATAGCATACAATACTTGAAACATGCGAGTTGTGGTTTAGAATCATCTAACATAAACAAAAAAGAAATAACAGGGGTTAGTAAACGACATGTGCCGAATCGGTTTTGGACCGAGTCCCCGAGTCCATTTTCATGTTTCCCATATTCCCCACCTCTGCTCTTGACTACCATTTTGGTGTTTGTCAGTCGAGTCACGAGATCAACAACACAGCATACATTACTTGAATTTTGGGACGAGGTTCAAAGCAATCCGACACATGAACGGTATGGACAAAACAGTAATAAAAAACACATGCATAAGGACGAGGCAGTCCCCGAGTCCAGACTCGGATTGCCGAAATTTCATTTATGATAAACTGAGATACATACATTGCGCCCCTTAAGAGTAAAAGGGTCGAAGCAGAGCTACATTCCAGGGTCGCTTGGTTTCTTCTCCGGGTCTGTCCAGGCCATCCTTCCTTGGTTCCTGTGCGTCTACAAGGTAGTACGAGTCATTGTGCATAGCCTTGCTCACAATGAATGGTCCCTCCCATGGAGGTGATAACTTGTGTCGGCCTTTGCTGCGCTGCACCAGCCTTAGTACTAGATCTCCCTCATGAAACACTCGAGGGCTGATCTTCCGACTATGATAACGTCGGAGACCCTGCTGTATACTGCTGTCCGAGATAGGGCCAATTCTCTTGCTTCCTCTAGCAGATCCACTGCATCTTCCCGGGCCTCTTTTGCCTCGGTTTCGGTATACATTGTCACCCTTGGTGCATCATATTCTATGTCAGTGGGTAGCACTGCTTCTGCCCCATATACCAGAAAAAATGGCGTATAGCCAGTTGACCGATTCGGCGTGGTCCTTAGACCCCATAGTACTGATGGTATCTCATCTATCCAGCACCCCGGAGTCTTTACCAGAGGTTCTATTAACCGGCTTTTATCCCAGCTAATACCAAAGCATTTGATCTTTCCACCTGTCCATTGGACTCTGGGTGTGCCACTGAGGCTATGTCTAACCGGATCCCCTTATCATGCAGAATCGGGCAAACTCTCCCACAGCAAAGTTCGTGCCATTATCCGAGATGATGCTATGGGGGTAACCGTATCTCAAAATGATTTCTTTCAGGAAAGTTACAGCCGAATGACCATCCACTTTCCGGATTGGTTTCACCTCTATCCACTTGGTGAACTTATCCACCATCACCAGCATATGTGTCATGTTACCCTAGCCGGCTTGAATTCTCCCACCATATCCAAACACCACACAGCAAACGGCCAAGTGATAGGAATTGTTTTGAGCGCCGATGCGGGTAGGTGTGTCTGCTTGGCAAACCTTTGGCATCCTTCACATTTTCGGACTATGTCCTCTGCATCTGCATGAGCAGTGGGCCAGTAAAACCCATGCCGGAATACTTAGCCACCAGGGCTCTTGTACTGCAATGATGCCCACATTCTCCTTGATGTATCTCCAGGAGCATCTCCTTGCCCTCGGCTGGCTCCACGCAACGTTGTAGCACCTCGGTTGCACTCCTTTTGTATAACTCCTTGTTTATGATGGTGTAACCCTTGGACCTCCTCTGCACTCGCCTAGCTTCGGTTTCATCATTTGGCAAACTCCCCTCCGACATGAACTTCATGATTTCTTCAGCCCACTCCGGTACTGGATGCAAAGGGAATAAGTGCTCATCTATTTCCACTGGTTCGGCCGCCATTATTTCTTCTATCAGTCTCTGTCCATTCCCTAAGATTCGGTTAGCACCATCTTCCTCTCTTCTCTCTTCCCTAAGATTTGGTAGCATTCCCCGAGTCTCGGTGCGCAGTCCCCGAGTCTCGCCATGCAGTCCCCGGGTCTTCCCAAATGTACCCGACATCAACATTCATAGGAACAGCTTCAGATTCTTGCTTTGGGATAAAAATTGACTCGGAATCAGGTGAAGGCTTGATTGAAGGGATCCTTAGGTGATTCAAGGATATCCCGGGTGGGATTGCATCCCTAGACGACCCGAGTTTTGACAGGATATCAGCAGCTTCGTTCTCCAGCCGAGGTATGTGCTTGTACTCGCAGCCTTCAAAAAATCCTGAAATTTTCTGGACATGAAATCGATATAGTGCCATATTGGCATCAAGGGCATCCCAATTTCCAGAAGACTGCTGCACCACTAAATCTGAATCACCAAAACATTCTATCCGGCGGATGCCGATGTCCTTAGCCACATTAAGCCCATGGATCAGTGCCTCATATTCGGCCACATTGTTTGATGCTGAGAAATGAATCTGCAACACATATCGCAACTGATCTTGCTTCGGTGATGTGAGTACTATCCCAGCACCAGTCCGATTTTGGTTTTGGAGCCATCAAAGTGCAACTTCCAGTAATTGTAATCCGGCTTGGGTGGCTCATACTGCATCTCGGCCCAGTCACAAAGGAAATCCGGTAAAGCCTGAGACTTGATAGCATCTCTTCTCTCATAATGCGGGGTGTAAGGAGACACTTCTATTGCCCATTTGGCAACTCGGCCAGTCGCATCTTTGCACCCAATGATCTCCGAGATTGGAGCTTCGCATACTACGGTGATCGGGTGCTCCTGGAAGTAATGTTTCAACTTCTTGGCCGCCAGGTATACACCATATGTCATCTTCTGGTAGTGAGGATAATTCTGCTTTGAGGTTGAGATCACCTCGCTTAAATAGTACACCGGTCTCTGCACGGATTTACCCTCCTCTTCTCGCTCTACCACTATCACCACACTTACGACCCGGTTAGTGGCCGCAATGTAAAGTAGCATTGGCTCATTCGGCAAAGGTGATGCCAAAATTGGTGCAGTGGACAACATCTTTTTTAATTCATTGAAAGCCGAGTCTGCCTGCGGGGTCCATGTGAACCCGGTGCTCTTTTTCATCAATTGATACAAGGGCAAGGCTTTTTCTCCTAGCCGACTCACAAACCGACTCAACGAGGCTAGACACCCGGTGAACTTTTGTACATCTTTTAGACATTTAGGCAATTTCATGTTTTCTATGGCTCGGATCTTAGCCGGATTCACCTCAATACCTCGGCTCGATACAAGGAAACCGAGCAACTTTCCAGCCGGGACACCAAAGGTGCATTTATCCGGATTCAATTTTAACCGATACTTTCTCAAGTTCACAAATGTTTCCTCGAGATCCTCGAGGAGAGTGCGTTTTTCTTTAGTTTTGATGACGATATCATCGACATACACTTGCACATTTTTGCCCATTTGAGAGTGTAAGCATTTCTGCATACATCTCTGATAAGTTGCACCGGCATTTCTCAAACCGAAACACATGACACGATAGCAATACGCCCCATACGGGGTAATAAAAGCAGTCTTTATTTGATCTTTGGGGTTCAGTGGTATCTGGTGAAAACCAGAGTACGCATCAATAAAAGACAACAACTCACACCCAGCAGTAGAATCGATCACTTGATCAATCCGAGGTAAAGGAAAGGGATCCTTCGGGCACGCCTTGTTCAGGTTGGTGAAGTCGATGCACATACGCCACACCTTGACCACCGCTGGTTCGTCCTTCTTCTTCTCTACCAGAACCGGATTGGATATCCAGTCTGGATGCAACACCTCCATAATGAATCCGGCTGCAAGTAGCTTAGCCAGCTCATCAAGCACCACTTTTCTTCGATCGTCTGAAAGACGCCGAGTCGGTTGCCTCACCGGCTTCACATCCGGCCTGACAAATAAAGAGTGCTCTGCCAACTCCCTCGGAACACCAGGCAGGTCCTTAGCCGACCATGCAAAGATATCCCGATTCTCACGGAGGAAGTGACAGAGCGCGCTTTCCTATTTCTCGCCCAATCCGGCACCAATGATGGCCATGCGCTCCGGATTCTCCGGGTCAATGGGGATCTTCTTTGTCTCCTTGGGCACCTCAAATGTTGCACCTGCATCCGGATTGGTCATAGCCAGCACGCCGAGCTGAGCTGACTTCGCCATCGCCACTACTTCATGCATCTTGCTCTTCTCAGCTTGGATCACCAACGACTCGGCTAAGGTGGAACCAACCGTGGCACACTGTATGGCCTTCTTGTAATCTCCCGCAACGGTGATGATACCATTCGGGCCAGGCATCTTCATCTTGAGGTAGGCCACATGAGTGGATATCATGAACTTGGCTAATGCCGGCCTGCCGAGCAGAGCATGGTATGGGCTCTCCAAGTCTACCACCTCGAATTCGAGACTCTCAAGTCTGTGATTGTCCTTGGTACCAAACAGCACATCTACCCAGATCTTACCCATTGGGGAACAAGACACCCGGGTACTATACCATGGAAGGTACAACTGCTCTGCTGCAACTGATTCGGCGAATAACCCAACTTGACCATTGTGTCCCGATACATGATGTTTATAGCACTGCCATTGTCAACCAAGACTCGAGTGAATTTCACATTAATCTTGGTCCAACCAAAGTCGGATCCACCACCAGTGCGTAGTTTCCTGGGCTTGGCATAACCCTGGGATTATCAGCCCTGCTCCAAGTGATCTCCTGCTCGGACCAGTTCAGGTATTTTGGGACTGCTGGTGTGACTGCATTCACCTCCTTCGCCCTTCGCAGCTGACTTTTCTTGTCAGTTGGCTCGGTCACAAAAACCACATAACTTTGATGAGCTCCTTGTAATCATTTCCGGGGTATCCACCTTGCCGACTCGGACCAGCATTGTTGTTGTTGCCTCCCATATTTACCAGGTTAACCGGCTTTGTGGCTGCCGGCCTTGGAGCTCCTTCGTTCACCGGGGTTGCATTGGCTCCGGATAAAGGCGTATTTGGCCTGAAATTCGGTCTAGGAGCACCTCTCTGAGGTGGCCCTCTCTGACCTTCCGCCTGGATGCGATGATGCCAGCTACAATTCCGAGTTGAATGATTGGCCGGCTTGCGTGGGTCTGTTGTGTGATAACGGCAAGGCCCATCTATCATTGCCTCAAAAGTTAGAGGTGGACTCGGTCCATCCCACACTTTCTTTGCCCAGGCACCTTGATTCGGCCTCCAAGCTGGACCCTCATTTTTGGTCTCTGGCTATCTCCTGCTCAGGATGATCCATATTTACTGCAGCAACCTGATCTGAACCGTATCTATAATCCGGATCTCTCCTCTTATAACCGAACTCATGTCGGTCACTGGGCCTCAATGGTCCTGTTCGGTTGTTGACCGGTTGCCTCCTGCTTGTTCCCACCGCATCCAACGCTGGCTGCGTCGGATCGCCAAGAGCATATGTATCTGCTATCCGGATCATTTCCGCCAGGGTCTTTGGCATATCCCTCTGGAGCTTCTGCCAAAGCGGGGTGCCATGTCGGCAACCCTGCGCAAACCAAGAAATGGCCTGCTCCTCCACGACACCTTCACAAGAATTGCGAATGTTGCTCCACCGAGTCAAAAATTCTCGGTCTGTCTCCCGCTCTTCCTGCCTGCACGCAGACAAGAGCTGAGGTCGGTTTGGCCTCTTGTAAGTGCTGGAGAAGTTGCTGTAAAACGCCTGCTCCAAATCCATCCAAGAGTTGATACTACCCTCTGGTAAGTTATTCAGCCAAATCCGGGCTGGCCCTTCCAACATATGCGGGAGATACCGGACCGCCCATCGGCGATTGCCCCCCGCAATGTGCACCGAGGATACATAGTCTATCAGCCAATCCTGCGGCTTAGTGCTGCCGTTATACGGCTTTGTGATTCGGCCAAGCTGAAACAACGGCACGTTCGGCTCGTTCATGATCCGAGGCCCAAAGCATGGAGGACCTGGTGGGCCTTGCTCTTCCAGCTTCTCGGACTGGTAAATCCTATCCAACTTGAGACGCTGATCATCCGGATCCAATGTCCGAGGTCCCAGCCTGGATGCAAGTGCATTATCATACGTTTGGTATCCGGCTCGCGCCATAGCCGAATTACCATCATCATAGCGGTAGCCCGCCTGGCCACCACCTTGCTGCTGCGCTTGCACCATTACTTGCTGCTCCTGCCGGGGTTGATTCTGCCCAGGAGGACGAGGTGGTTGACCTCGGCCAGCCGAATTACCCCTTCCGGCTCCCGGATTGCCTTGACCGCCATTGTTTCTGCTCTGGCCACCTCTTCCTTGAGCAGCTAGCTGCTTGCCGGCATACTCAGCATCATAGGCCTGCAGCTGTTTGCTCTTGCCCGAATTCACGCTTTGGGCCCGGTCAACTCCGACATGCGGGGATGACGCTTGCCCCTTGGATCTCTGGCTAACAGCCTTAGCCGACACTACTACCCGAGAACCACCAGCGTCCGGATTAGCTTTCCGGTAAGCCTCATTCTGCCGGTTACACACATCAACCAGCTCATTGACCCTCTCTGCCTGCTTGCGCCAAGCATCCCCGGTTAATGTGGTCAACTCGGCTCGCGCTGCCGCTGCAGCCCTAAGATTCTTGGCCGGGGAGCTATACACCGGCTTGCCTGTACCCGATCTATGACTAGTAGCCTTACTCGAGCTCGATCTTGCGGCTCTAGCTAACTCGTCATTGAGGTCCTTACCCCTGTTACGCAAATCTGCTCTCTTGCGTGGGTGAGGCACTACCGGAGTGAAACCATCGGTGATACCATTGGCAGCATTATATTCTCTCATGTCTCTATCAAATGCTTGCCTAGACTCTACCACTAACCGGGCTTCTCTTTGCAACCTCAGGCGCTCTGCCTCTAACTGAGCTATAGTAAGCTCTACGTTTGCCCCAGGTGCCACTGGCCGAGCTAACTTTTCCAGGACATCCTCTAAGGGAGCCTCCCTACTTGACATGCCAAGTGGGCCAACCGGATCCGGTTTCTCCTTTGGGAACTTCGCCGTCCGAGCCGGCTTGTCACCGGATCGGTTGGCGTGACCAGTACCTCGGGCATGCTATTGCCGGCATCTCCTTTGCCTGCTCCAGCACTTGGTCCGGTCATCATCACCTCCACGCTACTCCCGGGGCGAGCGCTACGCCGTCCGAGAGCTGCGCGGAAAGAAGGAGGGTCCTCGGCCACGAGCACCTGCGCCGGGTACTCGCGGACAAGCTCGGTGGTGACGTAGGTGAGGAAGCTGCCGAACTGGATGAAGCATCCATCCACAGGGAGTGGCCTCCCGCGAAGCAGCCGGCGTTGTCGCTGATGAAGGTGAACCCGCCGTAGTTGCAGACGAGCCCGGACAGCACACGCACGCCGGAGCTGGTGACGGAACCCGTCCGGATGGAAACCCCAGCCAACGCCACTGCTTGCCCCACGGTGGGCGCCAACTGTCGTGGTGGTGTCACGGCAGATGCCATAGGATGGCTTAAGTTGGGGGCTCGCTAGGACGTTGGGGGATCCGGGGAGGGTGTGCGCGCTCAAGAAGCACGCATGAAGAACAACGAAGAACACGCAAGAACAAGCAAGAACGAGCAAAACCAAGAACAACCAAAGCACACCAAGATGTACCCTGCTTCGGGGCCCTCTTGTGGAGGTAACACCCCTACTGCAGCACTAGCCTACTCTCTTTATATCTCAATGATGACAAGTACAAAGTGCTCCTTGAGCTGTATGAAGCAACAATGGTGAGAGCTCTAGGAGGAAGATGGAGCAAGGGGGGAAATGAGGCTTCTTCTTCGTCCCTCGCCCTGGAGGATGTGCTGGTCTATTTATACACTAACCGGATTACCATTCTGCCCCTGGCCGGAGATGATAATGGCATGGACAAGAGGAACAGGACAAGCTCTGGCTACTGTCACTCAGTCCAGCTCATTGTCAGTCCAACGGCAGGTCTATCTTTTCCTCTTTGAGCTTAAGCCAGCGTAGCCCACCGGAGCCTAGGCCACTGCCCTTTCCCGAATTAGCCGAGTCAGCGCCTAGGGCCTAGCGACCCGGAAAACCCGTGGCTCGACCTGGCTGTCTTCTGAGCCTCGGGCAGGAGGCCTGCAGGACCCGTGAACTTACTGACATTACTTGGCCTTTGTGCATTATCCGACATTGCCCTATGCCGGATCCTTCCTGACCAACCCGGCTAAGTTAAGCCGTATTCCTTCCTCTGATCCGGCAAGACTTTCCGGATCCCCTTCGGTCTCCCCTGTACTTTAGCATGATTGAGAGCCAACTGACTTTCCCAAGTGATCCGGTCCAAGGGATCCGGCCCAAGAGATCCGGCTTGACCTTGATCCGGCCCACTCTTTACAGCTCTTAACACCACCTCTTTGCCCTACCCGGGGGCAGCCCCCCGACAACTATGCAATAGCAATATGCATTGGAGGGCAAACAGTTTCACCATATGGGGCTACATTTAACTGGAAAGTGATTTTTTTGTTGAACTCATTTCCCTTAAAAGTGTCCAGATTCAGTCCTAACTCCATGATGAGATGTGTGTCTGTGTGTGCGCGCGCGGGCACTGTCGTTTTTGACAAACTATTAAGTTATCATGTGTCATATTAGTATAGTGAAAACTACTATGCTCTTATTCTTGTGCTTGGGAATTTCTGTATTTTATTTCTCCATCTCTAAGATGGCTTAGACCTAATCAGGTGATACCCAATTTTAGTTACCGCATGAAATGGTAACCATCATAGTTGCTTTTTTTATCGATGTGGACATTCAGCGGCTCCTTGAAAGGCTCGGTACTAAAAATACGATTGCTGATAGAAGGTTGACAGTTCTGACGACATGAAGAAAAGTAGAGGACATTTATTATTTGCTAAGTAGCTGATTTTTGTCACGATGATATCAATTTCCGTATATTAGCTCATCAATAGGATGATGAAATAGTAGTTATTCTCTTTTAAAATCAGGTTGCTTTTCATAATCTGTATAAAATGTGACAACCACGGGCGAAAAATTCAAAGAAGAAACAAGCGCCGCGCGGCGAGCCCCGCCGTTCGAATCTAGTTATACAGATTCAAGGGCGTCAAGGGTTACAACGAGGCAGAGCGAGAGCGCTGTTGTAGGTTTCTCATGAGATTTTCAGTAGTAGATGAGGATGGGCGCATTTGGTGCTCATAATTGATGGTTGGTAGTAGCTGTATAGTGAAGATGGCATGATGAAGAGGGCAGTGGACTCATATGCTACGGAGATGTTTGAGCTAGCTTCATATGTCATCTTCCATCGAGTTCAATCTAACATTGTAACTCACCGAAGAAACGCATGTCATAATCATATTCACCATATCTCCTTGCAAAACCCATCTTTAATATAACTTTTTCCAGATTGATCCGTTCAAATCGCATATCTAGTTTCACAACACACGATCGTGCTCTATTGTGTATAAGCCCGTAATGTATGTTGCTTTTATGGGCCTTAAGACAGAGACTGGATTAACTGGGCTCAATTGGGCTGGCCACACGGAACATGCCTCGTGTAGAAAAAGAAGCATACAGAACAGAGAAAAAAAGAGAACATAATTCTGTTAAGGAAACTTCTAATAGAAATCTGTTAAGAAAAGTATACAAAAAAAGATATCCTACAAATCTAATAGAAATATTACGCGCAATGTTCACACTGTTCATACAAAAACACAATGTTCAGACAAGAAAGATACTGAAGAACAGACTGCAATATATTTAAACGCTACTCTAGCGACAGCAAGTTACTACTTGTACTTAATATAAGAAAGATACTGAACCGTTTTGGCTCCCGGGAGAATATGCTCCCGGTATTTTCAAAAAAAATCAAAATTTGAAAACTTATCAAAAAAATCTGAAACAAATCATGCACGTACCTGACCATGGTACGCACCACCGTGTTTTTTTTCGCGCCGAAATGACATCGTACGCGCCCTGTACAAAAATGACAAAGTTCCTGTCAGAAAATGAGATCTAAAAATTTGAATTTCTTACAGGAAATTTGTCATTTTTGTACAGGGCGCGTAAGATGTCATTTCGGCGCGAAAAAAAAACACGTTGGTGCGTACCATGGTCAGGTACGTGCATGATTTTTTTCAGATTTTTTGATAAGTTTTCAAATTTTGAATTTTTTTGAAAATACCGGGAGCATATGCTCCCGGGTGCCAATGCGAATTTCCCCTGAAGAACAGACTGCAATATATTTAAACGCTACTCTAGCGACAGCAAGTTACTACTTGTACTGAATAAGAACTTTTGAATTTGCAGTCATGGTTACAAAAAAGCTTAGTTATTCAATCTCATTCTCAACGGTAATACCACTAATTAGATAGGAGTAACCTGCAGCATTAATCACCACCACAGCTGCACCGCGATCACTACTGCTCACGGCTGGGGAGCGTGCGCAAGCCCATAGGCAACCCAGCCGCCCCAGGCTGGAATGGCGCCTTGACAGGGGATGACGGCGGCGGCAAAAGCGACTTGGACGATGCCGCCGGCGAAGCAGCAGTGGCTTCCGAACAGGGCAGTGTAGACGAGGCGGACCGACAGCATCCCCGTGGCCTCGGCGATGCAGAGCGCCACGAAGGAGGCCACCCGGCAGGGCCGCCCGTGGATGCCAGAGCCAGCATCGCCGCCAGCAATTGGACCGCGCTGCACATCGTCATCGTCATATGGGCAATGTGGTGGAACTGGAGCTGGGCGATGTAAAACTCCACGTTGGTGAGCATCGGGCATGTCTCCATGCACTGCCACAAGAACACAAGCAGATCCATAGTTAGCATGCGTAAGCCGTAAGGAGATCAGATCATCGAGTAGAGAGTGTAGAGAGGTGGTTCAGTTCATGAGCACAAGAAAACTACGCTAGGTTCGATTTAGCTGGCTCACCTGACCGAAATGGTCTGCATTTTGTTCTTTCAGCAGCAGGAACACGAAAAAGGCTACCGCCCCATGGGAAAAGGCGAACAATGCAACCGACCGCGCCGTATCTTTGGTCGACCGGAGGAAGCCGCTCGCGCCGGTCACCGCCATGTCCCGCATCTCACCTCCCTCTCTGGCCATCTCTCTCGCTCTGTCTACCTTTGGCTGCAATGTGAGATCTATCGAGGTGAAGATGTGTGAAAGAGGCGAGAAACAAAATGAACTGGCTGAGACTTGAACTAGCGAGCACCTGGTCTTCAAGAACGAAATGTGGACAGCTACCACACGAGTGCAAGTACGGAAGGCCATCGTCCTAGCTGACTGTACAAGCACAAACAGACGCATGTGATGGCTCAATCGTGCAGCCATTACTTAGCCAAGAACTGCAAGGGCATCTCCTGTAAAACAGTGTACTGATGTTGCACGTAGTGGCTCGGTAAAACAAAGCAGAAATGCCATTGTAAAAGGCGTTTGGATCAAAGGTAGTAGGGCACGTACTATGCCCCGTGCTCCATTTTCTTTGATCGTTCACAAGTCAATTTCAGCTGCCCAAATGGGCTACAGCCTACACATGACGTAAAAGCATATAGTGCAGGGGAGAAACAACACGCGATCCATGACTTTATAGTTTATACAGCCGATGAGGCAAACATGCACAAACAGTATGGGTAGCGTGAACTCAGAAGGACTTGGCCTGTCAAGAATGGCAAGGGTGCCAAGAGGGAAACGAGAAATTTGACCTTTATCGAAAATTCCAGCCGAAAATGACTGTCCCGGAAAACAATTTCGTATCGTACCCCTTTGCTCAAGGCCCTACATTGTTGTACTGCTCACCCCAGGCGAAAGCATTGAATTTCCGAGATAACTTGAAACTTGAATTCAATGTGGACTGGGTAAACGCCCTAAACCATGGCGCCGTGACGTTGTTCTCTATGACCTCGGTCAAGACCCCAGTTCGAGGCGTAGAGCTTGAACAATAATAGACGGAAACTCAAAAATGAAGGTCGATCGAGCTCAACACTGTTGCACGAATTAACTTAATAAACCAAATCGGAAACGCCACAATAAAAGACTCCTGGAATGGATGAGTAGCCGTGCAAAGTACTACTAGCGCAACGCGCTCCTCAGCAGAAATTTCCTTGGATCGGTAGGTCACAGCCTCACAGGTCCATTTCAGCTGCCAGAATAGAAATGCCGAAATGGTGCTATAAGATGGACGTAAAAGCACAGTGCAGCTGGCAACACGGTCGATCCATGACTTTATACACGCGATGAGACAAACATGCTTAGATATCGACAATTATCTAAGCTTGTGATAACGTCCGTCTAGCCTAAAGAAGTTGATATTTATTCTGCCACTCGCCATTGTTGTGTGCTAGTATATGCTAGTTTATCTTTCTATAATCTCAAGATCAGAAATCACTTATCTTTTAATTTACCTTCGTAACAATTCTTCTGACACATGCCTCCAATCCACACAGCAGGGTACGAGTGTATCCTAATTGCAACATCCGAAGCTGAAATATCTGTGGCCATAACTTAAAAAAGTATATTTGTACCACTTAAATCCTACCGCGATTACAAATCTATGAAGAGGTTAAACAAGCAAGCTAACCGCACGGAATGGTAAGTAGAGACTGGCGCAAATTGAGACAGAAGTACTCCCTCCGTCCAAAAATAAATGTCTCAAGTTTGCCCACATCCACTTTTGAACAAATTTGAGACACTTATTTTTGGACGGAGGGAGTATATGGTATTATCGACTAGAAACCCAACAAGATGCGATGCGAGGACGACCTGAGACGGCGGCGATCGAGCGGCGCCATCGCGGCAGGCCGTGACGCGGACGGAAGCGTTGACAAGTCGGCATGGGATATACAGAGGTCGAGCCGCACGCCAACGACGGAAGAGGAGCGGAGGGGGGCGGCCATCGCCGGTTGCTGGACTCGGTAGAGATTTGGAGGTAGACGAAGGAGACGATGGTGCTCTATTGTGTAAGCCCGTAATGTATGTTGTTTTTTTTTTTTTGACAGGGGTAATGTATGTTGTTTTTGTGGGCCTTAAGACACAGAATGGATTCACCGGGTTGAATTGGGCTTGCCATCTGGAACATGATGCGTGTAGAGAAAAAAAGAAGCATACATAACAAGATTCTGCCAAGGAAACTTCTAAAAAAAATCTGCTAAGAAAATTATATGAAACAAAATCTCCTATAAATCTATAGAACAAAGTACGATCTGGAAAGAGATTGGGCGCAACGTTCACACTGTTCATACAAAAACATGTTCACATAGCTTAGAAATCCACAATGTTCAGATAAGAAGATAAGAAAGACACTGAAGAACAGACAGCAATATATTTCAACAGTACTACAGCGACAGCAAGTTGATACTAGTACTGAAGGACTTCAGAATCTGCAGTCATGGTCACAACTAAGCTTAGTTATTGAATCTCATTCTCCAAAGTAGTAGTAGTACCACTAATTAGATAACCTGCAGCACTAATCACCACCACAGCTGCACCACGTCCACTACTGCTCACGGCAGATGGGCGTGCGCAAGCTCGGACGAAACCCAGCCGCCCCAGAACGGAATGGCGAGTTGACAGAGGACGACAGCGACGGCAGAAGCGACCTGGACGATGCCGCCGGTGAAGCAGCAGTGGCTGCCGAAGATGGCGGTGTAGACGAGGCGGGTTGATAGCATCCCCGTGGCCACGTCGATGCAGCACGCCGTGAAGGAGGCCGCCTGGCGGGTCCGCCCCGTGGATGCCAGAGCCATCGCCGCCGCCAGCATTTGGACCACGCAGCAGACCTTCATCGTCAACTGGAAGATGTGGGGGAACAAGGCACTGCAAAACTCCACGATGGTGAGCGCCGGGCATGCCTCCATGCACTGCATGCCACAAGAAAAACCGTAGTTAGCATGCGTAAGGAGATCAGGTTAGATCAGATCATCAGGAGAGAGTGTAGACTGTGTAGAGGTTTTGCAGCCGGTTAAGTTCACCAGCACAAGGAAAGTGCACTAGGTTTAATTTAGCTGGCTCACCTGATAGTAATGTTCTTCAGTGGCTCCTTCCAGCACCAGGAACACGATAAGGGCTACCGCCGCATGGACCAAGGCGAACCATGCAACCGAACGCGCCTTCTCTTTGGCTGACCGGACGAGGCAGCTCGAGCCAGTGACGGGCACCAAGGCTGCTATGCTCCGGATCTCTTCTCCCCCTCTAGCCATCTCTCTCGCTCTGACTAGTGTCTGCTACCTTGGGCTTCAGTGTGAGGTGGGAAGATGTGTGGGAAGAGGCGAGAAACAAAATGAACTGGCTGACAATTGAACTAGCGAGCACCTGTTCTTGAAGAACGAAATGGACAGCTACCACGCGAGTGCAAGTACGGAAGGCCATCATGCTAGCTGATTGTACAAGCAGACGCATGTGATGGCTCAATCCTGCAGCCATTACTTAGCCAAGAACTGCAAGGGCATCTCGTAGGTGCAGCAAAGCTCAAACGCCACAAATGTGCTAGCTCCTGTGTAAAACAGTACGTGCCTTTAGGTACTCATGTTGCACGTAGTAACTCGGTAAAACAAAGCAGAAATGCCACGATAAAGGCGTTTGGATCCAAGGTAGTAGGGCAGGTACTATGCCCCTCTGCGGAAATTTTCTTAGATCAGTCACAAGTCCATTTCAGCTGCCCGACATAGAAATGCCGAAATGGTGCTATATATAACATCAAAGTCAAAGCATATAGTGCAGGCCAGGTAGGAAAAACAGTCTAATTTGTTTTGGCGATTGGCAGAGAACACAGCCAACCCACGACTTCATACATGTGATTAGGCAAACATGCACAAACACACGTGTTTAAGCGTGTGATGTGGGGAGCGCCTTTCTATCCTGTCCTACGGCCTGAACTCCAAAGGACTTGTCCTCTCTAGAATGTCAAATGGCCGATAAATATGACGCTTATCGAAAATTCCAGCCGAAAATGAACTGTCCCGGAAAACAATTTCGTATCGTACCCCTTTTCTCATCCCCTACATTGTTGTACTGCTCACCCCAGGTGAAAGCATTCAACTTCCGAGATAACTTGACACTTGAATTCAATGTGGATAGGGTAAACACCCCAAACAAAGGCATTGAGGTGCTTAAGTAAAAAGCTCAACGCTATGAACCATGGCGTTGTTCTCTTCGGCCAACACCCTGGTTCATAGAATTGAGCTTGACCAATGCCTGGAAACTCAAAAATGAAGGCTGAGCTCCATTGAGTCTTTTCTTTCAACATTTTAAAGTTTTTAAAAAAATCTTAAAAAGGCATGGTGTTGTACTCAGTGATGTATAATACAAGTGTGCGAAATTTCAATTTGAAATATTTTATATTCTAGACTACAAAAAAAGGCAAAATTGTGGATGTGAGTATAATAAACAATGCATATTTCAAAGTGTGGATCTACGACCATCAAATATAAGTAGGGGGTAGGGTGGCAGGGGATCTCCCGGCCTTAATCCCCTCGGAGGAACTGCCTAGATCCTGCGCAAATGGAAATTTCATTGATAAGACCTCCTCAATTGTAGCCAATATTTTATTGCGAATAATTCCGACAACCTCAAGAGAAAAAAAGGCATTTACTTATTATAGAGATGGTGCGATTTGACAAGTGTCATCTTCCATCGAGTTGAATCTAATATTGTAACTCAACGAAGAAACACATGTCATAATCATATTCACCTATATCTCCTTGCAATTAATACCCATCTTGAACATAATTTTTTTTCTAGATTGAGCTGTTCAAATCGCATATCTAGTTTCACAGCACATTGACATTCAGAGCACTGGGCAGAAATCACATTGCGTCAGCATCCGCGAGGACCATCGCAATGCTTTGTTTTAATTAAACAGTCGGATTCCCCTTGTCCGTACCAGTTCTGAGTCAACTGTTTCATGCTCGGGGAAAGCCCCCGAAGGGACAATTCCCGGTCCGTCCCCCGGCCGGCACGCGGCGACCCGTTCTATAATGAATAGGCAGAGCTCCTGCCAGGTTTTCGCTAAAAAAGTTTCACAGCACATACCCTTCTTTCCATTTTTCTTTTTCATAGCATATGGACGTTATATGCTTGTGGAATGTTGTTTGTTATAATCCTCCCGGGAAGAAACGTGCTTTGATGGTCACTTATAATCACTGACGAATAAATCTTCAGCCGGTTGGCTAACATATTTAATTTAACCTTGCGGACAACATTATTCCATCGACTTATAGACGAAATCGCAAGAGGATAGCTGTGTAGTTCTTTCTATATGCCTGGTGCCACCTCTCAATCTGCTCGTGTTAGCTTGCTCAATAGTAGATTTTCATAGTCCTAGATCTTCTGTGTCCTTCCCAGGATTTAGCGTTTATTTTCGTTCGGTTTGATGTGTTTTGGCAGAAAGCAGGTTTGTCCTGTGTACTGCTCTAAAAGTTTGTGTGGCGTTTCTGACACTTCATTTTCTTCAATGAAATTAGGGCACGATGGGGTCCTTTTATCGAAAAGAAAAACTTATAGACGAAACTGAGACACCGTATCTAAGTTCTCAAATTTAGGAACCAAAATAATTGTTGTACTATTCTATCCGTCTCATCGCTTAAAGAAGCACACAACACAATGTTACAAAATAAATAAAGGTAGTCTCAAATGATTAGATTGGTTTGGTGGTAGAATTATTCCCCAGTCTCGAACCCTCTGCTGGCTGAATTGCACAGGACTTCAGATGGTTCTGCAAGAAAACCACTGCTTTTAGATACATGCATGAACTTGAGGCATATCTGGAGCTCAGGTAACGTACAACAGGTTAAGGGAGACACGAAGCTGAATAACAAAGAGGATGAAATGAAACTGTTTCTATGAAATGAAACTGGGGAGCGAACCCTTTTATTCCAAAGACATTGTGAAATGGGAGAGGCCCGGTCCACAATACGAACAACACCAACAGTACGACGCTGATACACAATGCAATGAAACAGCAACACATATGGAGATAACATGCAACAGCTGCTGATCTGCTGGATAGTGGATTTGAGCTCCAGATCTGAACTCCTCACGCGGTTGCCCTCAGTCTTCAATGGAATCAAAAGGCACCACAACCTTGGCGCCCCAGAAGCAAAGGGCAAGCTGAGCGATGACGATGACCGCCGCGGCAACGGCAGCCTTGACGACGATGTCGCCGCCGAAGCTGCCAGACAGGGCGACGTAGAGGAGCCGAACAGACAGCTGCGCCGTGTTGATGACCACGAGGGTGACCAAAAGGAGAGCACCCGACTGGACCACCCCGTGAAAAGCAGAGCCAGATTCAGCATCGCCGCGAGCATCTCGACCCCGCTGCTGCTCGCCGCCGCGTTCGCCAGAAGGGCAATGATGTGGGATAGACATGCACCATCCTTGAGAAAAAACAGTTCGATTAGCACGCGTGTAGATCGACTTTCAGCACAAGAAAGTGGTAGCTAGATTGTTCATGCACCTGGCAAATGTGATGGTATGCATCTATTCTGTCCAGCGCCACAGCCAAGATAGCCAGCACTACTGCACTCAGGAGTCCATGGAAACACACAAACCAAGCCATCAGATATTCCATCCCTGCGTGCGCAGACAAAGAAGATGATCGATGAACACATCGTTCTTGGAGGGGTTGAGGAAAAGCCACGATAAGGTGAGCCACTTACCGATAGTTTCTTTGATCCGGGGAGGGTAACCGCTGAACCAGCTGCTCTCGCCGGTGACGACCGGCGCCGGCACCGGCACCGGCACGGCCTCCCTCTTCCGCATCTCACCTGCATCTCTGGCCATCTCGCTCGCTCTGTCTAGCTTGGGCCGCAGTGTGAAATCGAGGGGAGGATGTGTGGAAAGAGGCGAGAAACCAAATGAAATGGCTGACGCTTGAACTAGCGAGCAATTGGTGTTTAGGGAACGAGTGTGGAGTCGTGGACAGCTACCACACGAGTGCAAATACGGAAGGCGAGAACTGGACAAGCAGATGCATGTGATGGCTCGCTGCTGCAGCCATTACTTAACAAGGAACTGCAAGGGCAGACGCCACAAATGTGCTAGCTCCTGTGTAAAACAGTACGTACTGGTGTTGCACGTAGTAACTCGGTGAATCAAATGCCACGATAAGGTCACGAGTCCATTTCAGCTGCCCGCCATAGATAAGCCGAGACAGTCTAATTTATTTTGGCGACTTTATAAACGCGACCGGGGCGCCCCCTCCCCTCCGCTCAGCTAGCCTTCCCCCACCCTCTTTCCCTGCCGCCGTCGCCGGAAGGCGCCGCAGGGCTTAGCCCACGCGGGGTCAGCGGCGGCCACTATGTCACGGTGTATTATCCCAGGCACTTTATTAGAGGCACATTTACGTAGTGGCGGGAAAACTATCTTTTGGGGCAGTATTTATGAAGTGCCGGTAAAAATTTAATTTTCTCGGGCAGATTTTGGTAGTGCCTGAAAAATTTCGATTTTCTGGGGCACTATTTCGAAACTGCCTGGAAAGATAGATTTTTCTAGGCACTTTCCAATAGTGCTTGCAAAAATCGGAATGGATTTTTCAGGGGCGTCGCCTTCATGCCGCGGCGGATGTCTGTTCTTTTGCAAACACATCCTTCTTCAAGTTTCGCTTACATACATAGGTCCTTCCGTCGTATGAGTGTATTGTGATTTTGAAAACCGTGTGAGGATTTTTGCGAAACTATCTCTTATCCTCATCCCGAATTCGGTCGAGCTCTCGCCTCGATACTCGCCGTCGAGGTCTCACCTCGCCTTGCCGTCGAATACGCGGACCCGCGGCTCTCCACCGCCGAGGCCGTGTCAGGCCCCTACTGCCTGCTATCTATCTTCAGTGTTTACACCTTCAGTTATCCGATGGTGGAGCGTGGAGCAACAGTGAGATCCAACGGCTCAGAACCATTCGTACCGTTTCGGTTAAGAAGTCATGTTAATTATTGTAAGCTGGCACTTAGGTGCTAATCATGTAATGACCTAAACTTATCGCGGCTCCAGCGTACTTTATATAAGCTGGAGAGTGGGTGGATGGGCGGCGCGATATGAATAAACCCTAAAACCTTTTACCATGTTCTTCCGAGTTCTTCCTTCGTTGCCCTTTTTCCCTGGATTATCCTGTTTTTTAGCTACCTAAATTCAGCCTCTACTGTTAGTTTCCTGCTATTCTGCATCTCTGCCTTAGTAGGAGCCTGACAATTGGTATCACGAGCCAAGTCTGGGCGACCGAAATTTTTTCCATCGCGGGTTTCCGATCACCTTGATTCGGGTCTAAAATCCCCGCTGTTCCCCAGATCTGCAAAGGAGAGAGGCTTCCTGGTGCCTTGATAGCAATCCCCGCTGTTCCCCAGATCTGCAAAGGAGAGAGGCTTCCTGGTGCCAGACTTTGGGATGTCGCCGGTTCGTACTCGCTCGCAAGATGCGCTGGAGCTGGCGGCGGAGGAGTCCGCATTATTGGAGGCGGCCGAGGCTCAGGCCAGAGAGGAAGAGGCGATTGGATCTCGCCTGCCTCGCGAGGTCCTCAACCTCAACCGGTGTCTGGATCGACAGCAACAATCGGTCGACGACATCAATGGTAACATCTCTAGGCTTACTAGCATGGTAGCTCAGTTGGGTATCTCGTTGCAGCAAGGTCCGCAGGACAGTCAGAATAATCCATCTGCATCGGCAAAGTGTTCATTAGAATTCAGTACGCCTCAGCATAACCCAACTAATTTGAGTCCGATCATGGAAGGAGGAACTCCGTCTGCTACCCCAAGCTCAAGCCTTCAGCCACCACAACGATTTCCCCGCGCCCAAAATCCCATCCAGTTAGGGAATCTCACACCCCGCCAATTACCCCACCCAACCTTTCCCCCGTCAAGCCAACCATATTAAATTCACCCACAAAGCCACGTTTTTTCACAACCATTCTCTGCCCCACCGACTTCTACACCTGTTGTTTCATCCTCAGCTCCTCACATCCATTACACCACAAACCCCTTTACACACCCCAACCAATATCAACCCACATTCCCAACCTATCATCAACCACAACCTTATCAGTTTGGCTACCAACAAAACCATTACCCCCCAATGTTTCCACCTGTATCATACTCACCGTACCCTTATGTCCCAAACTACTATCCCCAAATGCCACAAAACCTATACCCACCCAGTCAACAACAATCTTACCACGCACCTCAGCAGATGGCCGTCCCTCAACCTGTGGTACAGAATAGGCAAGTAGATGACTCTGCTAGGGAAAGAGATAGACTTGGTTCAGCACATGAACAACACAATGAAAACAGGCATGTCAATCATCACCAGCACAATCATGAGCCTTCTATCAGAACTCCAAGTGTGGATTTACCGCTTTTCCATGGTGAAAATGCGGCAGGATGGCTACTGGAATGTGAAAGCATCTTTGAGTTAGCTGGAATTGAGGATGAGCAGAAAATAAAATGGGCAAATGCACATATCAGAGGAAGAGCTAAAACTTGGCTGGCAAGTTCGGTTACTCAGTTACATTCCATGAATTGGCAACAATTCCGCTCTTTACTTTGTGAAAGATTTCCGGGTCCAAGTTCTGACGATTCAATGGAGCAATGTCAGTTACTTAAACAGTTGAATACTGTGGACAATTATATTGACCAGTTCGAAGATTGGATGCAGTTGATGAAAAGGGACCACAGTTATCTGACAGAGAATTTCTTTTTGCTTCGATTCCTATCTGGGTTAAAAGACACCATCAAGCATGATACAAAGTGTCATAAACCAGCCACCTTGAGATCAGCTTATTGGTTTGCTAGGCAACAGGAGCAGTCTTTTCTGTCTAACAACAAAAGGCAGACTACAGTGGTGAAGGTTAGTCCAGCTCCAGCAAATCGTGGTCAGTTCAATAGAGAGGTATGCAATAGAAATGTACCTGATAAACCTAGAGAGAAGGGCAAGTGTTGGTACTATCCAGAAAACTGGTTCTATGGCCATCAGTGTAAAGCGGTACAAAATTTACTCCATGCTATCCAGCTCCAATGACATTCTGATGAAGAAAATGAACAGCCAGCAGAAGAGCTAGTACAACAAGAACCTGAACAACAAGAGCAGCAAGCTCAGCGACCTGACGTCAATTTAATGTCCATTTCCAAAAATGCATTGCAAGGCATTGCTAGTGACGACACTATTTCAGTGGCAATCACAATTAAGGGAGTAAAAGCTATTGCATTGGTTGATTCGGGCAGCTCCAATACATTTATGGATAAAGCTTTTGCTATCAAACACAATTTCCAGCTGAGGGACACTGCAGCAAGAACTGTAACAGTGGCATGAGGTGGTACTCTTGTTTCGGACGCAATTATAACAAATTGCCTGTACACCATTAACAAGAAGAAATTCTGTGGCGATTTCAAAATTCTGCCTTTGAAGGGTTATGATATTGTTCTGGGTGTGACTTGGTTGAAGAGGTACAACCCCACTACATTTGATTGGATTGCTCGTTCAGTCACCATAACTGAGAAAGATACTTCTTATACTTTCCATGATCATCTTGTGAATGACAAGGACCACATCATTTCTCAGTCTGCTTGCAATGCAATTCTTAAGAAAGGTACTAGTGGATTCCTGCTATATATCTATCAGCTAGTGGAGCAAAACACAAATGAAGAGGGCATAATTACTCAGCTACCGGAGGACATTCAAAATATTCTTGATCAGTTTCAGGATATATTTGAACCTCCAAAAGGTTTACCACCTGCTCGCTCTTGTGATCACAAGATAGAACTTAAAGCTGGAGCTACTCCTCCTAGTATCAGGCCCTATAGATTACCACATAAACAAAAAGACATTGTGGAAAAGCTCATTAAGGAGATGTTGGAACAACAAGAAATCAGACCAAGTACTAGTCCTTACTGCTCTCCTGCTATTGTGGTGACAAAGAAGGATAGATCCTGGCGATTATGCAATGACTTCAGACAACTGAATGATCTGACAATTAAAAACAAATATCCTATTCCGGTGATAGAGGATCTACTGGATGAATTACAGGGAGCCACCATTTTTTCCAAGTTGGATTTAAGGTCAGGCTATCACCAAATCCGTATGCATGAAAAGGATATTGGCAAAACTGCTTTCAGAACCCACACTGGCCACTATGAGTACTTAGTGATGCCTTTTGGGCTAACTAATGCCCCTGCAACATTCCAAGAGTTGATGAACACTGTGTTTGCTCCTTATCTGCGCAAATTTGTGTTAGTCTTCTTTGATGACATACTTATCTACAGCAAAAATGAAACTGATCACTGCCACCACCTTCAGTTAGTCTTACAGGCTCTCAGGGAAAATCAATTGAAAGCAAGGCGTTCCAAGTGCACTTTTGCTACACCACAAGTTGAATACTTGGGTCATATTCTGTCTGCTGCTGGAGTTGCTACTGATCCTAACAAGATCAAGGACATTCTTAATTGGAAAACACCCACAAATGTCACTCAGCTCAGAAGAATTTTGGGTCTTGCTGGTTACTATCGCAGATTCATAGAAAATTATGCTACTATCTGTCGACCATTGCATGATGTCTTGAGGAAAAATGCATTCCATTGGTCAGATGAACAAGACAAAGCCTTTAACGCATTAAAAGCTGCTATGACTACTCCCCCTGTCTTGGCATTACCTGATTTTGATCTGCTTATTTTGGAAACCGATGCATCTGGATATGGCTTAGGCGCAGTACTAATGCAGTTGGGCAGACCATTGGTGTTCTACAGCAAAGCTCTGGGCATTAAAGCAATTTCTCAGTCAATATATGAAAAGGAAGCAATGGCCATTCTTGAAGCTCTAAGGAAATGGCGACATTACTTCCTGGCAATCAGTTGGTAATTCGGACAGACCAGAAAAGCCTTAAGTATTTGTCGAGTCAGAGACTTCTAGAGGGAATTCAGCATAAACTCATGCTTAAACTTCTTGAGTTTGATTACATAATTGAATACAAGAAGGGCAAGGAAAATTCTGTAGCTGATGCCCTCTCTCGAAAAACTGAACTCAGTGAGACAGATGAATGCATGGCAGTGTCTGTAGTAGTACCTAAGTGGATTGAAGATGTTGAAGCCACATATCAGAATGATAACAAATGCATCTCATTAATGCAGGAGTTGGCTACTGACCCAAATAGCCATGCCAATTACACACTTCAGGCTGGGATCCTTCGATACAAAAATAGGATTTACATTGGTGAAACAACTGATCTGAGAGAGAAGTTATTCCAATCCTTCCATGCCTCAGCCATTGGTGGTCACTCGGGACAACGAGTAACATTGCACAGACTTAAGCACTTGTTTTACTGGCCTAACCTGAAACACTTCGTTGCTGAGAAGGTGTCACATTGTCCTGTCTGTCAGATTTCCAAAACAGAACATGTACAATATCCTGGCTTGTTGAACCCCCTGAACATTCCTAAGGCAAAATGGGTAGAAATCAGCATGGATTTCATCGACGGTCTTCCTAAATCCAGAGGTAAAGATGTTATCCTGGTGGTTGTGGATAGGCTTACTAAGTATGCTCATTTCCTATTACTGTCACATCCTTTTACTGTCCATCAAGTCGCCACATTGTTTATGAACAACATCCAGAAGGTGCATGGTTTTCCACAAGCTATTGTGTCTGATCGTGATAGAATCTTCACAAGCAAATTTTGGCAAGAAGTTTTCGCTTCATTAAAAGTAGAATTGCATCTCAGCTCTGCTTATCATCCTGAATCTGACGGTCAGACCGAGAGAGTTAACCAGTGCATCGAGCAGTATCTGAGGAGTATGGCTTTCAAAGAACCTACAAAGTGGGCTGATTGGATTGCAGCTGCTGAGTGGTGGTATAACTCATCTTACCATACCGCTATCAAAACATCCCCTTTCCAGGCTCTGTATGGGTATGCTCTTCCACAAATTGGCGAACTATCAATTCCCTGTGATGCTACTCCAGAAACTGTGGTTACTGTTCAAGATCACGAAAACATGATGAAATCTCTGCAGTACAATTTGGCTCAAGCTCAGAGTAAAATGAAGAAGTATGCTGATTTGAACAGAACTGAGAGAAGCTTTGAAGTTGGAGATATGGTCTATTTAAAAATGCAACCATACCGTGAAACTGCTCTTGGTCTCAGGAATTCTTTAAAACTCACTTCAAAGTATTATGGGCCATTTCGTGTGATGACAAAGGTTGGCAGGGTTGCTTACAAACTTCAGTTACCTTCTGGCACTAAATTACATGACGTATTTCATGTAAATCATCTGAAGAAGCACCTTGGTCCATTGGCTGTTCCCAATCCAACATTACCACTACTCACTCCAGAAGGTAAAATCAAAACCTTTCCCTTAGCTGTGTTGCAGTGCCGTCAGATACCAAGTTCTGCGGGTTCCTATGACATAGCGGTGCCACAGTGGTTGGTTCATTGGGAGAATCTCTCTGAAGACGAAGCAACATGGGAGGATGCCAAGTTTATCCAGGCAACATTTCCAAACTTCAAGCCTTGAAGTCTTGACTCCAGCGGCCGGTAATGTCAGGCCCCTACTGCCTGCTATCTATCTTCAGTATTTACACCTTCAGTTATCCGATGGTGGAGCGTGGAGCAACAGTGGGATCCAACGGCTCAAAACCATTCGTACCGTTTCGGTTAAGAAGTCATGTTAATTATTGTAAGCTGGCACTTAGGTGCTAATCATGTAATGACCTAAACTTATCGCGGCTCCAGCGTACTCTATATAAGCTGGAGAGTGGGTGGATGGGCGGCGCGATATGAATAAACCCTAAAACCTTTTACCATGTTCTTCCGAGTTCTTCCTTCGTTGCCCTTTTTCCCTGGATTATCCTGTTTTTTTAGCTACCTAAATTCAGCCTCTACTGTTAGTTTCCTGCTATTCTGCATCTCTGCCTTAGTAGGAGCCTGACAGGCCGTCGAATATTCGATCCAAGGCGCGTGGAGGGACGCAGATGGAGGTCAAGGACGCGGCGGTGGCGGGGGAGGACGCGTGGAAAGGATGGGGAAGGACGCGACGGGCCCGCAGCGGCTCCGCCGACACTGCCGTGGACGGGATACGCTCCACCGCCCCCGCCTTCTACCCGCGGAGATCCACCGCCGCGACCGTGGATCGTCGCCACTCGACTGCCGAGGCAATCGATCCGCGCCGGCGCCGCTCCACTGCCGAGACGCAAGGGCGTGGAGGGGTCGCTCTTCGTCGTCAAGAGGTTCGTGCTCTGATGACCCTAACTCATGGACCGTACACTGCGACATTGGGTTCAGTGGTCGATTCGTGTGTATTGCTGTTGTTTCATGGATGATGATTGCCGAATTCCCAGTTACTTGGGCTCTTACTTGAGTGCCGATGGTGAGTATTTTAGATAAGAGAACTGAAATCGCCTTCTAGAAGAGAATGGAGTGAAATTGCTAGGAGACCTTATTCTACACTCTTTCATGCGTATAATTGAACCGTCGTTTGGTGAGAATTGGTTGCTCGCAACGAGTTTGCGCTATTGCCTAGCCGAGACATGATACACAAGCCATCCTTTCCCATGCTCTCATAGCCTTTTTGACGAATCTGCATCTCTGCATGGATTCATTGCCACCGCCCCATCTTCTATTGCACATCTCCATGCTCCGGCAGATTACTTATCTACTATTTATGCCTATATGGTAGTGAAATTGGTCAATAATGTTACTCATTTATTTTTTCTGATTGTGTCCCTCACTCTCCATTGTACTAGAAGCATTTTTTTCTGATATTTTCTGACGATGTGGTCGTGCTGCAGCTCGTGGGCTCTTTCGTAGGATGACGGTGAAGAAATGTACTAGAAGCATTGTAGTTGGTCAGCTAGGTGCCTCTCTCCCCCAACTTTAGCTTCAACACAAATGACATGGTGTATAAGCTTTTACCTCTTTAATGACATCCTTCAACTCGTTTCAGTTATGCACCTCAAGTTCAACTAACTGATGTTGCATCTCATGTATATCCTCTTGAACAGAGTTGAATGTTGGCAATGGTCATGATTTAGAGTGTGTTCCTGGACTCAGTAGTTCGCCTAGTTTCATGCAACTGTTCTTTTCCAGAAGGAATAAAATCGAAGGTTTGTGCCTGAGATGAAGAACAGTCATCACAAGGTTGGGCCTCCTATCCTGTATGGAAGTTGTAGAATCTACAAATTGGATTAGAACAGTTGCTGCTGTTTATGCATCGTTACCTTTTAGACATCCAATAGAAGTCAGGTTCAGACTGTTTTACATTTCTAGCATCCCTTTTTTTTTGCTACAAGCCTAGTTGGAAATCTAGTTGTAGAATATTTATGTTGATCAAGCTCCTCTAACTGAAGAGGTTTTTTATTGCCATTCGCCACCTTGCGCAGTCCAAGTGTTGTTGTTGAATGGAGAAAGGAGTTCTTGACAAGAAAACTAAGAGAAGTAGATGTTCCAGTTCACAAGCTGATAGCCATATTTCTGCTTGGCACTTGTGTTTCGTCGCAACCAACCTGAAGTTCAGTACATGCTAGAGACGGCATCAATTGTACTAACTGAAATACTACTACCCTTGTACTTGTATAGTTGTCTCTGATCTCTTGAATTGTTAATGTCTGCAGTACTGTTACATCTAGCTGAACAATGAACTCTTCAATTGTTCCCTGATTGTAATATAATATGAATTCTCTCTATTTATATAATTGGTTCTCCGATTGTAAGCCATAATTGATATGTGTGCTAATATCACGACTAGGATGATTTTTTAAGGCATTATTGCATAATGGCTCAAATGATTTTTTAAGGCATTATTGCGTAATGCCTAGAATGATTTTTTGAGGCATTAATGTAAAGCGCCACCAATTATAATTTAAGGCACTTTAAAAAGTGCCTCACAAAATTGATTTTCTGGGGCACTTTTTAGAAGTGCCTTAATTGATCTTTCCCTACCCATTTGATACGGCATTTTTTAAAATGCCTCAGTTGATTTTTTAAGGCATTTTAGGTATTTTTTAGGGCACTTTCTTGTGCCTTTGAAAATCAACTGTGATGTAGTGGGCGGAGCTCCTTTCCCCGCTCGCTAGGAGGACCCGAGGGGCGGTTTCCGTTTTGGCGGCGGTGCAGCTCGGCCTGGTGGTGGTCCGGCGCGGCCGGGTGGGCTTGGTGGTGACGGAGCGGCCATTTGGCTGCTGGGTACTGCCATCCCTCGCCGGTGTCCCCTCTTCCCGTTCTACCCGGCCTCGCAACATGGTTCACGGTGAGACGGCGGTGGTGATTGCAAGGCCGTGCTGGCGTGTGCTGGTGGGTGGCAAGCTTGGTGGAGCACTACGGAGTGTCCGGGGTGTGTTTTTTTGGGGTCGGGAGAAAAATCTGTCGTTCTTGACAATGACGTGGTGACGCCTGTGGGTGTCGCCGTCCTTTCTGAAGGGCATCGAGTGTACCTCTTCCCCACCCCCGTGGCGTACCGAGGGAAACCCTAGGACGCGGACCAGGGGTTACCCTAGGACCAGTTCGGGCAGCAGCGTCGTCGCTCACCTTCTTGGAGGTGCTGCATGGTACGCGGCGCTACGGAGTGCTAGGAGCTTGGCGGAATTTTTCGGAGGGCGCGGCGGTTGTGAGTCATCTTTGTTTTCGTTGAACCGCCATTGTCGGTGTTGTTTCTCTTCTTGTTTCTTTTCTTTTTCTTTTGGGCTTGCTTTGTGTTGTTTGCCCCAGCAGTGGTTTCATCTTTGTATCGGTGGTTGCTATATTAACATAGCGGGGTGTAAGCCTGTTTCGAGAAGAGAGCAGGTTTACCATGGAAAATATGTGTGCTTTTTCAGTTTTTCTTGAGGCAAGAAGGGTGTGTTATGCGTAATGCTTGTTCATAACATCAGCCAAGTGAAGCGGTGAATGTGATCCAGAAAAAAACAGAGTGAGAGCAGATGACCAGTTAAACAGTTGCAATCACTAGGCTAAATAAAACATTGCGTTAGCATTGCACGATTTCTACAAATAAAGACGACACACATAATATACTTAATTTGTCTAATCTTAAGATGAGTACGCTCAGTAGCAATCGATCGAGTTAGTGCTGCTGAAAATAAAAATAAACAAGACGAAAGGTGAACCCACAAGCTCAGAAAAAAAGACGAAGGTGAACACACTCGGTTGCAATCTGATCAGAGTCCCGAGTAGCAGCAGCGCAGCAGTGATTACTTATTGTTGTTCTTGGACACCTCCATGAAGATGTTCATAAGCTGCTAGTCTCCGAGGAAAAAAGCAAGGGAAGCCCAGGAAGATGTTCAGACACATGGGCGGGAACAGGTAGACGAAGCCAACGACGACAGCCGCCTTGCCCACGCCAAGATGTAGTCCCCGAGGAAGACAGCGAGGAACCAGAGCAGGATGTTCTCGCAAATCGACAAGACCAGGCCGACGGTGCCAAGGACGACGACGGCCTTGCCCACGACGCCGAAGCAACTGAAGTTCTTGACGAAGAGGACGGAGAGAAACCACCTTAAACGGTAGGCGATGACGACGTACAGTGCGAAACCGAGGAAGAGGAGCGGCCGGCGGAGGCGCCCCGACACCATGCCAATGCCAAGAGTCACCGTCAGCTCGACGGTCAACATGGACAGAAACAAGTAGATCGGGTTGGCCACCTCCGAAGCTGTGAGCTCTCCACATTGACCCCGCTGCTGAAACCAAACTATAGATCTTAGTAAAGGCCTGCGTCTATCAAATATTCATATCAAGAGAAGAAAGGAAAGAAAATCTCTCCAAGAAGAAAGGGAAAACAAGAAAAGTTTGAGGTTTCGACTCACCAGCTGTGCGCGTGGCAGCAGCAAGAAACTGAGAATGATCTGCGCGAAACACGCGGTGACAAAAATGCGAGCAGCAAATGCACGCAGCAGAGATGCCATGTCTGATTCTCTACATGCGCCAGGAAGAAAAGTAGAGAGAATTAAGGAGAGATAAATTTCACAGGCATAAATTTCTCTACATCTCCTTTGATTCGAACGAAAGCAACAATGTGCGAAAGAATTAAGTGGCAGTATGTGCACACAAAACACAGCAAACTCACCGGTACCGGCAGTAGATGGATCTAGCTAGTGGGCTTTAGTCCCTTCAGCTATGGAAAGATGAACTTCTCGAAACCTGGGGCAGGCAGGCACACTACCAGTCTGGCTACTTATCGGTTCTACTTCTACCCTCAGGTAAGTGCTACAAATATATGGCCCTACCCAGCTTGGATACGTACGACCATGTGCGGGTAGGTTGTATATATGCCATTGGTTCTCAAGCTGTATTTCTTCACGTTATGGAGAGACATTTAGGCTGTATTTCCTTTCGAAGCTGTACATAGAATCTTAACTCTAGGGACTCCTTCTGTTCGAACGAATTTCACGGGAACTTTAGAGCACTCATATGACAATTATTGGGATTTTTTCCCAAGGATTCATTCACATGCTAGTATTTTTTAGGAAAATTCATTCACTCAAATCTATTGCTACAATTAATTACTTTGTTTTTCATGCCAGTTGTCAAACACTGATGTTAATCCTGTATCTTTTTTCTCCTATAGACAGCGGACCCAATATGTTGGGACGGGGTGGCGAAGAGTGAGGTTCATAAGTAATTTCGGTTAAACTAGGATTTTTCAATATATTTTGATTTTATATCTTTCGATATATGGGCCATTGGAAAATCTTGGGTGGGTCTTGTGTCCCACCCGTCCACACCTTAAGAGCATCTCCAGTCGCCCCTCAATAGGTTGTCCGGCACCAGCGCCGGACGAGCGCTAGTGGACGTGCCGGGCTATCGGTAGTGCCTCTCCCCCTCGAAACTCCCAATAGGATGCTTCCAATATATTTTTTTCAATTCAAATGAAAACGCACAAAGTCTCAGTCATAAATTCAAAGTCACAGGAAAAAAATTGAAGTCTCGGCCGCAAAAATGTCGTGAAGTGTGGTCATACACGCGTAGGACAAATCAATTGGAAGATGTGAGCATCGTCGTAGATGTCACCGTACGAGTTCGGGTCGAAGCCACCATGCTCGCTCTCGCAGAACTCGGGAGAGAACCTGGACTGAGGCATCGCACTGGCGCTTTCTCGGTAATACGATGAATTGGACAGCGACCTGCCGCTCCTCAAACGGGCAACGGTCGTGATGCTCTCTTGTCTTCCACTCGTATCAAACCCTTGGCATAAGGCGGCAAGGTTCTCCGCCGCTATGGACGTTGTGTTCTACAGCTCCTTCCTATCGCGCCGCCCGTTGCATGCGTGACTCTGTGTTCATCTGGAGTCGGAGGAGGTCAAGTTTCCACTCTTCTTCCCCTATGTTCTTCTGCTTCTCCTAGGCTAGGCGAGACTTGTGAGGCTGGCGAACGCCCATCATGGTCCTCATCGCATTCGCCTTCGTGACTTTGGGTGCACGAGGCGGGTGCCAAGCGGAGGGTAGGTGAGATGGGCAGAACGACAATGACATATGGGGAAATGAATTTGGTGGGAGGAACGGGGGTAGGGGTTTTGGTGATTTGGTTGTCTCAATTATTCAATTGGCCCGCCTATCGGTATCTGACGTGGCGGTGCACGCGGCTTCTTTGGCGCTACCAATTGACTCCCAATGGGTTGGGACCAGCCTGGTAGCGCCGGACGAATTATTGGGCCGAACAAGCCTACGGGAGCGCGAGTTAGCGCATTTTTTTTTTGTCCTGCGCGACCAGTATAGCAATGAGTAGGGCTATGGGTTGCGTGAGTGGAGATGTTGTAAGTCCGCCCATAAGAATACATGACATGTGAATCATACCAAAGATGGGTGGAATAATTTGAGCAGGTGAAGTTTACTTTTATCATTTTCATTTATTTTTCTTCTATATATTTGCATTCTAGCCTGTTATATGTCCAAAAACATTTGAAATGTGCACATGAAACTTTTAATATTGTTTCATAAGCACTTTTAATATTGTGTACCATTCTTAAAATTTGAGTTCTATCGTATAGTCATGACTCATGAATGGTTCATTTGGTATTTTACGGTTATACTATTTCTTTTCTTATGAGGCTAGCGAATTATCTGGACTCTTTTCAATTAACTCAATGTTTCCTTTTTTTATTTATGAAAATAGTATATTAGGACTCACATCATTATTATTTTTATTTATATACTACCAGTGTCTTCCTTTTGTCTTTCATGAAAATTCTTGCCTATGTAGGACGTATGTAAGGGTTGGTTAATTTACTTGTGAAAAAACTGTGGCAAGAAAATAGCATGAAGAGGCTAAAATTATTTGACTCTAGTTTCATTATTCCCACAGGATTTAGAGATTGCAAAGTTGATTGAACATAATCGAAAATGCCACAATAAAAGGCGTTTGGATTGGAAGTGGTAGTGCACAAGTACTACTAGTGCAACGTGCTCCTTTGCGGAAAATTTCTTGGATCGGTAGGTCACAGGTCCATTTCAGCTGCCCAGATTAGAAATACCGAAATGGTGCTATAAGATGGACGCAAAATCATAGTGCAGCTGGCAACACGGTCGATCCATGACTCTTTATTCACGCGATGAGACGAACATGCATAGACAGTCCTTCTATCCTGGCCTATAGCTTGAAGATGTAGCCTGCCTAGAAGGAGATGAGGCGCAATGATGTATTTATTCTGCAACTGGCCACTACCCACTGGTGTGTGCTATATGTTAGTTTATCTTTTCTACAATCTAAAAATCGTCATCGGCCAAAGAAACCAGAAATACCACGAAAATTACGTGTGTTTTTTCTTGAGGCGAGAAATGGTGTGTTATTTGTAATGTTTTCTTCGTAAAATCAGCTAAGTGAAGCCGTGAAATTTGACCGGGATAATCCCCATCAATCTCACAAAAAGTCTAGAAACAAACAAGGCCATACCCAATAGGCGGGATGGTTGGTCCTCCAAAATCGTGTGTGGACGACGGATCGTCTTCAACGAAGGGGTTGGCCGAATTGCAGCCTTTGTAAGGTATGTAACCAAGTGCAAGAATCGAGCGCGCATTTCCTTTTCCAATGCCTGTTCAAGAGAAGAATTTGGTCCACCTTCAAGATTGGCTTCGTTTACACGATCTAAACCCCGATGATTGGCATGGCATTGCTACCACGAAGGAGTGGTGGACGGAGGTGATACACAAGAGGCCTGGGGTGGGGGGGGGGGGGGGGGGTGGGGCTCGACGAAGGCTTTGGCCTCATTAGCCATGCTAGTCTCATGCAAAGTTTGGCTTGAGAGGAATGCCCGTGTCTTTCAGAACAAGTCTTCTACCACACCAATGCTCATTGACAAGATCAAAGAAGAGGCGGTGATATGGTGTCGTGCGGGCCTAAAGCGTTATGTAATATCATGCCGCGAGAGTAGGCTTTGCATTTTGGCGGTCAAGGCGGTTTTGTAACACACTCTAAAAACTCTTTCATAATTAAATGAAAATAGCAAGTCTTTTGCCTTATTTCAAAAAAATAAAATAGGGGGAGATTTTTGAACAAGCAAACACATGCGATGGCTCAACGCTGCATCCATTGCTTAGCCAAGAACTCCATGTTCAGCAGAGCGCAAGCGCGCCAATGTTGCACCTAGTAAGTAAAGCAAATCGGGAACGCCAGGCCTTTGGATCGGGAGTAGTAGTGCACATGCACTAGTGCAACGTGCTCCTCTGCGGAAAATTTCTTGGATCGGTCACAGGTCCATTATTACAGCTGCCCAGTTTAGAAATGCCGAAATGGTGCAACACAATCGATCCATGACTTTATACACAGATAAGCTTGTGATAGTATATGTGAACCTGTCCTACAGCCTGAAAATGTAACCTGCCTAGAATGGGAAGGGGCGCAAGGATGTTGATCTTTATTCTCCAACTCGCCACTCTTGTGTGCTACTATATGTTGGTTTATCTTTTCTATACTGAAGATCGTAACTGGTCAGTAAAACAGAGCAGAAATACCCCGAAAAATATGTGTGTTTTTTCTTGAGGCCAGAAGTGTGTGTTATTTGTAATGCTTTGTTCATAAAATCAGCTGAGTGAAGTTGTGATCGAGAGAAAAAAGAGAGTGAGAGAAGATGACCAGCTAACAAATTGCAGTCACTAGGCTAAATAAGACATTGCAGTTGCCATCACACGTTTTTTTACGAACAAAAGCGGAGGCACATAACAATATACTTAATTTGTGTAATCATAAGATGAGTACACTCAATTGCAATCGATCGAACTAAGTAGCGTCGCTGACAATAAGACCAAGACAAAAACACAAGATCAGAAAACAAAGACGAAGGTGAACACACTCGGTTGCAATCTGATCAGAATCCCGAGTAGCAGCAACGCAACAATGATTACTTATTGTTGGTCTTGGACACCTCCACGAAAACATGTACTCGCTTGCATCCTTGTCAACCACACGGTATCAACTGCATCTCTCTCAAATGCATCTATGTCAAATGCAGTTTTCTCAATTGCATCTTTCTCAACTGCACTCTAGTCATGTACACTGCTCTCAACTGTATCCTTGTCATTTATCAATTGCACCTGCATCCATTTTAACCGTTTTTTCGAAAAGGGGATAGCCCCAGCCGCACATCCATCTTAACTTCATGACTCAATTGCATCTTCGTCAATTGCATTGTTTTTAGCTACACCAGTCTCAGCTACTCAATTTAGCGTCTAAAAGTGGTGGCAGAACCAACAGAGCCATGTGTGTACTATGCTGTGCATAATGAGTTGTATCAATTCTATGGACCAACAGATGTCGTGTACCTGCGGTACGCCTGCACCAAGCCTTTTTCCAGTTCAAGACATGTACAGTCAGCTAGCTGCATGTTGGGCACTGTATTTGCAGAACTCTGTGGAGTGTGGTAGCCATTTTGTTCTTAAGATAGGTAGCTAGATTAACTCGCAGGTAGTTCATGCTTCATTTCTCTCGTATCTTCCCATACATCTTTCTCTCTAACGCCCCAGCTCAAGTCAAGCTAGTAGCAAGTAATACCAACACAGAGAGGGAGTGAGAAACATGGCGACCAAGAGAGGAGAGGAACGGAAGGGGGAGGCCAAGTCCTTCAGGTTTAGCACATCACCTTGGCTGGAATTTTCGATAATAAGTGAAGTTGTGATTCAGAAAAATGAGTGAGAGCAGATGAACAACTTGCAAACACTAGGCTAGATAAAACATTGCAGTAGCCATCACACGTTTTCTACAAACAAAGCCGAAACACATAATAATATACTTAATTTATCTAATCTTAAGATGAGTACACTAAAAATCAAAAAAAAAAAAGATGAGTACACTCAGTAGCAATGGATCGACTAAGGTGCCAAGCGACTGAACTTACGGCACCCGTCAGTACCGCCACCAGCCGGGATTCTGCCATGTCTGATTCCCTACGTTCGCCCGAAAGAAAAGTAGAGAGATTCAAGGACAGATAAATTCCACAGGAATACATGTCTGTTTCTCTACGTGTCTCCTTTGATTCAAACGAAAGCAAAAATGAGAGAAAGCAAAATTGTGCGAACGAATTAAGTCGCGGTATATGCTCACAAAAAACAGCAAATTCACCGGTACCGGCAGTAGATGGATCTAGTGGGCTTCAGTCCTTGAGCTATGGAACGACAACTTCTTGGAACCAGCACTAGTAGGAAAACAGCTATCAGTGGCGCACCAAATTAGGATTCTGTGGCGCACCCCCAGAATTGCTGGGTGCGCCACAGAATCCTCGCCACTAATTTTTTTTTTCTGTGGCGCACCATGGGCGTGCGCCACAGAAATCCACTTTCTGTGGCGCACCTGGCCTGGTGCGCCACAGAAATCCACATTTCTGTGTCGCACCTGGCTGGTGCGCCACAGAATTCTGAAAAAATTCAAAAAATTCAAAAACTGCAAAAAAAAAATTAAAAAGTTTCAAAAAAAATCAGAAAAATCAAAAAATGAAATAATATGAAAAATCCTAATTATTCGAATTATTTTCAGATTTTTTGAATTTTTTGAACTGATACCTTCCCGCTAGGTCACCCATCCTCAAATTGCTCCAACCATAGCATGCTTAACTTCTAAGTTCCACCCACTTCACCTACCCTTGTGCTACTCAAGTTCTTATTGATATATATAACATATGAATCCTCTTAAGTCTTCTAAATGTATATGGTATGTATATGTTATAAACGTGTGTTTTTAAATTTCAGATTTTTCAAAAACTTCTAAACTTTCAAAAGGATATTCAAAAGTTTCAAAAGATCCAAAAAATTTCAAAAAATTTCAAAAAATCCAAAAAACCAAAAAAATCCAAAAAATTCAAAAAAAATCTAAAAAATAAAAAAGTCAAGAAAAGTCAACAATCTTCTTTGTTATACATTTCTGTGTCTTTTTTGAATTTTTGAATTTTTTTGTATTTTGCTGCGAAAAATCGTCTGTTTGAAATAACTTTTTTTTTCTTTTAGAATTTGAGGAATCTGTGAATTGCTGACCGGGTAAACCCGGGTGGAATCGAGTTCGGATTTTTCTCACGATTTTTTTGACATATTATTTGCGTTATTTCGACGTCGTATGCAAAAGTTATGGCCGTTATAAGTTTTTTTTCCTGTTTGTTGCAGAAAAGGTCAAAATTCATATTTCAAATTTTCTATACCTACTAGACACTCATACCTAACTACATGTCAAATGATTTTATTTTTTGAATTTTTTTGAATTTTCTTTTACTTCCTGCAAGACAAAAAAGGCGATCCAGGGTGTGTGTGTGTGTGTGTGTGTGGGATTTGAAAAAAATAATTCTGTGGCGCACCACCCTCCACAAAATGTCAACTTTCTGTGGCGCACGTGCCAGGTGCGCCACAGAATTATTTTTTTCAAATTTTAACCCGCCCCTCGGATAACTTTCTGTGGCGCACCCGGCCATGTGCGCCACAGAAATGTGGATTTCTGTGGCGCACCTGGCTTGGTGCGCCACATAAAGTTACATTTCTGTGGCGCACATGGCCATGTGCGCCACAGAAATGTAACTTTCTGTGGCGCACCAAGCCAGGTGCGCCACAAAAATATATTTCTGTGGCGCACCAATTAAGGGTGCGCCACAGAATACAACCTACCTATAATGGTTTTCCTACTAGTGCAGGGGCAGGCAGGCACACTAGTTACCAGTCTAGCTACTTATCCGTTCTACCCTCGGGGGAGTGCTACAAATATATGCCCCGGCTTGGATATGAACGAACATGTGCGGGTAGGTTGTAAACTTTCTTTTAGGGAAACAGGGGGTTTTATTGATTAGGTTGAAACGTTAAAATTAATATAAATAAGGTTGTTCGCATCGTTTTGATGCAGAGGCCGGGGGTCTCCCCATTTTGACAAAAAAGGTAATAGCGTTATTAGAATCTTTTGCGAATCAGTGTCACAATGCAGGGGCGCTGCGTCGCGTAAACACCCGAGGCTAGGCGTGGCGGTGTGCGGGGGGCAAGGCTCGGTCGCCCAGTTCTGACAGCTTCGACAACGGACGTTCTTCTGGGTGGTCGTTGGATGAGCTTTGGAAGAGGCTCGTCGGCATGGAGCTTGACGTGGCGCCCGGATGTCGGGGCGACGGTCTCGGACGGCGGTGTTCTTCTTCGGGCTGAGCTAGGAGGTGGCTCTGCGGGAGGCGGTGATGGGCACCGACGCCTAGTTTCGTCCAATGGCCTCATATCGTCGAGCATGTGGGGCTGGCGATTTGTGTGCGGGAGATGGTGGTGGTGGTCTGGCCAGTCCTCGACAGGTTGTTGCGGGGTTTGCCGGGCGAAAGCCCTACCCTGGTTGTCGGTCGGGGATGAGCAATGGCGACACCCTCTGGCGCCGCGTCCTTCTCGAAGGCGTCGCCGAGGTGGTGCTCTCGCTTCTCCACGCCATGTTCTCCGGGGGAAACCCTAGATCCCACGCAGGATCGGGCGAGGGTGACGCTCTTGCGTCGCTTGCCCCTTGGTGCCTCGCCTTGCATGTTCCACCGGCCAGAGGGATCCGCGGAGTGAGCTGGTGGTTGTTGGCGGCGAGTTTTTGTGTTCGGCTAGGTGGTGCGTGGCCCTAAGGCCAGCTTGGATCACTAGCAAAAAAACGAGTATTAGAGTCGGTTGGGGGAGACGGTTTAACAATTCAAGAAAAAAGACGCTCCTATGCGTGACTCAACAGTCTCCAAAAACACCCTCAGACGGTTTTTTTTATCAACCGACTCCAATAATAGCCAGAGTCGGTTGTTATTTTGACCCGGCTCAGATAATATATTTTCGGAGCCATCCAAATTTTCCCACGCATCATCAATAATAGCCAGAGTCGGTTTTTATTTTGACCCGGTTGAGGTATGTACTTTCGGGGCAACCCAAATTTCCCGCGCATCTCATAATATTGCCGCGATTTTTTTTTTTTGAACGGGATTGCCACATTTTTTTGAAATGTCATTTCTAAGTGCCAAAAATGACAAAGTGGCCATAGTATACCCGTGTCATAGTTATGTGATAAATTGCCCATATTTGGCACATATCTATATCTTGTTATGGGGAACAATTATTCCAAACTGTCTTATTTCAAATTAGTTTTAGAAATGTCGTTTTCCATTTTCTAAGTGCCAAAAATGACATTTTTTAAGCAAGTACACAAAATATGGAGCAAAATTGCACTATTCCAATTCTGCCACAAATTTGTCCATATTTGATTGTTAATCCTGAAATATTAGGAATTTTCTCGCTTTCTACCTAATTTCGCCTATTTAAATGACATTATGTTGATTTTCGTAAAGTAATTCAAATCTGAACTACAAGTGTGTGATAGTTTGCTCAGATTTTTTTCAAAAAATCATTTTAAGGTACACAAGTAGTTATTAAATCATAGAAATGTCGATAGTTTTGAAAAATTCAACCCCTTTAAATGAATAGCCATGTTAGTCATTTTAACCATTTTTTCAAAAAAATTAAAAGAAAGTGAAACAATACTCAAAAAATTAAATCCTTTGACGTGTAGTCCTTTTATGTGTACTAGTTGCTAGGATAAATGATAAATTTGTATTTTGATAAATATTCCAAAACATTGTTTCACAAAAAGGCCTATCATGTATAAACATGTATAAATTTCAAGCCAAATGACTAAGGTATGAACATAGTATATCCGTGTCACAGTTTGTGATAAAGTGCCCATATTTGGCACATATGTGTATCTTGTTATGGGGAACAATTGTGCCGAACTGAGTTATTTCAAATTATTTTTAGAAATATCATTTTCCATTTTCTAAGTGCCAAAAATGACATTTTTTGTTAAGCAAGTACACAAAATATGGAGCAGAATGGCACCAATACAATTATGCCATAAAGTAGTCCATATTTTATTGATAATCCCGAAATATTAGGAATTTTCTCGCTTTCTACCTAATTTCGCCTATTTAAATGACATTATGTTGATTTTCCTAAAGTAATTCAAAATTGAACTACAAGTGTGTGATAGTTTGCTCAGATTTTTTTAAAAAAATCATTTTAAGGTACACAAGTAGTGATTAAATCACAGAACCGTCGGTAGTTTTGAAAAATTCAACCCCTTTAAATGAATAGCATGCTTGTCATTTTACTATTTTTTTAAAAAATCAAATAAAGTGAAAAACTACTCAAAAAATTAAATCCTTTGACTTGTAGTCCTTTTATGTGTACTAGTTGATATGATAAATGATAAACTTGAGTTTTGATAAACTTTCCAAAAAAATGTTTCACAAAAAGGTCTATCATGTATAAACATGTATAGATTTCAAACCAAATGACAAAGTTATGACCATACCCCTATCATAGTTTGTGATAAAGTGACCATATTTGGCACATAGGTGTATCTTGTTATGGGGAACAATTGTGCCAAACTGAGTTATTTCAAATTATTTTTTGAAATTTCATTTTTCATTTTCTAAGTGCCAAAAATGACATTTTTTGTTAAGTAAGTACACAAAATATGGAGCAAAATGACACCAATACAATTATGCCATAAAGTAGTCCATATTTTATTGATAATCTCGAAATATTAGGAATTTTCTCGCTTTCTACCTAATTTTGCCTATTTAAATGACATTATGTTGATTTTCCTAAAGTAATTCAAAATTGAACTATAAGTGTGTGATAGTTTGCTCAGATTTTTTTCAAAAAATCATTTTAAGGTACACAAGTAGTGATTAAATCACATAACCGTCGATAGTTTTGAAAAATTCAACCCCTTTAAATGAAAGCCATGCTTGTCATTTTGACTATTTTTTCAAAAAATTCAAAGAAACTGCAGATATGCTCAAAAAATTAAAACCATTGGCATGGAGTCCTTTTATGTGTAGTACTTGGTATAAAAAATAATAAACTTGAGTTTTGACACGATCCGGCTAAATCGCGTCATCAAAAGTCCATATTAGAGAAAACTAGCAAAAACCCGTGCGTTGCTACGGGTTAATTTCTATTGAATAGTCTTTGCTCATGTGCTGCTGACGGATGGAAATATGTCGTTTGTAGTTTTCGTTGCACACGCTTGGCGCGGAATGATACTGCTCTCGCTGATATAAATTAGTGCTCAAGTACAATGCATTTGGGTAACAAACTAACATAAATCGACTTTCACTTGCAAATGAAACAAAGGAACAGGGACAGCAAACGCCCCCAAGAACAGAGGATCAGAGAGTTTCTTTTCTTCACTGTATCGGCTAGCAAAATACACAATTCAGTTAAGAAATGAAGAAGGATATCAAACACCCATAACAATAGAGAAAGAGTGTTTTTCTTTCAGAGATCAGCTCACCAAAATACAGAGTTTTAGCAAATACAAAGTTTCAGCAAAAATCACAGTGTAATTATTCGACAGTGCAATTGTTCAAATTTAAATCTAAAGAATGAAATAAACATATATCCTCCTCTAACTTTTCCGCCAGCACACGCTCCCTTTGCAGGACTGCCTCGAGTATTTTCTTTTCTAACTGCATCGCCCGCTCTTTCCAGCAGAAAAAAACTGTTGTATTGTTCATCAATTTTAGGCTCTCGAGTACAGGAAAGATCATCACTATTTTTTGCTCGGACACTTCCATTTATCTTTGTAGACTTGATCCTGTATGTTACTTTCTGCACCGCGCTGCTCATCCAAGGTTTGTTGGTTCTTTCATTCAATCTCTTTCAATTGAAGACCAAGCTCTTCATTGATAAGCGGAGCAGTGTTGGCCCTCTTATATTCCCGTTGGTTCACAAAGTATTGCATTTGAGAAGTGCCTTTCTAAGAACTTGTCATTTCCATAAGCCTGTGAAAATCCACACGAACAAGTTGCTGATTAAATGCAACATCCTTAAGTGCACCGTGATCGTCCCAACATTCTCCTTTCTGAACTGCTTCTGATTTCATCCCATGTGTTCTCGTGCCACATCGATGGTGCTAATCTTTCTCAGGCTCGGACGTGCTAATTTCTAATAGAAATTTTAGTGTTCCAAGTGCTCTGAATTGTACAAGTCGTGGTGAATCTTTTGTGTCGAACAACCTGTAGATAAAGAGAGGATGAGCTATTCGCCTATTGCACAGCACGAGGACCCGCCAGTAAACACTCTTGGCGAGAACTTATCGCGGGACGCAACAGAGCATCAGGGCGAGGGCGACGACGCACGCTCGTGGCCATGGGGGACGGGCTCTGCAGGCGCGAGTTCTCGGGATTCCGACGGGCGTCGCTTGATGCGGACACCAACTGCAGCCCCTGGCGCCCACCATGCCCCACCGCCAAGCTCAGCAGCCACTCGTTCGCACGCGTTCATCTGACGAAGACCCTGATGGGCGACGGAGCGAAGTGGACGCGACCTCCAGCGGGACGGAGGCACCGTCACCGACCTCCAGCGGGCCGGAGCTGACCCGAGACACGCGGCCCCGCTCGCATCTCAGGGGACCAAGTCATGCCGCTCTGTCAAGGGAAGTGCGGGGAGCGCAGGGTTGGGAAGTGAGCGGATTCGACCGGCGGGAGGCAGGGATAGATACAGAAGGCATCTGGGAATTCCGGGGCGAGCGGGCGGTGGAAAATTCGTCCAACGACGGCGCCGACGGGCAAGATTTGGCCGGCGGCGGGGAGCCCTCGCGAGAAACGAGCGTGACGGCTAGGGAGGGACAGACGAACCGGTACGCGACTTAAAAAGGACCGCGGGTTGATTTCCCCTTTCTTGAAGGGCTAAAACGAAAAACAACCACGACGAACCGGTAAGATGGCATATGTGCGTAATATGTGATTTGGTGGGAGGGCAATTTCGGAAAATTAAAAAACGTATCAACACCTCCTCAAGCCGTATTATATAGTAGAGATTAAGTGCTCCAGATTTGTTTGGACCATCCGGCTAATTCGTTCAGCCAATATCAACCGTCCACGTTGAACCCATCCAACGCACAGAAAATAAAACCTAATCTTCCCTGCCCTCTCTCTTATACCGCCCCAGATCCCCTTTCTCTCTCTCACCCCGCCGCCGCCACTCCCCTTTCTCTCTCTCACCCCTGCCCTCCTCTCTCGATCCAGCGCGGCGCGCGAACCCTAGCTTCCTCGCCCTCCCAAGCAGCCACCGTCAGTGCGCCACGCGGTGGAGGCTGCCTTCGATGCCTACGTCAGCGCGGCGGATCTGGACTGCGACGGCAGGATCGGCGGCCAGGAAGTCGTCCCCTTCGTCAAGCTGCACCTCGACCATGGCCTCACCAACGACGAAGAGGATGCGGAGGTCAAGCTCACGGACACCATGGACTGGCCCGACGACGCCTGGGCGGCCCACAACGAGGAACGCCCGGGCTCCGCCCCGGCCGCCGGTGAGACCTCTCTCTCTCACCCCCTTTCACCGAATCCACCATGGGCAGGGCCGGAGATCGACGAGATCCGCCGCCTTGTAGGTCATTCATCCTCCCCACACTCTCCCATTCTTCTCACTTCCACCGCTGCATAAACTTGACTTGTTGATTGTTCATTTGCTAGGAGCTGAAAGTTGTGTTTCCAGCCTACCGAGTAACACTAGTCCATTCACGCACTGGAACTGGAGGCTGATGTGATTATGCTGTCTTACAAAGGATTGCCTCTCTCTCTTTCTCATATGATGTATCCGTGATAACCATTACTTGCTGTGGTTGTTTTACATGCATAACTAATCACATTACAAGCTGTAGTTTGCTTCTTATCGGTGTAATGAATTTTCTCCTTCATTTTGATTCAGGGACCCCTCTCCACAATGCTGCCAAGGAAAAGAACAAGAGGATGGTCCGGTTCCTTATTGAGAAGACCACAGGTTCATGATCAGATTATGGCGGGGGAGCAACAGTTACAGCAAGTGACCATTGCATGGTTCTCGGTGTTTGCCCTGAAGCAAAGATCTTTAGTTCTTGTAGTGGATACTTACAGTTTGTTTTCATAGAAGAAATTTTGTTGATCGATCCCACTGTTCATGATTTTTGCTGTCGTCTTGCAAGAAACTTTTAGTATCTGTAGTGGATTCTTAGAATGGAAGTATTTTGTATGATCAAGAATATTGTGTGATCTATGTTTGTAAATGTATAGTTGTTGAATCATGTGTGCTGTGTTTGGAATTGACTAATGCATATGAGGTGATTAACCTAGAGGTAACCCTGATGTGGTGCGGTGACTATTTCGTTAATTAGTTAGATTGGTATTAGAGCCGGTTTTTATGTACAGCCGACTGTGCATTAGAAAAATTGGAGTCTCCTTTTCTTTTCTCAACTGGCTCCGATAGAGTGGTATCGGAGTCTCTTTTTTTTAAAAGGAGGCTGAGGGGTTCATTTTATCAGAGACGCTTTTTTAAAAAAAGAGGCTGAGGGGTCATATTATGGGAGGCGCTCTTTTTTTCAATTTAGCAACTCTTGCTTCCAGCCGGATGAAGGAACCGGCTGAGGCCCATGTTAATAATGCGGCTGCAATAGTCAGATCTGTAGTAGTGGATGTCGGAGCGGTGGCTCCGGATGTTTATCTTCCGTTGTGTTACATTGAGGTCTCCTCCGCCGTGTTGCGTTGAGGTTGTTGTGTCGGCTGTGGTCGCTACGGCGACATGGTCATCGATCAGAGTGGGGCGTGGCCTTAGGGCCGGCGTGGATGTCGGAGCGGCGACCCGGTTTTTCGGCTCCGCCATGTTGCTTTAAGGGGGTTTTGATGTCGGTCTTGATTGCTTGGTCATCTTGGTCGTCGACTCGTGTTGGGCGCGGCCTCAGGGCCGGCGTAGAATATTTGGAGATGTAATTTTTTTTTCTTTTACACCTTGTACTTCCTTTTTGCTCCTACTATATCAATATATAAGGAAATACTTTTGCCTTGTTTCAAAAAACAAAAACTCACGCCTACCTACTTGGCCTAGGCTGTGTGCCACGCCGTTGCCGTTTGTTGACATCTTCTCAATCCGCACTTGGTTCATGAATTCCAGCAGCTCCTTAATTTTCCTAACTATTGTCCAGCAAGTTGACTGATCAGCCGATTTCTCATTAATCCAACAAAGCACCAGGGCACTATCTGTCTCGAGGATAGCAGGCCCATTTGGTAGCTTTCCAAGCTGTTTCAGGCCCTTGAGGCAAGCTATCAGTTCCGCCTGTAAACTTGTAATGCCATTGAATCTCATGTTGTATTTCTTCACGTTATGGAAAAACATTTAGGCTTTATTTCGTTTTGAAACTCTACATAGCAACTTAACGCTAAGGTCACCTTTGATTCAAACGAATATATATATCACAGGAATTTATAGCATCCATATTTTTGGGATTATCTTGTTCGGTCATTTGATTCAAATGATCACAATTATTATGATTTTTCCCAAAGATCCATTCGCATTTTAGTATTTTGGAGGAAAATTCATTCACTTAAATCTAGTGCAACTATTACTTTGTTTTTCATGCGATTTTTCAAACACTCTTTGATGTTAGTCATCTACTCCCTCTGTTCCAAATTAGATGATTTGCTATTGGTCACATGTGAATGTATCTAGACATGTTACATATATGGGTACATGCATATGTGGCCAATGGCAAGTCATCTAATTTAGAACGGAGGGAGTATCCTATGGACGGCGAACCCAGGATTTTGGGCCAGGATGGCCATGAGTGAGCTTCATGTGAACTTTCAGCTAAGCTGGGATTTTTCTACGTATTTTTCTTTTGATATATGGGCCATTGGAAAATCTTGGGTGGGACGACCACCTATCCACACCATTAAGAGTCCGCCCATAAGAATACATGATATGTGAATCGTACCAAAACGAGGAGATACCATTATCGTTGCAATAATTTGAGCATGGGAAGTTCACTTTTATCTTTTCCATTAAATTTCTTGTAATTTTCGGCGCTCTTGTCTTTTATTCGTCCAAAAACATTTGAAATATGCCTTTGAAAGTTTTAAATAGTGCCTAATTTTAAAATTTTCTGTCTCGTAGCCATTAGACAACTCATTGGTTCACAAACACTTCCAAAATTGTTAACCATCTTAAAATCGTATTCTACATATAGTCATGAATGGTGTCTTTGGCACTTTACAGTTATGTTATTTCTTTTCTTATTAGGCCGAATTGTATGATCTCTTTCAAGTAACTCTAAATTTTCCTTTTTATTTATGCAAAGAGTATATTAAGACACATTATCATCATTATTAGTATTATATTTTTTTTTATATATATACTGCTAGTGTCTTCCTTTTGAATATCTTGAGTAGCAACATGGGATTTTAATTTGTGTATATGGTTTGCAAGCTTGGTTTATGAATCATGGAGGTTCCGTCTTTCATGAAAATGCTTGCCTGACTAGGACGTAGGTAAGGGTTGGTTAATTTACCTGTGAAAAACTATGGCCAGAAAATAGGACGAAGAAACTAAAATTATTTGCCTCGAGGTTTTTATTCCCACATAATTTAGAGATAGCAAAGTTGACATGGTCAAAGCTCCTTCTTGACGGTATACTGAAAAAACTTAGCGTGCCACTTGGTTCACTCTAACTTTCGTGGGGATCCCGCTCCCATTTTCCGTTTGGCTCCCCTTGTATGGTGCTATGTGTTCTGTGGAGACTCAACGGTTCCGAGCTTGCAAAAACTACAGCGTTATACCGACGAGTGCACGTTTAAAATTAGTTGATTGAACCAGACGGGATATCCCGGTTCGATCTGTGCGGTATGGATATAAGAGTGCTGCAGTTGAGAGTTGTGTAGCTAAAAACAGTGCATTTGAAAAAGATGCGATTGAGTTATGCAGTTAGGATGGTTGCAGTTTATAAGGATGTACTCCCTCCGTTCCATATAATTTTTGTATCCATGTACAGACATTTTCTGAAATCTGGCTCTGGTGCGTATGCCTTGTTTGTCAATTTCATGAAAAAAATATTGACAATGGCTTGCATGTCAGACGTCCATTAACGAAACCGCTAAGACTCAAAAATCTTACAAACCGTAATGGAAAGCCAAAAGGCAAGGCTGATTGAGTTTCTCCAGCTTATTACGTTTTTACAATGTAAACATAACAGCTAAACAAAATATACAAGTAAGCAGGAGTGAACCATCAACAGATTGCTCCTGTGCTCCACTCTGTATTGTGTTGCGCCGACGGAAGAGTGTAATATTCAGAAAATCAGAACTGCACTTCCAAAGCATAGCGCGCCAATGTTCCACGTAGTAAACTTGTACTACCTAATTCGGTCGGAAAAAGATGTCGTGGAAACAAACTAAGCTAGTGAAAATTTGTACACAACTCACGACAACTTTTATCGATCGGAGGGAGTAACTTAGTAGAACACAGCAGAAATGCCACAATAAAAGTCGTTTGGATCGGAAGTAGTAGGACAAACGTACTAGTGCAATTTTCCCGGATCGGTCACAAGTCTGTTTCACCTGCTCAGTTTAGAAACGCCGAAATGGTGCTATAAGATGGACGTAAAAGCATAGTGCAGCTGGAAACACGGTCGATCCATGACTTTATACGACAAACATGCAAAGACAGCGACACGTATTTACGCTTGTGATAGCGTCGGTCTATCATATTCCTCACCCAGAGCCTGAAGACGTGATTCTACAACTCACCACTGCCCACTGGCGTGTCTTTTCTACAACCTAAAAATCGTAATCCCCCAGTAAATGAGACCCGAAATACCACGGCCATTCAGTGGTCATAGTGCAGTTAGACTGATCAACTGGTGCTCGCTCGGCCCTTGGAGATAATTCTTTGTCTCGTTCAGCATTGGGTCATCTTGTCGTTGAAGTAAAAGAAGCTGATGGAGGATAGGGTGTTTATACCTGAAGTGAGTAGAACACAAAATAGAGTTGCTCATGTCTTGGCTAACTACAGCCGCTCTGAGCACAGTACTACGTGCTGGGTGAATCAAGGGCCGGACTTCATTACAGATTATGTAATGGCCGATTGTAACGCTGTTACTCTGGAATAAAACTCCATGTTTTAACCGCAAAGAAAGAAGAAGGGCGTGTTTTTTTTTTTTTTTTTGCGAGGTGCGTTATTTGTAATGCTTTGTTCAGAAGATCAGCTAAGTGAAGTTGTGATCCAGAAATTAAGAGTGAGAGCATATGACTAGTTAACAAGTTGCAATCACTAGGCTAAATAAAACATTGCAGTGTCCAACACACGTTTTCTACAAACAAAGCCGAGACACAATATACTTAATTCGTCTCATCTTAAGATGAGTACACCCAGTAGCAATCGATCGACTAAGTGTTGCTGTAAATAAGAAGAACAAGACGAAACCACAAGCTCAGAAAACAAAGACGAAGGTGAACACACTCGGTGGCAATCTGATCAGAGTCCCGAGTTGGAGCAACGCAACAGAGGTTACTTATTGTTGTTCTTGGACACCTCACGCCTTGACCCCGAGGAAAACAGCGAGAAAGCACACCAGGATGTTCACGCACATCGGAGCGAACACGAAGACGGAGCCAACGACGACGGCGGTCTTGCTGAAGCTGCGCATGGTCTCGACGAACAGGAGGGGGAGAAGCCCGCAGAGATGGTAGGCGACGACGCTGTACAGTAGAAGAATTACGAGGAACATGGCCCGGCGGAGGCGCCCCCGCACCATGCCCACCGTCGCTCCCAGCCCGGTGGAGGTGGTGGACAGCAAAATGCAGACTGGGTAGCCGTGTATTCCTGTGAGAAAATCCTGCTGCAAATCAAACGAGTATCAAGAGAAGTAAGGAAACGAAAATTTCTCCAAGAAAGAAAGGGGAAACAGGAAAAGTTCGAGGTTTGACTCACCATCTGTGCGCGTTGGAGCAGCAAGATCCCACTGAGAACGATCTGCGCAAAACACACAAGAAGGCGAAGATCGACTGAGGCCGGCAGAAAGATCCCACTGAGACCGGTCTGCGCAATATACGCGGCGACAAGAAGGCGTAAACCGACGAGAAGGGATACCATGTCTGATTCTCTACATGCCCACGGAAGAAAAGTAGAGAGAATCAAGGAGAGTAAAATTTCACAGGAATACATGTCTGATTCTTTGATTCGAACGAAAGCAGAAACATGCGAAAGAATTAGGTGGCAGTATGTGCACACAGAACACAGCAAACTCACCGGCGGGTACCGGCAGTAGATGGATCTAGCGGGCTTCAGTCCTTCAGCTGTGGAACGACGAACTTCTTGTCTTCTTGAAACCGTGGGCAGGTAGGCACACTACCAGTCCTGCTGCTTATCCGTTCTACCACCAGGGATGTACCACAAATATATACCCCAGCTTAGATATGTACGTTACGACCATATATATGCGGGTAGGTTGTATGCCATTGGTTTTACTTCACATTATGGAGAGACATTTAGGCTGTATTTCGGTTTGGAACTGTACATTGTAACTTAAGGCTAAGGGCTCCTTTGATTTGAAAGACTTCCACAGCAACTTTAGAGGGAAGCATTTCAAAAGTTCTCTCCTCTCGACCTCTCCCCTGGCGGTGGGAGGGGAAACCCTAAATCCTCCCCGTCGCTCGGTCCTCCTTCCCCTCCCTCGCTGCAGCCACAATGCGCGGCCAGGCAAAGCCCGGTTGACCGGTGGCGGCGGGATCGATTGTCCTCTCGCGTGGGGAGGCGACAGTGCCGCTGGCTAGGGCGTGGTGCTGCCGGACGATGCAGCGCACCTAGCCCCGTCGGCGCATGGTGCTTGAATTGGCGGAGACACGGCGGACGGCATGTCGTAGCCGCAAGCGTGGCGGCATATTCTGGGCTGCGCTTAGACCTCCTCCAGTCCTCCCTACCGGTGGTGGCACCTCTCGCTGCGGTCGGGCTGATGAATTTCGGCCTCCCGGGTTTTCTAACCTGAAGCGGCCCTTCTTCATTTATTGATGGGTGTCTCCATTCGTCTGCGTCTACAGTTCGCTGGAATTACGGGACTACCACTCGGGACAAATCCTTTGCCCGGTCTACCGTCGCAGATGATGCAGTGACGTTTGTAGGCGCCGCTAACCTCCTTGGAGGGTATCGTGAGGATGGTGGTCACGTCGATCTCCGAGGGAAGCCTCAGGTTAGGCTAGCCGCGTAGGACAGTGTCGGCGTGTGACGTATCTACCTATGCATTCTGGGCTGATCTCGGAGGTGTGGCGATTTTGGGTTACCGCGAAGATTCGGGTGGAAAGGTCGTTTGCTCCGGTGGAAACCTTAGATCTGGGTGTCCCGGATCGGACGATCGATGTGGCGCCTGGCATGAGCCCAGTTTTACAAGGAACGAACATCATCTTGCCAATGTTGGGCGAATACTTGCATTTGCCAGTATTTGGTCATTCAGGCTCGGACTCGGCCCCTAAGTTGGCCGGCCCATTTTGTTCATTGTGCGACACCCTATTAGTGTAGCCAAGATCACATTCATCGGGTTTCCAGACCACATACTAAGATACTAAGGGTGATCCGTACTACTACGGCTGACTATTAGACTGTTCTAAGAGAACTGAATATTCAACTACAAAGCACCATAAACTTTTTTCGACGGGAACATATTAATATAAAGTATATATCAATTACGGCGAGCCTCTACACGATGTTAAGAATACATCAAGAGCACACACAACTAAAAAGGGGAAAAGATTTTTTTTTTTAAGATCCAGCAATCGATGGCATTTCAATTATAGTAGATAGAGTATGTACAGGCAAAAAAAAGGGAAAAAGAAATGAACAAAGAACCTCACCATAGTGATGGCGGGATCTCTGCGAGTATAGCTTTGCCTCTGCAGTTAGTGAAACAAATGAGGGTGGACTCATCAGTAACCTTGTGCTTGCCTGAGCCATCAGACGTGGTTTCCACGCTCATCCCCTTCGCTGACACATAATTCGGATGCTCTATTCGCAAGATTTATGTGACTTGCTCAGTAGTTTGGAGGCTGCTATTAATTCCTACATGTTGAAGGGCGATTGGTTGCCTCCCAACGGAGACGACAATGATGGGCACACGCAAGTAGGTTAGTGATTGTCCCCGGACCAACATACGAAGGGAAAATTAGGTCACGTAGGTGCAAAGCCAACACACAGCTAGGGCTTCTCGTTGGTTCAACAAAGCGCGTGTGCGCCGCGAAGTTGCACGTAGTGACTTAGTAAAACGCCACAATAAAGGCGTTTGGATTACTAAGTAGTGCAACGCGCTCCTCAGCGAAAATTTTCGTGGATCGGTAGGTCACAGGTCCATTTCAGCTGCCCAGATTACAAATGCCGAGATGGTGCTATAAGATGGACGTAAAAGCGTGCAGCTGGCAACACGGTCGATCCAGGACACGAATTTCTGATAGCGTCTGTCTATCTATACTAGCTTTAGCGGAAGCGGGTTTGGGAGCCTGGCAGCCTGCCACTAGCACAGGCTGCTTCCGTGATGTACGGAGGCGATCCAGAGGCGACGGCGCATCGTCGACGCCGGGCTACCTTGGCGCCGGCGGCATGGGGCTGTCGATCCACGGGCTCGAGATTCGAGTGTTTGGGCGGGCTGGTCGCTGACTCTGCCGCGGCGGAGCTGGACGCCAGGTCGGAGACGGAGACGGAGAGCCTCGGAGATGCGGTTCATGTCGCCGTCCGGGTTGCTCTGGACTCGCTCAACGAGGATGGGCCGCCGCGCAGAAGCTCCTCGCCGGTCTTACGCCCTGCTAGATCAGAGGAGGACCTCGTCGACGAGTTCTGGGCGAGCGCGGGATTCCCGTCGCCGTCGAGCTGGACATGGAGCGCGGTTCATCGTCGACTGCAGGTGAGGTTTCTAATTGTGCTTTCGTGTGCAGGTCGGAGCCAAGTCTGTCGGGTTCTGCACCGCCGCCGGCGAGCCGGGGCACGAACTCCTCGCCGTCGGGGCTCCGTCTAACCCGGGCGCCGCCAAGAATGGGACCGTGGCGTGGCCCTCTTCCTCCGCGTCGGGTCACGCCGCCGCCGGTCTTCGGATCCTTCATCGACAAGGCCATGGCAGTGCGGGAAAGTCTGTCCCCACCGAGTACGCCGATGCCGGTGGTGGCCTCTCCGAGCTCGTCGACGGCCGCCGATCCTGCAATTCCGGAGCCGGAGGCGGGGCTTTTTTCAAATTCCATGCAGGTGGGCCCACAATCGCGGCCGTTCGAATCCTTGGGCGTATCTCCACCGCCCGTCCAGGACATGCCCTAGCTCTTCGTCGCTTCGCTGGGGTTCGATCGAGACATCGCAACGCCGCCATCGCCTGGACTCGGAAACCTTCGCCTCGCCAAGTTCGCCGCCGCCCACTCACGCCCCGCGCCGATCGCCGTCTTCCACGCAAACCACGCCACCGGGACTGCGGTGGGAGAGGTCCTTCGCCTCGGTCGCGGCGACGCCCACTCGCCGCATGGCGGCTCCGCCTCGCCCGCAGCACGGTGGGGGGCCGTGGATGCCCAGCGTCCGTCCCGCCGCTCCGACACCTCTCCATCAGCAGGCCATGGGGACCGAGGCAAGAGGGAATCTCGCCGGAGCTCCTCCGCTTCTGATGGCGGCTCCGGTTCCCGCTGCCCAGTTTCGGCCGCCGTCGGGTCCGCCCCTGTACCAGCCGCTGCAAAATCCTTCAAGACAACTGGGACCTCCGGCCTATATGCCCTTGCAGCAGCAGATGCAATTCCAGGGGCCTCCCTTTGTTCCGATGCCGCCCTTCGGATACCCGCCGTTGCAACAACAAACTCCATCTGCTATGCCGGCGAGTCAGGCCCCGAGACCCAAGAGGAAGAAGAAGAAAGGTGTGCCGCAGCCACAACTCCAGCCCCAATTTCAGCAACCTCTTGTGCAGCAGCAGCCGCCTCCCATTGTGCAGCAGCAGCCACCGCCGATAACAGCCGCAGTTCTTCTCGCCGCCTCCGATTCCGTTGCAGGGTTAGCAGATGTCTGCACCTTTGTCTAGGTCTGTTGCCGGAGTTGCTGCGCCGGAAGATGCTCCACCGTCTGTCGGTTCCGGGGTGCAGGAGGGGGCAAAGGTTGGGGTCAGTGGTAAAGCCAAGAAACCTGCTAAGTGTTGGAAGTGTGCGGTTGATTCACACTCAGCTAAGGGGTGCCCCGTGAAACACTACTGTCTTGTGTGTAATAATGGGGCTTGTCCAACTATGAGGTGCCCAACTCTTCGGCTCCCCAAGCCCACGGCTTTCACTGCAGGCTATGGCACCGAGGATACGATTTTCACACATCTACCTGATAGTGTGTACAAGCCCCACCTGGTCCCGTCGAGTTCGCCCACAGCACTAGTGAAGATAGTTGGGGATCCAGTCACTAGTAGGAAAAGGCCTACCGCTGGCGGACGGAAATGGCCTACCGCTGCCGGGCGGCGCCCGCCAGCGGTGATTACGCCAGTGGTAACGATTTACCGCTGGCGGGCGGCCGTCCGCCAGCGGTAACGATCGTTACCGCTGGCGGGCACAATTTCCGCCCGCCAGCGCGAGGATAGGCAGCGCTGGCGTGCAGCAGCGGCCGCCAGCGCTAAGATACTTCGGCCGCCAGCAGGTACGCCTCGCTGGTTGGAGTTCTGAGAGAGCTGTCCGCCAGCGGTACGCCTCTGTGTCCGCCAACGGTACATTTTTCGTGGTATTTTTTTTTTTAAATAACGTATTTCAGCAGCATAACAAATATAAATACAGGATATTGAGGTACAGGCGACGAAAATGATAATAACATAGAAATTTCCACATACAAACGCGTCAAAAGTTGTCATACACGAATACATGTCGATAGATTAATTCATACACGGAAGTTTTCCAAATGGATTACTACTGTCATCTAAAACACAATCTTATACAAGAGAATGACAATAATGATCAGTAAGAAGGGGATCACGATGAAGTTGGACTTCATCCGGTTCTTCCTCTCTTCCGCAAGCAGGTGATGCAAATATCTAGCTTCTGTCTCCGCTTTACTTTCGTAAATGTTGTGGTTGTTCACGATGATGTTGGACGTCATCATCCGGTTCGTCTTTTCTTCCTCAAGTAGATGGTTGGCATACCTAGCTTCCGCCTCCGCTTTAGTCTTGTAGCTCTTGTGGTTGTTGTCTTTGAACTCGTTCACTTGCTTTTTACAGTCTTCCCACTTTTCATATACTCCTGGAACACGACCTTTGTACACCACATACCACTTCCACATTTCTCTGTACACAAGACGCATATAAAATTACAAGTCAAATAAGAGTTGTAAGAAAAAAGATTTGTGTACATAAGAGAGAAGAAAGATTAAAGCAAACAAAAAATTAACTAAGCATGCATGCATCTAACGAGTTGTGTACATAAGACAGAATAAAGATTTGTTCCTCGATCACCTTCTCTCTGGTATCTACGGGAATGGTTCACAACCATTTAACGAGTTGAATGGCCTGTCATCACCCGAATAGCTTAAGCGCCTTTCTATATCGGCATTAGCTGGTGGTTGTAAGCCGTAGTAGAATTGTCCATCTTGATCTAGGACGTCACACATGATGATTCGCGCGATCATGTTCTGAATGTATCGGAACTCGGCTCTGATAACTAATCAGCGGAGTCCTTTAGTCTTGCAACCCATGCGTTGAAATCACGAGAAATAAATTGGCCTCGTCGTTGAAACTTTAAAAACCACCTCATTTGATAGAGGAGGTACCATGACTCCATCCAACTATTTGAATCCTGCTTCATGCAGGGGAAATACGTTCGGTGCGCGAACCTAAACCTTCCATCCTCTGACTTTCTTGTTTTTTAAAATCGGGCCACCCTTCATGGCGTAGCCGTGGAGAGCATTATTCAGAACAATCTTGATGTCGGTGTAGTCCCGCTTAGACTCCGCCCTGTCTTCATAGCGATCCCCGCTATCGAGATACAAGGCAGCTAAGCGTTCCATGTCCAAGTGGATGAGGGTGCCGTGTTGTTTGTTTCGCGCAAAACATCACCATTGTAGACGCAAATTCAACGATGGAAACTGTGGAAGCATGTTATGACAGGTAGGCATGACTTACTCGGGAAAAAAGGCAAGAGAAATGAGCACGGCGGGCTCGATGCATTGTCGAGGAAGAGCTTTTGGAGATAACCGGTCGCGGATTTCCTACCCTCAGGGTTGTTCACGAACATTTCTTGCATGTAGTAGGGTCAACCATCACTATGCCGGGGGTATTCTCCATTTTGATTTGGTGCGCCATTTGGAGCGCAACAAGACGGACTATGGATGGGTGGAGCGGAAGACTATGGTACACTGCGAAGATATCATCAAATCTCACAAAGAGCAGGTCTGCGCCATTTTCCCTGACAAAACCCAACCGTTCTGGTACATTTGCAATGAAAAGGGGATATGTTGGAGCTTCTTGGTCGAGAAGTTTCCTCTCCACAACAAGAACAACCTCATGTAGGTCCAACAAATGTCCTCTCAACTGTTTGACACGATCCGCCGGCAGGATCGAATCTACCCAAGTGATGCATCTTATGCCAGTCCTTGATGGGTATCCTATCCACAAACCGGGAATCAGTCCCCTGCTCCGGTGGGACGGTGGAGTCATCCAATTTTGTTTTCTTGTATCTTTTACGTGCCTTCTTAGGCTTGTTCACCGGCGCATCTTCTGGCGTCCCATGATTTGGCAAGATAGGAACCAAATTGGTGATAGAGTTGCCGCACTCGTAGCCGATCATGGGGGGAGGTCCTACTTGGCCTCCCTTCATCCAAGTACCAACAAACTCACGGACAGTAGGAAACATGGATTTGAAGGTATTTCTGAGTTCGTTCTCTATGAACGCCTGCATCGGATCCTCGTCTTGTATATGAAACCGCCGGCCTCGTCGTTGTTCGCCATGTTCACACTAACGAGAAAAGTCGAACTTTAGTATAACGAAAAAATTCACGAATTTTTTTGGCATGACCTTTGCTACAATTACGAGATATGGAGTACCCGAATTTGCCGAAACGGAAGCTAATCAACGTTCCGGCAATCTCAAGGGACTCAAGGGTACCTGCAAACATTTTATATTCATCACAACCACCAAAATCGGCATTTCCGAATCACATCACAACCACCACCGAATCACATCCGCAACCATATTCACATGCATACTTCATATTGTCACCACTAACCACAAATAAGGGGTAAAAAATAGTAATGGCATTTCAACAAACACCTTCGTGCACGGCGGTTAACGGGTGGGAGGGGAGGGAGGAGGCGGCGGGTGAGC